>CM030358.1:461125445-461725445 GCA_017893485.1 Hemerocallis citrina | reverse complement strand
TTACGTCTTCCATTAATCATACAAAGATTAGTCACATGGTCTATTATCTATATAATAAATTAAAAAGAAAATTATCAAGTGGCTCTCATTCAATCTCCCCTAAAATCAATAGTCTAAATTGATTCTCACAAAACATATTTTTTCGCCAAAAATTTCAAACCCAAAATTAAATTTTCCTCCTCAAAACTAAAAAACTCATTACTTTATTACTATCTCTCTCTTCTATCTTCACTTTTTCATATTTCTCTTTCTCCCTTTCTCTCTCCCATTCTTTCTTAATCTACTTAGAAATTTAGATTTTTAGATTTCATATTTGTAAAATTTTCAGATTTTTTATGTTTTTTTTATTGCACATGTTATATTGAAAATAGTAAATATCTCATCAACAGTTAAATTTCATCATTTTCCAGCCTTAAAGTTCTAAGAAGTTGGATTTTACACCCTCATTTATAATTATTTTTCAACATATACTAATAGAAACATGGACTTTTATTTACAACTAATTATTGTCATACTATTCAAACTTGAACTACAAAATTGTTGTTTTACTGTTTACAGGGCTTTTCGTGTGTTTTATCGTTCCGAAGACGTGCCGTAGGCACGTGTCCACGAGCAAATCTAGTCTATATAATAAAACACAAAAAAAGCTATCAAGTGGCTCTCCTTCAATCCCCCAAAAATCAAAGGCCCAGATCTAACCTCACAAAATATATTTTCTCTTTTTTCCCCAAAACTCAAATTCAAATCCCCCACCCAAAACTACTCGTATATTTATTTAATTATTTTTTTTCTCTCTCTCTCTCTTCTATTCAATAAATTAAGAAAATAAAAATTTAAAAAATTTAAAAAATAAAAAAAAATAAAAAAAATAGTAATTTAAAAACTTTTAAAAGAATTCAAAAAAATCATATAATATGTTTTTTGCTGGACCCCCAAAAGTTTTTCATATAATATGTTTGCTACTTCAATTAATTTGTTGGACCTCCAAAACTATTTTATATGACCAAATAAGGTACACCGTTTCAAAGACGTACCGTAGGCACGTGTCAACAGGGAAACCTAGTCATATTACATTATTTAGTGTGAGTAAAGATCATGGATTTACTATTCCTCATGAATTTACTATTCCATTTCTCATGAGCATACTAGTTCAAGAAAAATTTCACTAAAACCATAAAATATGCAAAAAGAGAAAGCAAAAGATCCAAAAAAGTTTTATTTTCATTAATTAATATTTACTTTACTTTTCCGTACTACACTCCTTATATTATTTATCTTTGCTGTATTAGAGCATCTGTAGTCGTTTGCTATATATCGATAATATCGATATTTGGTTTAAAAAGCAGCTGCAGTCGTTTGCTGTATATCGATATTATCGATAAATCGCTACAGTAGATTGCTATAAATGAGAATCGATATAGCATTTATCGATAAGTGAGGGACGGCGCTTCAAGTGCCGTTCGTTTGGAAAAATTAATATTATAATCGTCGGACGGCACTTCAAGTGCCGTCCGTTTGGAAAAATTATGATTTATCCGATTTATTAAACGCCAAAAAAGGAATTAAAAAATCAAAAGCCATTTTTCCCGGACGGCACTTGATGTGCCGTCCGTCGACCTTTAATATAAAAAAAAAAAATTCGCACATGGACGAGATTGCCCCCCATTTAGTTCAATTGTGATCAAGAGATGTATATATAGATATATGTATAAGGGTATTTTGGTCAAAAAATTTCTTGTAAAGCCGTAATTGAAGGAGGAAATTAGGGAAAAGTGGGAATAAGTAGGAAAAAGCAGCTAGATTCCAAAATGTGTGTCGGATGGCACTTCATGTGCCGTCCTAGACACAAGGCCGGGAATTTTATTTTATTTTTTTTTTTTTAAACGGACGGCACTTCATGTGTTGTCCGACGAATGGGACCCAAATTTAGCGGTTTTTTTCCTCCGACGGCACATCGAGTGCCGTCACTTAATATTATATGATTGATTGCTATAAAATAGCTTTCGACGAGTGCAGCGAAATCGAAATTTCTATTTCTATTTATCCATATATGGATAATTTTAACATAAACGAGATCTTATAATTAGAGAGTTAGGGTTAACTGTAGTTTTTTCAACATTACTCGTAGAGTAATATTCACTGTATTGCACTTTGTAGATAATTTTTATACCACTTTAAAAACAAGTGTCAAAGCTTCAACTAATTAATAAAAATATATTTGCCTTGCGCTTCACACTCTTCTTTCTATACTCTAATAATACAAAAGTAATACATAGAAAGTAGTTTACTAACTATACTTTTTTCTCAAGTAACCTCACACATTATATAAAAAATAAGATATTAATCATCTTCCTTATTCATATAACCTCACATGTTATAGAGGAAGTAGGACACTAATTATCTTCCAGTTTATAATTATTACTCATATTCCTTAATCATGTGATCTAACGCATTACAAAAAAAGTATTACACTGATTATTTTCTTTTTTTGTATAACTCAACAGTCATCTTCCTTAAACATGTGACCTCACGCACACAAGGTACATATATTTCTATCTCTATTTGTCCTACTCACAATTAAGTATATATAACAAGAATTGGCGCAATTAGACTCTTTGTAAAATTCAGAAAAAACATATGCAACACACATTCTGAATATTAGTCACCTTCTTAATTATGTGCTCACATGTTACATAGAAAATAGTGCACTAATCAATTAAAAAAACAAGTTTCAAAGCTTCAACTAATTAATAAAAATACAGCTTCCTTGTGCTTAGCTCTCTTATTCCTAGACTCCAATCGTGCAAAAGTAATACATAGACAGTAGTATACTAACTATATTTTTTTTCTCAAGTAACCTCACACATTATATAGAAAATAAAATATTAGTCATCTTCCTTATATTCATATAACCTCACACGTTACTCATATTCCTTAATCATGTGACCTTACGTATTACAAAGAAAGTAGTATATTAATTATTTCCTTTTTTTATATAACTTAGCCATCTTTCTTAAACATTTTTTTTTAAAAGGAAAAGATAGAGTATGACCACCATGTTTCATTAATAAAGATCTTTTTTAAACATTGACCTCGCACATATATAGTACATATCTTTCTCTCTATTTGTCCTACTCTCAATTAAATATATATATAATAAGAACTGATAATACAAATTTGGACTCTTTGTAATATCTAGAAAAACACATGCAACACACATTATGAACATTAGCCTCACCTCCTTAATTATGTGATCTCACACTGTCACACATTACATAGAAAGTAGTACACCAATCATCTTTTTTTCCTTTTCTTCTTCCTTTATCATGTGACCTCACACATATGGCACACATCCTTTATCTTTGTTTTCTTAACAATTAATAGCGGGCCCACAGAGGGGTCTGCTATGGAAACACTCCCAATTATGGAACAAGCAGATAGTGATGAGGATATAGAAGGACGACTAAACTTAGACGGGAGTTCTCATTCACGGATGAGGAGTCAGAGGAGCTTGATTATGTGGCAGACACACAGAGAGACATCTCTCCCGAGATGGTCTTATCCACCTTGCCAGAATCAGCACCTACCCATAGCTCTGGTACGTCAGGCAGGACAGCTGGAGTCAAGATACAGTGGATACCTAAGAGGGCTCATGTGGAGTCCCTAGATGACTATCTGGAGGTAGCTGCGGCGGCCAAAGCTACAAAATTCGATGATGGAGGTACGAAATATTTTTTAGCGTCTATTTTAAATTTCATGTTAGATTCAGATATTTTTACCCTTGTTTAAACATGTGGGCTAGAAGTTTGTGACACAGAGCATAATGCTCTACTACTCAACAAAATTAGGGGTTGGGAAATTGAACGGGCTTCGACGAAACCCCGTCACACACCCACGATCAACCTAGACTTAGTCCCCCAATGAATACTCTATTCTGGAATGTTAGGGGGCTGGGGGATAGAGGGAAGAGAGATATGGTTAGGGACGTTATTATGAGCTCCAAGACAGAAGTGGTAGGGTTACAGGAGACCAAACTCGCGAACGGGTTTAAACTCAAAAGAGTTGGGGGCAACAGAATCAAGGAATGGGTGCTACGCCCGTCCGCAGGAGCATCGGGTGGGATTGCTATTGGGTTCAACCCGGGTATCTTCACCTGCTCCGAGGAGTTATGCGGAACGTTTTCCCTGACTATTTGACTTAAGCGGCGATCTGATAATTGGATGTAGACAATCACTGTCGTCTATGGGCTGAACATGGCTACAAAGCGAGATGCTTTTTGGCAAGAGCTCATCGGTATTCGACAACGATGGTCGAGAGCCTGGATTGTCGGAGGGAACTTCAATATCACCAGATTTGCTTTCGAGCACAAGGGAAGAGGCTCCAGCGACAGACACAGAGAAGAGTTCAATAGGGTGATCACGAAACTAGAGCTCATCGATATCCCAAATAATGATAGACTATTTACATGGTCAAACATGCAAGCAACCCCAATTATGGCCAAATTGGACAGGATTCTTGTGTCGATGGATTGGGAGGCTAAATTCCCGTTAGCAAGCGCTAAGTCTATCCCTAGACCCACATCAGATCATACCCCGGTCCTCTTCGATGCCGGGGTACAGGGAGCTCAAGGGCTAAGGAAATTTAGATTTGAGAAGGCCTGACTGGAAATCCAAGGATTCCACCACACAGTAATGGAAAACTGGGCGCTCCCAACCACTGGTACGGATACAGCATCCCGATGGTGTGAAAAAATCATCAGATTGAGAAAGCGACTGCGTAGGTGGAACCGGTCTAGGTTTTCGACCATCTGGCATGCAAAAGAGTCATTTTTGGAAGGAATTGATGAACTGGAGAGGCTGGAAGAAATGAGATTCCTGTCACAAGATGAAAGAAACAGGCTGCTAGAGCTCCGAGAAAATATTACCAATCTTTATAAGCTAGAAGAGATCAAATGGCAACAAAGGTCGAGGATTTCGTGGCTCAAAGAGTGAGACGCGAATACGGCCTACTTTCACCGAGTGGCAAACGCAAGACGTACGTCCAATATAGTTTTGTCACTACAAACGGATTCGGGGACGTCGCAAGACGAAAATGTGATTTCCAAAACCTTTCAAGATTACTACAAGGACCTATTTGGGAAGAAGAATGACTTCAGGGTCCCGCTCAGGGAAGACTTCTGACAGGACTGTCAGAACGAGTCAGCGCAAACTCTATCTGACTTGGAAGTACCATTCTCGGAAATGGAAGTGAAAATTGCCATTAGTCAAATGGAAGCAGACAAGTCGCCTGGGCCTGACGGATTCCCTATGATGTTCTTCAAAGTGTTCTAGGAAGAAATAAAAGGGGACATTATGGCGTTGATATATGAATTCTTCCACAACAATCTCAGATTAGGCATGTTCAACTTTGCGGAAGTAGTTCTGATACCTAAGAGGGCAGAATCTTCGAGGGTAGGGGATTTTAGACCGATTAGCCTCATAAACTGCTCGGCTAAGATCGTCACAAAGGTCCTGGCCATCTGCCTGGAAAACATAATGGACAGTTTAATTAGCAAAGCACAGACTGGCTTCATCAAGGACAGATGTATCCTGGATTGTGTGGTTATCGCAGAACAAGTTATCCACCACTGCCATACGGGCCAGTCTAAGAATTTTCTCCTCAAACTGGACTTTGAGAAAGCATATGACTCCGTCGACTGGGAGTATTTGCTGGAAGCACTCAGAGGGAGAGGCTTCGGGACTAAATGGATAAGGTGGATCAAATAATGTTTATGCACCAGTAAAATGGCAATATTGGTTAATGGGCGGCCAGGTCTACCGTTCTCTTATAAGAAAGGACTATGACAAGGGGATCCGCTGTCTCCTCTACTATTTACCATCGTAGCAGATGTACTGAGGGGAATGCTAGACAACTGCCAGAGGAAAGACTGGATAACGCCTGTGGCTAGCAGTAACACTAATCAAGGGTGCACGATTCTTCAGTATGCGGATGACACCCTACTCTTTGATAACGGGAATAGGTCAGAAACAGCCTGCTTTAAATGGGCACTCTACTATTTTGAAGTTTGGTCATGTCTCAGGATTAATTTCCACAAGAGTGCTCTGATTCCAATTGCACTATCCGATGTAGAGGCACAGGACCACGCGACCATTCTAAACTGTTTGACAGACGAGTTCCTAATCAAGTATTTAGGGCTCTCACTCAGGCCAGGAAAACTTACTAAGGCGGATTGGCAACCCATTATAGACAAGGTGGAGGACCAACTATCGGGTTGGAAAGGGAAATCGCGTTCCCTCGGTGGCAGAGTAGTACTCATCAACTCAGTGTTGTCTAATCTGCCTATTTACTACATGTCATATTTTGAGCTTCCCAAATGGGTTATCCAACAGATTGATCGAATCCGAAAGCGATTCCTTTAGAAAGGGGCGGACTCGAATAGGAGGGATACCACCTGATCAAATGGAGTATTGTATGCATAAAGAAGAAACATGGAGGGCTAGGCATCATCGACCTAAGAGATATGAACCTTGCCCTTTTGGGGAAGTGGTGGTGGAAGGTCTTTCACCACAGCGGGGAAGGATGGCAGGAATTTATTCAACCGTACCTTTGGGGAAAATGCACGAGAAGTTTTGGATTCCGAGTAGGGTCTAGAATTTCTCGATTCTGGAAAGGTATTACCAAAGCCAGCGGACCTTTTAACTCAGCAGCCACATCGACTATTGGTAATAGACGGACCACCAGGTTCTGGTGGAACAAATGGTGTGGTGCCCATACCCTTAAGAAGACTTTTCCTGATCTATATGAGAGAATGACTCGCCCAAATATATTTGTGGCCGAGACTTGGAAGAGGGACAATTGGAAACCGTCTTTCCGAGGGACCCTTACCCCAGAGTTACATCAACAACTGCTTGAATTGCAAGCACACATTACACGGATCGGTGCGAGGTGTGTTCACGGCCCAGATCAGATGCACTGGGGACTCGAGACAAAGGGAGCTTTTACTGTTAGATCTCTGTATCATCGAATTCAAAGGATGCAGATCGAGCTGGGTACAAGTGTTATGGAAGGCCAAAACCCCCTTAAAGTCAGGGTCTTCCTTTGGCTAGTGCTCAATAATGCAATCCTCACCAGAGAGAACCTTACCAAAAGGCAACCCCAGATTGCAACCAATTGCGCATTCTGCAACATGCACACGGAGAATCTCAATCACCTTTTTATTCACTACCAAAGGAGTAAGGCAACTATGATAGAGGTATTAAGGGCCTTAGGAACAGATGACTACCCCAGTGAATACGAGAATTTGTGGATTGGCCCAAAATTTACCTCGGTGCACCACAAAATGAAGGATGTGTGGTACATAGCCATTGCGGCTACCACGTGGGTGTTATGGCTTGACATAAATAATTTCTATTTTCGTGCATCATGTAATAGTATTTTTGGTAACCTTACTCATATCATGCATCTTATTTCTTTTTGGGCCACAGTTGCTGCCACAGGAGCGAGAGGGAGGTCTGCCAGAGTCTTCCAGGTAGAGAAATTTGATGATGAGAAGGTAGAGTTTGGACCGCACTGGACTGAGGGGTAGGCGTCCCCCATACACACATGGGCTATGCTACGTCGGATTTCCATTAGCTACAATTCCCTCTACTGTGTTTTTTATCAGGATCTATTGTACTTTTGGTTGTACTTGGTATGGATGATTAGACCCACCCCCCAGGGCTTTGTTGGGGGATTATATTTTATTTCCTGTACTGCAATTCTGTTGTACACCCGGTACACCAGGGTTGTTTTATTAATTTCTTATTAATGAAACATGGAGGCGTTATTCCACCTTTAACCTCAAAAAAAAAAAAACAATTAATTTTTATTAATATGCAGTCTAGTAACCAATTCGAACTCTTACTAAAATTTTAAAAAAACATACAACACACATGTTAATCATTGAGTTCTACAGTAATAGTAGTGTTGGTCCAATTTATAGCTTTCTAGCCTAATGTAGACTTGATTGAGACAAATCGTCACCAATTTTTTTTCCCCATGCAAAGTGTACACTATTTATATAAATTATTTGAGTAATGCTTTAGCCACTACTAATTTTACTACCATTTTCTTCACTACCTTAGGTGCCATACTTCTATTAGAGAGTTCTGCCACCTATTCTATCATTCCCTACCTATTGGAATGCGCTACATAAGATAGTGAAGAGAAATATAGTGAAATTGGTAGTGGCTCTAGCATTACTCAAATTATTTTTGTAGTCACTAATCATCTTCATTAATGACTTCATAGACATGCTACATATTTTTCCACTTTCATTAATCTTACCGACAATTTATCTCTAATCTCTAATAATCTCTAATATTATAATGGGAGAAGGCCTTAGTATCATTTGTAAATATTTTGTCAATCTACCAACCCGTGTAACACACATGCATAACTATTATAAAGGCTATTATAAAGGAGATCCTAGGTTCAAATCAAGACTATCTCTAAATTTTTATTTTTAAAAACTATATTTATTAAAACGTGCATCGCACGTGTAAACTACTAGTAATAATAATAATAATAATATCTCTAATCTTAATGGGAGAAGGCCTTAGTGTCATTTGTAAATGTTTTGTCATTCTACCAACCCGTGCAACGCATGTGCATAACTATTATAAAGAAGATCATAGGTTCAAATTAAGACTACGTCTAAATTTTTATTTTAAAAAAAACGTGCATTGCACGTGTAAACCACTAGTAATAATAATATTATAATGGGAGAAGGCCTTAGTGTCATTTGTAAATATTTTGTTATTCTACCAACCCGTGTAACACACATACATAACTAATATAAATAAGGTTTCCAATTCAAATCCTCCCTATCTCAGAGTTTTTATTTTAATTTTTTGAAATTATTAAAACGTGCAACGCACGTGTAAATTACTAGTTATATTTAAATGCATTGACAACAAACTTTGACTATTACGAAGACAAAAACACATGCCCTATGTGTCCAAAAACTGCTACCCTTATCATCTTCTTTTTCTTTCTAAATCAATAACCATCTTCCTTATTCAGATGATCTCGCACATGGTATATGCCTTTCTATCTTCATTTGTCTTACTAATAATTGTGGAATTCTAACTGCAGAATAATCTATATAATAAAACACAAAGAAAGCTATCAAGTGGCTCTCCTTCAATCTCCTCAAAAATTAAAGGTCCAGATCTAACCTCACAAAACATATTTTTCTCCCAAAAATTTTCCTCCCAAAACTCAAATTTAAATTCCCACTCAAAATAACTCGTATATTTATTTAATTTTTTTCTCTCTTTCTGTCCCTCCCTTTTCTATTTAAAAAATTAAGAAAATAAAAATTTAATTTTTTTTTAAAAAATAAAAAATTTTAAAACTAAAAAAATTAAAAATTTAAAAACTTTTAAAATAATTCAAAAAAATAAAAAAAAAAATCATATAATATGTTTTTTGTCTGACCCCCAAAAGTTTCTCATATAATATGTTTGCTACTTCAATTAATTTGCTGGACCTCCAAAACTATTTTATATGATCAAATAAGGTGCACCGTCCCGAAGACGTGTCGTAGGCACGTGTCAACGGGCATACCTAGTGTATCAATAAGATACAAAATAATAGAATCAAATACAATATAACAAAAGCAATCAAAAGTCAACACACAAGAATACACGAGATTTTTTCGAGGTTCACTCAATACAACGGCTACTTTCTCGCGCAGAGGCACTCTTGCAATTTTCACTAGAAATATATGAAGAACAAGTTTACAAACCTCTCGAGATCTCATCCCGATCCCCCCCCCTTCTCCCTGTAACGGTTGATAGATTTTACTAAACAATGTTTCTCCCAACTATAATATATATATATATATATTTATATATTATAGTTGGGAGAAACATTGTTTAGTATATATATTATAGTTGGGAGAAACATTGTTTAGTGTGTGTGTATATATATATATATATACACACACACACACTAAACAATGTTTCTCCCAACTATTATATATACTAGTATTATACACGTGCACGTGGAAAAAATTGGAGGATAATGAAAAGGGTAAAAAGAAAATAATTTCTAAACTGATTACTTTCGAAAATATTTACCAAACAGGTCCACTGACGGAAATATTTACCAATGTTAGTCCATAAGTAAAGAGAAAATAATATCCAAACTGATCCAATTTCGAAAATATTACCAAACATGTCCACTTTCGAAAATATTTACCAAAGTAACCCAACCCGTGCGTTGCACGGGTTGGGTTACTGACCTGGGTTACTGACTAAGGGGCTCTCCCATTATAGTAGTAGATATATATATATATATATATATATATATATATATATATATATATAGGGTTACACCAAATAAAATCTCAGTCGTAGATTGTACTGCGCCGAACGGTTGGCTGCTCTTTCCTTCGAGCACTCCAGAGCACTTGACTGTCGACTGTCGTGCTCTCAGGTAGGGGAGATGCACCTTGCGGTTGACTGCACATTTGCAGTCGGCCGTATTAATCTGTGTGCACGTCCATGCATGTTGCTGCTGCCACTTGCTTTCTACAACTTCTTGTGTTTCTTCTTGTATTTGCCTGTTCTCACTTCGATTTATCAACTTATCAATCTTTAACCCATTATCATATATTTGGATCGAAAAATCCCAAATCCCAAATCCCAACAGTAATTAATTTGATTGAATATTCACTCGAGCATTGAAATTTTGACTGTTCCGAAGACCCAAAAAATCGCATACAGTATATGCACAGAAAGTACTACCCTTGCAACTTTGTTTTAAAATAGTTAATAATCAATAATCATCTACTTAATGATCTATCATGTATATATACTAGATTTGTCCGTGGCCACGTGCCTACGACACGTCTTCAAAACGATACAGTATATGAAAAGTCTTGTAAACAGTAAATCAACAATTATGTAGCTGAAGTTTGAATAGTATGACAATAATTAGTTGTAAATAAAAGTCCATGTTTTCATTAGCATATGGTGAAAAATAATTATAAATTGGGATATAAAAATCCATGTTTCTATATATATATATAGAGAGAGAGAGAGAGAGAGAGAAATAATTAAATAAATAAATGAGTTGTTTTGGAGGGGGAATTTGAATTTGAGGTTTTTTTATGGGGGAAAACTTTTGGAGGAAAAATGTGTTTTGTGAGGTTAAATCTGGTCCATTAATTTTAGGGGAGATTGAATGAGAGCCACTTGATAGCTTTCTTTGTAATTTATTATATATATATATATATATATATATATATATATATATATATATATATATATATATATATATATATGTCTTTCCATGACGTTTTTATCGAAATAGGCCACTTCTAAAAACTAATTATCAAAATAGGTTACTTTTGAAATTGATTTTCAAAATAGGCCAACGGGAGTATCTTGCTGTGGTCTATTTGATTTCGAGGCCATAGGCTCGGAGACTTTACAAAAAAGTTAAATTTGAAAAAAAAAATTCTTGAACTATGATCTTTATACAGAAAATTCCTGTTCTTTTTTTATGCAGAAACCCTCCTAAAGTATTGTTGCAAAAAATTCACCCCCGCCAGCGTGACACTTCTGCTAAAGTTGAGGGTGGTTTTTGACAATAATAAAAAAGATGTATGATGTTTTTTGAAACAACTTGCAAAGATTAATGTGGTTATCTGATACAAGTAGAAACGTTAGATATGGTTTTTTGAAATACTTCAGGGGGGGTATTTTGCAACAACCATACTTTAGGGAGTTTTCTGCACACAAAAAAGATCAGTGAAGTTTTCTACATAAAGGCCCTAGTTCAAAGTTTTTTTCCTTCAAATTTAGCCTAAAAAAATTTGCCCAAGTGTAAAATGTGAAAAATATGAGGTACTGTTGCCTCGAAACTACATAGGTTGCATTACAGAATTGCGGCCTGTTCGATTCCGCAGTTCACAACTGTGGCCAAAGTATATATCATACATACGTGAAACATAGGAGGGCACAGTTGGGAACTGTGGCATCCATAATACATAGGTCGCGGTTCACAACTGCGGCCTCAGTTATAGGGTCGATGGGGTTCAGTTCTTAAAACTTTCTAATACACATTCGACCATATAACTGAGAACTGCGACCTCTGTAATTCGAAGCCGCAGTACCCAATTGCGGTCTCTTAGTTTTCACATGGGTAATTTTTTTTAAGTCTCCGAGCCTATTAGCCAAATATGTATAATATTATACTCAGGCCGCAGCTGTGAACTGCCGCATCGAAATCAAAAAAGCCACAGTTGTGTACTGTGTTGGTCTATTTTGAAATTTAATTTCAAAAATGGCATATTTTGAAAATTAGTTTCAAAAAGTGACGTACGATAAAAAAAGTCTCTTTCCATCTGTATTCATCTTAATTAATTTCATTGAATATTCAGATGAGCAAGGGAATTTGGATTTTTACAAAAAACACATGCTCCACCCAGACTAACCGGCCACTTTCGAAACTAATTTCCAAAATAGACAAACACAGTACCCAACTATAGTCTATTTGATTTGCAGTTCATAACTGCAGCCTAAGTACAATATCATACAAATTTGACTAATAGGCCCAGAGACTTGAAAAAAAATTTAAAAATGTAAAATGTGAAAAATAAGAGGTTGCAGTTGGGTACTACGGCCTTGAAACTACATAGACTACAATACCGAACTGCAGGCTCTTTGATTTTGAAGCCGCAGTTCACAACTACGACCTAAGTATATATCATATATATTTGGCTAATAGACTTGAAGACTTGGAAAAAATTGTCCAAGTGTAAAATAGGAGGCCACATTTGGGTTGCAGCCTTGAAACTATATAAGCCACAGTATCGAACTGCGGCCTAAGTATATATCGTACATATTTGGTTAATAGGCTTGAAGACCTGAAAAAAAATTGCCCAAGTGTAAAATATGAAAAATAGGTGGCCGTAGTTAGGTAGTGCGGCATCGAAACAACGTAGGCCGCAGTACCGAACTGCGGTCTCTTCGATTTCGTGACCGCGGTTCACAACTGAGGTCCAAGTATATATAATGCATACATGAAACATAGGAAGACGCAGTTGGGAAATGCAACATCGATAATACATAGGCCGCAATTCACAACTGCGCCCTCAGTTATATGGTCGATAAGGTTAAGTTCTAAAAACATTCTAATACCCATTTGATCATATAACTGATGCCGCAAATGTGAACTGCGGCCTTTGTATTATCGAGGCCACAATATCCATAAACGGCGTTCTATTTTTTACATGGGTAATTTTTTTTCAAGTCTCCGAACCTATTAGCCAAATATGAATGAGAGACCGTAGATGTGCACTGCATTGGTCTATTTTAAAATTTAATTTCGAAAGTGACATATTTTAAGACTTAGTTTAAAAAATTGATATATTTCGAGAAAAAAAAGTCTCTTTCCATCTGTATTCTATCTTAATTAATTTCATTGAATATTCAGCTGAACAATGGAATTTAGATTTTTACCAAAAAACACATGCTCCACCCAGACTAACCCTCCAGTGTGCTAGTGAGTCACTGAGTCATAGTCCAATTTGTAACCAAATATGGACTTGATTGAGACAAATTCCCACCAATTTGAATATCATTAACATCTTTAAGCTAACAAGAAGACCACAATATCTTTTGTGCAAGAATCACACAAGTGCCCAAAAACCATTCCACCCTCTTCTCCTTCTGTCTCTTTCCAAACTTCCAAACTTCTCACTTCTTCTGTCCTCTCTCTCTCTTTCTCTATCTGTCTGTAAATTTTTTGAAAAAATTTAATAAACTTTCCAACCAGAGTCCCCCCCTCTAAACCCAACACAATGAGCCACTCATTCCTCTTATTATGTCAACAAATTTCCTCTCTTTTCTATTTCCATATAATTAATAACATTAATTTTAAGTGTTGTAGTTTTACCCGCATTCACAATACTGCACACACAAAAAAAAGCCCAACAAAACCACCTCTTTATAGTCTTCTCTTTGTTGTTTCCAATCCTTGATTCCTCTCTCTTTGCTGCATACAGCCATGTCTGGTTTGTACACCCACACCCTCTCACCTGCAAGAGGAAGCACTTCTGGAAATGAGAGGTGTGTATGTTTTTAATAGTTTGTTTTTGGTTAAAGTTTGGATCTTTTTTTGTTTGTTTGTTTGTTTTTTGGTGTGTGGTTTTGCTTCTTATTTGTGGTGTTGTTGGTACAGTCAGTACTTGGCTGAGTTGTTGGCAGAGTATCAGAAGCTTCTTCCTTTCATGAAGATTCTGCCCATCTGCAGCCGCTTGTTGAATCAAGGTGAGAGTGGTGTTTTTATTATTATTATTATTATTATTATTTTTGGGTTATGTTTGAACCATTGTGTCTAAATCCATGTGGGTTCAATTGGGTAATGGCCTGTTTTGAGAGGTTGGTGTGTTTGTTGATCATTTTGGTAGAAAAAGTTGTGATTGGTGGGGGGTTAGAGGATTGGTTGTGGATATGAGTTCATTGTGTTTTGGATGATTATTGTGATGTGAGTGTGATTTATGTATGATCATGTGGGAAATGAAAAGGATTGTTCTTTGGGGGATGAGTTTTGTACAAAAGTTGGTTTTGGTAATGTGTTATTCTTTAGAAATTTTCATTGATGTTTTGAGTATTTGTTTGGATTGCGGTTCAGGTCTTTCAGCTAAGCTAATGGTGTTTTTGTCGGCATTTTCATTATTGTTAGATGAATTTGATGGAGGGCATGATTTGAACTGGGTGGCATCTTCTGAGTTTATAATTGATTCATTGTTATTATTTTTTAGTATTTTTGTATATTTAATGGTATCTTAACTGAAAGCAATGATCAATCGCTGCCTGCTGTTTAGATTAAGAAAAAGTGCGCTTTTTTTCCAGCTCATTGTTAGATGTAGAGGCCAATTGTAACCATCCTAATTTTATAATTAATGTGTACATTACTTTCATTTCCATCTTTCTGAAATAGAAGTATAGATTAAGAAACTCTGTATTATTAGGTTGTTTCTTTTACCTTTTCCTTTCCCGTAGACTTGCTGTTGGGGGATAAAGAATGTCTTAGTTTCTTGATTTGTACCTATTAATTAGCCTGGTTGTTTCTGGGTGAAAATTGCTACGTGTGACTTTTTTGTGGAATTGACTTCTTTTAGCATACCTATTTATCATTAATGATACATTTATATACTATGAAAGAGCTCTAATTGTAGTGTTAAGGAAATGAGGGATACAAAGAAGCAAAGATGGAGGGTTAGAAGGCACTCCAATGGTGTTGGTGTTGAGTTTTAATTGCGGAATAACTCACCAACGAGATGCAAGAACAATAAAATCAAAAGCAAGCAAACAAAAACAACCAAAAGCAACACACAAGGACGCACGAGATTTTTTCGAGGTTCACCCAATGCAATGACTACTTCCCTGTGCAGAGGCACTCCTGCGATTTCCACTAGAAATATAAAGAACAAGTTTATAAATCTCTCAAGAACTCACCACCAAGGTTTAAGGTTTCTATCTATCTCCCTCTTTCTTAACGACGGCTGATAGATCTTTTTTTCTTATTCTTTCACTTAACCCTAAAATCGTACACAATACAATATATATAGGTTTTCATGACTTCTAATCTTAGTTGCTCATCAATCAGCGTCGAGACAGTCGATCGCAATTCATGGACGGTCGATCGGTTCATGTCTTTGACTGTATAGGATCTAACAGAGAGTGAGTCAGTCGACTGCGTGGTCGACCGGGCATTCATTTAAGTCTACAAGGTTCAATCAGAGAGCGAGACGGTCGACTGCGCGGTCGACCATGTGCTGCCTGTACATAGTCGGTCGGGGATGCGGTCGACCGCAACTCTGCCTGTAGTTTCGGACTGCTCTTGATCTGTTTGCTCCCACTTCGACTCTCCTTCTCGTCTGTCTTCTTCAACCCCATTATCGTGTATTTGGATCCACAAATCCCAACAGTTGGGAATCGGATACAATCAAGATAAAATCACCGACATTTATACTTATTTTATAGTCATATCAATAGGAAAATGTTGTACTCAGTTGATACACTAAACTAACCAGCAGATACTTTTCTTCTAAATAGAGGCACTTATTGGTGATGAGGTTCATCACTCTAAATTACGTAGTCAGTCCATTTTTCTAGTGAGAAGTACTCATTTACTAGTTGTAAGTTCTGATTAATTCATATAAATTGCAACTTATAATAAACATAATCCAGAGCAATCATTCTTGTGGGAACAGATTGACACGTTAGTATGTATATAGCATTGGTCTTTATCTTGTGATTTACAACTACCAAAGTTTCTTTTACTCGAAAAACTATTGAAGTTTGGAATATCAGAAATCCTTTAAAATTTGTAGAGATAGTTTGTTGTCATAAGCAGAAAAGTAATCTCCTATATTGATACCTTTATTTTGAAACAATCTATCATGTTACAGATGAACAAATTTGGAAATTAATATCATAATATTTGCAGTAATTTCAATGATTTTTTAGTTGTTTTTTTAAAATTTAAATAAAGGGCTTTGTTGGAGCTTGGTCTCGAACCCTGACCACCCGTTACCCATCCCAATTCTTTACCATCTGAGCTGCAACTCAGTATTTCAAATATTGCCTTATGCATACATGGATATATAGCATTGTCACTGTCTTCTTCGTTGTTTTTACCCCTGGCTGTTTGTTTGTTAAAATGTTGTACTGCAATGTTCAAATCTCAAAGCTTCAGAATGTTCTCTCATTCCCTTTTTCATGCTAATAGGCTTCTGTTAGCAACATTCATTGTTTTTTCTTCGATCAATTCATAGAGGTTCTTGATATATTCATTCCGACACCAAGGGGCAAATTAAATAAAGCACCTGCCAGGGGCCACATGCCTGAATCCTAGGACTGCAAACTAAAACAAAGACACATAAGCTGGGCCAATAATAAACATCTAATGCTATAACCTATACACATATCTAACCTGGGTCTTGCCTTGCCTATAAACAAAGAAGGCCACACCCACCATGTATATTATACCTAAAATCTTTCCACTTCTGCCACTCTCACTCTCAATTGAGCGCCCGGAGGGTTTACTTCGGCATTGATACCAGTGATCTGTCCATCTTGTACGCAGATCTCGTTATTTGGAACACTCATCTTGGTGCTGATCTCTTGACAATAACATGTTCTCCATTTAGGAGAGAAATCAATAACCATCCATAAATTAGAGAAGCAACTTGTAGGCTCTTAGTTTCAGTGCAGTTATAAGGAAGGACATAAATACCATTTTGTTATTTTGTGGTAATTAGACGATATCCTATAATTTTTTTGTGTAAGAACTTGAAGCGTTTATTCTCAGAGTGAGATAAGAGAGGATCATAGATGGCCAAGGAAGTCTTCAAAGTAATATGGAAAACATTTTGTAGATTAGATTGCTTAGAAGAACTTTGTATTTTGCATCTACCGAGACTAATCAGAAAGAAGTGGAATTCTGTAATAGAAAGTGAGCAAGCGATGGGAGCTTTTTTACAAAGAGAATAACTTATAATTAAATAGCGCTATTTTCGTAAAGCATAGTAGTTACATGTGAGGGCAATTTTGGAAGGGAAAGATGGTGAAATAATATATAACTTTGGACGTTAAGAGATAATATAAATTCTTTTTCGAATACATACTTGCTAAAGCATATACTTTTATAGGCTTAAAATAAGAAAGAGTAATGCTAATAGTAGTACATTAGTATACTTGCTAAACTACTTTTGTACTCAAAGGGGTGTCTAACATGGTCTGAATGAGATTAGAAAACCTCATATTTCTTGTACAAGAGCATGAGGCTTTACCACAGCTCTATGGTAGCACTAGGATGTGCACTTGGACGGAGGGGAATAGGGGCGGGGGTGGCTAATGCTATCCCCATTTTGAATTAACGCCGTAGACTTTTTAATATTTCCTCTTTAGCCCACTGAAAAACTTGTGATAAACCCCCTCATGCATCTAAACCAAAAGTTTGTAAAAGACTCCAAAATTTGTTCATATTGTTCGGTTAATATTTTTACTTGGTAGTTTGTTCCCCCAGAGAAAATTTTCTGGCTTCGTCCTTGAATGTGCACATTTGCCGTTTGGTACTGAATGCTACTTGAATGCTCAATTTTCAGCTTTCAGTTCGTATTAATGCCCGACTATCACTATTATTTGGTGTCATATAAATGAATTATATTGTTTACTTGGAATGCTGTGTCCATTTTGGTCCATTGTTTTTAATATTCATTTCCTTTTTTTTTGTGTGCAGAAATCATTCGAGTTTCAGGCAGGATCCCAAACCATGGTGTTGGTGATTATGATAGGCTGCAGCAGGGAAGCCCCAGCCCTAGCCCCATGGCTTCTCCGAACCTCATTTCAAGTATTGCTGGAACTGGTTTCATTGGTCGAAATGGGGTCCATCAAGCAGTAAATTGTTACATGCCTTTATCATTTGCATGGGCTATCATTCGTTTATTTCAAATTCTCTCTGGAATATTATTTTGATCAAGTTTACTATTGAATCCTATGTTTGGAAATGTCTTATTTTCCACCTGTTGTGTTGGTTGTATATGGCAAGTATCAATAGTTTAATTTTGGTTTCAAGCACGTAAAAGTGATTGTTATCTTTTGAAATGTCTTTTTTCCATCTGGGCTATGTTGCAAGGACCCTTCTAGTTGGCAACCTTATCCTCGTGTTGGACACCCGAATCCGACACGACACTGGATAATTTAGGGTAGTTTTTCAAAATCTTCTCCATGTCAGTGTCTCGTGTCGCATTGTGTCCGTGTCGGCGTGTCCCCGTCCATGCTTCTTAGCATCTGGGGCTGTATATAGCAAGTATGTCTATAGTTTGGTTTTGGTTTCAAGCGCTTTAAGTAACATGGGTTTCAGCGCGTGCCTGTTTGTGTTTGAATGGTTATATAGGACTTGACCTCTACTGTAATTTGAATATAAGTCTCATGGTCATAGAGAAGATTCAAAACTAGAAGGAATTGAGGAACCAGTCAATATTCCGACGCATTAAGGCAACCTAGTTATGCTTATTGAATCAAGTGCTTCCGTATCATCTTTTTTATTTTTAATATTTGGAAATACAGTGTTGCCTCATTAATCAAGATATGCTATTAACTCTCCTACTTTCTGATAAGTTGACATTTCTTCCGCAGAGATCATGCCTTCCTCCGGGGATGTCAATGGATTGGCAAGGGCCACCAGCAAGTCCAAACTCATACTTGATTAAGAAGATTGTGCGATTGCAAATTCCAGTGGATAGCTATCCAAATGTATGGTGTCTTGTTTCTTTATTAATATATATATTTAATAAAACCATCTCTACTCTGTTGAATGATATATGTTCCAGTTATCCCCTGCTTCATGTGTTACATCAAATACAACTGCATCCCTCATCTACCAAGCTTAGCCATATATGATTCATAATCAAACTAGAATTATCCAAAAAGTCCAATTTTTGATCGGGTTACTTTTAGGAATTAACTGTAAAATAATTTTAGCACAGAACTGAAGGATTGGATTTGTAAAAATCTGGCAGCAAATCGTGTCATAAAATTGTTTTCGGATCAGATTTGAAAACGGTTTTTTGGGGGTTGAATCTGAATCTGAGACATCATTGTTCAAATGCTAATTCCACTAGAAATCAATAAAATTCTTCAAATTAAATAAAAATAATCAATTACTATACTGTTATACTGTGGATACTATTTACTGCCAAATCATTGAGATGCTACTGACTAGTCTTCCACAACAGTAAACTATATCTGGTATTTAGATTGATGTATGAGGTTACCTATTCTGTTGTTAACTTATTTGCATGGACCAGTTCAACTTTGTTGGACGCCTTCTTGGACCTCGTGGCAACTCACTGAAACGGGTCGAAGCGTTGACAGGCTGTCGTGTTTTTATCAGAGGAAAGGGTTCGATTAAAGATCCTGAAAAGGTCAGCGCAGTTTTTCCATCTTCTTTTTTTCCTTGTGGAATTATCAATGCAGTATTGATATGATACATTGAAGGTGTTTTTCCTATTTGATTGCTGTTAGGCTCCCCAAAACATGTGTATTGCTATTAGCTACTTCGATAATTATATATTCTAATAAGCCCCCCTAGTTAGTGAAACAGTGTTAGTTACTTCAAATTTGGTAGTTTTAACGAGAAATGATGTATGTTCCATAATCCGCTGTGCCTCTTTCTTCCTACGGCTTCCCAACCAGAAGATTAGAAGTCCTAAAAATAATAAGGAAAATAATAAAAACTATTGAAAAAGAACTAAAAAGTTCTCTCGTGGTTTCATCGATTTCTCTAAATATTTATATTTGATTATGTATTGTGCTTTTTTTTTTTTGATCATAAAAGGTGGGCCAAGGCCCCCCCGTGTTTCATTAAAAAGTTTTTAACAAATCGACAAAGAAGAACCGGAAAATGATGTTCATGTCACCCCACACTTGGGCCATGATACTCATACTCCGCAAAATATAGATCTCATCCCTTACAAGGAAGATCACACCCAAAAGAACAAAAGAAATAGTTCATTACAAAACACTTCGAACGCCAGAAGCATCGAAACCAAACAAAACGAAGTGGAAAGAGAACACTTCAAAACCACTGTAGGGTAGAGAACCTCGACCCTGCCGATCACTCCTCTGTTGTCCATTTTCTTTCTTCTGGGTCTGCATCACTTATAGGAGCAATGATGTCTGCATACATCCCATTCATCTTCTTTGTTGACTCCTCACTTGTTGTTTGAGACCAGAATATGTTATTAGAGATAATTTTGAATAACAGTTGACGATGCATGATGTGTGTGTGAGTTATTCTAAAAATCCTATTATTCCGCTCTAACCATATACCCAGCAGATTGCCGCTACCCCAATACCCCAAACGTCGATGCACTCTCTACGAACATGACAGTCTTTCCAATTCCCCCAGATGTCTTGCATCATTGCTAGGAGTGGGCCTACAATACTCAGTCTTTGCAGAAGATCCGTCCATATAGGCCTAGCAAAATCACAAGCGATGAGTAGATGATTCACTGATTCGCTATCCACCCCACACATAACACACTGGCTCGGCCCTTGCCATCCTCTCCTTGTCAAGTTATCCCGTGTCAGGATCACGCTTCTACTTGCCAGCTCTAACCATGTATTGTGCTTTTTAATAATACTCAAACTTTAAAGAATCATGTTGAGGACTGGTTCTCTCATATAACTTTTTTTTTTGTTTTCATGTTTACAACATTTGGACTAAGAGCTGTTTCCCCCCCTCATCTTTACATGTTCCATATTGAAGGAGGAAAAATTTAGGGGACGACCAGGCTATGAACATCTGGATGATCCTCTGCATATTTTGATCGAGGCTGACTTACCTGCTAATGTTGTTGACACAAGCTTGAAACAAGCACAAGAAATTTTAGAAGAGTTGCTCAAACCCGTGGTAAGTTTTTCTCAGCAAAAAAAAAAAAACCTTTCAATAAAATCTTTGATTTAAGCTACAACGTGATTCTATAGCTTTAAGTTGCTCTAAAAGTTATGAATATAAATAGTATCTTTCACATCAATTTTGATTATTTCAACAATTTATGGTGATATCAGATATGGAAGCTTTGTGTCGTGAATCTTGTTGTAGCATATTCATGAACTTTATTGTATATCATTCATATTGAAAGGCTAGTTTTAGTTATAATATTTAAGATTTTGAATAACACTCAAAATTGTACATCATTAAAGTTGCAAAGAGTAATTCAACTAAATACTCAAAACACCAAATAATTAAGACCGAAAACACATGAACTTCGTCACTCTTATGGCTTCCTAACATTATGAACATTTTTTTGTCAGTTTAATATTGTGAAGTCGACCGTGCTAAAAATTTATGTATTCATCTACAGGAGGAATCAATGGATTTCTACAAGAGGCAACAACTTCGCGAGCTGGCCATGATAAATTCAAGTTCAAGGGAAGATAGCCCTCACTCTACTGGCAGTGTTTCCCCTTTCAGCAACGGTGGGATGAAACGACCTAAAACAGGAGTGTAGAGAATCGTTCTTTCTAATACCGACGAGTGATTGTTTATGACCAGTCCTTCAATCTTGTCGCGGCTTCATCACTGGTTTGTGTTTTGACCCAGAAATAGAAGTAAGTTGGCAAATAAGACATGTACCTCCTCTAACAATATTTGCTCTGTTTTGATGATTTTGAGCTTCATGCGTTTGTTGAATTCTTAGGATATTCATTAGCTGTAATTATGAGAACCATGGGCATGCAACTCTTGGATAATTAAATTGCATGCCCTTGTTCTTTAGTTTTGACAATGAATGTTTTTTGGAGGTGGACTTTTTGGCCATTTAATTATAGAAGATGTTAATTAATTATTTGTTATTGAATGTCTTGTAATTTTGTTGTTGTTGGAAGTGCTCACTGTGCATGTTATTTTATTTAAGATCAATCTGAGTTGGAGAAGCTGATGAGTTCATGACAAATACAATGTTACAGGAGAAAAGTGAGTCTCTTACTTATAGGAGACAATTCTCTCATCTCGAATATTATAATGGGAGAAGGCCTTAGTGTCATTTGTCATTTTGTCATTCTACCAACATGTACAACGCACGTACATAACTAATATAAAGGAGGTTTCTGGTTCAAATCCTCCCTACGTGAGAGTTTTTTTTTTAAAAAAAATTATTAAAACGTGCATCGCACGTGTAAATTACTAGGAGACAATTCTCTCATACATGGTGATTGTAATTACTTGATGTGATACCGTATGAATGGTGATTGATTACTTGATTTTTACGTCATATTTGTTCCAAATATGTCTCAAATATTTCTCTAAGATTTAGAATCATTACTTTTTGGTTATTTTATTTTAGATTTATATCTTTCTATATTTGGAATATTTGATATTATTTTGGTAATTATCTAGAGATATTTGTTAGGGATTTATTTCTAATTTGATTGGGAGAATATATTTAGTTTGGGGACTAAGTTTACTTGGTCACTAAGTCAAAGACTATTAATCTTAACTTTTATCTCTAAATTACCACTCTATAAATACATGAGAATATATTCTATGTAAGTAAGCTATGAAAAGAGCCATAAAAAAGAACTAAGAGCTAGCTATCTAATTGAGAGAGATATAATCAGAGAAAAAAAAAGAGAGACTAAGAGGTAAGTCTTGTAATTCTCTTACTATCTAACTGAATATTGGTTTCGAAAAATCTTCTTTGTTCTACTTTCTACTTATTACAAATTCAATTTATTTTGCCGAATTTTTCGAAGAATAACGAGTTGTTGGGTAATTATTTAATTCCTCAATTTTGACCTAATAATATTATGCAAACCTATAAATGTCAAGTGGTTTCTTGATTTTTAATCATTGCTTCAAGTAGTTATATCAAGGCACCAGGGGATGCATGGAAAGAAGGCTCCAAACAATTTGATCTTTTATATATCTTATAATATAAGAAACATGATGAATGGTGTGGATCATTCATGTAGAAACTGTCATGTGAATACAACTATTCTATATAATAAACTTTTCTCGACTCTCTTTTCTCATATAACAATTAGAGAGATAAGTAGGACGAGTTTTAGTAGAAGGTAATGCCTTATCTAAGGAAAAGTTTTGTAAGAACTTTGAAGGTCTTCTTGAATTATGACTGCTAGATGGAATATAATTAAAGAAAGCATACAGGGCAGAGGAGACGTCAAGTGTGCTATGTTTATATATGCTTGTATGCTAATCGAAGGTTTTTTTTTTGATAAAAGATGACCACAGTCACCGCTTCATTAACGATAATTAAGGAAACAAAGTAGTATAGTAGCATCTGAAAAAAGCAGACATACGAACATAAGAACACCATCAAAAGCGAACGACAAAAGTGATCTTCCTTTTGCCTTTTCTTTTCTGAAAGTTGGTTGTTTACAATTCTACAGACAGCATTAGTTTCATAAGCCAAAAAAAAACTAATGAATGTCACCCCCCAAGTTGGGACTAGGGGTGTGCACAATCCCTCCAAAATGGATGGATCGGAATTTGGTAAAACATATACAATAACAACAACAGCAACAACAACAAAGTCTTTATCCCAAATTTTTTAGGTCGGCTACATTCTGGTAACGCGCAGATACATTGTATAATTAAGTCCTTCAAGTACAAACCAGACAACTTTAATTTAGTAAACAGTTATTTTGGTACTTAAAACATCTAACATATATTTCCTATAATTAGCTAACTACACAAACTTTTTCTGCTAATACTAACTAGACAATTGCACCATACTTAGCTTCAAGCATACAGTTATTACACATCAACACACCACCACAAATACAATGTTATAGTTGCACGCACTCAAACAACATAACAACTTATCTTACCCTTTATATATATCAATCAATTGCTTCATTTCTCTCCTGATTCGTCAGCTCATCAATCAACAATGGCAGCAACGCAACTCTTAATCCTCCTCTCTTCTCTCGCCTCGCTTGCCACCTCGTCATGTTCCCCTATTCTTCCTATCACTATCTCGACGTGCACCAAAACCAACTACCCCGATATTTGCTACTCTTCGGTACAACCCTACATTCGTTCAGTTCCCCACATTAACACCGGATCCATGCTGGCAATGCTTGTGCGTGCAACTAAAGATTACACCAAGACAACGCGTGAAATGGCTGCACAGATTCATGCAGAGAATAACAAGAAGTACTGTTCGTTGGAGGAGGCGAGAGTTTTGGGGGAGTGTGAGAAGAGCTACGATGATGCGTTGGAGAGCTTGCAGTCAGCCATGGTGGCTGTGAAGAGTGATGATACAGTGATGGCGAATTATATGATGAGTTACGCGGTTAGGCATTATGGAATTTGTCGACAAGGGTACTTGAATTTGCCGAGGATTGGGATGATGGTAGAGCATGATGAGATGCTTGTTAAGATGGCGACTAATTGTTTGGATGTCTTGAACTTGCTCTGATGCAGTAGTCATGGATTCTCCTCAAAAGGCCACAAATGTATTAATATATCAAAGGCTTTTTGTAGGTAGGATTTAGCATACAATTGTAAAATTATAACGGAATATGGAATGTTGGAAAACTTTGTTGATGAGCTTTGTCTTGTACATTTCCTATAATTAGCTATCTAAATTTATCACGCAAGCAAACGGTTTATCTTAACGCAAACAGTTATAACTCATCAGCAAACAGTTATAACTCATCAACACAACACGACAAGTACTACGTTCCCGTTGTTTACACTCAAACAACGTAACGAACATCTCTTTTCCTATATATCAATCAATTCTCGCCTTTCTCTATTCATCCCCCAACTCGGTAATCAACCATGGCAACTCAACTACTCATCCTCCTCTTTTCTCTCACCTCGTTCACCACCTCATATCCTACACCATCCTCCCCCATTCATTGTCTCGACGTGCACCAAAACTAGCTACCCCGACATTTGCTACTCCTCAATCCAACCCTACATCCGTTCAGTTCCCCATATCGACACCGCATCCATACTTGCAATGCTTGGGCATGCGACTAAAGATTACACCAAGACCACACGCAAAATGGCATCACAAATTAATGCGGAGGAGAACGACAAGGGGCATTGTTTGTTGGAGGCAGATGTTATAGGGGAGTGCCAGAAGGGATACAAGGATGCATTAGAGAGCTTGGAGTCTGCAATGGTGGCGATGATGAAGGTTGATAAAGCAACCGCAAATCACATGATGAGTTCGGCGGTGAAGAACTATGGAAGTTGTCAACAAGGGTACTTGAATTTGCTGTAGGCTGGGAGGATGGTTGAGCATGGTGAGTTGCTTGCTAAGATGGCTACTATTTGTTTCGATGTCCTGAACTTGCTATGAGTAGGGCTGCTAACAAATCGAGCTGTTCGCGAGCTATTCGGCTCGAACTCGGTCAAAACTCGGTCAAAGCCCGGCTCGAACCGAGCTTGAACTCAAAACTGAACTCGTTTCGTAAACGAGTAGAGCTCGAGCTTGGGTTTTTTTAGGCTAAGCTCGCGAGCTATTCGGCTCGAATACGGTCAAAGATCGGCTCGAACCGAGCTCGAGCTAAAAAGTGAGCTCGTTGCGTAAACGAGCCAAGCTCAAGCATAAAGACATTCGGCTCGGCTCGATTGCAGCCCTAGCTATGAGTACTTATTTTGTATTAACATTTGATGCCTTCTCATAGGTAGGATTGTTTTTATTACCAGAAGAAATATATCTTCATAGGGAAATATATCAGATGAATGCAATCTAATATGGATTGCATTGTCTCCAAAAAGTAAATCAATCAATGGAGAAATTGCAGGTACCATCACAGTAACAAAATCTAGCACAGGAAAGGAACTCCAAAAATTGGACAGTGAGCAGAAACACAATCAATAAATGAAACCATGACGAGCAAAACAATAACTGTAAAAACAACACAATTCTATCAGCAATCCATTGATATACAGAACAAAAATGTATTTGATGCTACAGAAAACAACAGATTATTAAAAGAAGCAGTCATCAGCATTTTGCATTTGATGTCAAAAGATTTAGGAACACAAATTACTTTGCTCTTGGTCATTGTTGAAATAAGGTATCGATTAAAATATAAATACGAAAGAAAACACTGAATTGACGATTCACGCCTAGATATTATCAGGTAACCAACCACAGAATCCAAACCCAATCAAATAAACCAGCACATGTAAGCAGAAACACAATAGAAGTTATAATAATCCGAGAATCCAACATCTTAACAAACATAACACACAAGCAACCACGCATAAAAAGCAAATGAAGTCTTCTGATAACAGATGGGCTAGATCAATAGAAACCTCACAGATAAACAGTTTCTAAGTATTAGTAACGGCATCAATAAATGCTTGCCCAGGCCGACGATTACCAAGCGGTCCATGACATCCAAGCAGCTGCACCAATAAAAAAAATTAAATTAAATGCAGTCAATAATTGCATGTGATAATAAATGGTTCCAAATTGACTATAACAACTGATGCATACAGATCCAAGATCATATCCTACTGCCAATTATTACATTTGATTATATAGGCCTGACAATACACCGGTTACCAATTTCACTACATTTCTCTTCAGGACCTTAGGTGGGCACCTTAGGTGGCACGTGGGGAAAAAGAGAGTAGGTAGGAAACTCTCCAATAGAAATATGCCACCTAAGGTAGTGGTAGCGAAGATAAATGTAGTGAAATTGGTAGTGGATGAAGCATTACTAAACTTATTGGAGCATCATGTATGGGACCAATGAAAAAAGAAGAAAAAAATCAGAGATTGTCCATGACACGAAGAGAAGTCAATAGATTCGATATCATATAATTATCTATGAACAATTTCAAAAAAAAATACATCAGAACTATGGCCAGTCATATTCATTTCATCAAAATAACCACGTGTAGATGAATTGGAGTTTCTTGCACAGGCATAATAGTTAGGATAATCCAAAAAATGGGTTATGATTCTTAACGAAATAAGAAACAGGATGACCTAATCCAATCTTAATGATGCAATAAGATATGATAAAATTCAATTGTATGTGTGAAGTAAACCCTACCTTAGCATTAACACCATCAGCAACGATTCTGTTCTCACTTTTCCACCTGATGTAATCAGTACGGTTGTATTTAGTGAAACCCCTGAAAAGAAAATTGTAATTAGCAACATTTCACACATACAGATAGCATGTTACTAGAAGTATGATGCAGACATATCCAAAATATTTACAAAATCCATGATCGTGCACCATAGAGTACTGCAATGGACTGGAGATATTCAATTATAAGTAGAAAGTTTACTGACATAATTTGAAGTATATAGAATTAGACTACTATATAATGTAGTCTTTAAAATTGCCAAACAGATTTAGCTCTATCAAACTTGCCCTATAATGGAAAAAAATTAAAATTCAGGCCCTGGTTGGAACAAAGTTAAGATGAACCAAAATTATCTTAACCAAAGTTATCTTAACACTCAAGGTACAAGGTGACTTTGGTTACCATACTTTTACCTTCAACTTAAAATTATATTCCAAGTTGAGAAAAATTAGGTAAGACCTTAAGAGGAGTTTAGAAAATTCTAGTTCTCACCTTTTTGGGTGAGATAACAGTAGTCATCTCAACTCCAAAATGAGTCCCCAAACATGCCAAAGTTAGGATAACTATAGTTTTCTAACGTTACGAGAGATAACTCATAGCTTAACTTTCTTTCCAAACATAGACTTCGTTAAAAAAACCTTTCAAAACATATGAATAAGCCAGATTGTTTGAAGTAAATATAAATTGCATAAGTTAAGTACTCTCATTTCCAATGTTTTACCCAGAGTGATGTTTTTACAGAACTTGAGTCTGCCTAATGTTGAAAAAATATAACCAAAGGTGTAAAAGTTATCTCTTCGTTTGTTTTTACCATATTTGATTCTGGTTTGCAATTTAACGACTTGTCTTGCATATTACGTGTAACTACACAACTGTAACCTTATTTTTTAAGGTGCAACTGCACATACTTATTGACTAGCACTAGTATATCACAGATTAAAAGCTTAGCTTTGAACAAAGTACATCATTCGGACAAGAAAACACTAAAATCCCCCAACAAAAAATACTGAAACTTACCATTTTCGGCTGACAATGATCTTCTGACGGCCAGGGAACTTGAACTTAGCACGGCGGAGGGCCTCTTGAGCATGAACACCATTGTTATCCTTGCATCGAACAGAAAGGAGAACCTGACCAATGCTCACCCTTGCGCAAGTTCCTAGGGGCTTCCCAAATGCCCCCCTCATACCTGTCTGGAGTCTATCAGCTCCAGCACAGGAAAGCATCTTGTTGATCCTCAGGACATGGAAAGGATGCACTCTCACCCTCAGATGGAAAGCATCCTTTCCAGCAAACTTCGTCATGTACTTGTTACATGCAATACGAGCAGCCTCAAGTGCCTCACTTGAAACATTCTCCTTCTCCCAACTAACAAGGTGAACACAGAATGGGAACTCATCGACTCCCTTCTTCTTCATCCCCACATCGTAAATCCTGATCTTTGGGTCAGGCACACCACGGCAGTACCTTGACTTCGGGTACGGCTTGTTCTTGATTTGGCGATAGCATCTCGCAGGTCCTGCAGAAAGAATATTACAAGAAAGAATTAAATTAAAATCCAATTAGATTGTGATGTGCAAAACTACGCAAAAGTGGTACTTCTAAAAAAAGGAACAGCAAGACATCAACAGGAAGGAAGTAAACAAACTGCAGTCGCAAACACCAACGATAGATGGGAATAGCTGATTAAGTCAAATGAGTAAAACTGAGTTTAACAATGGCTATCTAAACAGTTAAACAATGGCAAACTGCATAATTAAGTCAGTTTTACTCATTTGAATAGTTTAACAATGGCAAACTGCATAATTAACCTAGTCTTTAACTATTCATAATAGGGTAAAAGGGATATGAGCAACTTGCTCATTTAGTAAATGAGCAATTGATTATGTGGCATGCATGTGATGCATTGGACAACCAACCCTTTTAAGGCTTTTCCAATCACATGTATGTCACGTCATCAATTGCTTATTTACTAAATGAGCAAGTTGCTCATACCCCTTTTTCCCTTCATAATATACAATCTAATGAAACCGGGACCCTGTTGTACAATTACATAAATAGTAACAACTTTAGAAAGTTGAATGTGAAGTCCATAGAAACATATCTAGGAAATCAATTTATTGAGTCCAATACTTTTATTCTGCCTTTTGATTTCTCTAATTTAGATAAACAATTAGATACACCTCTACCCTCCAGTCTACAAGAAAACTAATTCCTTGTGGAAGTGCATGCTGGTCACAATAGTATAGTAATAACAGCCAACAATGGCAATATTGATAAATTTACCCAAAATGAACAACCTATTGATATTGCATTAATTTATGTACTGATATATATATTTTTAATGTAAATACTGTACCTCCATACCTACACAGTAGAAGTTCCCCACAATAACAAGAACCAACAGTTCAATTTCTAATATAAGCATGCAGCAAACAGTCATTGTCCACTGAAATCTGATCTTTCTAACTAGACCCGGAATATTTATGCACTAAAATGAGTTTGATGGACCTACCATTTCTAAATCACTGACTTAAAGTACCGATACTGACAAGAATTCATTTGTCATGGAAGTACAGTGTGTTTTTGTGGGCAGCCATCTACGCAAAAGCAGTGGGTTTAGGCCGCTCTAACTATAAATTAAGCGGTGAATTTAGGTGGGTAGTCTCCTAGGTAGTTAACTTGGCGGTGAAGGCGGTTGCCTAGGCGTTAAAGGCAATCATTCTAGGTGCTCGTGGTCCTTAAAAAACATAATAATCCTACTAAGGGTATGTGAATCTTCCTCACTAAACCGACCAACATGTTATAACATTTGTAATGTATTGACATGTCCAATCATTAAAAGGCTCATTCATAGCTAATAAAATTGTTAATTATATTAAATTCTATTAAATTCCAATGGTATCCTAGTATTTACTTATTTTAAATTTCAATATTTTTTCCTTGGTGTTATTTTATTTTTTCTGTTTTTTCTATTTTATGAATTAAATATATTAATTTTGAGAAAAATAAGCCGACCACCTATGATCTAGGTGCCCGCCTAGGCAGTGGTAGGCGGTGCATGGACCGCTCCATCTCGCCGAGTGCAAACAAAAACATTGGAAGTACATAGTTATCATAATGGCACAACAGTAAATCTACTGAAGATGAACAGTCCGTAGATATTAGGGTTATTCATGCATCAAACTCAGAAACCGATTAATTCTTTTACCTACAAAATGAAAACATCCCTTCACATACCACGCAGCAAAACACTCATCCCCCGACGAATAGAGCTATTCACAAGCTATTCGGCTCGAGCTCGGTCAAAGCTCGGCTCGAGCCGAGCTCGAGCTCACACCGAGCTCGTTTCGTAAACGAGCCGAGCTCGAGCTTCAGTTTTTTTTAGGCTAAGCTCGCAAGCTATTCTGCTCAAATACGGTCAAAGCTCGGCTCGAACCGAGCTCGAGCTCAAAAATAAGCTTGTTTCGTAAACGAGCCGAGCTCGAACCTCAAGGTGGTATTCGGCTCGGCTCGGCTCGATTGCAGCCCTACCCCTGACCCACCAATTTCCAATCTTTCAAACCAAAGTCATGATGATTATTTTTAAAACGGCACTAATCAATCTCCCAAACCCAAATCAGTAACTTCAATCCCAAACCCATTTCCCATATTCCCATCCAATCTACTTGAAATTATATAAAAAATGCCAACAATTGTATAATGATAAATCAAACAAAACCCTAATTTAAACATCAACACGGGAACAAACAGTTCAATTGCTAATATAAACATGCATCAAATAGCCATCTTTTCCCCAATTTCCATTCTTTCTAACCAAAGATACTATCTTTACCCACTAGAACGGCACATAATCAAACTACGATTTCAAATCCTAACTTAAATCCAAAAATGATTTCCAAACCACCATTCAATCAGAGCATCAAACCTTCAAATCCGATAACACCAGCTAACAAGAACAACATCGAATCGAGAGTTAATCGGAGAAGGAACTGAAAGTAGGAGGTATTGGAGAAACTTACTTCTTCCCATGGCAACGGCTTAGGCGGCGGAGAGAAACCCTAACCCTAGAAAAGAGAGATAGGAAATGGTTCATTTTGATGGGGGTTTATATATATATAGGAGTTAGAAGGTGGTCAAAAGCGGTCGGGTCGGGTTCACATTTTGAGTCGAGAAGGTTCCGTGGTTGCGCGAGCGCATGCGTCATTTGTGTTACGCGTATATTACGTGTTTGGTTGAGATGGAGCTGGGTTTTTTTGCAATTATAAGAGCATCCAGAGTGGTTTGAGGTAAAAAAATGCATAAATGTTCATTTCGAAGAAATACTGTAGTCGTCAAAAAAATAAAAAAATGTATATTTTCGTTAAAAATGAAATAGACAAAACATCAGTGGCTAAAAAAATCAGTTATATAGTCAGAAAGTGAGAAAATATTAATAAAATATACGAGACGAAAACATGATGTTCCATCCAAAAAGAAAAAAATTGCAAAATAGCCCGACGTCCGGGTTTCAAGGAAGTTTTTTTTTTGCAAAAACAATTTTAAAAAATAGTTTGTAAAAAATATTTGCAAAAACAATTTAAAAATTTGCAAAAACAATTTAAAATTTTGCAATATTAATTTTAAAAATTAATTTTTTTAAAAAATGGATTGTTAATTTTTTAACAATCATGTTTCGTCCCACATGGTTTCGTCCTAATCCAATTTTTCTTTTCTGGTTATTTTTTATTTGTTTTTTAATTATTTTTGCTTCGAACGAAACATCATGTTTCATCCGATTATTTAAAAAAATATTTAAATAATCCATACAGGCATAAAATACATTATGCTATATCAACTGCTATTTTTACCTGTCTACTGTAGCAAAATAATAAAAATATGGCAAAATTCCTTACGAGCGTGTCGACTACAGTAAATAAAGATGCATAAAATGACATTTTACCTGACGACTGTGGGTGCTCTAAGTTTTTTGAAGGATTGTGGGCAAAGATTTAAACTTTTTTTCTTTCTAATTTTGTGTGATTTTAGCTAATCTTCATCCACTTGTAATGAATTTTGATTGTAATGGTCTACATTCAATGTGATTAGGAACATGAGTAAGCCGAGCACTCGGGGAAGAGTTGTGCCTCAACTTCAGTATATTATAAAGACTTTATTTTAATATATGACGTTTTTTTTTTAATATAAGAAGATGACCGTAGCCATCGTTTCATTAACGAGAATTAAGGAAACAAAGTATTACAAAGGTCCAATATTACAGATAAGCTGACTCGTCAACGATACAAAACAACCCAGTGAAGGGAAAACACCAAAATAGTCCAATTACATAAATAAGGAGGCCATGAAACCTCTGAGTCTGCTCTAGTGGGAACAACCGACACTGTGCTCCAGCTGCTCTAAACTTCTTCACTGATCCTGTTCTCTTTGCTGCCTCCTGAGCCTGCCCAATCATGAATAAGAAGGAAAATTTTATGCATTTAAATATGAAATTTATAATCTTTATTACGAAAAATGAAATCATTTCTTTCTAGCCATAGGTTCCAAATAGACGCAGGTATTGCTATGTCCCAAGCCTTTCTATCATCTAGTTTGATGTGAACATCTCTAATGAACCCCCATATGTCAGTGGTTGAGTTAAGGACCTGAGAACACCCAAAACCCCTACAAACTATCTCCCATATTAGACGCGCTTTGGGACAATGAAACATGATGTGATTGACATCTTCTTCGACAGTTAGACACCTGTCACATATAACATTGATCTGCATGTTTCTCTTCTTAAGATTCACTTTCGATAGGATAGCGTTATTGTGTGCTAACCAACTGAAAACTTTGACTCTGTACGGAATTCTGGCACCCCATATGACTGATTGGACTTGACATTTCGTTCCTCCATCATTGATCCATTTATACATGGATGAGACCGTGAAGACTTTAGAATTGTCTCTATCCCACCATCTTTCATCGGGTAAACTGGTTGCCTGGCCCTCCTCTTGAAGGATCATCCTGTTCAGCTATACAAATTGTACTCTACCATCCGTTGTGATATTGTGGGAAACGAGAAAATTTAGTTTTCTGTGCTTCCGAATGTCTGCCATTGAGAGATCTAGATTCCGTGTTGCCTCCGCAGCTTGTGGGAATTGATTTTGCAGAGTAGTGTCACCGCACCATTTGTCTTTCCAGAATCCGGTGTTTTTCCCATTTCCGACTTTGCATCTTGTGTTGGTATAGAAAATCTCTCCCTGTTTAGCTATCCCTTTCCAGATGAAAGACACTTTTGCCGACGGGCTTTTTCCTCCAAATATGTATCTTCGTCTCTTGCGGAAAAGGTCAAAAGAGTAGCTCCACCATCCTTTGGGTTTGTTAGTAATCTTCCACCACCACTTACTAAGCAGTGCTTTATTCATGTCTTGTAGGTTAACGATACCCAATCCACCATATTCTCTTCTCTTGCATACTCTTCCCCAATTAACTAAGTGGAAGCCTTTGTTTCCCTCGTCCGTTCCTTTCCAGAAGAATCTGCGTCTCAGTTTGTCAATTCTGTTGACTACCCACCTAGGCAACTCATAGATGGACATCAGAAAAAGCAGGATCGCGCTAAGAACTGAGTTTAGAGAGAACCCTACTCTGCTAGGATGATCCTACCGCCCAGAGAGAGAAACCTACTCTGCCAGCCTGCAAGCTTCTTTTCAATCTTAGCGATGATAAAATTCCAATCCTCCTTCACTAGAGCTCCCGGCTTAATTGGCGTTCCCAGATATTTGATTGGGTAATCGCTGATCTTGCATTCTAAAATCTCCTTAATCTCCTTAATCGGAGTCGACGGCTTATCGTAGATAGGGATAATGCTAGTCTTGTTTAAGTTCACTTTCAGACCGGACCATCCCTGGAAGCAAGCCAAAGCCGCCTTAATGGTAACTGCTTCATCTAGAGATGCACTTCCGAACAGAATAGTATCGTCTGCATATTGTAGGATCGACATAGGCTGACTGATACCTTTGATCTTAATCCCTTTGATGGTGTTGTTTTCCATAGCCCTTCTAATTATTTCTGCTAGGCCGTCGGCGACTATTGCAAAGAGAAGGAACGATAGGGGGTCCCCTTGCCGTAGAACTCTCTTGCATAGAATCTCTTTCCCTTGCCATCCGTTCACCTGGATGGACGATTTGCCTCCTCGAATGCACATTTTCATCCATAATCTCCATTTTGGACCAAAACCTTTAAGAGCTAGGGCCTCCTCCACACAGTCCCTGGATACCGAATCGTATGCTTTCTGGAAGTCAAGGTTTAGGATGAAGCCGTCAACTTTTGCTTTGTGGCCTCGGAAGATAATTTCGTGGGCTGATGTTATGCTATCAATGATATCCCTTCCACTTATGAACCCACTTTGTGATTGCGCGATCACCTCGTTAAGATTTGGGGCTAGTCTTTGTGCTAAGACCTTTGTAATTATTTTGAACGATCCGTTCAGGAGGCTTATTGGTCTAAGGTCCTCGTGTGAGATAACCTCGTTTTTCTTTGGCACAAGATAATTGTAGCATAATTCAACCAATCCAAATTGGCCATACCGTCGTAAAGCTCGTGGAAGATGTTCAATAGGTCATCTTTTATGATATGCCAGTAGATTCTGAAGAAAAAGATCGGGAGTCCATCTGGCCCAGGGGCCTTATCCTGTCCTAGCATCTTAATGGCCTCGAAAACCTCTGCTTCTGTGAATCTCCCTTTGATACCTTCGCTCCCTTCTATTCTGGAGGAACTCCACATATCCTGAGCCATCACACATCTACTAGCTGTAGAACAACCTAAAAGGTCGTGAAACTGCTTATCTAGGTGCTCCATGATAAGGTCTTCGTTTTCCGTCCAAGTCCCGTTAACTGAGATTCCCGTTATGTGATTCTTTCTTTTTCTTCCGTTTGCAACTTTGTGAAAATATTTTGTGTTTGCATCTCCCTCTCTAAGCCATTGTATCATCGCTCTCTGTTGCCAGTATAATTCCTCCATCTTCCCAATGTGCTGTAACTCGAGTCTTTTATTAGCGAGCTCGTCTTTCTCGGAGTCTTGGCGGTCTCTGTCCTCCTGAAAACTTTCCATGTCTGCAATTCTACTCGCAAGCGTCTCTCTTCTAAGGTTAGTGTCACTCATTTTTTGTTTGACCCAAGCTTTTAATTTCCTTCGTAGACGCCTTGTCTTCTCTACCCAAATCCCTACTGCTGAAGAATACTGAGAGGTGCTTGCATTCCACGATTCGGCGATAACTTGTCTTGTTTCCTCATATACAGTCCATGCTTTCTCAAATTTGAAGCTGCAATGCTTCTTCCAACCTTTTAGGCCGCAATCTATAACCAGCGGCAAATGGTCTGAAGTGTATCGTAGAGCCGTCTTGACCTTTGCAAAGGGATAAACATCCTCCCACTCGTTGGACACTAGCACTCGATCTAGCTTAGCCAAAGTTGGATTACTCTGCATATTTGACCACGTATATTTCCTATCCGTCATTTCTAATTCCAGTAAGTCTAAATCTTCTATCATCTTGTTGAACGAGTCTTGATCACGGTGACTGTGGCTTTTACCTTTATGCTCGTCCTGGAATCTGGTGATGTTAAAATCTCCTCCGATTAACCACGCCCTTCCCTATTTGTTCCTGATAAATCTTAATTCTGTCCAGAATGCTTGACGCAATCTACTGTCATATGGTCCATAAACATTAGTAACAGTCTGTGACCAATCGTCGCGTCGACGTATAATTCTAATAGACACCGTAAACTCACCAATAAAAGCATCGACAATCTCGAAGGAAGTAGAACTAGCCCCTACAGCTATACCTCCTGAAAAGCCCCTAGCTGGCTTAAATCTTTAATGGAAATCTGCCATACCTCTAAGGGAAGTAAAATCCTCCTCTATTGGGGTTTCAATTCTAGTTTCTTGAAGCCCGCAAATATCTGGACGAATCTTGCTTAGAGTTACTACTATAGCTATTTTTTTAACTTTTTGGGGCATCCCTCTAACATTCCAAAATATTTATACCATAATTAAACCGAATAAACACCTAAACACAGTGCTACCTTCTCCCCTAAAGGTCCTCGGAATTAGTTAATCACTATTTTGGTGTCCTCTCTAATGATAGCTATGTTGGATAATTGTTCGGCCTTAGAGGAACCCATGGCTAGACCATACAAACTAGCGAAGTAAATGAGTGATTCATCAGTTAAAGAATTCAGAATAGAACAACTAAAATTAGAGGTACCTTCTCCTGCCGTGATTTCTTTCGACTGTTTGTTTCCCCTATAAGACCATCCCTCCTTCCCGTTGTTCTGGCTATCCAAGCTAACCAACTATCTTTTTCCTTTCCTCTGATATTCTGTGATCTTTCTAGTGGAAGAGCTCCCCACACTGCCTCTGACTTCCTTGTCTTCGCCCTCTGTTTCTGTGACTGAGATCAAATTATCCTCTCGAATCCCGTCTAGTGCTCCGATGATACCTTCCCTAGGCTCCAGCTGTGATGAAGTTTGTGCGTTGTGGAAGGGAATAAGTTGAATATTCGGAATGTTTACAATCTGGTTAGGGATCGTTGAGATAATCCCTATTGGACTGTCGAAAGATTTATGATAAAATTCGTCCTGGCCCATGGGCCTAATCCCTTGCCGCTGCTTCTCCTTGGACTGGATCAGAGCCGACACTGCCTCTTTAACTGACCTCTCAACCTCTTCATTGGTAAAATGCATCCAATCTTCTTTAAACAGGCCCAATTGATTGCTAAGGCCCACATCATTTACCTATTTGAGGATACCCTGCTTTGTAGATGCTTTTGAGAGGCCTGTCCCTTCATTCTTGGAACCCCCAACGCCTCTAAGAGTCCCATCGCCGCTTGCAGTCGCGTCAGCTCCAGTTGGCTTGTCTTTTCCGCCTGATGACGAGTTGAGTGGAGACAAGGGGATTGTTGTGGGACCCATTGCCAGGTGGATTTCATTGCTTCTGGTTGAGAAGGCGTCTTGGACGGCAGGGATTGAATCTTCATCCAGGAATTCAAAATTTTGTTTTGGCGCTCGAGAATGAGTGGTCCTGATCTAGCTAGATCTCCACCGTAAGATGAGCGCTTGCATGAGAACTCCTTTGCATCTGACGGTACAACATCATCATCTACCTCTGCCTCCACATTTGGTCCCTTGAATTTTTTCCCATCTCCAGGCACAGAATCTTTGAATGAGACGTCATTTTGAATCTTGACGATGACTCTAACCTAGTATATATGGTTTTCGAATTCAGTTAGGATCTTGGACGGGATATCGGACTTGTTCGCTACCCCAACCTTGATTCTGGCAAATTTTCGAGCTGCGTGAGTGAGAGTCTGTCTGTCGATGTCGATGAGCATACCAAACTGACGAACGACGTTTTGAAACCCCGACCTAACCCAGCAATGGAAGGTTAGGTTGTACAATCTAATCCATATTGGTGGTAGACTTTCCACCTTCAACGCTCCGTAGTCTCGAGACCACCACTTGAAGGTGACGAAGAATTCTAACCCCTGGGCATCTTTACCCTCTAGACCCTTTACTATGATCGTCTCCTAAGCAAGGACGGCGTCGCTACAGTGAGCGTAGAAGGTATTCATGGTGATCTCTTGGATGACCCACGTTGGAGCTGGAGATGTAACGACAGCAGCTTGGAGTAGTTCGGAGATGTCTGTAGCTGTGGGGAGACCTGTTTGGGCCTTGATTAAAATGCCCCCGTTAAAGCGTCTTTCGAATTCAGCGATCAATGGCGTCGGAGCTATAGAAGCTTGGATCACCCGTCTCTCTCCGGCGACACTCTCTTGAGTTCTGCTACACTCCGATGCCATGGGAGCGCCAACTTCGGTGCTTTAGCGTTGGAGGGTGAGGCAATAACGTGCTTGGGACAAGATGTCGAAATGTGGCCAGAGCTTCTACAAAAATAACAAAACCAGTCGGATTGACACTTACTGATCGAGTGTCCTGGTTTGGCACACTTGTGACAATTTTTGTGACCGTTGATGCACGAGTTTTCCGACGAGCTATGGCTCTTGTTACCCTGTCTACTCTTTCTCGACTTAACCAAGACCCATTCTCCTTCGACTTCTTCTCTAATTGGACAGCGGTGTTCTGAAACTGGGCTTGGGGAGCGTCGACGCGCTCTATGCACGTCGTCGTCCAGGTGAATGGCCCTGGTAACGTCAGCGTACGAGCGATGCTTGTAGTTGCTTCCATCGTTGGGTTGGAGTGAATGATCGCCTCTCCTGAAGTCCTTATGCTCTTTCTGCCGCTCTTCCACTTCCCGATGCTGTGGTTGACGCATAGATCTGCCCCTGTCTTCGTCTTCGCGCTCCCTCCTCTCTCTTGGGGAAAGGGATCTTTGGTACTCTCGCACTGAGCTTTTTCCCCGTCTCCATCCTCCTTTGCGGTGATGCCCTTCGCCCTCTTCTCTGCCTCGTTTGGTCAATGTTGGAGATGGGTAGCGCCTGTCTTTGTGGATGTGGTGGGAGGAGTAGGAGAGTTTCTGTGAAGAGGAATGGTGTGGAGCTCTCATCGCAGCTCTCTTCCTCTTACAGGTATAATATGACTTTCTTTCTGAAAAATTTAATATATGACATTCAATTTAAATAAAATCCTTTAGAACTCCCGTTTTTCTACGTTAGCTTCCTCTGCAAAAGCTAATAAAACTACGTCTTATTTGTAAAGTGTGGTCTACATATAATGGTTGCTAATGGTTGTTATAGTTGATAGTTTGCACCATAACAAAATTTGAAACCATAAAGTTTAACACACACTGTATAATGGTGTGCCTAGGATCTTACGATACAGATGAATCAATTAATTGCATGAAAATAAGATTGGAGGGTTGAGAAATTGAGAATTTGGGGAAGAACAGATGAGATATTTTTTTGAAATGGAGAAGAATGTAGAAATTGCAATTTGATTCTGAATGTCCTTCCTTACAGAGCCAAATCTGTATTTATATTACTTACAACCAATCAATTACAACTACACAATTTCTATTAAAATCTAACTGAATTCCTTCTTTTTTTCCTCGCTCATTTCCCGCTTTGGCTACCATGCATATTCCTTCAAATAATTTGGCCTCTTCCTTTTGCACTTCGAACCCCTAGTGCTTGCACTAGCATTTGTGTCAGCTGCAGCTATTGCTTCTTTGCCTGGCTCAACTGGATCCACCTTCTCAACTGCAACAACAACTATATTTGATGCACCTCCATTCACCACCCCTATATCAGATACATTCACTGTATCAATCCCCTCCTCCTGAAATTGAACCTTGTCCTCAAGGTTCAGATTGGGAAATGACTTAGCAATTACAGACTCCCTTTCCCACGTAGCTTCTTCATTGAGCAGTCCCTCCAGACCCACCAGTACCTCTGTAGTAAAGTTCCCATAACTTTAATCTTGCGCCCGCCTATAATTTGAATTGGGTGAAATCGCTATTTGTTTACTTCATCAATGTTAGGTAATTTTTCCAGTGCTTGCTGCAAGGGCCCATTAATATTCTTTTTTAATAGGGAGACATGAAAGACAGGATGAATGCAAGCTCCCTCAGGTAGTTTTAGCCTATATGCCACCATTCCCACTTTCTTTAACACCTGATATGGTCCACAATAGCGCTTGGCAAGCTTCTGATCTTGTCTATGGACCAAGGACTGCTGTCTGTATGGTTTTAATTTTGAAAACACCCAATCACCTACTTGAAACTCATTTTCCTTCCTATGAGTGTCAGCTATATTCTTTGTACAACACTGAGCTTGAATCAAATTCACCTTCAACCTCATAACCAACTCTTTCCCTTTAGCCAAATTGGAATCTACTTCAAAATTTGCAGCATTACCTTTGATATAGTCTCGGATTACAGGGGGTTTTCTTCCATACACCGACTCGGACGGTGTACCCATCTTTAATATAGTCTGGGATTGCAGGGGGCTTTCTCCCATACACCGCCTCAAAATAGTGTACATCACCTTTGATATAGTATGGGATTGCAGGGGGTTTTCTTCCATACACCGCCTCAAATGGTGTAGACCCTATTGATGAATGTCGTGTTATACTAATATTTTGCCCAAGCAAGATACCTGCACCGCTAATTGGTTCCTCACGAACAAATGATTGAAGATATTGTTGTAATGTTCTATTTGTCACTTCAGTTTGGCCATCTGACTGGGGATGGTATGCAGAGCTCATTTTCAAAGATGTACCTTGGTTGGAGAATAGTTGTTGCAAAAAATTGCTGAGGAAGACCGAGTCTCTGTCTGAGACAATCGACTTGGGTAGCCAATGAAGCTTTAAGACATTAGCAACAAACACATCTGCAACCTTCATTACTGAAAATCCACTTGGCAAGGGGGAAAATGTGCATATTTTGTAAGTCTATCAATCACTACCATGATAACTGGTTTCCCATGTGAGCTTGGTAACCCCGTAATGAAGTCCATAGCTATATCTTCCCAAATTTGCTTCGGCATTGACAATGGTTGAAGTAGACCACTTGGCTTTGAAGTCTCATATTTTGTTTGTTGGCATATTTGACATTTTTGAACAAAGTCATGCACAGTCTTGTGCATGTTTTTCCAATGGAAAGCTTCCCTCACCCTTGCAAGTGTGTTAGCAATACCTGCATGGCCTCAATTGGTGTAGAATGCAACTCATAGAGTAATTCGTCTTGTAATTCCTTGGGCACTAAAACTTTACCTTTATAGAGTGTAATTCCCTCTCGTACCCGAAAATCAGGTTTAAGCTATGAAATCATTGTTATTTCTTCTATCAAAATTGTGTACCTTTCTTGGCTAATCAATTCGTCTCTTAATTTGTCTAACCACATCACCTTAGGGCTAGATACCAAGGAAAGCATGGCATTATCATCATCAGGAACTCTAGACAACCCATATGCAGCTGCATTTTTCTTCCCTGATTTATAACCAGTTGTGTAACTGCACCCCGCCAATTTGTGTAGCCACTTTTGTTGCTCTGGTATTCGAATTACTTGCTTAAACAAGTGATGCAGACTTTGGTAATCAGTCTGTATGATGAACTCCCTTCCCAGTAAGTATTGACACCACTTTTTAACAACTTCAGTGATCCCATACATTTCTCTAACGTATGTTGATGCTAACTGCATTCTCTTGCTCATCTTCCTGCTAAAGTATGCCACTAGATGCCCATCTTGTTGTAGTACTGCCCCAATGCCAACACTTGATGAGTCTGTTTCAATCACAAATTGCTTTGAGAAATCTGGTAATGCAAGAACTGGTGAGAGACATAGTGCTAACTTGAGCTGACTGAAAGCCTTCTTTATAAGATCATTCCACACAAATGATTCCTTCTTTAGTAAATCAGTTAAGGGTGCCGCTATTGAAGCATAATGGCGCACAAAATATTTTATAATACCCTGAGAGTCCCAGAAAAGCTCTAACATGTTTCAAACATTTAGGAGTAGGCCATTCTCCGATTGCCTGCACCTTACTATCATCCATCTACAACCCTTTTGCAGATATGACATGCCCCAGATACTTAATTGAATTCTTCCCAAATGAACATTTCGACAACTTCACATAAAAGAAGTTTTGTTCAAAAATCCGTAGAACTATTGCCAAATGCTTCAAATGGTTATCCCAGTCTTCACTATCGACGAGAATATAATATAAAAAAACAAGTACAAATACTCTCAGATATGGCTTGAAGATGGTATTAATGGCAGCGTGAAAAGTAAATGGAGCATTAGTTAGCCCAAATGGCATAACTAAAAATTCAAAATGCCCATCGTGAGTTCTGAATGTTGTCTTATGAGTGTCTTCTGCTTGTAATCTAATTTGGTGATAACCTGCACGCAGATCAAGCATATAAAAAGTATGTTGCTCCCCTCAATTCATCAAAGAGTTCATTTGTCGTTGGAATGGGGAATTTATCTTTGATTGTCATTGCGTTTAGAGCTCTATAATACACACAAAATTTCCACGTTCCATCTTTCTTTTTAACTAACAAAACAGGCGAAGAGGATGGGCTTTTGCCTGGCTTGATGATACCATCATTTAACATTTGAGTAACCTGACTCTCAATCTATTGCTTTTGAAAGTGGGGATATCTGTAAGGCTTCACGTTAGTAGGTGACTGGCCAAGGATCAAATGTAAGAGGTGATCAAACTCCCTTGATGGAGGTAAGCCTACTGGCTTAGAGAATACTGAAGAAAATTGCCCCAACAACTATTGCAGATCAACATATAATTGCACCTCTTGAGTATCCACGTGCAGGTGTAGATTATAAAATTGACTAACAACCTATGTAGTGAACTCTCTTTGTAGTCCATGGATTTATATTTGCTCAGGTCTTGCAACCTCACCCCCTCTAAGAATTACCCTCTGTTGATTGTGATTAAAGTTCATTGTCATCTCAGTATAATTTGTTAACATTTTCCCTAAAAATTTCAACCATTGTATTCCAAACACCACATCAACTCCATGTAGTGGAAGCACATAAAAATCTATGACAAATTGATTTCCTTGCAAAGTAATTGGTATTAATTTACAAAGTCCTTCACACCTGAGTACATGTCCATTCCCTACAATCACATTGAAATGTTGAGAAGGATATATTGGAAATTTCAAAAACTTCACTAGCCTTTCATGTAGAAAATTGTTTGTACTGCCATTGTCAATTAGAACTTGAACAGTGGTGTTGTTAATTGCCCCTTGAACTCTGAAAGTTCTCAAAGATGAGTGCCCTGCCAGCGCCTGAAAAGAGATCTCAGGTGCACAATCTCCCTCTTGCACACTGTCATATATTTGTTCTTCATGAACATCCAAAGAAGAACTGCCTATCTCTTCTTCATTATCACACAAAAGCAGAAAAATTGCCTCTTACATTTATGCCCAGGAACAAATTTATCATCGCAGTTGAAGCATATACCCTTTTCTTTCCTTAAAACCCATTATGCATGAGGAATTCATCATACATATATCTTCTTAGCTTGATCAGTACTGGAGTTGCTTGTTGGAGTAGTGTGCAAAGGTTTGGAAGGTGTTGGAAGTAGTGGGGGTAATGTACTAGGTGGGGGTTGCCATGGTGATCTATATCCTCCTCCTTTATGTGCAAAACTGCACATATCTAAAAACTTCTCTTCTTGTAACCTTGAAAGACCAATGACATCAGCTAAAGATGAGGGTTTATGTGCCAAAACCTCTCTTATAATCTCAGGCTTTAAGCGAGACACATAACCCCTTAAAATTGTAGTCTTTGATAACCCCTTGGTCTTATTTACCAGGACATCGAATTCATCTTGATATGCACCTAAGGAAGTTGTCTGAGTTAATTTGAAAAATAGACATGTATAATCCACATATGCCGAAGGACCAAAACGACTATCTAATTGTTGGGTTTATGTCTTGCATACTATGTTGGATAAGAAGACAATGAGACGATGGAGGATTCGAGATGATCAGAGACGGAGTGGAAGCAAGGGAAACAGTCAGCAACTGTAGCAGCAGATGGAGTTGCGGTCGACCGTACATGGGGTGCGGTCGACCACCCAACTCTGCAGAAGTTCCCGAGAGGGGGACGGTCGGCCGACCTTGTGCTGCGGTCGACCACGCGCGATGCTGATGGATAATTTGGATCGGATCTTGGTGAGTCGTGAAAAGCCCAACTTGTTTTTCAAGTCAGATTTGACGGCTCTTATCGTAGAGTTATCTCTTCAGGAATATCCAAAGTCTATTGTATCAAAATATCAAACTAGATATTCTCTAGTTCTCTATATATTGTTGTTATTGGCCTCCATTGAGAGCCAAGAGAGAGAGTACTTCATTGAAGGAGAGATTGAGTGATTCTCTAATTGTAAACAACTAGTACTTGCTGGTGAGGCTTGAAAGAGGGTCGTGGTGAGAATTGTAATAATCTTGTATCTTCTCTAGTTGAATAACACCTTGGGTTTCTTCTCCCCTAGATTAAGGCGAAAGCTCCTATCGGGACAAACTTGTGTGTGCTTTGGTGTGTTCGGTATGATCTCATATGTGCTTGGTAGTTTGTGTTGATTGCATTGAATAACTTAATAAGATCCTAAGAGGGGTTTTCGGTGGGAAATCCTAACAATTGCTTAACAAACTATGCCCAATTACCAAACTCTCCATAAGTAAAATTGTGTTGAAACCAAGCTAAAGCACGTCCATCCATATAGAATGACGCAATCTCTAATCGTAGCTCCAGTGGAGTTCTATAATAATGAAAGAATTGTTCTTTAAAGAGCCATCCAGTTGGATTTTCGCCTTCAAATCGTGGAAAATCTAATCTAGGGTTCTTTATAGCCAAATCATGAGGAGTTTCACATTTTCTTACAATGGATTGAATCTCACTTTGAGATCGATGCCCATAAATGTTTGACTTTTGCAGCTAACATTGTGAGTCGATGAATCAACTGTTGGATATATTGGTATATTCTCTCTAATATAAATATAGCACGTGCATATGTGTAACACGTGTAATGAACATACAATTGATTGGGTATTGGAACGCGGGTTTCTGGGCTTATAACCCGATACCCAAACCAGTATTTAGGAATAAATACTGGCTTGTGATAGCAGTCTAGGTATTCCAATCTTGATACCACAAAACCTAACATCAACTCCGCTAACGATCCTTGTTGCTCTTTGATCATCTCCTTTTGCTCTGCAATGGATTACGATAACTCCTGCAGTCGACCACCATGAAGAGTCGCCGACTCTCGCAAGTCTGTAATCAACTCATCCACCAACATTCTCCTAGTTGCCTCAGCAATCAATGGTGGACCATCTGCCATGACTTCATGACTTCAGATCCGTGAAAGCACCGGTTGATACAGATGGATCAATTAATTACATGAAAATAAGATTGGGGGTTGAGAAATTGAGAATTTGGGGAAGAACAGGGGAGATGAGATATTTTTTTGAGATGAAGAAGACTGTAGAAATTGCAATTTGATTCTGAATGCCCTTCCTTACAAATCCAAATCCATATTTATACTACTTACAACCAATCAATTGCAACCACACAATTTCTGTTAACTGAATTCCTTTTTTTTTTTCTTTCTTTTTCCGCTCATTTTCCGCTCTGCCTACAGTGCATATTCCTTCAAATAACTTGGTCTCTTCTTGTTGCGCTTCGGACCACTATTGCTTGCACTAGCATTTGTGTCAGCAGCAGCTGTTGCTTCTTCGCCTGCCTCAACTGGATCCACCATTTCAACTGCATCAACAACTATATTTGCTGCACTCCATTCACCACCCCTATATCAGATACATTCACTGTATCATCTTATCTCAAACCATACCAAGTGAAACGTACATGTGATAATGTTAACAAGAAGTTCTAACACACAAGGGATTAGATACAAACAATAAGAAGCATATTGATATAAATAGGATTCACAAAATACATTCGAAAATTCAATGATTTTGTTTAGTTTTACTTTCCACTCTTTTTGCCCCGGCATGTTTCTGAAACATAAGATATCTTTCAATAGGCTTGCAGTTTCCAGTGACTGATACTGTATGCAATCAGTCCAACTTCACATCACAAATTTTCTTTAATCACAACCATTAGTGATCGACAGCAAATACTTAAAGGTTACGACAGCAAACTCAAAGCAGACGAACAATAAGTGATAATTTATAAGCACAGGCAATTTTACACGGCACAGGCTAATAACAATTAGATATCCGAAATATATTCGAGATCAAGACTGACTGTTACCCCAAGCCTTCATGTTTTGACTGTGAATGCAGGGGGGTCTCTTCCTCAGTTTCTACCAAAACAGTTGGAGAAGATGAAGGAGACGTAAGCGAATCCAGTGAGACGTCTTCCACTATTTTCTTCAAAACAACTAGAGGTCTTTCTCGGATTTCATCAAAACTGGAGGAGATGCAGGCCAATCCAGTGGGACCTCTTCCCTGGTTTTCATCAAAACAACTGGAGGAGATGTAGGAGAACCCAGTGGGATCTCTTCCTTGGTTTTCACCAAAACAAGTGGAGGAGATGAAGGAGATGCAGGTGAACCCAGTGGGATCTCTTCCTTGGTTGCTAATATAACCACTGGAGGAGAGGCAGGAGAGGAAGGAAAAGTGGAGAAAGCTGTTGTAATTATATCTTCTGGTGTATCCTCCCCAATGTAGGATCGAGGTGTTGAGTTAATGGAAGAGCCGGCTCTAGAGAAGATAGGAGAGAGATGATCAGATCCCGAATTGTGTGAGTGGGAAGGCATCTGGATAGCGCACACTTCACCGACTTCGTCATCAGCTTCGTCCACGTAGATGACATCTTGCATGGTAAGCTGGTGATAGTCCACAATCTCCCTCAAAAACCGGTTCTCCCTAGCATACAATTCGTTCTCGCGTGCTAGCCTTCGCTTCTCTTCTAGCAATGTCTCTAACTGCAGTCGTATCTGAATCAAAGAAGAGTCATCATAAGAGAAACTTAGTGCAGGACTCGAAGCTCCTACAAGGTTGATAAAGAACTGCAATGTTCATTTATTGGTAAGTTTATTCGGAAAGTCTTAAAAGTTTCGAGGTCGACAACATGAGTACTTTTGGTCTACCTCATTTATTTGGCATTCCCAAACGAAACCACCAGAGCCTACAATGATTAGATAACTTGGTGCGGTTTTCTTTCTTCAAATTATGATTTGTTTTATGGTTTTGATAAGTACCGATCTTAGTTTTTACTTTCGACTTACATATTTTGAAATATCCATCTTACTATAAAATGTATGAGTTTGAGGAATATTCGATAGGATTCGCCAACCACTCTCTTGCCCATAATATAATTATTTTAGAAGGATTTGAATTATAAGAATGACAATAGTGATGACAGGTTCTACACAATAATCCCTCCAGCACTAGCCCATCCCCTCTTCTACTTCCGCTGCCACCATCGACATTACCATCATCAACCTGCTTGCCACCCCATCAACACCCATACTAGCACCATAGGCCGAATTAAAGACCAAGATGTGGCTGAAGCAGTTAGGAGAAAAGCACTCGGACCAATTACGATTACAGTAACCTCTTTAATGTAGCAAGTACAAAACATGGTATTGAAGAATTGTTATGAATTTGATGTTTCGGAATCAAGTTGCTAGGAGTTCCAAATTACCAGAAACATCGCAATCCATGCTACAAACACACCATCAAGAGTGAAGGTACTTTTCACTCATTACCATACCTAATTTTTACTAAAGAAATACTTGCTAAGCCAAATATGAAACTTAGGGTGAGGTTAATCTTTCCTTTCCTAATGAGTTATTCGTATATTGCAAATCAAGATCAGAAGAGACATTTTTTTAATACAAAATTTTCTCCTTCAGACTGGTTGAAGTTGAACTTGTAGGTCAATGCATACTGACAGAAAGCACACATGTATTAAAAAATAACTAAATAAAATTAGAATACCAACACTTAGAAGCATCAAAAGAAATCAAATTAACTATAATTTACATTCGATGTATTAAAGAAGAGTGTACCAGATCCTCATCATCGATATGGTCTCCCTTATCTCGACTTTCCCTCAATAGCTTGTTTTCGTCTTCGAGCTGAGTACACCGTTCCTTTGAGAAAGTAAGGTCAGCTTTGACAGTTTTTAGTTCACGCAAAAGAAGCTTGGCCTCAGCCGCCATTGCATTTGCAACCTGAAAAGCATACACAGAAAAAAAATCATCATTTCACATAGGTGGCAGCGTAAACACTCTGCATTTTGTGCAAAGAAAAATTTCCAGTGCCATCTCTATGATTGATACAATAGTACATGCCTAAAAATGGAAGTTCTAAAGGAAGAATTGTCAAGTTTTCTTTACCACCCTCGCTTTCCTCAGCGACTAAACAACATACCCCACTCATCCACCTAAAAAGGTTCTTATACTCTGAATGATAATATTAAAAACCTGAAAGCCTTCGCTAATCATATAAAGCATACAGATACCTGCAGAAGAATCTTCTTCACTTACGTAAACTTGGGATTCAGGTTTACAAATTTCATTTGTGGCTTGAAACTTGGTGAACTCTTCCATTTGTAAAACACCATAATATTAGAATCCACCATAACCAGAAACCATATGCTCAATTGTCGATTTGAGACATTAAACAGAATAAAATGAGTACGGAAATTCACGGCAGCAAGAATAGTTAATTTGGTAAAACAACAGTGGGAAAACAAATGGACTACAGAATCCAGTAATACATGTTGCCACCTTACGTCTCGAGATGCCTTCAGTTGAGTTTCGTTGTTTAGATTTGTATAGATGTAATTTGAAGCTGAGGGATCTGCAGCTTGATTCTGCCCAAGGGAGCTTGTAGATTTTCTTCTAGTATGCAACTTCCGAGTTTCTTGGAGAATGTCAGCCGTCCTATTCTCCACCTTTGTCAGACCCTCCTATAGAAAAGAAAGAAAAACCAGCAGACTATTTAAGTCAAAGCACACTGAGCAGAATCTATAATACAAACTTGTTGAAGCTGATTTCAGTCCATAACATAGTTATTGAAATAAAGAACAGAAAAACGACAACTGGAAAAAATTGAAGGAGTTCATGACAACATAGAATAAATAATGGGTAATTGTATTTGTTCAAATCACAAACTTGCAAGTGAGCTCATCATGTGATTCCACAAACACTATTAAAAGAAACAAAGTTTATGTGCTAGCTATTCAGCAATTTAAAGGAACAAATGCAGGAACAGATTCCAGTAGAACTTACTTCAAGAGCATTTTTTATTGTTCCACCGATCTGGTGAAGGGAAGAAGCAAATTCTGCACCCCTGTTATGTACAGAGTTTTCAGTTTTCTGGTTGTTGACAATTGACTGGTGAGATTGATCCAACTGGGGAGAAAGAAGATAAATGAAAAAAGACGTTGGTGCATGGCAAACAAAGAAAAATGAAGTCCTAAAAAAATCAAATTAAATGAATGCGTTAAAAGTTATCTAGGTTATGCATTAGAAGAATTATTCAAGGAAAATTATTTGAAAAGAATACCTTAACATCAACCCAACTACATTTTTGATATAACTGTGGAAAAATTACATTTTAAAAATTACCCTCAAATAACTACCTTTCCTGAAATGTCCAAATTTCATCACATCGAAATCACAAGGAAGGTTCCGTTACACTCCTTAAACAAAAGGTATTGAGTTGAAAAGTTAAAAGAAGGTTGGAAGTATAAATTCCATTACATCCAGGCTTGGGGATCTGTCCCTTCCTTTTGCGTGTCGCATTAAGAATGCACAAATTTCATCACCTCCAAATGACAAGGAAGGTTCTGTTATATTCCTTAAACAAAAGGTATTAAGTTGTAAAGTTAAAAGAAGGTTGGAGCTATAAATTCCATGACAACAAGGCTTGGGGATCTGTCCCTTCCTTTTGTGTTCACTCGTTATTCAGATATTATCTCATGCAAAGTAGATGAATAGTTTCCAACAGTTCACAACACTGAGCAAGGATCGTTAATCAATACTCAGCAAGCATTTTCAGATCCTCCTGTAAAATCTAACTATGGAGAATCCTTTTTTCAAGCCACACAAATTTGATGTTCTATCTGATCAAGGGGTGCACAGGTCGGGTTGGGTGGGTTTTTAGCAATTTTCAAACCCTACCCTCTTGTTTTTTCAGACCCATAACCCACCCAAACCCGTCACATTTTTTTAATTATTATTTTTATCTTTAAAATCACAAACCCGGACCTATATATTTCGGGTGGGTTTCAGGTTTTACGGGTCAGGTCAGTTTTATTTGGGTTTCGGGTTTTACGGGCCGGACCGGGCCGGTTTTATCAAATAAACCCAAGCCGTTTGCCTTGACAATTATATTTTAAGGCATTTTTAGCCATTTAAGATATAAAAAAAAGATCGATTGAGAATAATATGTTGAAATCAAGAACTTTTAATCTTCTACGAGTTGGAACAATGGTTGAATATTAGTTGCTAATGTATATATAATATAAGTTCCAATGTTATATCGGGATGGTTGAAATGTATAATCTAAGTACAAACAAATTAAGTATACAAAACTACCTCGGGTATCAGATGGGTTTGGTTTGGGTTTGAACGGGTGGGTTTTTCTAAAACCCAAACCCAACTGGGATTTTTAATGGACTTCTTCAAAACCTACCCAATTGGGTTCGAGTGGGTTTCCGAAGCTAAAATAATCCACCCATTCGGGTTGGGTTGGTTTGGTTTCGGGTCAAACCCAACTTGGTGCACACCCCTTATCTTGATTAGGTTGAATCTCAACGAATAATATTTGTTTTTACTGCTCAGTTGACATGTCTTTTTAATCTCACTCTCTCACATTCAAGTTAAAGTAACCTGTTTAAACAGAACCATAGTTCAGTTAATTTCATTCTTCGAGTTGAGAGTGATACATAACCTAATTAGGAAGATTCCAAAGAATCATTGCAAATTTTTTCTTTTCTTTTGTGAAATACAATCTTGAATCATTGCATATTAAGATTATTCAAATAAACAATAGTTATAAAAATAGTTTTAATCTTTTTTTTATTCTTTCCTTTCTTTTTCTATATAGAAATGTTAACTTAGCTATAAAAGGCTAAGCCTTTCTCCAGGATTTGAAAAATTTTGGAAAAAGAAAAGTTGAGTGTTCTTAATCTTGGGTGGTTCTTGGCAGGTGCCTAGTATTGTTTTGATCCTGTTTCTTTCTAGTTTAAATCTATTAAACTTGTTAAAAAGACAGTAGATAGATAAAAACACACGATGGACATTGGCCATTAAACAACCAAATGGTGCATTGGGGCTCAGTTGAGATAACTTAAAAAATTTCATGAGAGTAATATTCAATCAAGTTTAGGGGTTGATCTTCAAAATAGCAAGTTTTTAGGAGGTGATTTAATAATAAAAAAGATGTTACCAACTCTTTGGAAAGTATATTCAGGCGTGTATACATTTTAGCATTTTACAGAATCCAGATATCCTACCAAGGGAAAAGGTATGTATTGTAAGTTTAAATCATCTGCTTCACTGGAAGATATACTCCCATAATCACCTTACAGAATTTCTTTTAGAAAATATTAGCTACTTAAGACCACTAACAGTACATAATATATCTCACCTGACTACCTGCTGATGAGTCAAACCTTAGCCTCCGGATACTACCATGATCTTCAGTTCTCAGAGGAGTATCATCTTCAAGAATTGCTTTAGCTTTTCTAGCTAGAATTCCCCAAAACCCATATTTTGTCTCGTTCAAACTTCTCATTGAAGTGTACTCATATGTCACAGTACTCTGCATTTGATATCCCAAACTAGTTATGAGTCAAAAGCTAAGCGGAGTCAAATAGGGGCATATTAAAGATGAGATGCTGTAAATCACATTAACTTGGGACACTAAGAAAGAAAACAGATGACACATTTTCGCAACACTAATTCATTTGTTAAATGTACACAAAATACATCAGACTTGACTCTACATTACTCAAATTCATGAATCATATTAAGTTCTCAACCTTTTTAAGAGATCTTTTTTCAAGGGTAAAATAGGTTAACAAAATAACACTAAAAATACTATTCACAATGGACTAAATGTTCTAAATTCACATGAAAGCCATATGATCCCCTATCTAGAAGAAGAAAGAATGAAAGGGTTGAAAGAACATCAAAAGCCATGTAACACATTTGTTTTCTAAGCATTCAAATGCTACTTGGTTAAGCTGTCTAATGTTTCTATGAATAGTATTATTAGGAAGAGAATAATTGACTGCTGTCTACATCAAGCCATAAAAGAAGATTAGGCCAACCAAAAGTGAACACAAAGATATTCCTTTCATGATCATTTGATCTTAAGTGTTCTTGGTGTTGCCACCTTAGGGAGTGTTTGAGTTGATGTAAAATGTTGGATAAATGTAGGATAACAAGTTTTAATCCTTAATTTTGTGTCTGGAATTTGGATAGAGTTAATATATGGTGAATTTATTTATTTCAGTAAAGAAACATGGTGAAAAGTTCTACCACAGTAAGATGTGGCACCCCTCCTTTTCTTAAAAAAAAGTTGGGAATACAGTGGGAAACTCATTTAATACCTTTTCCTTATTATCTTTTATTATATCTTCTATTATCTTCTATGTTTTAATTCTTTCAACAAACTTCTCTACCATCCACACAAAACTCTAGTATCAAAATCTTTTTTCAAACAAGCAACCACACCAAAGAAACTATAATTAGTAGATTGTAATGAAGATGTAGTAGTCTACCGTCTATCACAACCTATGAAACATTAACACTTCTATCTGGTAGTCATGTCATGTCAAACACATGTGGAACACCTGAATCATACATGACACTTGCTATTTTTGTGCAGTGTGTCAGTATGTCTGTGTCCATGGACTCCGTGCTTTTAAGTTCACAACCATCCATCAATCTATCACATCAATGTTTTTAATTAAATCACGACGATTCATTTCAAATTCAAATTTACATTATTACTTTTCCTTAAAGATTCACACCGTTTGGAAACAAAGCATACTTATAGGTATCTTTAAGTGAAGGTAGAGGTATACAACCTGTTGGTCACCTGCTCTATACCTACAAAATTTGGATCCCTATAGTAAATTTTAGAAGAGCGCGCGGAGGTGAGATAAATATAGGTACCTTAACATTTTGATCCAATAAGTTAAGACACCTTAAGTTATCTTACCTTCAATAACGTTTCCAAATGGAGCCATACGTAGGACAACTGCACGTATCTTCAATGTACCTCCACTTATCTTACCTATAGTTATTATTATTTTTTTTTGAAGGAAAAGGTGGAGTATGGCCACCCAGTTTTATTAATAAGGAGTTAATAAAACAAACTCAGAGTACTGAGCCAAGTACAAAATCCTACAACACAACAAAAGTACATACATCATCCACCCCAAACATTGGGGTGGGGCAAAACAAAGTCCAAACATACATGCATCCAAAACAAACAAATAAACAAGGTACAACGAGGCATCTACTCCCCCCAACAAAACCCTGGGGTGGTGGAGATCAATCAGCAGTACATGTCTGGCGAACATCGCTCCTCTCTCAGTCTAGCGTCGGCCCAATCTCGACTTCATCATCATCGTACTCCTCCACCTGAAAGATGCTCGCAATCCTTCCTTTAGGACCTGCTGCGGCAACATTTACCCAAAAGAAAATAAGATGCATAATGTGAGTTAAATTACTATAAATACTATTACATGTCCTACGAAAGTAACAATTATTCCTGTCTAGCCAAAAACCCCAGGTCGTAGCGGCAATAGCGATAAACCAAGCTTCTCTCATCGTTCGTCTCTCATTAGCGAACTTTGGTCTTACCCACAGGTCCTCATACTTACGAGGATACTCAGTCGTCCCCAGGGCGCTAAGTACCTCCATCAGGACTCCTTTGCTCCTGGGATATTCTAGAAAAAGATGGTCTCTTGACTTAGGGACAGCATTGCAGAACCCACAGGTAGAGTCAAAATTCAGTTGGCGTTTAGTGAGGTTCTCTCTAGTCAAAACTGCGTCATTCAGTACCAGCCATAGGAAAACTTTAACTTTTAGCAGGGTATTCGCCTTCCACACCACTGCCAACCAATTCAGGGTACATCCCCTAAAATGGATGTGGTTATAAAGGGAGCAGACAGTGAATGTGCCATTTTTTTTCTAGTTCCCAAGATTTCCGATCGGGACCCTAGGAGCATATAACTCCGGTGCTGGCGATATAGGTCTGAAGTTCCATGAGCCTATATTGGGAGCCCGGGTGAAGAGGATGTTTGAAGGTCGATTTCCAGGAGTTTCTTCTCCGGACTGCAGCCATCGTGAAGTGCGGTTGTGATGCTTGATCATACAAATCGGGGAACATGGCTCTAAGTGTGTGTTCACCACACCATTTATCCCACCAGAATCTGGTTAGTCTGCCATTCCCAATAGACGACGTGACACAGCTAATGAAGGGGTCGTAGGCCCTAGCGATACCTTTCCAGAACCAGGAAGCGCTTCGCCCTACCTGAACTCCAGATTTCTCGTGCCATTCCCATGTAGATATGTCTGAATAAAATCCTGCCATCCTTCTCAATTATGGTGAAGACTTTCCACCACCACTTTCCCAGAAGAGCCAGATTCATATCTTGTAGGTCAATAATACCTAGCCCTCCGCATATCTTTTTCATGCAAGCTTTTTTCCATCTGATGAGGTGATATCCGCCTCTATCTAGACTTGCCCCCTTCCATAAAAACCGTTTTCGAGTTCAGTCAATTCTTTGGATAACCCACCGTGACATTTCGAAAAAGGACAAATAATATGTAGGTAAATTTGAGAGAACTGCGTTGATAAGAGTGATTTTGCCTCCCAAAGATCAGAATTTACCTTTCCAGCCAGCCAGACGGTTTTCCACCCGGTCAATGATAGGTAGTCAGTCCGCTTTCTTAAGTTTCTCCGGTCTCAATGGTAACCCCAAGTATTTAATGGGGAAACTCTCGATGATGGAGCAGTTAAGAATCGTGGCATGTTCTTGTGCCTACTCTGTAGTAAGGGCAATGGGGATAAGAGCACTTTTATGGAAGTTAACCCTGAGTCCCGACCAAGCTTCAAAACTATAGAGAATTTCTTTGAAAGCGGTAGTTTTCCCGAGATTGCCATTTCCAAATAGGAGAGTATCATCTGTGTATTGGAGGATAGAGCAACCTTGACGATTGACTCTCCTGGCCACCGGTGAGATCCAGCCGGCCTTACTACAGTTAACCATTATGGCCCACAATATGTCTGCCACAATGGTGAAGAGGAAGGGGGAGAGGGGATCTTCTTGTCTAAGGCATCGTTTACACGAGAAATGATGACCCGAGACCCCATTCACTAGAATAGCAGTTCTACTGATGGTGACATGTGTTGATCAATCTGATCCATCTAGCCCCAAATCCTCTTCCAGCCAGCGCTTTTAGGAGACCTTCCCATTCAATCGAGTCATAAGCTTTCTTAAAGTCTAATTTCAGTAGATAGCTCTTAGCATTTGACATGTGGCAGTGATGGATAGTTTCTTCCGCCATGGTCATACTGTCCTGAATACACCGTCCGTTAACGAACCCTGTTTGCTCGTTACTAATGAGTCCATTCATCATCTTTCCCAACCTATTAGCCAGGGTCTTGGTGATAATATTAACTGAGTAGTTAAGGAGACTAATATGGCGGAAGTCCCCCACCCGCAGGGAGTCTTCTTTCTTAGGGATCAACACCACCTCAACAAAATTAATTCTACCTAACTTCAGTTTATGTTCATAGAGATCAACGAACAGGTTAATCAGGTCGTCCTTAATTTCCTTCCAGAACACCTGGTAGAACTGGAACAGGTCTGAAAAACCATCTGGACCTGGGGCTTTGTCCTTTCCAAATTGCTGCACTGCCTCCCGAATTTCCTTTACCGTAAAAGGAGCTTCGAGGGAACGAAGCATGGGTTCAGACAGGGGCGCATCTGAGTTTCAGGGGGGCCTAAGCAAATTTTCAAATGGGATGACAATTATTTAAATGCAAACAAACTTGGAGCATTGGAGAACAAACTATTTAAATGAAAACAAATTTATATATATGCTTCCAAAAAATAATAATTGATAATGTACGCTTTTTATATGAAATGCCTCGTGGCTAAAAGAAACTCGGACAAACTCTAACAACAAAAAAGAAATATGTTATCTCAAAGAGATAAATATGATATAATAGAGATTAGAGAACACGATCAGAATGAAATGATGACGAATATATGTATATGAGAATACTAGTTGGAAGCTTAGAATGTAGAATAATCATAAGCAATTGAAGATTTGGTTAGAAATTTATCATAAACAGGTAAATATGATATACCATAAAAACATTGAAAAAATATCATAGAGTGACATACATGGGCTAAGTGAGAAATAATATTAAATTCATAAAATGATAAAATGGCATGTATGGTTATGTAAAAAATAATTAGTTTTAAAAATAAAAATGATTGAAAAATTAATTGGCTCATGCAAGTTTTGAACCTCCAACCTTCACATTACTAGCAAAACACTCTAACCAATTGAGCTAATAAGTCAACTATTTATATAATGTAATTATATCTGAAAATATTATATTGTACTTTTTAACATTGTAAATACTTAAAAAATATGGGGCCCAAAGCAGTGGTTTGTGCTGCTTGGGCCCAGATCCGCCCATGGGTTCAGATACCTATAGTTAATTTTTGAAGAGAGAGTTTTCCTCTGGAGGTAAGATGAGTTATTTTAGAAGTGACATAATTATAGGTATCTTAACCTTCTGATTCAAAATGTTAAGATACCTACAATTATCTTCCCTCATAAACCATTTCTAAACAGAGCCAAAGTTTGGATAATAGCAGGTATCATACCTCAATGTACCTTCAGTTATCTTGCCTAACCTCCGTTCCCAAAAAGACAGACTTATAGCTAGCAAGGCCTACAATACTCGAGTTACCTCCCAAGAGAAAACACGTGCAATGCACGTAAGATAGAGAAAGAGCAAACCTTGGGAGCGGAGTAGGTAGCCGACCTCCTCAGATTCTTGGAATCGAGATCCCGGCGAGACGCCGTGATCGGGGAGGGGAGAGCCGAGGAAGAGGCCGAGGAGGAGGCCGACGGAGACGGGGCGTCATCGGCCGCAGTGAAGGACGACGAGGACGCTCGCGACTGGTCGATGAAGGTGAGGCTGCGGTTGGGCCCCTGCCTCCGACGATACGCCATTCTTGATCCCGATCTCGATCTCGATCGCGACGGCTGTTCATGGCGCCAAAAAAAATAGTTATCTTGTGTGTGTGTTTTTTTTTTGGGGGTTTGAGGGGTGTTGCAGAATTAATGGCGGAATTGTCGGGTGAGAAGACGATTGAGTTGGGCTTGTAGTGGGCCTAATTGGGCTGATAATCGGGCTTGTTGAAATGAATAGTGATACTAATTTTTCTGTTGCTTGGCGAGTCGATTAATGTGGCGGAGTTACGAGGGTTCTGTGCTGCACTAGACTTAGAGCTGGTATCGTGTTCTCCACTATCCGGACCCAGTACCTCATAAGTTTAAAAATTGGATCCGGACCCGGACTTGCAAGAATCGGATCCGGGTCTGGGATCTGCTTAAAAAAATCTACAAGTCGAATCCAGTAGCTGAAAATAAATATTTGCACTTAAATATTTTTGTATCCGATACCCTACGGTTCCAACAGTTTTTTGCACTTAATACATGAATAAATATTGGGTAATGCTACACCTACTACCAAATATACTATATTTTTCTTTACTACTTAAGTGGTACACTACTATTAAATGTTTCTACCGCCTATTCTACAATAACCTCCACTAATAGTGTGTCACCTAAGGCAGTAAAGGAAAAGGTAGGGAGTTTGGACAATTATTTACACATCTATCTTTAACAATTATTTTTATATGTATATCCCTATAATCCTATTATTTAAATTCCATATTTTTTAGGGTATTTATTAACGGTTCCAGATCAAGGTCCGGATCCAGTTCGGTTCTATTTTGAGCGGACCCGGACCCGAATCCGGAAGTGTATCCGGTCTTATTTTAGGACCCAGATCCAGATCCATATAGATTGGATTGGTTCCGGTCCAATGTCGAATCTGAGTATCTCGTAAATGTGATAGTGCTAACTAAAGTACCTTCGTATAGTCTCCCACGAGGGACCGGTGTTCATTGAGAGTGATTCTCAATACGTTATTGACAGTGTTGGCAGTCATGATACTGGGATCTTATCTTTCAGGATATTAGCTTGTTGCCTGTGGAGATTCATGTTGGGAGCTTCCGACATATCTATGATTTTGCCTTTGTTTTAGGTATTGATACCGTTCTAGCTCAACTGTTTGAGGTTGAGGTTGAGGCTCGACACATGGTGTAATAGGAAGTAGACATCAATGTACTTTTTGCGATTGTGACTATGAAAACCTTGTTAAAGAAGGACACTTTTCATTGATTCATAATTAGCACTGATGCTTGAGGCAGATGCTAGAGGCGTGGCTTGAATGCGGGTGTAGGTTACAACAACAAACCCGACAATAACAAAATCTTTTTCCCAACTATTTGGGTCGGTTACATAAATCCTGATTTTTCATTCTGCTCAGTTTAGCGCAATATATTTCGTAAGGTCACAAGGTATCATGTCTTTTTTTCACTGTTTCCACCCAAATCAGTTTAGTTTAGGTTGTATTCTATTTTGTTTAGCAAGAAATAAAAACAAAAAAGAACACTTTCTATGAATAAGCAAAAAAAAGTTAAAAACACTTTCTATGGCAAAAAATAATGACCATTGTTGTTAAGAATCAGAGAGTTGAAATTGGCCATCTTTATTCTCCAAAAAAATAATAATAATAAAATAAAATAAAATCAGAGAGTTGATGATACGGATAGAGTCAAAAAGACTCCAGCCATCATATGATAGAATAGTAAATGTACAAAAAGGGTTTTATAAGCGGTAAAACGATCAGCCAGCCAGAATACAAAACCAATCCTATGGGAAAAGACATTCCTTACTATGATCAAACAGACAGGAATACAACACTAAATACATCCTCCTAAACTCTATCTCAGCAAAAAGGAGTGGAACAACTCATCGGTCGAGGAACTGCAAGGAAAAAGGGATGCGAACTCGAGAGAACAGCACGTCGGTCGGAGACTTCCCCCACCGAAGATCGCAAGTCATCGCTCCCCATTCCTCAACAAGCGGAGAAGGAGAATATAGCTCGCAACAAGTTGCATGAGCGATCACGCTGCAGACAAGCGCTGCACAACTTGCCGCTCCCTCCTACGAGATCAGGAGCGATACCGGCCTCCCGATCATAAGACAAAAATCACGGTGCTGTGAACTCCGATGAAGCATAAAAACTTCAATAAGAGGAAATCCTCAAAGAGACCAGTGATAGCATTTAGAAAGAAATCCAGACAACATGATAAGCATTGGATTTAAAGAAGCTAGGGTAATCCAGAATAAAGTTGAACTGATAGCGATCAGCAATACAAACACAAGATGAAACCATCCATCACATACCAACCCCACTGAAATTAGACAAGGAAGCATACATAAACATAGAAATATTCTAAATACATAAGTGGGATAGAAAACATCGAATACATCACCGCAGAGAGTATCGATTCCATCAACAGGAGTACAAAAGAGAGATAGATTTCATATCCCATAGGGCATAAGCTAGCAAAAGGTAATAGAAGCATCAGAAATTAGATGATGATATGGATCATAACCCAGTGGGCTAAAACCAACAAACTTCAACCCACTGCCTCATAGAACCACTTATCAGTTCATCCCTGTAGCCATCAAGCAATAGAAAAAGCATCAGTAAAAAGGAGATAATACCAGTATGATAAAGAGCAGAACTAATAAAAAGAAATAGATTAAAAGGAGGGAAATCGGCACTATACAGATTAAAAGGAGGGAAATCAGAATAAAAAGAAACACAATAAAACTTCTTAAGTCTCGCCGTATGCGGCCTTACAGTGCATCTAGAGTACGAAGGCACTGATGTGCCGACTCCAGTCTATCGATTCTAAGAGAATCTCTAGCGTCTGAATTTAAACAAGACGACCAGAAATCAAAGAGAAATAAAAACTCGTTTATAATGGAACGAGAAGATGAGGAGGTGTGTCGGAAAATTCTTTTATTTCTTTCCATCCATATAACCCACACTATGATTTGAAACGATAGGAACCCGACTTGTGGTAGATGCTATTAGAAGGGGAACAATGTCCGACATCCGAAAGGTTAAGCGGGGTTGCCGGAACTTCCGAAGCTAGGACCGCTATTTTCCACAAAGGAAGAGCGAATTCACAACGGGTGAAAAGATGGTTGGCATTTTCCGATTCTGATGCACAAAGAGGGCATAATTGTCCCCAGGCTATACCCCTCTTATTGAGGATTTCAACCGTAAGAAGCTTGTTATTAATCGCTAGCCACGACAGGATTTTGACTTTTAGGGGAGCACAGGATTTCCAGACAATATTGTAGAAAGGGGAAGTAGTGCCCCTAAAGTTAAGAAAATGATAGAAAAATTTAACAGAGTAAGTCCCTGGTCCGGTCCATCGCCAATGTATGTCTTCCTTCTCTTTCCACTCAAAGTTGGAGAGTGAAAGCATCAATTCGTTATAATCAGGTAGAAGAGTGGGAGGGATGTCCGAGGAGAAAGAAATCGACCACTGACCATTAGGGTTGGATGAATTGAACACTTCTGCTACTGAAGAGAGTGGATTGGAAGCTAGCTGAAACAGAGTCGGATAAACCGACGCTAGCTTGGTGTTACCAATCCAGAGATCGGTCCAGAATCTGGTCCTAGACCCATCAGAACAGGAGTGGGTTAGACCACAGTGGAAGGCCTCCGATGCTTTCCAAATCCCTTTCCAAAAATGAGAAGAGTTACGGTGACAAGAGATAGGGAAACTCCACCACTGCTCTAGGGGATAGCACCTAACTTTGATACTATCGATCCAAGGGATGTCCTCCGTAGTAAGGAATCTCCAAATCTATTTACCAAGAAGAGCCAGGTTTTGGTGTCTTAGATTCAAAACCCCTAACCCTCCAGCTTCTTTGGAGGAGCAGATCAGTTTCCAGTTGCTCAGGTGAGATCCCGGCTTGAGGGTGGACGATCCTGACCAAAAGTAATTACTCCTGATCTGATCGATCCTCTTGATGACCCAAGATGGAACGAAATAGAAAGACATCATATAAAGAGGCATCGAGGATAGAACTGAATTGATTAGAATCAGTCTACCTCCACGGGATAAAAGTTTTCCGGACCAAATCGACAGTCTGGATTCAATTTTATCAATCATGGGAATCCAATCCGCTCTGTGCAACTTACCCCATCTCAGGGGAATACCCAAATAAGTGATTGGAAATGAAGCTATAGGACAGTTAAAGAAATTAGAGATTTCAATTTGCCTGTTTGGGGATCCCCCTAACCAAAGAATGGAGGATTTTTGAAAATTGATGGAAAGTCCAGAAGCCAGTTCGAAACAATAAAGAAGAAGTTTCAAATTTCGAAGAGAAGATGAATTCGGCTTGGCGAAAATGATAGCATTGTCGGCGTATTGTAGATTCAGTACTCCTTGGAAACTATGTAGGTTGCCAAGACCTTCGATGACACGAGCTTCCCAAGCGTTGCGCAGCAGTTTACTAAAGACATCTGCCACTAAAGTGAAAAGGAGAGATGAAAGTGGGTCTCCCTGCCGAAGCCCACATTTGATATAAAATCAGAGAGTTGAAACTATGTATTTTGTGGACCAATATAGCGATGGATGCACTATCTTTATGCACTATGTTCAATACTTTATCTTAGTAGATGCAATCGCCTGGTCTTTATAGTGGTTATGACAACTAGGGTTGGCAAACGTGTCGATCAGGTCGGGTCGGATCGAACCCGTCCAGGTTGGAACCCAACTAGGTCGGGTTCGGGTCGGGTCCTTGTGGCAACTGGGCCGGGCCGGGCCAGATTGGAAATGCAGAAAGTCGACCGGCTCAACCCGCGAACCCATTCGGGTCCAACCCGGGTCGGGTCGCGGGTTGGGCCCGTCTAAATTGATTTTTTAAAAACTTTAAAAAATGTAATTTTAATTATAATAATAAAAAATGTAATAATAATAATAAGAATCAGAGAGTGAAATTGCAAAAAAAAAGTATATATTATTAATATGATTTTAACTTATACAAGTTTCTTATTTGTAATAAGAAATAAAGATTTTCTACAAATTTATTTTATACAATAACAAAATTCTTCAATTATCCTAATTTTTTATAACAAATAAAATTTTTATACATTTACAATTGTCATCAATTTGTTGGTCTTCAATTTGTTGTTGTTGTTGTTGGTCTTCAATTCTTCATTTTGGTTGCTATTGCTGTTGTTGTTGTTTTTCCGGCGAGTTGCTTCCACTTGTAGACATGTCGAACCCTTTTCCTTGAGTCCTATCTTCGGTCTTCAGCCAGTCTTCCGTGCAGACGAGCATCTCCAACGATTGGGGCTTCAAGCGATTCCTGTAATCGGTTAGAATCCTGCCACTTGTAGAAAATGCACTTTCTGAAGCAACTGTAGAGACATGAGGAGTTAGTAATTCTTTAGCCATATATTTAAGAATACTATAAGTATATTCATGGTCTTTCTACCATTGTAAAATATCTAGTGAAGAAGTAAAACTTTCATAATCTTGTTGATTATACCAATGTAATTCATTTGGTTGATTAGTCCTAGATTTTTTTGATTGAATTTGTGCAAGTAAATTAAATGTGGCATCATCTAATTTACTCTTACCCCTACCTTTAGAAGTAGCAGAAGAAGAAGAACTAACTAAAGAAGTTGTACTATTATATATAAAACTTCTATCATAATAATCATACAAGTTATTTAATGTCGATTCAAATTTAACTAAAAATGTTCCGCAATCAATTTCAGATTCATCTTCCCCAAGTAAACTAAAAAACATTTCAATCAAACTCTTTGTACCTTCTAATTTGATACGAGGATCCATCACAGTAGCAATACAATACAACATAGGAGGAGGATTAAAATACTTCAAAAATTGTTGGTGTATGCAGGTTTCACAATATGACCATTAAAAGCATCATCGATCATTTCTTTGAAAGTTTGCATCATAGTAACTATTGAAGTAAAAATGCTACTAGAAGTAGATTCATAAGATTTTGAAAATTTGAAAGTTGTGGTTTTAAAAGGTTTTAAAAATTTCAACAAAGATTCGGCATAAAACCAAGCTTGGGGAGTCATTTCAAAATCTGGCATATTTTTTGCAATACAAAAATCATTTATACATTCTTTATATTCAGTAATAACATGCAGCAAATCAAAAGTACAGTTGCATCGGTATTTAACATTTTTTGGAAATATTCTAAAATGTACATTTTTAAGCCTACACCAAGCTTTCCATTCTTGGAATATGGTGCCACTTAATGCAATAAAATGTACACAATTTCTAATGTTAACTATATATGGTTCGGTTATTTTTAATGCATCTTGAACCCATAAATTTAAAATATGACATGCACATTTAACATGAAAAATATTGTTAGATGGAGGGTTTAATGCGGTTTTTAATATACTAATTGATGCATTGTTGTTAGATGCATTATCAAAACTTATACACATAATTTTATCACGAATATGAAAAACATCACAAATTTCTAAAATACAATTTGCAATTTTAATACCACTATGGGGATAGGGCAACGCGGCAAGTGATATGATCATTTTTTGAATAATTCAATCACTGTCGATCCAATGACAAGTTCTTCCCATTATTGGAATATTGTTGCAACCCGTCCAGCAATCGGAAGTTAAAGAAACTATACAAGTTAAACTCCATAAAATGGCAATCAAAGTTTCTCTAATTTCATTATACATTTTAAAACAATCGGATTTACAAGTATTCCTAGGAATTCTTTTAAAATGGGGGTTTAATGGGGTTTGATTAAAAGTTTCTAAGTCCCTACTCTTGGAATAGGAATATGGTAACTCTTCCTTGATTACTAGTTGGGCCATTTCCCGACGAACAAGTTTGGGATCATAAGAATGTCTATCAACTACATCGGTCCTAGGGTGATTTTTTGTTGGCCGGGTAGGTCTACAAGAAGTTCTTTGTGTACATTTTGGATGTGTCGTCTTATTGTACCTGTCCCCTCACCTCTCTTCCATTTGTATGACTTCGAACATGTTTTACAAACTTTTATACCTACACCCAGATTTTTTTCGTCCGGAATATAATCATAAAATTTGTGCCAATCATTAGTTTTCCCTCTAGTTTTCCTACTACCACCTGATTGTGTTGTTTCGGTTGCTTGTGTTTGTGGTTCTTCTTCTATGTCAATGTCCCCTACAAACTCATCGTGTGTACTAATGTGTTGGGTCATAGGGTTCTCTTCGGCGGACTTATTTTGTGGGACAATTGGAGGCCTACGAGAAGTGCCGGTGGAATCTTGTCCACTTTGGTTACGCCCGCTACCTCGTGATCTAGACATGTTGACATAGTAGTGTTTAAAAAAAATCTAGAAAACAATAAGAGGGTTGTGAGAGAGAGGATAAAAAAATCAAAAAACAAATATGATAAAAAAATTATAACTACAAAAAAAAATATCAAGACAATAAGAGGGTTGTGAAATTTTAATACCGTACTTCGCGGATACTCGTATATAAACTGAGAGTGAAAATAAAAGTAGAAGTAGAAGTAGAAGTAGAAGTAGAAGTCCAGACTCGTATATAGATAAAAAGAGAGCTTCTTTGTTGGAGTCTTGGAGGAGTTGAAGACTTAAAGACGTAGTTGAATGTTGAATTCGATACGATCGGAATTTGTCATTTGATCGTTTCTATGTTGCTAGCTTCTTTGTTCACAAAATTTGTAATGAATTGAGATTGAATTGAGTAGTAGTAGTAGAGAGAGTAAGAAAGTAAGGTGTGAAATTTTTAGTTTGGGTTTAAGGGGTATTTATAGGGAAAAAAAATGGCTATAACAGCCGTTAGACCCGGGTTTCTGCTGTTGGACCCGCGGGTCGAACGATCGACCCGCAGGTTGGCGAGCGAGTTTCGCACTGTTCATCAGGTTCACGGGCCGGATTGACGGTTTCAAATCCATTCTTCAACGACCCGGGTCGACCCGCTTATACTCATGGGCTCGACCCGGACCCGAACCGACTTCTAACGGGTCATGTTTGGCGAGTGGGTTGCGGGTCAGCCCGGCCCACTTGCCATCCTTAATGACAACCATTGGTTTATGAATCACAACAGTTAGGTTACAAGAAAGAAAAATATTTGCAGTGTGACAAGTTAATAGTTAGTAGGGAGGCTTTCCCCCATTAAAGTTGTGTGTATTGTGGTGATACCAAATCGACCATATGACTGCTAGAGCTAAATAACAGCAAGTAGTCTTCGATGAGTTTGTGATTCCTCTCAAATCACGCCAAGTAATGAAATGTTACTTAATGGTTCGTTGGGATGGGCAAGTGAATTTCAAATAATTTGATTTTACATATTTAGACTAATTTAGATGTGTAGATCAATGTAAACGATTCAGATTGTCAATACGAAGGCGGGAAGGCCGAGTGCACATGAGTGCACACGGAGGCCTAGTGTACAACGGAAGAGGACTCTCTCTCTCTCTCTATATATATATATATATATATATACACACACACACACACACACACACACTACAACAAATATGGCTTTGTACAACAGGTTTATTACAACATTTAAATGTTAATGCTGTTAAAAGTGATCAATAACAACATTTAAAAAGAAAATGTTTTCTTTAATTAATTTTAAAAAATACTCATAGTTATGAAGGCATTTGTACGGCGTTTTAAAAACGATGTTAAACCTAAAAAAATGTGGATAGATTTGGGGTAAAAAAGAAAAATCCAATTGAGAGATCTAAATCAATATCAAATGCTCCACCTCCTCCCCATTTTCTGATCCAAATCCATCTCTTTTTGTCAATTCTTGTCGTCGACCTCCCCTGCACCATCGAACCTTTAACCGTCGACCTCCCCTTTGCCCCCCTCCCCTACGCCGCCGCTCCCCATCTCTCTCTCATCACCTACATTCTATGGATTTTCTCCGTTATCAGGTATTTCTCCTCTCTCATCCCCACTGCGAATCACTGCTTATGGATTTTTTTGAGTTATAGTGTCACGCCCCGCTTCCCGGAATACAGGAACACAGGCATGTAACTGAGGTCCAGCGAATGATATAAGTACGCCAACTCATATCATCCATAAGCTGTACCAGTCTTAACTTAACAATATAAGAAAAATGAATCACAACTACGCAGAAATCATAATCACATAAACGAGAATGAAATTCAATAACCAATCTGGAATACAAGAACTTACCAAATAACTCGAGAGGCTCCTGCTCCAATCCTAAAAGAGCTGCTCATCAATGCCTTCTGGAAATTTTTCTTGTACACCTGTACTTGTTCATCTAAAATGAAAGAATAATTTGTTCTTAGAGCAAGTACGGACAACAAGTAGTGAAAGCAGAGAGTAAAGAACAAGGTACGTGTAGGAAATATGAATCAAGATTAAGTTTGCAAGGACAATAATGGTACTAATAGCAATGGTCTTTATCAAGTATATATACATGTCAACTAGGTCTATTATCAAGTTATTTCTCCTATCTAGTGCATGTACTACTGCATCCCATACTACAGGTTCGATGCACGCACAACAGTGTTCGTTTTAGACTTCGTGGTGGGGTCTACAGAGCGTGTACTCGGTGTCAATAACAATCAATTACCATTTGCAATCAATCAATTTCCAATTTACAATCAATCATTCACAATCAATACTTCTCCTTCCATGTCAATACGATATCAATATAGGCCTTACCGAGTACATTTTCTGAGACTGTCCACTACTAGATCAACCCTTATAAACCCCGGCTTGTTTAGTATTTTATTATTAAGTCATTCATGTCCATGTAAGTGTGTATAAGGATGTCAAGGGAACGATATGAATGCAGCAACATGATGCATTGCACAATAATAAACATGAAGTGGCAAATCTAAAACAACAATTCTCTTTATATTATTTTAACTGGTGCCTATTATAACTGGGTCGAAACCTCAGTACAAGGCAGACAATGCAGCAGGAATTATAAAAAGCCATCACATATATGTTCATTCAAGTCGATAATCAACAGGTTATTGTATCATGAAATGCATTACACTAATGTACAACAATTAGGATGTTCTTTACAGTGTACAAGTCCATTCATCATGTCATTGTTCAAGTCACAATATCTCAATTGGTCAATGTATTCAATCACCATTCATTTTCTTTATATACAACTTCTAGTCGTTTTATTTTTGTCAATTGTGTATGTAGGCTTGGGTTTGAGTCAATGGATAATTATAAGAGGTCAAAAGTACGTCGGGTTAGCTCGTGTAAACCCTCGATACTTCCAACGGACGGGACACAAGGCAAATTAAGATAATTAAAATGGAACTACTTGCAGGCCAGAGATCAATAAGCTTGAACTAGAAAATTAAAAGAGTTCAAGTGGACTTGCCTGTTAGTTGACGACGATGAAATTGAACAAGAATAACGGGATCAGTATCCCAGGGAGCAATCCCAAGAAAACGTGCGAGACGCGTGCAATCCAAACCAGCAAAACAGCAAGGCGCCCCGGATCCAACAAACAGCAAACGGCAACTATCGGATCCCAACCCACACAACAGTAACACCAAAACAACCAACCCCCTTCTCACAAAACACCAAACAGCACACCAAAACTCCAACTCTTCTCTTCCACACTGAACAGTATACTCCAAGCACCCAAACAGCAAACAGCCAAAAACAACTCCAATTCCTGGATCTCCTACTCCACAAAACACCACACATCAAAAACAGACCAATCCCCTCTCTCCTTCACAAACACCAATACAGATCACATCTCCTACTCCACAATACAGCCAGACACAAACACAACCCACAGCAAACCAAAATAGCAACCAAACTCAACTCACCACAGTGGATCCCAAGCACGTACACAGAACAGCCAAACACCGAACTCAGATCCAGTGAGCCAAAACACCAAACACAATTTTCGACCAATCAAAACCCTTCTCCTTCTTCTTTAATCCGACTGAGAGAGAGAGGGCGCGGGAGAGAAGCGGCGGCCGGGCTTGGGCGACTGGAGGTTGCGACTGTGTCTGGGGGTGTGCGGCGGCGACTCAGGCGGCACAGTGGCGGGACTGAGCGACAACGGAGTATGGTGGCCGTCGACGTGCTCGAGGGTGATGCTCGATGGGTGCTGATTCGAGCGGAAGAAGGAGGAAGAAGGCGCAGGGGCGAGGCGAGCGGGGAGAACAAGGGACGACAACGACGAGCTGCGCACTGCAGCGGAGGTGTGACGGCAGCGACCAAGGCGGCGAGAGCGAATGCTCTGTTTTCGGAAGGAAAACAGAGAGGGAGACGCCATGGCAGCAACTTGAGGGGGTGGTGAGGGATCAGGCGGCGTGGTCGATGCTTCGGCGAGGTGGTGCTCGAGTCGAGGGAGGCTCGACGAAAGGAAGAAGAAGACGACTGCGGTGAGGGGACGACGGCAGCGACAGGAGCGAAGGGCGGTGATGGTGGTCGATGAGGGGCGGCGCTGCTGGGCGGAGAGCAGATAAGGAAGATGATAGCGGAGGGACGTCGAGGTGCAGCTTGGCATGGCGAAGTCGAGTTGCGGGAGGTTGAAGATGCTGGCATTCTGGGGTGGCGTGTGGTAGAGGAGCGGCGCAACACCGAGAACGACGGCGTGAGCGAAGGTGGCGACTGTGAAGGAGCATCAAGGCGGTGGCGCTCGACGGTGGATTTGCGAGGCAGTGGCTGCGGGGAGAGGAAGAGAAACGGTGGCGACGCATCGATGATGATGATGGCACAGGGGGGAGCTTCGGTGTGACGATGTAGATGAGCGTCGAGGGATGATTGCCGGCGAGTCGCGAGGTTGGGGATGGTTTGCGGTAGTCGACGAGGGAGAAAATGGAGACGATGAGGTTGGGGAGTTCTGTTCTTATTTTTGGTTTCCGTTTTGGTTGGGGAGAAAACAGGGATGAAGAGATATGGTAACGGGGAAGAGAGAGTAACGGTAGGGGTTTTAATAAAATAATAATTAAAGTAGTGGGTAGTTAGAGAAAGTGGGGATGTGGGAAGAGTGGAGAAAAGTGAACGAATTTGTATACGGGTGAGTGTATGGGTTTGTGGGTTTGGGTTTAGGGTTAGAGTCCAATAGGAGATGGGCTTGATTATTGGGCTTCAAATCAATTAATTAAATAATATAACATATATCAAAAATCAATGGGCTAAATTCCAACAAGAGATAGGCTACTCTTTGGGCTTCAAATGAATATAAATTCAATAATAATTGTGGGTTTTAAACCAAAAAGAGGAGAGACAAGATTTGTAGTTTGGGATATAAATTTGGGTTTCAATAGGAGATTCAAAAGGCTTTAGATGCATTGAAATGATTTATACGGAATTTGAAATACCAGAATACATAGAGAAAAGAAAAGAACTGGAAATTCGTATAATCGGAAACATGGGTTACATATAGGATTGTTAATGGTTATAAGTCATTAATTAGAGTCAGGTACTTTAATTATTGAGCTCTAAGCTACTGTTTTGGTTGTATTATCATTATGATTTATTAGTGCCAGTACTATCTCTAATCCATTTATGTTTCTTTGATTAATGATATCATCTTGCAGTCTCAAGACTCTCCTCTAAGTACTAGAAGAAGTTCATGGCAATTCTTGCGAGGCTCACTAGTTCTTCCCTCTTGCAAGCTACGTATGGTACTTCAACAAAGACTAGAACAATAACTTCTAATTAGAACTAAAATTAATAAATGCACTGGTTACTGAGAATGACTTATCATTATAATGCAACTTTGAAGAGGAAAAAAAAGAGTCTATATACATACTATATTTATTTCTAGAAGCTTACTTATTAGTGTTACTTGCTATTCAGGGCCGGCCCTAAGATTTTGGGGGCCTGAAGCAAACTTTCAAAAAGGGGTCCCACATATACAAAAAAAAAAAAAAACGATCCATGTATTAGAATTTTTTTTTACATATACCTCACATATACACATTTCCAATTTTTTTTTTTTTTTTTTCGAAAACGGGGGTCCCTCATGCATTAGATTTTTTTTCACATATACTCTGCATATACACATTTTCAATTTTTTTTTCTTTTTTTCTGAAAACGGGGGCCTCTCATATACAAATTTTTTTTTTTTGGGGCCTGATGCAAATGTTTCACTTGCATCAGGCCTGGGCCGGCCCTGTTGCTATTCCGAGGTATATACATTTTCCCCTTTGGCAAAAAGAGTTTCACTTTAGTTTCAAATTCTAGGCCAGCCTAATTTTCTGCTTTTGAAAGTTGACAATAAATTGATTTCACTGTACCATGTGGAATACTATGCTTATGCACAAAGATGTTTTTTTTTAAACATCTAAACTAGGTTTAATTGCGGATTTTGTAGGCTTGAGATTGGGGATGGAAATAGTAATGTATATGATTACAGAGACTCGTGCTCCTCGCGCTCCTCGCTGGTGTGAAGTAAGATCACATTTATTCTTTATGGGCTTACAGGGCGTTGATCACTTAGTGCCCGCACATTTCATCCGTCTTCACAAATTGCATTTTTATTCTCTATAGTTACTATTTTTGTTTGCTCAAACTACCGAGGAATTAAATTAACGAGTCATACGATAAAAATTTAGGAGAGAGTGATCGAATATAGACTGAGACTAGAAGCTACAGTGTCTGAGAATCAGTTTGGGTTTATGCCAATCATGGAAGCAATTTATGTACTGAGGAGACTTATGAAAAAATATAGGAAAAATAAGAAAGATGTACATATGGTTTTTATAGATCTAGAAAAAGCATATGGTAAAGTCCCTAGAGGCATAGTATGGTGGGTGTTAAATAATAAAAGAGTAACTATTCGGTATATTGAGTTAATTAAGGATATGTATGAAGAGGCAACAACCACAATTAGAACAACCACAATAGAGACCAGCGATTTTCCTATTACAGTAGGTTTACACCAAAGTTCGGCTTTAAGCCCCTACCTCTTTACTTTGGTTATGGATGAATTGACGCGAGGAATACAAGATGAGGTTCATTGGTGTATGCTTTTTGCCGATGACATCGTCTTAGTTGACGAGACTAGAGCAGAAGTCAATGCTAAATTAGAATTATGGAGAGAAACTTTGGAAGCTAGAGGCTTTAAAATAAGCAGAACTAAAACAGAGTATATGGAGTGTAATTTTAGTGATATTCGGAACACAATTGAGGATGTAGTGAAGCATGATGGCCAAGAGATATCTAAGAGAGACCGTTCCGATATTTAGGCTCGATTATACAAAGAGATGGGAAGATTTGTGAAGATGTTACATATAGGATCCAAGCAGGGTGGCTTAAGTGGAGAAGTGCTAGTGGTATTTTGTGTGACAAACGTATACCTTTGAAGTTGAAGGAAAAATTTTATTCGATGGCTATTAGACCAGCAATGATGTATGGAGCAGAGTGTTGGGCAACAAAGAAACAACATGCCCAAAAAATGAGTGTAGCGGAGATGAGGATGCTAAGATGGATGTGTGGTAAAACAAGGAAGGGTATAATTAGAAACGAGCATATACGAGACATGCTAAAAGTAGTTCCAATCCTAGATAAGTAAGAGAGAATCGCCTCAGGTGGTTTGGACATGTCACACGTAGACCAAGTAGTGCCCCCGTTAGAATGAGTGATTTGATAAGTATTAAGGGTAGGGTTAGGGGTAGAGGAAGACCTAAACTAACTTAGATGAAAACGGTGAAAAAAGTTATGATAGCTTATGACCTTACAGAAGATATTGCACTAAACCGAGCAGAATGGAAAACCATGATTCATGTAGCCGACCCTAATTAGTTGGGAAAAAAAGCTATGTTGTTGTTGTTGTTGTTGTTGTTTGTTGGTAATTGATTTCTTTTCATGATTCTATTTATGGATATGGATTATTGACGAAGATTCTATTGATTTGTTTATATATATGAATGGTTGATGTGAATTCTGTTGAAAGTTTTGAAATAAGTTATTAATGTTTCTTTCAATATTTTTGTCTTTGTCATTGTGATTGTATATTTGTTGATGAAGTTGTTGATTATGCGAATAACTTTATATTCGCGCACCAAGAGTTTATCATATAGTCTTAAGTTGTAATGCATACGTTTATGTGATTGATGGGAATAAATACTCACCGGCGCAAGTGCATTGGCATTCACCATCTGAACACACCATCGATGGGCAACGATATCTTGTAATGTAGAGATATAGCTATATATATATATTTCTCCCTTCTTATTTATATTTAGTTTTCCCTCATTTTAGTTTCTTTGTGTGTATGCATTGATTTGTGGCTTAATAAGCAGTAAATGGTAACCTAGGAAGCATCGATTCGGGTGCGGGGATGTGGGTTAATATATTATGTATTATATATTTATATTTATATTTATATTTTTGTATAAAAATTAATTCATAGTCTCTTATTCAAGAAATCTCGGCTATTAATCAAATTTTCTGATATTTATGTTTGATTGTTGGGTTTTGATTTGGGAGTTTAGGTTTGGGAATTTAGGTTTTGTGGGAGAGAGGGAGAGAAAACGACTAAGATAGACAAAGAAAGAGAGAGTAAGTGAGATGTTTATTGTTTTTTTAATATTAAATTCTAACCTGCTCCCGACCCGCACCCGATCCCACCCATTTTAATTTTTAGTATAAAATAATCGGACACGCACCCCGCCACACCCCGTGCGTGTCCACCCGTGTCTGATACGAGTCCGGTGCGAGCGCCTCCGTGAAGAGTCCGTGTTTCATAGATGGTAACAGTGTTAGAACTTGAATTTTATAAAATAGGAAACTGCTAATAATGTTTGTGAAGAAAAATAATTACAGGAAATAAAAGAACAAACTAGACACTTCAATACAGAGTCGGGATTAAGATCTCTGTCCTTAAAGCAAAATTCGGCCCGTAGTGTGACGATGGTTGAGGAATTACCTCCCAGGATACAACTGTATTACTTTTCCCTGAAGAGAAGCACCCTAGCTTCAGTGATCTCAGTGAACCGATAGCTGTGTTTTACTCTCAGACTTTGACTCAGAGGAAGAAGAAGGAGATTTGAAAACTCTGTATAGTGACAGACAAAAGTTACTGGTCTTATAGGAGAATATGAGTAACTGAATGGTCAATTACTCTGTAACAGTAGAGTAATGATTCATTACTTTGTAACATCAGAGTAATGGTTCAAAAAACGTAATTGATGAGCCATTGCTCTGCTGTTACAGAGTAATGATACTAGTTACAGAATTTGAAAAGCCTCAACAGTAAAATGGGAAAAATTTTAGAGCAGGGCAAAAAAAAAGGCTAGAGCCAGAGCCAAGCCAAGCCGAAGCCGGAGCCAGAGCAGGGGCCGGGGCAGGGCCGGGCGTGCACGTGTGTGTTTGTAATTTTGGCTAGGTCCTCCCTCAACTACACGTTAGTGGTAACCCCAGGGCTACGCCCTTTAGTCCATTTCTTTAGCTTATATACTAGAGAAATCTTTCCCATGTTCCGATGTTGGACTATCCATTCCAAATTCACAAGTTAGTACATTTTGAGTACCCAACTTTGGACCTACATTTCTCATTCATACGGAAACCGTTTTTAGAAAATGAGTACACTATGGAATAATACTCGACGAGAGGAACATAATCCAATCACTTTCCGGCGCCGCCGGTGGCCAGAGCCCACCGGAATCTGGCCTGGAAAATATGCCAAAAATATTTCCAACAATCCCCCACATGAATGAAAATTTCCAGACTATGCAATCCAGACATAACAGAAAAAGACATGACAGAAAAAGATATGACAGAAAAGACTGTGAGAGTACAATCAGAAAATTACTACATCAGGAATGGTAGTAATTTTTTAACTTTGAACCACCCTTAGTGAGTAGCCATTGGATTCACTTGACCAGATAGTGAACATGATGTCTTGAACTACCCGGACTTTGATGTGAACCTAAACAATAACTATCACACAGTTTCATATCCTCACAGAACTAGGTTCACTTGTTGTGTTCATTTTGGCCTTGAACAACCCTGGTTAATCGTGAATGAACTTGGAGATGTAGCCTCTCTTCATTCTCCTAGAAACAGCCTCATTTCACACTCACAAGGTGATTGCCCATAAAGAGTATCCTGCCATACCCCACTTTATTTCAAAGCTATGAGAATCATTAAAAGTCAAGCTTATCCTAACCCCTTGCAGACAGCACTATTTATCATTCTAAGAGTGGGTATGAGATTTTAATCTCTCAGTGCTCACGTCGATTCAAAAAGATTTAGTTGTCTCCTTGAACTTAGATCTTGGGATCTCCAATTCCTAGGTAGGGTTTCCATCAAATATCATCTTTTTTTATAGGCTTTAAACCCATTCCTCTTGATGATCACATAACTTGCTCTCGTGACAAACCTTTAGTAAATGAATCTGCTAGGTTGTCGGCCGATTTTATATACTCTATAGAGATTATTCTATTTGAGAGCAGTTGTCTAATGGTTTTGTGTCGCCTTCTGATATGATGAGACTCACCATTATACATACAACTCAGTGCCCTTGCTATAGCCGATTGATTATCACAGTTTATACATATAGCAGACACTGGTTTTTTCCACATGGGAATATCCTCTAAAAAGTTTCGTAGCCACTCTACTTCCTCTGCCACTTTGTCTAAATAAATAAACTCAGATTTCTTGGTGGATCTGGCCAGTAATGTTTGTTTAAAGGATTTCCATGACACAGATGTACCACCAACAGTGAAGACATACCCACTTGTGGATTTCAATTTCTTGGAGTCCGATATCCAGTTGGCATCACTGTAGCCCTCTAATACTGCTGGATATCCAGTGTAATGCAGCCCATAAATCTGAGTAAGTCTGTCACGCACCGCTTCCCAAAAATATGGAAATACGGGCGCGAGACTAAGGCCCAGCGAATGGTACGAACACACCATTCATAAGCTGTACAAGTAAACTCAACAACAAGATAATAAAACAATCCACGCAGGCATGTAAATCACAATATGATAATGAAAGTTCACGACATAGTTCATAAATATGACCAACAACTGGGAAATACAATAGTTACGGGTCAAACAAGCCCGGATTACAATAAATAGTTGTAAGAAATAAAATACAACTAAAGATAACATGATAATGATAAACTAGAACACTTGGTGAACGACACCTTCTGGTAACTCTCCATTTGGGCCTGCAAGTATATTATAACAAAAAGAAAAGAAAAGGGAAACAAGAAGACCCGTTAATACAAGTTACGGGCTGCAAGGGGGTACAAGCTAAGGGAAACAGGAACAACAATAAAACAAAAGAAAAACAGGAAAAGAACAAGGAATCAAAAGTAAGGGAAATGTAATATGTAAACATGGTATGAACAGGGCATTATGAAACAAGTGGCATGTAAAACAAGTAAACGAGTAAACAAGTATCAAGTCAACATGAACATGTAACATGTAATTGGATCATGCAAGAGTACGTATTAATCTTATGTCTAATGTTTGATTCTATCTAGGTAGCACTTCATGCATCCATATTTTTACTTCATGGTTGCTACAGTCAATACAATTTTGTTTAGATTTAGTGGTGGATTTTATAGGTCGCGTACTCCGGAAAACATGTACATTCAATATTGTATCGAGATACGTGCAAACTTGTAACGTGGAACATGTAGAGTGTAAACTTGTAACGTGAACATGTAAACTTGTCATTCGCAATCTTGCAACTTGTAATTTGCAACTTGCATCGGAAAACCACGAGCTCCCGTCCGAGTACGTTCTTCTATATTGCCCACTACTTAAATCTTTCCCTTATACCCCGGCTTGTTACTTTTATTAATTTTGTTAACGTGATCATAATGCAATGAGGACGATGTCAAGATATGAACAGGGAACATCAATGAATTTTGCATGCAATATGTTCTAAGTAATGAGATGTGAAACATGTAGTTTAATGTCATATTTGGGTATAACTTATTAATACATATATGGGTCTAATTTATTATTACATATATGGGTCAATTTTATTATTGCATATATGGGTCCATAATATTTTAGGGTCATCTGAAATAATATTGTAACTGCAAAGTGACTGATTACATGCATAAGACTAAATCAAAAATTAAGGGATAATATACAACACTTAAATTATTAACAAGGGTAAAATAGTCATTCACACCAATATGTATAATTCCTAAAATTACATATGTTTGTATTTATTTTTATGTTCGTGTCATGCATAGGATAGCAAAGTATTCACGATCATATGTGAATACAGGATCGACGGATTAGGAATGGAAACAGGTATCAATTCGACTTATGAATGCGAATTGGAATCAAAAAATAATATACTTGCGGTATTTTTATGAGGGCTTGTACTAGAACAAATAAAATTGTACAAGAGATACTTGCCTTTTTTACGATAATTACGGGCGAAAATACGTGCAAGAAATCCAAGCAATAAGGTCACCAACTAGAGCAAACTCCACAATGGGATCAGATCCAAACACGGAACAGCAAGACTGGATCTGGTGTGCACAGAACGCAGAACACCGAATCCAGCCAATAGGATCCTTCTTACACACCAGATCGGAAACAAACAGCGAATAGGGTCTACGGATCCGCTGTGCGCCAAACACAGAACGGCGAACACAACCAATTGGGATCTTCCCCCACACCTGATCGTATCCGAACAACGAACAACAAACTTCAAATCCCTCAATCACAAACATCGAACAGCATCGACAACCACTCCCGTCTCGCCTTCTTCCCCGAACGCGCCAGAGAGAGAGAGAGCGCGCACGGATGAGGGGACAGCGGCGATGGTGCGCGAGGCTACCGGCGGATGCGAAGTGGGCAGGCGGCGGCGGTGCTGAGGTCGGGAGGCGACGCAACAGCGAAAATGGCGGAGATCGGGGGAGCTCTGTTTTCACTCCGAAACAGGGGAAGATTCGGAGGATGGGTTCACGGTGTTGGCGGTGGTGGTTCTGGGGGATGACGAAGGCGAAGGTGGATGGACGATGAGGGCGATGGTAATGGCGGAATGGGGTTGATGTCGGAGCAATGGGGCGACGAAAATGGGTTGATGGGTCGAGGGTTCGGGAGTTGGTTTTCGGAGGAGTTGGGTAATGGCGGAGGTGACGGGCGGTGGTGGTTGACGAGGGCGAGAGGCGAAGAAGGTCGTGGTCGGAGTGGTGAAGACGAGAGGTGGCGATGCGAATGGAGATGGGGTCGCGAGTTCGATGGAGGAAGAAGGAGGGCAAGAGTCGGAAGTGAAGATGAAGAATGGGTTGGGGTCTGTTTGGGTTTTGTTTTGTTTGGTTTTAACAGAGAAAAGAAGGAGAGAGAGAGTATGGGAGAAAGAGAGAGAGAGAGAGTGAGATATTAGTATTATAATTGTATAGAAATAATATAAAATTATGGAGGAGATTGATTGTAGGTGAGGGGGTTACGGGATTCAAATAGTTGATTGGAATGCAGATTATTAGGAATATTAATTGGGGATTACGGGAGAAATTTAGGGATTAATTGTTGGATCTGGTCAACAATGGAGTTTGGGTTTGGGTCAGCAGATCAAGACCCAATAGGAGGTGGGCCTGGTCCTTGGGCTCAAAACAATTTAATTATTAAAATATAGAATTTGGGCTCAAATAAATAATTAGACTATTGGATTTAATTCAAATTACTGGGCCTATAATAAAAATTGGGTTCCAAAATATTTCACATAATAAAATAGTTGAATAATCAAATATCGGGCTTCACAGAAGTTGTTTGAATAACATATTAAATTAAAATAGAATAGTTTAATTTAAAATACGGGAAAATACTTGAAAATACAAATTAATGGAAACAGGGGTTACAAATCCTACCCACCTTATAACAAAATTTCGTCCTAAAAATTTGCGTAGGCGGTATATAGGACGGGGCAAAGCAAACTCTTATTGGGGATAACAAAACAGGGGATTCAAAGAAATGTCAAAAGGTGCCAATACCAGAATAAGAAATTCATAGATAAGAATGGGATGATCGATGATGATATCCAATAGAGATTTAATAAATGAAGACAATGCAAATGCATGAAAAGAAAGCAAGCGATGTAAGGGAGGAGAAAGCAATAAGAAAATCCCGGGACCTGTGGGTTATGGGCCCACCACGCTTCCGCTGCGCTACTCTGATGGCGACGTTCCAAGATGCAGACATGCCGTTGTAGATCGACGAACCAAACAGGGGAAAAAGAATAAGGCATCGGAATCAAAATAATATGGGTACAGAAAGGAGGAATCTATACCTAATAAGAAATCAATACATGTGAGTGACTGAAAGGGACGAAACAACTGAGAAATGAAAGGACTGAATGTGAAGGATTCAAGGAGGAATCAAAACAGAGGAGTATCCAGATTATGTTGGTTATTTCATTATCCATGTGATCAACGTGGTGTACATGTTGTTGAGTTAACCTGATCGAGTCAAGTCTGTCTAATGTATTAGTCAACTAACACATTAGCCCAAACCTAAGCTCTGATACCACTGAAAATCCTGTCACGCCCCGCTTCCCAAAAATATGGAAATACGGGCGCGAGACTAAGGCCCAGTGAATGGTGCGAACACATCATTCATAAGTTGTACAAGTAAATTCAACAACAAGATAATAAAACAATCCACGCAGGCATGTAAATCACAATATGATAATGAAAGTTCATGACATAGTTCATAAATATGACCAACAACTGGGAAATACAATAGTTACGGGTCAAACAAGCCCGGATTACAATAAATAGTTGCAAGAAATAAAATACAACTAAAGATAACATGATAATGATAAACTAGAACACTTGGTGAGCGACACCTTCTGGTAACTCTCCATTTGGGCCTGCAAGTATATTATAACAAAAAGAAAAGGAAAGGAAAACAAGAAGACCCGTTAATACAAGTTACGGGCCGCAAGGGGGTACAAGCTAAGGAAAACAGGAACAACAATAAAACAAAAAAAAAAAAAACAGGAAAAGAACAAGGAATCAAAAGTAAGGGAAATGCAATATGTAAACATGGTATGAACAGGGCATTATGAAACAAGTGGCATGTAAAACAAGTAAACGAGTAAACAAGTATCAAGTCAACATGAACATGTAACATGTAATTGGATTATGCAAGTGTACGTGTTAATCTTATGTCTAATATTTGATTCTATCTTGGTAGCACTTCATGCATCCATATTTTTACTACATGGTTGCTACAGTCAATACAATTTCGTTTAGATTTAGTGGTGGATTTTATAGGTCGCGTACTCGGAAAAACATGTACATTCAATATTGTATCGAGATACGTGCAAACTTATAACGTGGAACATGTAGAGTGTAAACTTGTAACGTGAACATGTAAACTTGTCATTCACAATCTTGCAACTTGTAATTTGCAACTTGAATTGGGAAACCACGAACTTCCGTCCGAGTACGTTCTTCTATATTGCCCACTACTTAAATCTTTCCCCTATACCCCGGCTTGTTACTTTTATTAATTTTGTTGACGTGATCATAATGCAATGAGGACGATGTCAAGATATGAACAGGAAACATCAATGAATTTTGCATGCAATATGTTCTAAGTAATGAGATGTGAAACATGTAGTTTAATGTCATATTTGGGTATAACTTATTAATACATATATGGGTCTAATTTATTATTACATATATGGGTCAATTTTATTATTGCATATATGGGTCCATAATATTTTAGGGTCATCTGAAATAATATTGTAACTGCAAAGTGACTGATTACATGCATAAGACTAAATCAAAAATTAAGGGATAATATACAACACTTAAATTATTAACAAGGGTAAAATAGTCATTCACACCAATATGTATAATCCCTAAAATTACATATGTTTGTATTTATTTTTATGTTCGTGTCATGCATAGGATAGCAAAGTATTCACGATCATATGTGAATACAGGATCGACGGATTAGGAATGGAAACATGTATCAATTCGACTTATGAATGCGAATTGGAATCAAAAAATAATATACTTGCGATATTTTTACGAGGCCTTGTACTAGAACAAATAAAATTGTACAAGAGATACTTGCCTTTTTGACGATAATTACGGGCGAAAATACGTGCAAGAAATCTAAGCAATAAGGTCACCAACTAGAGCAAACTCCACACTGGGATCAGATCCAAACACGGAATAGCAAGACTGGATCTGGTGTGCACAGAACGCAGAACACCGAATCCAGCCAATAGGATCCTTCTTACACACCAGATCGGAAACAAACAACGAATAAGGTCTACGGATCCGCTGCGCGCCAAACACAGAACGACGAACACAACCAATTGGGATCTTCCCCCACACCTGATCGTATCCGAACAACGAACAGCAAACTTCAAATCCCTCAATCACAAACATCGAACAGCATCGACAACCACTCCCGTCTCGCCTTCTTCCCCGAACGCGCCAGAGAGAGAGAGCGCGCACGGATGAGGGGACATCGGCGATGGTGCGCGAGGCTACCGGCAGATGCGAAGTGGGCAGGCGGCGGCGGCGCTGAGGTCGGGAGGCGACGCGACAGCGAAAATGGCGGAGATCGGGGGGGAGCTTTGTTTTCACTCCGAAACAGGGGAAGATTCGGAGGATGGGTTCACGGTGTTGGCGGTGGTAGTTCTGGGGGATGACGAAGGCGAAGGCGGATGGACGATGAGGGCGATGGTAATGGCGGAATGGGGTTGATGTCGGAGCAATGGGGCGACGGAAATGGGTTTATGGGTCGAGGGTTCGGGAGTTGGTTTTCGGAGGAGTTGGGTAATGGCGGAGGGACGGGCGGTGGTGGTTGACGAGGGCGAGAGGCGAAGAAGGTCGTGGTCGGAGTGGTGAAGACGAGAGGTGGCGATGCGAATGGAGATGGGGTCGCGAGTTCGATGGAGGAAGAAGGAGGGCAAGAGTCGGAAGTGAAGATGAAGAATGGGTTGGGGTCTGTTTGGGTTTTGTTTTGTTTGGTTTTAACAGAGAAAAGAAGGAGAGAGAGAGTATGGGAGAAAGAGAGAGAGAGAGAGAGTTAGATATTAGTATTATAATTGTATAGAAATAATATAAAATTATGGAGGAGAGTGATTGTAGGGGAGGGGGTTACGGGATTCAAATAGTTGATTGGAATGCAGATTATTAGGAATATTAATTGGGGATTACGGGAGAAATTTAGGGATTAATTGTTGGATCTGGTCAACAATGGAGTTTGGGTTTGGGTCAGCGGATCAAGACCCAATAGGAGGTGGGCCTGGTCCTTGGGCTCAAAACAATTTAATTATTAAAATATAGAATTTGGGCTCAAATAAATAATTAGACTATTGGATTTAATTCAAATTACTGGGCCTATAATAAAAATTGGGTTCCAAAATATTTCACATAATAAAATAGTTGAATAATCAAATATCGGGCTTCACAGAAGTTGTTTGAATAACATATTAAATTAAAATAGAATAGTTTAATTTAAAATACGGGAAAATACTTGAAAATACAAATTAATGGAAACAGGGGTTACAATGTCGCAAGTAGTTTAATACTCTAGTTATTCATTTCCAGTGACTTCGTCCTGGATTACTTGTGTAGCGGCTCAGTACATTTACTGAATGTGCTTGGTCCGATCTAATACAATTTGTTAAGTATATCAGACTACCGATTACACGTGCATATTCCAATTGTGATATGCTGTCACCCGTGTTTTTGAACATGCGAAGACTGGGATCCACAGGATTTTTGGCAGTCCCATTGGAGTAATTCTCGAATCTTTCAAGTACTTTCTCAACGTAATGAGCTTGAGACAAAGTAATTCTCTCAGACGTCTGGGAAACTTTGATTCCTAGTATGACATCTGCAACTCCCGAATCTTTCATATCAAACTTACCACTAAGCATGTTCTTAGTTTGTTTGATATTGTCATTATTGCTACCAATAATGAGCATGTCATCCACATACAAACACACCAGAATGTATCCATTTAGAGTATCTTTGATATAGATATATTTATCACATTCATTTATTTTGAAACCATTTGACATCATAACATTGTCAAATTTTGCATGTCACTACTTTGGAGCTTGTTTCATTCCATACAAGGATTTTACAAGCCTGCACATCTTGTTTTTCTGTCCAGGAACGACGTAACCCTCAGGTTGTTTCATATATATATCTTTTTCTAAATCCCCATTTAGAAATGCGGTTTTGACATCCATTTGATGTATTTTGAGGTTACGTAGAGCTGCAATAGCTATCAGCATTCTTATGGTAGTTATTCTTGTGATCGGAGAATATGTATCAAAGAAGTCTAGGCCTTTCTTTTGCCTAAATTCTTGTACCACAAGTCTCGCCTTATGTTTCTCTATTGAACCATCTGGTTTCAATTTTTGTTTGAAAATTCATTTGCATCTTAGAGCTTTACACCTAGAAGGCAAATCGACCAACTCTTATGTGTGATTTTGCATAATGGAGTCTATTTCACTTTTGATTGCTTCCTTCCACATAGGAGCATCAGGCGTAGACATGGCTTTCTTGAATGTTCTGGGCTCATTCTCTAACTGAAATGTCGTTACAAAGTCAGGACCAAATGACTTTGATGTTCTAGCCCGTTTACTCTGCCTAGGTTCATCATTATCATGTCATGGTTCATCAAACGAAGTGCTTACATTCCCTTGCTCACGTGTACGTTTGGGATACATAGCATCCTTGCACAGAAACACGTGTTCAAAAACGAAAGCATTCCTTGATTCCATTATTGTTTTCACATGGATGTCTGGTATATCTGATTTATATACCAAGAACTGATATGCACTACTATTGTGTGTATAGCCTATGAATATGCAATCAATGGTCTTAGGTCTGTTGTGACCTGTTTTGGATTAGGTACTGCCACTTTTGCTAGACACCCCCACACTTTGAGGTATTTATACGAAGGTACATTACCTTTCCACAATTCTTATGGTGTCTTGCCAGTTTTTTTGTGAGGTATTTTATTGAGAATATAGTTGGCAGTCAGCAATGCTTTCCCCCACATATTTTGGGGTAACCCAGAATTCAACAACAAGACATTCATCATCTTTTTTAGAGTTCGGTTCTTACGCTCGGCAGTACCGTTTGATTGCCTCCCAGGATACAACTGTTTTAAATTTCCCTGAAGAGCAGCACCCTAGCTTCAGAGATCTCAGCGAACCGGTATATATAAGCCAGAGCCAAGCCAAGCCAAGCCAGACTAGACCAGACCAGCCGGAGCAGGAGTCGGGCACGGCCGGGCGCACACGTGCGTGTGTTTGTAATTTTGGCTAGGTTCTCTCTCCACTACACGTTAGTGGTAACCCTAGGGCTACGCCCTTTAGTCCATTTCTTTAGCTTATATACTAATATACTAGAGAAATCTTTTCCATCTCCCGATGTGGGACTATCCATTCCAAATTCCCAATTTAGTACATTTCGAGTACCTAACTTTGGACCTACATTTCTCATTCATACGGAAACCGTTTTTGCCAAATGAGTACACTACGGAATAGTACTCGACGAGAGGAACGTAATCCAATCACTTTCCGGCGCCGCTAGTGGCCGGAGCCTACCGAAATCCGGCCCGAAAAATATGCCAAAAATATTTCCAACACAGATATCCATAAGAGGAGCACATTGTCCACAAAAGCCAGGATGGTCAAATCGCTATGGTGGCAATCCTGTATCGTTGAATTAAGCCATGCGAATGCATTTCTAAGTCAGGTACTAACATCCTCTGTATGCATGTGTGATAGTAGGTGACACTGATCCCAAACTATGTTCTAGATTTTAAATTCCTCACTAATAAAATCTGTCTATAGTACTTCTATCAGTTAACTTCTTAGAACTCTGATAATATTTGTGCAAAAATCAGTTTGTCTGCATGGTGTTATTTTTGTGTACATTTAACGATCCTACGACTAAGAGTTATGCTTCACGTTCACTGTCAACAGTAAAGATGGCTCACTATTTATCTTTTTTAATAAAGGTTCTCACCTGAATTATGAAGTCTAGAATTGTTAGTGATCTAGTTAATGTCTGCATCAGTTCGATTTTTTTGTTTAACACAGTTAAGAATAGAACTGATTAGTAGTAGAATTATTAATGATATGTTTGTTCTTAACACACTTTGACAATTTTTTCTTCTCCATTTGCAGGTTAGAGATGTCGTAGATGAACAGAAGTGTGCGAGTTGTTGATGTTAGTCACTCAAGGGTTTTTTGTTTTAAGTTTTGAGTTTATAATAAATGGATTTCTATGATGCTAGGTTTTGATTACTTGTAAACGGATCTTAAAACTTCTATACTTTCAATAGTATATCAACATTTTCTATATGTCAAGTTTCGTGTAGATTTTTTTTTATTTTCATCATGATTTTTGTTGTTGCATCTAGGTACACAAAAAAGCGTTTCTAAAACGCTGTAAAAAAACATCGCTCTCAAAAACACTATCAAAAGACAACATTCCTAAAATGCTGTAAAAAACGTCATTTTTGAAATGCTAATGGCACGCATTGCTTCCCATTTTATGGAAATACGGGCACGTAACTGAAGTCCAACGAATAATATAAGTATATATCAACTCATATCATCCATAAGATGTACAATATCAGTAAGCTCAACAATACAATAATAGTCACATGAACAAGAATACAATACAATAACCAATATTTGGGATACAAGAACTTACGAAATAGACAGAAAATACATAATGTACAATAACAGTTTGCTAAGATTCTTCAGTATCCCATCATCTGTACTTGTATAAACACAACTCAAAAGAAAGAGGAAGGGAACCCGTTAGAGCAAGCTACGGGCTGCAAGTAATGGCAAGCGGTTAAACAGTAAAAGGACTATAACACCCCGAATTCCAAATATGACCGAATTCAAAGTTCCACATGATCTTTACACTTCACTTCGTACAATTTTACAAGGAAATTTGAAATTTTTATAATACAACAGAGTCCTTTACATTTATTTACATAGCGGAAGGTAAAATGAAGTACAATAATGAAAAATTATACAATTGCAACATCGATGTTGCAATAATGAAAAATGACGATATCTTTAACATTTAAATAAGGCTAAATTTAAAAAAACGCCACAATAGTTTGGCACTGTTTAAAAAAACGTCACAAAACTTTGACTTTTTAAAAAAACCGCACAATGTTTAACTTTCAACTCACGGAGTTATCCAACCGTTAACTGGGTTATACGTAATGTTTAAAAAAACATCACAAAACTATTGTTTTGTTTAAAAAAACAACACAAAACTATTATTCTGTTTAAAAAAAATCACAAAAGTGCCCATTTGTTTTAAAAAAAACATCACATAACTATTATCCCAGTTAACGGTTGGATAACCCCGTAGGTTGAAAGTTAAACATTGTGCGGTTTTTTTAAAAAGTCAAAGTTTAGTGACGTTTTTTTAAACAGCGTCAAACTGTTGTGACGTTTTTTTAAATTTTGCCTTTAAATAAATCAACAGCAGCATATCAACTTTATATCTTCTTGAAAATCCAACTCCTGCATATAAAACTGTGGGCACGTCAGTTACTTACAACCGACGAAAATGTTATACACGGCCATCCTCTCTATGCCGAAAATATAACGATCTTAATACTTTAACAAACCACAAACTTGAATGCAAATAAAGTGTTAAATGTGACTACTCTAAACATGTAAGTGTATGCAATGCCTTAATGTCTAATGCAGATATTTTATACTAAGATGACACTAATGCATATATATTTGGATTCTATGCATCCCATACTACATAGGTCCGAGGGCAAGCACCTACGTACTCCACATTAAAGGGTTCGATCAATCGCCATGAAAACCACCCAGTAATAAAAGCAAGGTTTAGACATTCCACGAGTACGGATCATAATCCCGGAGTACACCGCCCGACTATTATAACAGACTCCTCGTCGTGCGAACATCCCGCAAGTGCCCCTTTAGCCCCGGTATACGTATATACACTGGAATATGGCAAACTATCCGTCCGGTTACGCATAGTCCCGGATTTAAAATAAAAAATCGTCTCCATCGAAGCAACCCCAGTCCCGGAGTACACCACCCGACTGGGTTTATAGTCTCGTAGTACACCGCCCGACTATATAGAGTGCCCCCCTTACGTTTGCCCAGGTTTACTACATTTTTTCTTAGTGCCTAGTTCTTAAGTTCATGACATGAATAATTATCACACCTAGAGTTAGCTTCTCCCCCTACCGGACTTAATCACAAATACCGAGATAGCTCCATAGCCGTATCTAAAAAAATAACTCAATTATTTAATTCAACAATGCCGGTACCCGGGGTCTCACTAAGCCTCTAGATCAGAACGTTTCATGTCTAGAATTTCACGGGTACTCATACCCTTCAATAATCATGTATTAACCTTATGGTATTCATATCTTTAACTTATTCACCATTTAATCAATGTCTTATTTTTGTATCATTCATGATTCATTTATTCATTCACAATCTTTCAAAAACAATAATTATTTTAATGAACTCATGGCATAGATTCAAATCTCATTTAGGAACTTAATCACATATAAGTTCTTAACCACAATCAAGCATATTCATATAGTCTCATCAAAGGAAATCAAGTAACATAGCAATTCTTTTACTCTTCTTCTACTCAAATAAATGTCATATTCTTAAATAAATAATTTTGAAGTCAATAACTCGTTGTCTATCTCAATTTCACTTTTAACTTCTTAAAATATACATGAAAAATTCTGAAACTATTTTTAATAAATTTTATATCATTTTATAGGAATATTAGATATTTTCCCCAAATTTTATTTGCATGAGAAACTCTTCAAATGCTAAAAACACCCGAAAAGTCCAAAATGAGGCCACCGGGTTTCGAACTCAAGCACAATCGCACTACAGTACCGCCCTATGGTGCTCCGACTAGCCAGTAAGTCCATGTGACTTTACTGTCACAGAGGAGGGCCGAAACCCCTACATATTCACCCTCGGTCTGTGGGTTAATTAAATAAAACCGAAAACCAAAAAAAAGAGGGACTGTCGAGTTTCGAACTCGCAATCCAAGACCACAGGCGCGCTACAGTAACAATCTTAAAGCTCAGCCGATAACCAGTAAGTCTAGGGTTTTGATCATACGACACAGTCACTAAATCAATCTCATTTAACTCAAACATACGGTCAATCTAATCTTTTTAAGGGACTGTAATTATCTCATTCATACTGAGTTTACTTGCAAACAGTAACTCACAAATTTTCGAACTTATACTTCAATCATTAAATCTATACTTCGAATCATTTCCTCTCATTAGTGTATATATATAATAGCATTTCATCAATTTAAATAAAATAACAATTTGTACCACTAAAATCAATTTTATAAATCTATATGTCCCAATTTAACTTCTCTACAAATTTTATTTTTAACTACAAGGGATGTCTCAACAATTTTTAAACAATTCATATGTTTCAACATTAGCAAATTAACAAGCATATTTATTCATGGCAATAATTTATTGCTTCAGTGTCTCATTTCTAATTAACATGATGGCAATTATCTTTCTTAATCACAACGAAAATTTCTAGCATTCATAGCACATACAATAGCATTGATTTATTCTGCATTTATCACATCCATTTAATCCATTCTACTCATTTAACATTACTAACATGCATTTCCTACATTTAGAAAACACAAGATCACCCACCTTTAATAAAGACTTGCAAATAAGGATGGTGAGACACAACTTTTAGGGACTCCTAGCTCTAACAAGCAACACCTAGTCCTTCTCCTCCTAGCAAGAGCACTCCAAAGCCTCGAATACAACAAGAACATTCTCTAACTCTCTTTCTTTTTCCTCTCTTGATTTGTTTAGTTTTAGGTGTGAAATGAGAAGACAAAAGGGGGTGTATTTATAGGACAATTAAAGGGCTAGGATGTAATCTTATCAACCTAATAACTACCCACTCAACTCTCCCACTCTCTCCATCACCCCACTTCCGGCCTCACCCTCTCACCCTCAATACGACCTCTCATTCCCTTCTAATGCACGTGCACGTGTTGTGCACTAGTGCACACACACACACACAAATAAATACAAATTCTATAATTTTTTGTGCAGTAAAAAGTTGTTACATGTCTTGTGTGAGTCCATGCACAAACAAAATGAGATTTAATTAATGGGCTTGCTATTAATTAAATTAATTAATTAGTCTAGTGGGCTAGAATCTATTTTTAGGTCCATGGGTTTAATGAAAGGCTAATAATAAAAAAAAGACTCATGCATGCTACAAAATAATAAATGAGAGAAAGAAAAATAAAGATGGAAAAATTTGCACGTGCATCGTACGTGTAAAAATTAAAAAATGTATTTTTAATAAAATAAAAATACGGGATGTTACAAGGACAATGTAGCAGGAACAAGAAATTGGAACGATATCAGAGTCAATAAATATCAAGCGATAACATGATCAAGAAAGCAAGGGTCGGTAACAATAGTTGATAATGCAATGATCGATAAATAGTAAACAATAATGCAATCATCGGTAACCAATATTCAATAATCAATGATCAATAAATAATATTCAATAATCCATGACTGGTAAACAGTAAACAATGATTGATAATGCAAGTGTCGATGCTCAATGTCAGTCTTATGTTTATCAGTCTTTTATTTATCTATCTAATGCACACAATCCTGCAACCCATACCACAGGTTTGGGTGCATACAATCAAGTAAATATTTCGACTATAGTGATGGATCCTACAGGTTCATGTACTCGGCAACAATAAACAATAAACAATAATCAGTAACTATACAATACACGATAATTGGGATACTATAGTCAGTAATACGCAATCAATCGGTAAAAAAGTAATCTGTAATCAGTACGGAAAACACGGGCCCCTCCTCTGAGTACAGTCTCATATAATTTACACTACTAAGTCGTTCTCTTTTTACCTCGGCTTGTTATTATTTTATTCCAATGAATCATGCATATGAAATCGATGAAACGGTGTCAAGAAACGGTATCAAGGAGGTATCAATGACAGTACAATAAAAAATATGTTGTGCAATTCATTAGATGTAAAGTTTAAACATATTTATATTTAAAAGCATGAAAATATAATTCTGGACAACAATACGTTGCTGCACAAAAACTAATTTTCCCGCTGCTACATGAAAGAGAATCAGGTTCCGTCAGAAGTTCTAGAATTTATACTTCGTGATGGTTCTGAATCATATTCACACTATACATTTAGATTACAGGAACTATGTCGATCAATCAATTCTTTACGGGTTTCGTGCATAGTCTCGGTTCTGAAAATTATAACATACCAGTACTAAAACAGTGATCACTTACAATCTATAAATCGAATTGAGAATCCGTAAGATGTTCTGGATTTAAGACTCAGTGCACTAAAATTTATATTTAATAAGTTTTAACTTATTTTATATGTAATTAGGTCGAATCTCAATACAATATGGGGTAGACAGCAAGGCAGAATTTTAACACTTGTAATATATAACCGTTGTAATTCACAAAATTCATTCTTATAGTTCGATTTCAACAAGTATTCATATTCAAAAAATGTGGTGAATTTCTATCGTTAACATGATGGAATTATTGAATTCTACGGTTACAATCACATACAACTACAATTCATTTAATCACTATTTCTTTCACAATTTCGTGTCACTAGTTTGTATTCTTGTAATATATGCATATGTAAGTGGGTTCTCATGATTTTCTATGTCCTTTGGATTGATGGAAGTCGAATGAGACTATGAACGATGTCAAGTCCAAATTCAAAAAATATATGATGGCAACGAGTAGATTAACAACATGGATATAAGGATGAGACTTGCGAAGATCAAGAATATGCTTGCACAAAAATAAAAAGATTGTACAAGTGATGCTTGACTGTATTACGAAGATTTTGAACACAAATGAATAGAATCCCAACGCAATGACGACGATAGAAGCGGGTACGAGCGATGACCACGACAAGAATGGCAGCAAGAGGTGACTGTAACGAAACATGGGTTTAGGATTGAATAAGCTTGTTGTTGTCTGGTTCGAGGGAGGGCAGCAAGGCGAGGGACTCGACGACGAGTGGTGGTGCTCACTGTTGGAGATGATAGCAATGAAGGAGTGCTTCGATGATGGAGGTGTTGCGGTGGGCTGTTGTCGGTGGAGGAGCAACGACAGGGCACTGGGGTTGTGCTGTGGTTGTCGTAGGCGAATGACGGGGCTCAGGAGCATAGTGGTTGCAGCGAGGGGACTATGGAGAGGTAGTGATGAGAGGGCTTCGGTGGCTGCAGGAAGAAGGGGTGCAGTCGGGGGGTAGCGGTTGTCGCTGGTTGCAGGCGACAGAGGAGAGGGGACGGTGGAGGACGGCAGTATGTTGCTAGGGAGAGCGGTGTTGTGGCTGTTACAAGGTGGTGTTGCAAGGTGTTGTCGGTGGGTCGAAGCGGTTGTAGTGGGAGACGTGGCAGCGTCGGGAGCTCGGGGTGCTGACGAGGATGGTGCAGGTGATGGTGGTGAGGCACATGGGACTCAGGGGAGGGGATGAACAAGGTGTTGGTCGGGAGCTGAGAGGGTGACGTCGAGGTTGGAAGGGTAGCAATGGTGCAGCAATGGTGTTGGCCGATGGTGGAGTTTGGGAGGTGGAAGGCGGTGGAAGAGGGGTTCAGAGGTGCAATGGTGGTGCTCGAGGTTACTATGGGCATTGGCAAGGAGGAAGGAGGAAAGGCGACGGTGCGGTGGAGTTGGTGCGAGAGGTGCTATCGGAGTTGGTTGCAGCCGGGTGCTGCGGCGGCAAGGGGCATCGGGAGTGGCGTGAAGGAGGAGCTGTAACATCCTAAATTTTCAAATAGTTAAATATAAAATTTTCATTTGTTTTCATGTTTTTCACACGTGCAAATTAATGTGTGTTTTTGGCTTTAAAAAATATTTCAATGTCATGAACAAATATTTTCATTCACTTTTAAAAATCATATTATTATTTATTATTAATTCTTAGGCTAAAAAGTTTAATTCTAGCCCACTTAAAATAAAATTAATTAATCAATTAAGAGCCCATGGATTTTAGCCCACCAAATTAGCCCACTAGTTAATTCTAATATTAATTAAGACAACTTGTATGCTAGACATGATCATGTAACAAATTAATTAACAATTAAATGAACAAACAACTAGTGTGCATGTGATGGCACATGCATTGCACATGCACGTGCAATGGAACAAGGGGGTGACCCGCTATTCATGGAGTGGAAGGAATGGAAAGAGTGGAGAGTTGGTTGCTTGATGATGGGTGGTTCTTCTAACTCCCAATTGTATCCTATTCCTTCATCCAAACTCATCTCAACCCTTCATTTGCTCTTGAGATGTGTATAAATACCCCTTCCTTGTCTTTCTTTATCACTTACACTAAGAAAATTTTAAAGAGAAAAAGAAAGAAAAAGGCTTTGTGAGGAAAAGATTGAGTGAGAAGAAAAAAAATTGTGCGAGAGAAAGAAAGAGAGTGTGTGTTCCTTTCCATTGGAGGCCCACAAGCAAGAGGAGGAGAAGGCTCGGATTTTGTACAAGGAGGAGGCTCGGATTTTGCACAAGCTAGGAGGAGAAGGGGAGGCAATCGTGCTTTCAAGGAGTTTTCTTTAGGAGTTTTGTTTGTTTCTCCAAGAAGGTGGGTGATTTCTCTACTTCTAATGTAGTTACCATGCTAGGAATTTAATTTCATGAACATACTAGAGAAACTAGTAAAATTGCAATGTGATTGCCTAAAGAGACTAGTAAAGAAAAAGAGAAAATTTTGATTGTGATTAGTGAATTGAAACTCATCATGGTGTCTTATTAACGAAATTCATGCTAGAATATCTATTTTTAAATGAACCATTCTAGTGTGATGATCTTGTTAAATGAACGGCTTAGTTGTAGATGAATGAATATTGCTATTTTTAGTTGTAGATTGAGATAGATAGATATTGTCATGTTTAGTTGATAAAATGCGTAATTTGTTGTTATATAAATGTTAGTGTGATAAAAGAAAAAAGATTGCTAAACACTTGTAGAATTAAAAGAGAACAAGAACATGCATTAAGTGGATCTATATTGGTTCTTTTGAAAAAAAACTATAGTTTTATTGTAAGTCAATAATATAAATTGTAAAGGAAATTTATTTTTAATGTCGAAATTAAGAGTTGTTAATCACTGTTATACTGTATTTTTAACGGGAATATTCTGGGAAAATTTTGAATTGAAAGATATACGTTCATTGAGAAAATCTAAGTTGTAAAGAAAATTTTTGTGAACAAACAGAAAATATAAAGCTTTTTCATCTCCTCTTCATAACAGAGAATTAATTTGGGTATATTGGCTTCTGGTGTGAGTATAGGACGCTGTGTACAGTGTATAAAGTCTCAGGTTCGAGTCTTGAAGAGGCCTCTGTTTTTATCAAAAAATTAATTTATCTCAAAACGCAGTACAGTCAACATATAAAGTAAGTAAGCATAATCATATCGGTTAGTCACTCTGGACTTATTGGTCTTTGGGTGCGCTTTGGGTCTGTTACTGTAGTTGGGCGGGAGTTTGTTTGGCTCTGTGTTTGAATCTGCTGACCCACTTTTTTTCTTTTTTTTCCGAGCTTTAAGAGTTTTAAAGCGAAAATAAAAATTGGGAAAAAAATCTATTATTCTTCATATATTATCTAGACTTTATGAAAAATAATTCTACAACATTTTAATGTATTTTATGAAGATTGGATGTGGTTTTTATATTAAAATGGATTAAATAAATTGATAAATTTTCTTTAAAATATGGTTTTAGTATAATTAAAGAAAGGAAAAATGTGAATGCAAGAAATTATGTGGATATTAAATTATGAGATGTGGTAAGTTAAATATGAAATTTGATGTTTAATATATGCAAGTGTGCATGGAAAATGAAATAAAAAGATCATGATGAAATGCGAAAATTTGTGATTATAAACACTCATTTTTGGTGAACATGAAAAGAGGTTGAAAGCTAGAGTTTAGCTAAGTTCTTACATCGGCATGAATAAAATTTTGAAGAGAAATGTTGTGATAAAAGACCAAGATTGGGTCGTGTTTAACAATTAATGTTTAAGACCGGTGTAGAGGTAACGCTAACTCTAGGGTGTTAATTATTCATGATTCAAATATCTAAGGACTACACTATAGTGAAGGTGTGATGAAAGTAAAAGAAAAATACAAGTATGAGGGTCTCAAATCTACGGTGTGAGTGTTCACAGACTGTCTGCATGATGCGTCATGTCATGACGTGGATACATCTCCGGAATTATTGGGACCGTGGCGACGCTTGTGGGATGCTTGGTGACTACGTAGTGCCATCGTTCCATAGGTTGTCTGCATGATGCGTCATGTCATGACGTGGGATTCCCCTCCAGACTGTCTGGACATGGGATCGTAATTCATAAAACATCTAGGATACTTACCGTAGTTACCGTAGTAGTTTAACTCATGACGAGGGATCCAACCCTAAAAGATGAAGAACGGTTAAGGGATTGTCCTCGGATTTATGTCGAATGAGATGCATAAGTTCGAACAAGTGTGCATTAGTGTCATGAAATAATAAATAACTGCATTAAGACTAAGTGCACATTCATACAAGAAATCAATAAGATAGTCTCTCTTAGCTTTGTTTGTGATCAAGTGTGTGTTTTCCAAGTAAGAGAAATTGATGTAATATATCCTAGCGTCAGTTGTATGCAACTGACGTGCCCATAGTTTCCATGCAGGATAAAATGAATGAAAAGACTAAAGAAGGAATGCTGCTTAAAGAAATGTTCAAATTGTTATTTATTTCATGTATCATGTTGTAATTATAATTCCGCTGCATCGATGTAAACATTGTTATATAAAAGTTTTAAATTCCTCGTAAAATTGTACGAAGTGAAGTGTAAGGATCTTGTGGAACTTCGAATTCAGACTTATTTGGAATTCGGGGGGTTACAGGAGCAGTGGGGGCTGGTGCAGTGATGGCGAGGGGATATGGGGTGGTGCAACTTCGATGATGGCGATGGTCACGGTGGAGCGTCGAGGCTCGACGAGGTGCCGACGTTGGGTTTCAGGGTAAGCATGAGGAAGAAGACGAAGAGGGTTGGGGAGAGAGAAAATGGGGGAGGGAAGGGGTTATTTAATAATAGATATAATAATGATATTATAATGGTGGTGATTTAATAGGTAATTGATTTAGGGTTAGTGTGGTAGTTTATGAATTTGTTTTAATAGATTATAATAGATTCAATTATGGAGGTGAAGGGGTTATGGCTGGTGGAGTTTGGGTTGGGTTGGGTTTCTGGGTATGGGCTACATATAAAAATAAGATGAGGGATAAATTATTTGAGTTGGGCTTCACAATAGGAATTAATTTTAGTGTGGGCTAGGAGAAAATAATAACAATTAAAATAGATTGGACTAGAAAATAGAATGAATAATTATAGAAGGAACTAAGAATTTAATATGGGCTCACAAACTATAGAGTAGGCTGGGCTTGATAAAATAATACCAATTATCAATGTATGCAATAGGCTTCAAAAGAACAAGGAGAAATTAAAAAAAATTTAAATACAATAATACGAAGAAAATAAAATACAAATCCGAATAATCGGAAACAGAGGTTACAACTAACTTTTTTGACATCATTTCCAAAATGTCGTCAAAAGTACAAAATTTTTGACATGCCTGTTTTTGAAACGCCATAAAAAGATAACTTTTTGAAAGAGTTGTAAAAAAGATAGCATTTTTGAAACATCGTAAAAATGACAGCGTTTCAAAACGCTGTCAAAAACATAGTATTTTCAAAACACCGTTAAAAAGACAGCGTTTCAAAAACGCCATCAAATGACAACGTTTTTGTAAAATGTTGTAAACTTTTTATAGCATGGGTTATGAAATTTTTTCTAGATTGCCGTCATAACCCTTTTATATCGTTTCAGGAATGATGATAAAAGGTATTTATGTTGTCGTGTGTTCAGGAATGATGTCAAAAGGTATTTATGTTGTAGTGTGTGTATATATATATAGGAAAATGCTAATATGAGATGGTGAGATGGGTGAGATGAAAATGTATTTTGTGAGATGAGCGATTTGAATCATCCAAATCTCGATCACACCGTTCACATCATTTTACATATCATTTAGATGGTGTGTACAAAATTTTAAGCCATTTGGAGACCTCTAGCCTATGCATCAAAGCATTCAAATAAATGCATATATATGTATTTCGCATCATCTTCATGATGTGTTGAACGTTTTGATGCAAAGTCTAGAGATCTCCAAATGGCTTAAAATTTTGTACACATCATCTAGATGACATGTAGAATGATGTGAACGGTGTGATCAAGATTTGGATGATTCAAATCGCCCATCTCACAAAAAAACACTCCATCTCACCATCTCATAATAGCATGACTCTCTCTCTCTCTATATATATATATATATTGTAGCTTTCCGAGTGTATAATCTAGAACTTTTAACAGTTCATCAAACCGAGTTATAGTTTGTGAAATATTGAGGATTAAGTGCAAGTGCGTCTAAATTTTCAGACTGCTATTTAAAAGAATTGTCCCGGTAAATCACTTGAAACGATAAACTTTTGGTGGAATTTTGATTTGAGAAAAATCTGAGTGTTACTCGACATCATTAGAATTCAGATTATCATGTTTGTAAGAATTAATAATGGTATGCAATGGAATTGTAAGTGTTAGAATATAACTCTATACTACTGTTTGTGCACTGGACCTGTAAAGAACAAATTGGTAGGTAGAGCTACTGGACTTAGAATTCATCGAATGAGTACTTTCTATGATTATTTGTCAAAATTAGATTTTTATTCCCATAGCAGGAGAAAAGTAAGTTTTAGTGTTCACGTGTACTTTCTATGACATTTGTCAAAATTAGATTTTTATTCCCATAGCAGGAGAAAAGTAAGTTTTAGTGTTCACGTGTACTGTTGTCCATATTGTAGTTGATGTCCCTTTACTATTTATATCATTATTCTTGTGTTAATGACTTGTACCGACATACTGGTTTGATAGATTTCCTTCACATCATGTATTTGCATTCATCTCTAGATATTCTTGTTAGATATTATTATAGTCCCATACTGGTTGTATAGTTGTTTTGATATTTGTTCTCCTCCTATATATAGGTGGTATTGTACTTGGTTAAATTCAATTCAATATTCAGTATTGTTTTCATCTATCTGATTTATCTTAACATGGTATCAGAGCCAATTATCCAAATTTTTTGCTTCTTAAATTTCCTCATTAAAAAAAAATCTTCAAATTCCAATCCTCAAAAAAAAAAAAGAAGAAGAAGAAGAAGAAACCCAATCTTATCCTCGCCGCCCACCTCCTCGGCCTCTCCCTGCCATCCTCTGTGAAGAAGAAGAAACCCAATCGAAGAAGAAGGCGTCCCCTTCACTGCCCTCTCATCTCCGGCATCCCCGCACCCACCTCCTCCTCGTCAACATCCAATACCACCTCCTCTCATCTCCTCCAACCCATGAACTGTAGTTCCAGCTGAGTAAGGTGTTGCTGAAGAATAGCCTAATCGAAGAAGAAACCCAATCTGTGAAGCTTCCACCACCTCTCTCCCTCTCCTCCACCCCGTCCTCGTCAGCCCCTACACACCCGAAACCCAAATCACCCCACATCCCCCCTATATATGAAAACCCTAATTCCCCCCCTCTAATAACCATAACCCGAAACCCATTTTTTTTGTACCCGAAACCCAAACCACTACCCCCCAACCTGTTGTTTAAAAAAAAAGAATTATTATATATATATATATATATATATATATATATATATATATATATATATATATATATATATATATATATATATATATATCTCCCATATTTTCGCCTCTACTAACTTTCCTAATGCAACCGCCTCTTGTTCCTCTTCCAAATTCAAACAGCAGCAACGCCACTTTCAGTCTGCCTCCAGCCTCCTACCTTCTCCTAACATCATTCCTCACCCTACCCCACTTCTACTTTCAACACCGGTAGCACCGTCCTGCCCCCTACCTCGATCCAGACACCAACAACATATTCCTCCTCATTGTGCTCTCAGTCACAGCAGCACTAGTCTTATTCCTCCTCGCAGTGCTTCATCCTTTACATCCTCGGTCATGTTCATCACTTCAGCCTTACTGTATCCTGCTGATTGGGCTATTCTTCAGCAAAGCCTCACTCAGCTGGAACTATAGCTCATGGGTCAGTCTATCATTGCTGGCTCCTCTGCTCCTGCTTTCTCTGCCACTCCCAATATGAATTCGTTCTGGATTTTAGATTCTGGTGCATCACATCATCTCACTAGTAATCAGACACTGTTCACCACCTGCACTACACTTTCCTTTCACTCTCCATCTCTACACACAGCTGATGACTCACCACTTCTCGTTGCACATTCAGGGGTAATTAACTCTCCCACTCTCACATTACCATATGTTCTTTATGCTCCTCATTTATCCTTAAACCTTATTTCTATTAGTGCGTTGTGCGATAGTGGTCTTCTTGTCACTTTTGACTCTTCCGGTTGTTCTATTACTGATTCATGCACCGGTAAGGAGTTTGGGCGTGCTACTCGTCAGGGTCGTCTATATCATCTAGATTTTCTTCGTGCACATCACTCTACTTATAGTTTTGCTAGTATTGTTTCTTCTGATGCTGATCTGTGGCACAGACGATTAGGTCATATTAGTGCGTCTCGTCTTCAGACTTTAGCTCGTAGTGGTGTCCTTGGTTCTCTTACTTTTAAACATTTATCTGATTGTCAGGGTTGCCATTTGGACAAACACAATGCTCTACCCTTTAGTCACAAAAGAACTTCTGAAACCACTCATCCTTTTCAACTTGTTCATTATGACATATGTGGACCCTCTTCCGTACCTTCGTGGAAAGACTATCTCTATTATATTGCCTTCATTGATGGCTTTACTAGACATACATAGATTTTTCTTATGCGTCAGCGATCTGAGCTACCTGATATTTACCGGTTCTTTACAACTATGATTCACACTCAGTTCGGTGTGCGCATTAAGAATTTACGATCGGACGTTGCACGTGAGTACACTTTCACCACTTTGAGATCGATCCTTCAGTCTCACGAAACCCTTTTCAGCAATCATGCCTCACACACATGAGCAGAATGGTGTAGCTGAATGCAGGCATCGTCACATCCTTGAGACGACTCGTGCTCTTTTACTCTCCTCTTCCGCTCCTCATTTTTTCTGGGTTGAAGCTATCATGACCTCTGTTAGTCTCATCAATATTACTCCCTGGTCTGCCCTAGCTGGTATGACGCCTTATGAGGCTCTTTATCACTCACCTCCCGACTACAGTATGCTCCGTACCTTTGGGTGCACCTGTTACGTCCTTCTCCCTCATACTGAGCGCACGAAGCTCTCCGCTCGTGCTGCTAAGTGCGTTCACCTAGGTCTCAGTTCCAAATACAAAGGTTCGTTGTTTTGATCCATCAGCGGGTCGTGTTTGTATTTCTCGACATGTAACCTTTGTTGAAGACTCCCCTTACTACCTGACTCTCCCCGAGGATACTAGATTTCTCAATTTCCCAGTTGTTGCTAGCCCCCCGACTTCATCTTTCTGCATTCCTTTTGATTCTACTCCTTTGGTTCCATTCACATCTCCTGCCGTCCTTACACCTGTTGTTCCCCCTACTGAAACACCACCTGCATCCCCACAGCAGCCAGCACCCACCCCACCTACTTACCCACCGACACATGCACCTACTCCAACGTCCTCACCCCTACACCCTATCAGTCCACCACCTCTTCGTCACTCTACCCGTTCCACTTCTGGTATTCCTCTGGCACGTTATACACCTAATGCTACTGGTCCTTCTGACCAGTTTGGTTTTTCCACCCTAGCTTCCTACTCACCACAGTTTCATGCATATCTCACTGCTATACACTCTACACGTGAGCCCAGAACCTATCAAGACGCAATTCAATATCCTGAATGGAGGAAAGCTATTGCAGAGGATTCAGTGCATTTGATCAGACTAGCACTTGGGATGTTGTTCCTCTGCCAGAGGGAATTCAGCCTATTCGTTGCAAGTGGATTTTCAAGGTCAAATATCAACCTGATTGATCTATTGAGCGACACAAGGCTCATCTTGTAGTCCGAGGATTTACTCAGGAGCATGACATTGATTATGATGAGACCTTTGCTCCCGTTGCACAGATGAATACTGTTCGCACTCTTCTTGCTGTTGCATCCATCCGTCAATGGCCGTTATACCAGATGGACGTGAAGAATACTTTTCTTCATGATACCTTATCAGAGGTTGTTTATATGGATCCTCTTCCTGGCCTCCCTACTCCTCTTCATCATGTTTCTCGGCTGCGTCGGGCTATATATGGTTTGAAGCAGGACCCTCTCGCCTGGTTTGAGTGTTTTTGCCTTGTCATCACTAAGGCTAGTTTTAGTCAGAGTTCTCAGGACAATTCTATATTTATGCAGTCATCACCGCAGGGTAGGGTACTTCTACTACTTTATGTTGATGATATGATCATTACTGGGGATGATTCTGCAGACATTACATTCACCCAGAAATAACTTCACCAGCAATTTCATATAAGAGACTTTGGCAGACTACGTTATTTTCTGGGTCTAAAGATTGCTCATGGATCTCGGGGGATACTCATCTCTCTACAAAAATACACATCAGATATTATTTCCACTGCATGTCTCTCTGACAGTCGATTAGTTGATACACCCTTAAAGCTTCATGTGAAGCTTCGTCCCACTGATGTTGAGCTCCTTCCTGATCCCACTAGATACAGACAGATTGTTGGACAACTTGTCTACTTATGCATGACCAGACCTGATATTGCTCATGCAGTTAGTGTCGCCAGTCAGTTTGTTTCTGCTTCTACGTCAGTTCACTACGGTGCTCTTCTTTGGATTCTCAGATTTCTTTGGGGTACTATTACTCGCTCATTATTCATGCCTGCTACATCTAAACTAGAGCTGAGTGCATATTCTGATTCAGATTGGGCAGATGATCCTACTACAAGACGGTCTAGCACCGGTTTCTGTATTTTTCTTTGTGATTCGCTGATCTCATGGCGAAGTAAGAAACAGGCAGTTGTTGCATGTTCTTCGACCGAAGCTGAGTACAGAGCAATGATAGCTACTACTAAAGAGATTGTTCATGTTCGCTGGCTTTTATCAGGTATGAGTGTCACTCTTTTAGAACCTACTCATCTTCATTGTGATAACCGGAGTGCACTACACATTGCAAGCAACCCGGTCTTCCATAAGCAAATGAAGCATATAGAGATTAATTGCCATTATGTTTGTGAGCGCTTTGAGGCAGTGACCATTTCTCTCCATTCTGTTACCTCTTCCCATTATACTGCAGACTTCTTCACCAAATCCCATACTGTTCAGAGATTTCGATACTTAGTAGGAAAACTCACACTGTTTGACCCATCGTGAGTTTGAGTAGGGGTGTTAAATATTGTTATAGTCCCATATTGATTGTATAGTTATTTTGATATTTGTTCTCCTCCTATATATATAAGTGGTATTGTACTTGGTTGAACTCAATTCAATATTCAATATTGTTTTCATCTCTCTAATTTATCTTAACAATTCTCTTGATTACAGTCATTCATACTATTGTTCCCACTACCGATTGCACAAACCGCATATTTATGATTAATTACAATAAAAAATGACAAGTCGGGTTCGTAAAGGGTACGACTTAATAGTGAACAATATAGGAGAATGGTGTAATACCCCAGATCTTGAGCGAACAGTCGACTGTTAGGGTTAGCAGTCGACTGGTCTGTGTACAGTCGACTGGTGTGTGTAGCAGTCGACTGCTACACTGGATTTGTGAAAGGATTGTGAAATATAGTCCCATATCGGGAATTTGCGAAGATAAATTGAGTATAAATACTATTGCCGAGGATCAAGAGTCACCAATTCGGTTAACCACCTTTTGAGAGGCAGCCTGTGGTGGGCAGTTGTACTACATAGTATCTAATTTGTCTTATAAATTGTATAAATTGTCCGAGCCCGGGGCAGGGGTGTTACAAATGGAGCCTGTGTTTCCCATATTACTGATTGCAGATTACTATATACTGATTAGTGCTTACCGATTAATGATTACCGAATATTGTCACTAGAAGACTTGAGTACATGATCTTGTAGACTTCACTCTTCAATTCCAAACGTTCACTTGATTGTTATGCACTCGAACCTGTGATATGAGATACCAGATTGAGTGCACTAGATAGGTTAATAAAATCTGATAGACCGAGATTATAGGATTGACACTAATACCGATTACCAATTAACTAATTATTGATACAAATACCCACTATTAATTACCGATGACTGCAACACCGATTACTGATTATTGATATAGATGCCGACTATTGATTACCGATTACCGATTGATTATTCTTTACAGTTACCACGTGGAGATTGCATTATGTATGATCATACCATTCCAGTATCTACATTGCTATCCCTTGATTTTCCCCATGTTATATTTATTGTTTTTCTATCGTACTGCTTGATGCTACTTGCTATCCGAAGTTTGCTCTAACGGACATCCCCCACCCTAGATGACGTTTATACAAGTACCGATGATGAGACTAAAGAAACTTGATGAGAAGACTTTCTAGACGACCATGATGGAGTTACTCTTGAAATCTCATCCAATCTCTATATTATCTAGCTAGTCGTAGCGAATCGTTTATTGCATTGCATTTCTTTCAGTTTATTATGTTCTCGGGCATTTTGATCCGAAGTTTATGTATATCAGATGATGGTTATTTATATAGAGTTATTTTTATTCATGTTTTGCGTGAATATGTTTTATTGTTGAGCTTGTGACTGTACAACTTATGGATAATGTAAGTTGAAATGCTTGTATCATTTGTTGGGCCTTAGTTGCATGCACGTGATTTTGTATATTAGGAAGAAGGGTGTGACAGAAGGGGTCATGCATATTCCATTGATGAAACATAATCTGATATCTTTGGGGACTTTGGATGCTCGGGACTGCATGTACACAACTTGATGTGGAGTTTTGACAGTTTGGGAGAGTCGTCGTAAGGTGATGAAGGGTAAAATGGGGATTGGACAGAGTCAGCACAACTTCTACCAGTTTTGTGGGAACGGAAAAACTCGTGCAAGTGGATTGAAGCCCTGTGTTCCTAAAACACTATCTAGTTTGTTGTCACTAGAATCACCAAAGCAAGACTCTGACGTTCGAATACCGTTGGGAGGTGAAACGAGCCTCAGGGAAGGTGGAGTTGGTGTGGAGGGTGGCACCTCCTGTAACACACCGCAAAATTGAAAAGTACAATTTTGCCCCTGGGTGTTACGCACGTATATTTTGTAATGTATTTCATTACATATTTTGGATTCGTACTATTTATACATTTTCCGTATTGATTTCAGTCAACTAAAATATAATATTTCAATCCCTGGGATTTACGTGCTTTTTACGTGTTTTTGATGCACGTGTTTCCACCACTATGTATAATATTTTCTATAGGTTTAAATTATTTATTCTTATGTATTTAAATCTATTTTATAAAACGAAAATTTATTTTTCCCTTGTTTTGATTAAAATGCATTTTTCAATTTTTGCACGTATGGTGCACGTGCAAATTTTTATTCTCATTTTGCTACTCTCATTTTACTATTTTTAGCATGCATTAGTTTTATTTAGCCTTTCTTTTGATCCATAGACTTAAAGTTAAATTCTAGCCCAATAGACTAATTAAAAAGAGAGCCCACTAGAATAATTAAATTAGTTGAATAAAATGAGCCCATGTAGCAAGCCCACTAGATAATCAAACTAATTAATTAGAAATGAGCCCATGTAGCAAGCCCATTATTAAAATCACAAATTAAGTTATACATGACAAGTTACAATATTAGTACACATTTTTGAGTTATAGAAATGTGTTCATATTTGTTTGTGCATGTATGCATGCACACACAAATGTATTTGGACCATTTTGTGGGCTAGGGGAGGGGATTAATGGAGTGGTTAAGTTCATGGAGAGTGGGGAGATGAGAGGTTGGGAGTTTTAGGAGTTAAAAATATGAAGAGGTGAGAATTAAAAAGAGAATTAAAATGAGAAGTTATTAGGTGGGAGATTTTGCAATATAGTCCCTAGCATTGTCCTATAAATAGCAACCCATTTCTCATTCTTTTTCACACCAAAAATAAAATAAACAAGAGAAAGAAAAGAGAAAGAAAAGAGTGTAAGAAAAAGAAAGAGAGTTATTGTGCTTGGAGGATCTCTTGCTTGGAGCATTTGCTAGGAGGAGAAGAGGACTAGGAGTTGCTAGGAGCAAAAAGAAGCCATTCATTTGTAGTTTTCAACCTTCAAACAAAAGGTGGGTTCTCATGCTTTCTAATTTAGAACTATGCATGCTAGTGACAAAATATGAGCGTTTTGTTTTGATATGTAGTTAAGATTTCATGTTAGTGTTACATGCTATGAATGAAAACAATATTGTTATGATTAAACAAATAATAGGAGATTTTGACTAAAGAGCTAATACCATAGATCATGTTAGAATGCTTGTAAAATGTTATGCATGTTAAAAGTGTATTCTTTTGTATGGAAAATTTGTTGAAAAATGTTGTTTTATGTTCTAGGGTCATGTTGATTAATGAATAAGAAAGAAAGATTAATATTGTGTTAGTGGTTGATTTTTATATTGTAGTACAAACATGCTAATTTTGATAAATAAAGTAAAATGTGATGGGATAAATATATTGTGTTTATGAATGGTAGAAATATTGTTATGACTAAGAGAACAATTTTCCATCACGATAGTTAAAAATAATAAAATGAATTACTGTCACAAACCATACTAGTACGCATGATTGTAATTGTCGAAATGTATAATTTGTAGGAAGATTGTTGAGACTTCTTAATGAGTTTAAATGCAAATTAAATTTGGGAAAAAATTCTAATACTTAATACTCTTATAAAATGAAATAGAATATAATAAAAATAGTTGTAGAATTTTTCAAGTACATTTGAGAAGTAAAAGAGATATTTGAAGATAGAATGAAATTTTGTTCTTAAGTTAATTATTTTTAAGAATATGAATTTTTTTTATAAAAAAAGACTTTGATGTGAGAATTAGTTTCTCTTGTTGAGATTATGCAATTATGATGAATGTGAAATTCTAGATTTCTATGTGTACTCAAATTGTTAATGAGTTTAAATTAGATGAATGCATGAATAGAATTCTTGTTGGAAAGAATTGAGAATAAGTGAATTATGAATAGAACATTGATTAAGTTGTGAATTATTTGTATTTGATTAATTGGAGAGACTTCATGAGTTTAAAATTTGCTAATGAAATTGCTATTGTTGTTGATTCATGAATGAAATAAAAGAGAATTATGATTGATGCCAAATGAGATATAGATCAAATTGTGGATAGTTGAACAAAAGAACATTTGTGCCTTTTTAAACAGAGATTTCATATATACTTACTGGTTAGCGTAATAAATTTGGGTTTGGTTGAGAATAGTCACGGGTTCAAAACTCCTTGGTGACTTATATTTTATTTTGGGATTTTAAAATGATTTGGTAAATAGTTTCGAAAGTGGGTCAGTTTGGTAAAAACTTCCGTGGGAACTAGATCTGTAATTTTGATAGTGAGTAGGTCAATTTGGTAAATAGTTTCGAGAGTGGGTCAGTTGGGTAAAAACTTTGCATGATTTTTAATGATTTAGGGTGAATTGAAATCTCTTTATTTCTAGAAATGCAATATGGTTAAGTTATGTGACTTTTGAGATCATGAAAGATTTTGTTGTGAATGAGTAAATCATGTTTAGTGCTAAAGATGAGACATTGAATCGTGTTAAAATGATACATCGTATGAATTTGAAATTGTGAATGAATTATTATTTATTATGAATAACTAGATCATGAATAGTGGCAAGACTATGAAATGATTACTTTGTGGATAAGTGTTAAGACAAGATTTGATTATTTTGTGAAGTGAATTGAAAGATGAAATTATGTAAGTTTAAGACATGATTACAAAAGGGTATGTGTACCCATGTTTCTTGTACATGAAAGATTATGATTAGGAATTAGTAAGAATTCGGTTACCGGTAATTTTGAAAGAAAGAATTGATATGATTTTGAGATAATGCCGTCGGGCGATCTCGTATTTTGTGAATAAATCCGGTATGAGGTAAAACTGATTCTAGGGTGATAACATATTCATGTCTTGAACTAAAAAAATAATTAGGCACTTAAGTGAAGATGTGATAAACTTGTGCAAACGTAAATGAGTGCTTTTATATAGTCGGCGGTGGATCTCCGTGGCTATAGACCCAGTTGGTGGACTGTGGTTGCCCCATAGGAGATGGACTGTATTTTATCCGGGACTTAGGGTAGTCGACGGATGTTTACCATACTCCAAAGAATATGTATATACCGGGGCTAGAAGGGCATTTACGGGATTATCATCACGATATAATAGCCAGGGAGGCTGGGATCTGTTAATATAAGCCAGGGAGGCTAGCCAGGGAGGCTGAGATCCGTATCTGTGAAATAACTCTAAAACTTGTTTTATTACTGGGTAGTCTCATGGCGAGGGATCGAACCCTTTAATGTGGAGTACGTAGGCGCTTGCCCTCGGACCTATGTAGTATGGGATGCATAGAATCCGAACAAGTGTGCATTAGTGTCATCCTAGTGTGGAATTGTGTGCATTAAGCATTAAGGCATGACATACACTTATGTTTAGAATAATCACTTTGACACTTTACTCGTTCATTCAATCTTTTTGTGATTTGTTAAAGTATGAGATCGTTATACTATTCCCGGCATAGAGAGGATAGCCGTGTATAACATTTCGTCAGTTGTAAGTAACTGACGTGCCCACAGATTAACATGCAGGTAAAGGACTATTCATGAAGCTATAAAGTGGATATGCTGGTGCTGTTTTATTTTAAAGATGTTGTAAATGTTTTATTGTAAATTTCATTCTTCCGCTGTGTAAAACCAAGTTGTAATTGAACTCTGATGTATTATGAATGAAAAGTTTTAAATTCCTTGTAAAATTGTACGAAGTGAAGTAAAGATCCTGTGAAATCTCGAATTTATCCTTATTTGAAATTCGGGGTGTTACAGATGGTATCAGAGCATGCTTCACAAGTAGTACAAGTTTATAAGGAACGATAAAAAGTGACGATAAATTTGTGAATAAACCAAAAGAGTCCTTCTGTCAACCGGGTGTAAACAACCCTAAGCGACACGGTACTTAAGCGTCTTCGGACCACCGCTAGCTGGGAACCGACTCTTACGGCTAACCCAAGTAAATCCGAACTTGATAAACTAAAGATTTGTTTAGGAAGAGTAGTAAGATCATTAACTATAGTCTAGAACCCGTGACACCTTATTGAGTAGTTACAATATTATTCCTGCAGACACTAGAGTGTGAGTTTCAGTCTATAGAGATTTAAATGTAAGTGATTTACATTTGTGTTGCTCTATACACTGATGTTTTCTCTTTCTTTTGGATGATTGGAGTCGTGAATGAAGTTGTTATTAAACTTGCATTCAATTTCATTCATGATGATTTCCTTGTATACATTAATATGCGAGTGTATGCGAGCACATTTTTCCCTGGGTATCAGAGTGGCGCAGTGGAAGCGTGGTTGGCTTGGACCGTCATTCATGATACCTTACACACTTCCTTCTCAAATTATTTTTGTAGATCATTATCATGGTACTTTCTCCATATTCAATATATAAATTTTTAATAAATATTTTCTTATGTTATTAAATCATTTAAATATTTTATATTTATCTATCTACCTTAGTCTTGATATTTTAAACTTGTTTTTCAAACTTAAAATTTCGTCTTTCATGTATTTATGTCACTTTATATTTACCCGTTTATATCTAATATTACTTTATGTATTTTGTCAAGTTTCAAACTACCGTTTATTATGTTAATATTGCAACCACTATTTTTCTCATTTATTATTTTGGATTTTTCTTATGAAATTTTCTCATGTGCACTCATTTTATATGATTTTGATTTCTGTGATACTATATTATCTTATCCTATATGTTTTTAACAAGATTGAAATTTTCTAACTATACAAATATGACATACTATTTTGTTTTATTGCCTACATTCGATACTATTGTTATTACATGTTAATTGCTAATTTTTTTTAATTTAATTTTACTATTAATCGCGAATTTTGTAGTTTTTCACTTCTTTAATATAATGCATATACTCACTATTTATACTGTCTTTACACTCTTAGTTATTACTTATATTTTCCAATGATCTATATATATATATCATATATTTCAATATTTTTATTATACATATCATTTTACCCTCATCTAATTACTACATTAATATTTTCGCATATACTTGTTTATGTCTATTGTCCTAATTTGCTATACTATATAATTATTGTTTTCAATTGTGTTTTCATCTCGTGTATGTGCCTTACACTATTTTGTCTTAATGTTATAAATTATTTTCATCACTACAAAATTTTGTATATTCACAAAGTATTTCAACGTATGCTTTTTATTTTTTCAAATTGTGTGTATAATTATTATAGTTACCTTACAAACTATTTTATTAATTGGTATACAAAGTCATTTTATGTTATCTATACTTTCAACTAAGTTTCATTCCCATTTATTTTTCCAAACTCTTATTCAATGGTCTTGTTTTAAATTGCTAATTTTGCGAATTCTCTACCGTTTATTACATTGATAATTTTTTCTTTCTAAACTAACTATTGACTATGTTTTCTTCACCACATTGTTTTCCGAACTATTTCGAAATTAAAGACATAATTGACTTTTCCTTTTTATCTAATAGCTTACCTAATATTATTTTTGTACGAAATTTTCTCTCAAACTATTCTATCTCTTGTCGCATTTCAGTTCTTATGCCATTTCCTAATTTTCTTGTTCTGTCTTGTAACATCTTAATATTCATAGTCTTCTTATAAAGAGTTTGTCTTGTTTTTATTGTTGCACATACTACATTTTTTTTTAGTTGCAGTTTCCTAAATACAAATATTTTCTTTGACGTGTACAAAATACAATTTTTACCCTAGCGAGTTCCGGGGACGGAACTACTCTAAGGGGGGGAGAGTGTAACACCCCGCAAAATTGAAAATTACAATTTTGCCCCTGGGTGTTACGCACGTATATTTTGTAATGTATTTCATTACATATTTTGGATTCGTACTATTTATACATTTTCCGTATTGATTTCAGTCAACTAAAATATAATATTTCAATCCCTGGGATTTACGTGCTTTTTACGTGTTTTTGATGCACGTGTTTCCACCACTATGTATAATATTTTTTATAGGTTTAAATTATTTATTCTTATGTATTTAAATCTATTTTATAAAACGAAAATTTATTTTTCCCTTGTTTTGATTAAAATGCATTTTTCAATTTTTGCACGTATGGTGCACGTGCAAATTTTTATTCTCATTTTGCTACTCTCATTTTACTATTTTTAGCATGCATTAGTTTTATTTAGCCTTTCTTTTGATCCATAGACTTAAAGTTAAATTCTAGCCCAATAGACTAATTAAAAAGAGAGCCCACTAGAATAATTAAATTAGTTGAATAAAATGAGCCCATGTAGCAAGCCCACTAGATAATCAAACTAATTAATTAGAAATGAGCCCATGTAGCAAGCCCATTATTAAAATCACAAATTAAGTTATACATGACAAGTTACAATATTAGTACACATTTTTGAGTTATAGAAATGTGTTCATATTTGTTTGTGCATGTATGCATGCACACACAAATGTATTTGGACCATTTTGTGGGCTAGGGGAGGGGATTAATGGAGTGGTTAAGTTCATGGAGAGTGGGGAGATGAGAGGTTGGGAGTTTTAGGAGTTAAAAATATGAAGAGGTGAGAATTAAAAAGAGAATTAAAATGAGAAGTTATTAGGTGGGAGATTTTGCAATATAGTCCCTAGCATTGTCCTATAAATAGCAACCCATTTCTCATTCTTTTTCACACCAAAAATAAAATAAACAAGAGAAAGAAAAGAGAAAGAAAAGAGTGTAAGAAAAAGAAAGAGAGTTATTGTGCTTGGAGGATCTCTTGCTTGGAGCATTTGCTAGGAGGAGAAGAGGACTAGGAGTTGCTAGGAGCAAGAAGAAGCCATTCATTTGTAGTTTTCAACCTTCAAACAAAAGGTGGGTTCTCATGCTTTCTAATTTAGAACTATGCATGCTAGTGACAAAATATGAGCGTTTTGTTTTGATATGTAGTTAAGATTTCATGTTAGTGTTACATGCTATGAATGAAAACAATATTGTTATGATTAAACAAATAATAGGAGATTTTGACTAAAGAGCTAATACCATAGATCATGTTAGAATGCTTGTAAAATGTTATGCATGTTAAAAGTGTATTCTTTTGTATGGAAAATTTGTTGAAAAATGTTGTTTTATGTTCTAGGGTCATGTTGATTAATGAATAAGAAAGAAAGATTAATATTGTGTTAGTGGTTGATTTTTATATTGTAGTACAAACATGCTAATTTTGATAAATAAAGTAAAATGTGATGGGATAAATATATTGTGTTTATGAATGGTAGAAATATTGTTATGACTAAGAGAACAATTTTCCATCACGATAGTTAAAAATAATAAAATGAATTACTGTCACAAACCATACTAGTACGCATGATTGTAATTGTCGAAATGTATAATTTGTAGGAAGATTGTTGAGACTTCTTAATGAGTTTAAATGCAAATTAAATTTGGGAAAAAATTCTAATACTTAATACTCTTATAAAATGAAATAGAATATAATAAAAATAGTTGTAGAATTTTTCAAGTATATTTGAGAAGTAAAAGAGATATTTGAAGATAGAATGAAATTTTGTTCTTAAGTTAATTATTTTTAAGAATATGAATTTTTTTTATAAAAAAAGACTTTGATGTGAGAATTAGTTTCTCTTGTTGAGATTATGCAATTATGATGAATGTGAAATTCTAGATTTCTATGTGTACTCAAATTGTTAATGAGTTTAAATTAGATGAATGCATGAATAGAATTCTTGTTGGAAAGAATTGAGAATAAGTGAATTATGAATAGAACATTGATTAAGTTGTGAATTATTTGTATTTGATTAATTGGAGAGACTTCATGAGTTTAAAATTTGCTAATGAAATTGCTATTGTTGTTGATTCATGAATGAAATAAAAGAGAATTATGATTGATGCCAAATGAGATATAGATCAAATTGTGGATAGTTGAACAAAAGAACATTTGTGCCTTTTTAAACAGAGATTTCATATATACTTACTGGTTAGCGTAATAAATTTGGGTTTGGTTGAGAATAGTCACGGGTTCAAAACTCCTTGGTGACTTATATTTTATTTTGGGATTTTAAAATGATTTGGTAAATAGTTTCGAAAGTGGGTCAGTTTGGTAAAAACTTCCGTGGGAACTAGATCTGTAATTTTGATAGTGAGTAGGTCAATTTGGTAAATAGTTTCGAGAGTGGGTCAGTTGGGTAAAAACTTTGCCTGATTTTTAATGATTTAGGGTGAATTGAAATCTCTTTATTTCTAGAAATGCAATATGGTTAAGTTATGTGACTTTTGAGATCATGAAAGATTTTGTTGTGAATGAGTAAATCATGTTTAGTGCTAAAGATGAGACATTGAATCGTGTTAAAATGATACATCGTATGAATTTGAAATTGTGAATGAATTATTATTTATTATGAATAACTAGATCATGAATAGTGGCAAGACTATGAAATGATTACTTTGTGGATAAGTGTTAAGACAAGATTTGATTATTTTGTGAAGTGAATTGAAAGATGAAATTATGTAAGTTTAAGACATGATTACAAAAGGGTATGTGTACCCATGTTTCTTGTACATGAAAGATTATGATTAGGAATTAGTAAGAATTCGGTTACCGGTAATTTTGAAAGAAAGAATTGATATGATTTTGAGATAATGCCGTCGGGCGATCTCGTATTTTGTGAATAAATCCGGTATGAGGTAAAACTGATTCTAGGGTGATAACATATTCATGTCTTGAACTAAAAAAATAATTAGGCACTTAAGTGAAGATGTGATAAACTTGTGCAAACGTAAATGAGTGCTTTTATATAGTCGGCGGTGGATCTCCGTGGCTATAGACCCAGTTGGTGGACTGTGGTTGCCCCATAGGAGATGGACTGTATTTTATCCGGGACTTAGGGTAGTCGACGGATGTTTACCATACTCCAAAGAATATGTATATACCGGGGCTAGAAGGGCATTTACGGGATTATCATCACGATATAATAGCCAGGGAGGCTGGGATCTGTTAATATAAGCCAGGGAGGCTAGCCAGGGAGGCTGAGATCCGTATCTGTGAAATAACTCTAAAACTTGTTTTATTACTGGGTAGTCTCATGGCGAGGGATCGAACCCTTTAATGTGGAGTACGTAGGCGCTTGCCCTCGGACCTATGTAGTATGGGATGCATAGAATCCGAACAAGTGTGCATTAGTGTCATCCTAGTGTGGAATTGTGTGCATTAAGCATTAAGGCATGACATACACTTATGTTTAGAATAATCACTTTGACACTTTACTCGTTCATTCAATCTTTTTGTGATTTGTTAAAGTATGAGATCGTTATACTATTCCCGGCATAGAGAGGATAGCCGTGTATAACATTTCGTCAGTTGTAAGTAACTGACGTGCCCACAGATTAACATGCAGGTAAAGGACTATTCATGAAGCTATAAAGTGGATATGCTGGTGCTGTTTTATTTTAAAGATGTTGTAAATGTTTTATTGTAAATTTCATTCTTCCGCTGTGTAAAACCAAGTTGTAATTGAACTCTGATGTATTATGAATGAAAAGTTTTAAATTCCTTGTAAAATTGTACGAAGTGAAGTAAAGATCCTGTGAAATCTCGAATTTATCCTTATTTGAAATTCGGGGTGTTACACCTCCATGATAACACCTATTTGGGTATGCCCTTGAAGGAGGCTTACAGTTAGACAAAAACACATGGATGTATATCAACTAGAAAAAAAAGTCATTGAACCGAGTTGTTTACAAGAGAAGAAATGAAAGAGTCTAGTAGAGTTCAATCACACAGGGTTGGAAGCATGTGTATGCAATCTAAGGTGGAGATTGTTGAGTTTATGTCTTATATACTATGTTCGATGTGAAGAGAAGCCGAGTGAAGTAAGAAGAGAAATCGAAGCAAAGATTTGAGACATGATGAAAGATGTTGTGCAGGTTTGTGTACATTGACAGTTGAGTTCCATATTAGGGTCTGGATTGGGAATTTATAGTGGATCGCCTATGGGGCAGTCGACCGTGTTTACTTTTGGGTTTGGAATTGTTCAAGTGCAGTCGATTGCCACCTTGTGCAGTCGACCAACAGCGGCTCCACAGCCTGTTAGGTTTGGTTCTAGATGAATCTGTTTGAGCCTAGTTTTTTCTCCAAATACGATGGTGCGACTCTTATTATATGGTTATCTCTTCAAGATACATCGAATAATTATTGTATTAAGATATCAAATTATGGTTTCTCTAGATCTCTGTATATTCTAATGTAATAGATCAATGAAAGAATAAGCCTTGAATAGGTAAAGAGTGAGTACATCATATGAGATGTGAGAGAATTTGTCAGAAAATGGGTGTTTTATACACCATTTACGAACCGATTTTTGAGCAATTTTTTGAGTAAGATCCTTAATGAATTATTGAGAGATCTTGATTGATTTGTATTCTCCTTCATGAGTAGATCAAAATCATATATTGGTTTGCTAAAAACGGTTAAGGGGTGAATGCGAAATTGTCTCTCAAAGTGAGACGTTTTCATTCTTGAAAATGGGTTAAGGGAACTTAGTCCCACACCGGAAAAATCAAAGGAAATAGAAGAGGATATATAGTAACCTCCTTCTAAGCATTGTAAGATAGCTAGAAGAGAGGCTCTCTCTCGCGCGCGTAGAGGGGGAAGGGGTGCAAATTCCGGACCGGATTACATGCGACTTGTGTGCGCCCGCACGACCTGCGGACACGAATGCCAGACCGACATGATCCCACCCTGTGCAGAGCCACTTTTTGCTACAGTTTTGATTTTTTCTAATGTAACGACTGAAATAAATGCAGAAATGGTTCTGTCTGCTGTTTCAGTATTGTGTTGAATGTTTTGTCTGCCGTTACAATGTACGCATTCAATTACGTGTCTGTTGTTACACTGAGGGTATTCAAAGCCTTGTCTGTCGTTACACTAAAGACATTCAAAGCTTTGTCTGCCGTTACAGATTTAACCCTGCCTCTATAAATAGAGGCCTCTCCTCTCATTTTTTCCCTGCAATAGAAACACTTCTTTCTTCCTCCTACGAGTCCTGTTCGTTTCTCCACTCCTGCTGTTTTGGTAAGTCAGTGATAGGATTCTGACGTTGCTGCTCAGTTCGAGAGTGCTATGTGGTTCATACGTGAACACTCTGGTCGTTGCATCCTGGGAGACAGACGCCTTCGTTCATTCCAGCAACCGGAAGAGGCGAAATCTGTTTTAAGGACACTGTGTGATACACAGGCCTCGACTTCTCACCTTGTAATCTGATATTGGGTTTTGTAAGTTGTTTATTTATTTATTTTTCCTTTCAGTTTTTTCCTTTCTCTCATCTTTTCTTCTCTGTTTTCTGTGCCTCTCAATCAAATTGAGTTTATTGTAAAATAATTTTTGTAACAAACTTAAAATAGAATTTTTTATTTTCTTAATTTCCGATTTTGAGGCACAACTTTTCTTTTTCTTTTCTTTCATCTGGAAAACTTACACCCGTGTTGTGTCATTTTTAGAATCAAAATGACTACTGCATTGTACAATGTTGCTGTGTCTGAAACGGTCCACGTGTCGGTTGCTGATACAACGCAAGAACCAAATGCTGCTGCGGCACTAGTATCAATGCCCACCATTGTACCTGTCTCAGTCTCCCATGGGGAGAAACCTGAGAAGTTCAACGAGCAGAACTTCAAAAGGTGGCAATAGAAGATGATATTCTATCTGACCACACTGAATCTTGCAAGATTCTTGAACGAAGAAGCTCCAAATCTTAAAAAAGATGAGCAAGATAACCAAGTCATTGCCGCTGTAGATGCTTGGAAAAATGCAGATTACTTGTGTAGGAATTACATAATGAACAGATTAGCCAATTCTTTGTATAATGTATACATTAAAAAAAGAACAACTAAAGAATTTTGGGAATCACTAGAACATAAGTATAAAATTGAGGATGCCAGCGCCAAGAAATTCATTGTGGGCCGCTTCCTAGACTATAAAATGGTAGATTATAAAACAGTGATCAGTCAATTTCAAGAACTACAACTGATCTTGCATGAGATTCATGCTGAAGGTATGAACTTAAGTGAAAGTTTCCAAGTGGCATGTATAATTGAAAAATTACCACAAGGTTGGAAAGACTAAGAATTACCTAATGCATAAGCAAAAAGGAATGGGCATTTAAGTTCTCATTGTCAGGCTTCGTATTGAAGAAGACAATAGAGGATCTGAAAAGGTTGAACTCGTCAGTCATGCAGCTAAGGCAAATGTAATGGAACATAAATAACATTCCAACAAGCACAAAAACAAGGCTCCCAAATTGGGGCCCAAGGGAGGAATATCCAAGAAGCCGAAGTTTTAAGGCAAGTGCTTCAATTATGAAAAAATGGGTCACAAGTCTACTGAATGCAGACTTTCCAAGAAGAACAGGAACATAGAAGCAAACTTGATTCAAGGGATTACTCAAGATGTTTCCAATATCAACTTCTCAGCTGTGATATCAGAGGTGAATATGTTAGGTTCAAACCCGAAGGAATGGTGGATTGACACTGGAGCTACTCGACATGTGTGCTCCAACAGAAGTATGTTCTCCACTTTCGAACCATTAGAGAATGGGGAGAAGATATTTATGGGGAACTCGGTTACTTCAGAAATAAAGGGCCAAGGCAAGGTGATATTGAAGATGACTTTTGGAAAGGAACTGACTCTGAACAATGTTGCATATGTTCCTGAAATCTGTAAGAACCTGATATCTGGTTCGTTGCTTAATAACCATGGTTTTCGTTTAGTGTTCGAGTCGAACAAATTTGTTTTGTCAAAAAGTGGAATATATGTTGGTAGAGGATATATGAGTGGTGGAATGCTTAAACTCAATGTAATGACCATGGTCAAGAATATCAATAAAGCTAGCTCTTCTACTTGTTTGCTTGAGTCTTCCAATTTATGGCATGGTAGACTAGGACATATTAATTATGATACTTTGCGAAAACTAATTAACTTGAATCACATACCAACATTCCAAATTGATTCCAAACACAAGTGTAAAACTTGTGTTGAGGCAAAACTAACAAGATCATCGTTTAAAAGTGTTGAAAGAAACACCGAACCTCTTGATCTAATTCACACTGATATTTGTAATTTGAAAATGATACAAACAAGAGGTGGTAATAAATATTTTATTACCTTCATTGATGATAACACGAAATACTGCTATGTATACTTGCTTAAAATCAAGGATGATGCTATAGAGAAATTTGTTCTTTATAAGAATGAAGCTGAAAACCAACTCAATAAGAAAATTAAGGCGTTAAGAAGCGACCGAGGTGGAGAGTATGAATCGTCATTTGCTGACACGTGTGCTAAGCATGAGATTATACATGAAACGACAGCTCCTTATTATTCTCAGTCCAACGGTGTTGCTGAGAGAAAAAATCGTACATTGAAAGAAATGATGAATACAATGTTAATAAGTTCTGGTTTGCCACCAAACTTGTGGGGAGAAGCTATTCTTTCAGCTAACTACCTTTTGAATAAGGTGCCCAAGAAATAAGAGAAAACTCCATATGAATTATGAAAATGAAGAAAGCCATCCTACAATTACTTGCGAATGTGGGGATGTCTTGCCAATGTGGCAGTACCTCCACCTAAGAAAGTGAAAATAGGACCATAAACGGTTGATTGTATTTTCATTGGCTATGCACTTAACAGTAGTGCATATCGGTTCTTGGTGTACAAATCCGATATCACTGAGATATCAAAGAACACGATAATGGAATCTAGAAATGCATCGTTCTTTGAAGATATATTTCCATGTAAGTCAAAGGAGGAACCAAGTTTTTCTAAACGAACATAGGAAACTATCAGTGAAAATAGTGAAGACCAAGATGAAGAAGTTGAGGAGGAACCTCAACACAGTAAAAGAATAAGAATGGAAAAATCTTTTGGTTCGGATTTCTTGACTTTAATGCTTGAAGGTGAACCCCAAACCTTCAAGGAAGCGGTGAACTCTAGTGATGGTTCGCTATGGAAAGAAGCCATCAAAAGTGAAATTGATTCTATCTTGCAAAATCATACTTGGGAACTAGTGGATCTTTCACCAGGTAGTAAACCTTTAGGTTCCAAGTGGATCTTTAAGAGAAAAATAAAACTTGATGGATCAATTGAAAAATACAAGGCAAGACATGTAATTAAAGGCTATAAACAAAAGGAAGGTCTTGATTACTTTGATACATATTCTCCTGTGACGATAATAAATTTAATTAGGATGTTACTTGCAGTAGCAGCTCTGCACAATCTTGAAGTATATCAAATGGATGTAAAAACTGCTTTTCTTAATGGAGATTTATATGAAGAAATCTACATGGAACAACCTGAGGGTTTTTCGGCTCCAGGACATGAAAAGAAAGTGTGTAAACCGGTGAAGTCATTAAATAGCTTGAAACAAGCTCCAAAGCAGTGACATAAGAAATTTGACAATGTCATGATGATCAATGGTTTCAAAATTAATGAATGTGACAAATGTGTATATGTCAAAGACACAGAAAATGGATATGTCATTATATGTTTGTATGTAGATGACATACTTATTATTGGAAGCAATGATCAGATGATTAAATCTGTTAAAAACATGTTGAACTCAAGGTTTGACATGAAAGACATGGGACTAGCTGATGTTATATTAGGAATTAAAATCACAAGAACATCAGACGAGCTTATCTTAAGTCAGTCACATTATGTTAACAATATTCTTGGAAAATTTGATAAAGATAATTCAGGAATTGCCAGAACTCCAATAGATCTAACTTTACATTTATCCAAGAATAAAGGTGAAAGTATTTCTCAAGCAGAATACTCTAGAATCATAGACAGTCTAATGTACTTAATGAGTTGTACAAGACTAGACATAGCTTATGCAGTGAGTAAACTAAGGAGATACACAAGTAATTCTGGAAGCGAGCATTGGCAAGTAATTACAAGAGTACTGAAGTACTTGTGTTTTACTCGTAACTATGTGCTGCACTATACGAGATACCCGACTGTACTTGAAGGATACAGTGATGCAAACTGAATATCTAGTGATAATTCAAAATTCACTAGTGGCTATATGTTTACACTAGGTGGTGCAGCAGTTTCTTGGAAATTCTCGAAATAAACAGTGATCGCTAAATCCACGATGGAATCTGAATTTATCGCACCGGACAAATATGGGGAAGAGGCTAAATGGTTACGCCACTTCCTTGAGGATATTCCAAGATGGACGAAGCCTGTACCTCCAATCTACATACATTCAGATAGTTAATCTGCAATTTGTAGAGCACAAACCAATATGTATAACGGTAAATCTAGACATATTCGTCGAAGACATAATACCATTAGACAACTACTTTCTACTAAGGTTATCTCTGTGGACTATGTAAAGTCAAAGGATAATATTGCGGATCCGCTAACCAAAGGGTTAAACAGATAGTTAGTTGATAAATCATCGAGGGAAATGAGACTTAAGTCCATGAAAGAATAAGTCGATACAATGGATACCCAACCTAGCTGACTGGAGATCCCAAGATCTAGGTTCAAAGAGACAACTAAATTGTAAAGACCAAGTTGGATCACTCTGGAAATTTTTCCATGTCCATTCCCATGATGAAACAGTGATGCCCGTAAGGTATCAGGTTAAGCTAGGCTTTTAATAATTCTTATGCGTAGGATATCCAAGCAGAGTAATGCGTGTTACTCTTAGATAAGAAATCACCTATGTAAGAGGGAAGATGGGTCGCTTCCAAGGGAATAATATAGGGCAATATTCCTGTTAAACTCTTGCAGAACCAGGCGTATGTTTATGGCCAAAACGAACATAACAGTAAGAACTCAAAATGTGTTAGGAATATTTTTGTGTGAGATATGTCATCGTTTACACTAATGACAGAACAGTTCAAGGACATCGCGTCTACCGTTTAGTTAGTAAAGTAAACATATTTTCATAAGGAAAGGTTCAAAGGGTAACACCTACCTATCCTATACAGGAATCAACCGTTGAATTCTATCACCAAGTCTGTCATGTCAGTCTGTCGTGTCTGTGATCGTCAATTTTCATTCATGTGGGGAATGTTAGAAAATAGGTGTTTTATACACCATTTACGAACCGATTTTTGAGCAATTTTTTGAGTAAGATTCTTAATGAATTATTGAGAGATCTTGATTGATTTTTATTCTCCTTCGTGAGTAGATCAAAATCATATATTGGTTTGCTAAAAACGGTTAAGGGGTGAATGCGAAATTGTCTCTCAAAGTGAGACGTTTTCATTCTTGAAAATGTGTTAAGGGAACTTAGTCCCACATCGGAAAAATCAAAGGAAATAAAAGAGGATATATAGTAACTTCCTTGAGAGGCTCTCTCTCGCGCGTGCAGGGGGGTGCAAATTTCGGACCGGATTACATGCGACTTGTGTGCGCCCGCACGACCTGCGGACACGAATACCGGACCGACATGTACATGACCTCACCCCGTGCAGAGCCACTTTTTGCCTCTATAAATAGAGGCCTCCCCTCTCATTTCTTCCCTACAACAGAAACACTTCTTTCTTCCTCCTCTGAGTCCTGTTTATTTCTCCACTCCTACTGTTTTGGTAAGTCGGTGATAGGATTCTGACGCTGCTGCTCAGTTCGAGAGTACTACGTGGTGCATACGTGGACACTCTGATCGTTGCATCCTGGGAGACAGACGTCTTCGTTCATTCCAGCAACCGGAAGAGGCGAAATCTGTTTTAAGAACACTGTGTGATACACAGGCCTCGACTTCTCACCTTGTAATCTGATATTGGGTTTTGTAAGTTGTTTATTTATTTATTTATTTATTCCTTTTGGTTTTTTCTTTCTCTCCTTTTTTCTTCTCTGTTTTCTGTGCCTCTCAATCAAATCGAGTTTATTGTAAAAGAATTTTTGTGACAGAATTTTTCATTGTAAACAACAAGTATCTTTAGTGAGACTTGAAAGATGGTCGTGATGAGAATTATAATTATTTTATCTTTCGCTATTTGAATATCATCTCGGTTTTCTTTACTGAATCAGGGCTTGCTCAAATCGAAACAAAATTGAGTGCTTTTGTGTGTTTGATTCAGTAGATCGGACACAGAAAATTCCCGACAGTTTCAAATTAGCTTCTCCTTTTCCCTCGGGGCAAAACTTTGCAAAGGAAGACATGCTGTTGTTGCAAGTCGAACAGGGTTGGAGATTTTCCATTGGGCGCTAGTGTTCACCAGAATTTGAGCGCTGACGGTGACACCCACATCTCTAGATAAGTAAAATTATCTTACGGTTTCCCGTAAAACCAATGCCACCTGATACTCTGTATTCTCTTCAAATATACTCTATACACCAGTATATAACTTCTTTATAACAAAAAATTTTATGTACAAAATCTTGTTCCAAATCTTTCCCAGAGTGGAAGTGTGAAACATCTCCCAAAAGGAGGAGAGAAAGCACATGACATGATCATCCTCAAGTAAAGCTGGTAAATTGATGAGATGGACATCACAGAAAAACTGCATCCTCTCATGGTGTGTCATGTCAAAAAGTTAAAGCCCTAGCACACAGGAGTCTGGTGGGCCCCCACCCTCACCAAGAAACATTGTGGACCCCTCCAACATCACAAAACCTGCGCACATCTTCAAGAAATCCAATGGCCCTCCTGCATCCTACATGAACACATGCATCATATACTTGCACAAGCATATGTCATTTTTTGTTCAGGTAAAAAGGGGCAGTCAGTCAAAGGCTCAAAAGTGTCAGAAAGCACACCACCACTTACATCTGTGACTCTATTCAATGCCCTTTTTTAGACCATCTTTATTAACTCATCTTTCAGGTTTCAATCTCTCCTTTCTATTTTCTTTAGTTGAGTTGAGTTTGTTTAGATCTGTTCTTCTTCTTCTTTTTCTCAGAAGAATTTTGAGTAGGAGTTGTTGTAGCTCTTCTTTTCAATAAAAAAACTTGTGCAGTGCCTTAGATTTTACTGCAGTCTTAGGTCGCTTTCAATTCCATGAAGAAAAGAAAACTTATCTTAAAAAATTAAGAGAATGAAATAGGGTTTTGTTAGAGCAAGACAAATCCTCAACCTTATCTCATATGATTTGGATATTTAATATTTTCTTTATATAGGATGATGATATTAATTAGTTTATATATTCTAATTATGTACTATATGAATTTGTTTATATATTCTATGATTGTGTATTGCTCTTCTCCTTCTCTTTTCAAGGTGCATGTTGTGAATGAAGGAAGGTAATTTTGTGTTCATGTTCTTGTTTTGTTTGTGATGTAGTTGTTGCTTTTATAGGGATCTAGTTTCTTTGTTAATTTTCCCTCTCTTTATATGCAGGTTTTTTTTTTATATGTTTCAGAAAATTAGGGTTTCCAAAGGTGAGAATCAGTAGAACTGCCAAAAATGTTTTTCTGGTGAGATCTCCCTCTCTCTCTCCCTGTGTCTGTTTCTCTCTCTGTAGATCTCTTAGAGATGTATAAAGGGAAGAGATTTAGTGAGGGTCTAAATGAAATATGATGACAAGTAAAACATAAGGTTGAATATGGATTTGGTTTTGAACAGGTAATCATTTTATTTTTAAACTTTTAAAATTTTATGCAGTCTTCATGTTCAGTAGTACAAGCTGACTGATCAGGTAAGGAAATTTTAAAATTATGTAGGAAGAATTGATGCTTCCATTTTGTGAATAAATCTTTATTGATTTATTAGGGTTTCTGCCTATTCTTAATGCTTGGATCTAAAACTGAGATTCTCTTTTGCTAGTCTTTCAATTTAAGCATTGAACACCTTAAAATTTTCAGATTTTACTATGGTGAAAAGGGATTGCTTTCCATGTAATTGAGAATTATCTTAACATATTTTTTTATGATGTTATTATTGAAAACTAATTGTTAGTAATATAAGTACATATATATATAATCAAATGCTAACTACATCAAGGAAATAAATTCTTACCACACATCGAATGATGTTGCTTATATGAAAGTGAACACTTTATATATAAATAAAACTATGCTCACCACTTTCTTGGAGTTAAGTATAGAACAACTTCAATTTGACCAATTATACCTATTTTTTTTAAGAGGAGATTGTATACCATGTACTAAGTGTGGTTCCAATTGTCCATCCTTTTCTTTAAGTATTGGGGAAAAAATTCTCATCAATGTTGGATTTAATTCCATAACTAGTTACAAGCTCTATCGATCGATTCCTCTTAGCCCGAGCTTAGAGGTTTCCTTAATTTTTGAGAATTTCAGAGCCATGAGATTAAGAGAGTTTCCTTCAGTCCACTCATGGATGGCATTGGATTCTGAATTAGCTGCCGACTCATTCATTCAAACACTTAGTACGGACATTAATACAGATGGGCATGAGTTTAAACGGAGATCGATCGACCGGATAGTAGCTACTCAGTGAATGAGTGAATGATGCGGGAGCCAATTCCATCCTTTCCACTCCATGCTTGGACTGAAGGGAGCTCCCTCTTTCTCAACCCGGCCTCTGATTACTGCTGGTTAATTTTATTTTTTCATTCTGATTAACCTAGAAACTTTTTTTTTACATGTTATATTATCATTGATTTATTTGTTTTGAATCAATGTATCATATATTGTTATGCGATATTGTACTCTTTTATTTATATATTGATCATTCATTGTATAAGGAATCATACATTCCATTTCGTTGTATGCTCATTTGACATTGTGTTATATATGTTTAATCCTTATTAATGAAACGCAGGGAGGTCTTTTCCCTCACCGTCTACAAGAAAACATTATATAGAAATGAAACATAGAAAGTAAGTTATTCTTACTGAATCCATATCCCCGTTGTTGCCCCCATGTCTTTTTCAAGCTGAGATACTGACTTTTTTTTTTGTTCATTCTAAAAGGCATATGACTTATTATGAAATTTGTAGAATGAGGAGCCATGTACCTTAGTTCTATCACCTTATTTTTTTACCAAGTAGTTTGTAATTTTCTTTCTGTCATTTTAATTTGTTGGGTCTTACTTGATATCTCTACTCCATTTTAATTTATTTTTTCATGTGGTTAATAGTTTTAATTGATAATTCTTCCTAATACATGCCCTATAGGATGATAAATATCGTACAAGGAAGAGAACTAGTAATCGACTCCGAACGATTTCTGGTGGTTTAACACCTAAAATGTGTTGGATATATAGGTATATTCTCAATATATGAATAATATTATTCTATGGGTAATACGTGTATTACACGTACTAATTGTATGGATATCGGAACGCGGATTGAGTGGGTTGAGAACCCAGTACCCAAACCAGTATTTATTCTATAAATACTGGCTTGTGATAGTAGTCTAGGTATTCGAATTTTGATACCTAGGGTAAATATCTCAAGCATACCTTAGTCTAGGATATTAACCCTAATTTTTATTGTTATAATCTCTCATAATCTCTAACAAAATGGATCCTATTTTTGAGTGGGTGGATCGGTTCATGTCGCGACTGACCTGGAGATACTGGCCTTTCTTTTTAACGTCCGATACCTCTTTTATTCTGTATGATATCTCCTAGATTACAGTTTAGGTTTTTCTTTTCTTCCGAGCTTTCAACTGTACTTCAGCTTAAATATAAATGAAGTATTTCATATTTTGATGTAAACGAATATTATATTTACTTTCATTATTAATACTAGCTAGAAGAACTAGATTGCTTTCTACATTTATATATATTTCTTCAACAAAGAAATACATTTAATTAGCAAATCATTATTTTCTTTTATATATTATTTCATTGATCAAAACTAACATTAGAAAAGTTCATTACAAAGTTTTGTCAAGACGCTTAAAAGTTGCATTACTTCAAATTTCCCGATGAACTAAACAGATGTTTAACTTCCTCGATCTACATAGTTTCCTGTTAAGCTGAATTATATGTTTATCCTCGCATATTCTGTATATATGGTACTGGTTTTGTACTGTTTTTGTATGAGTTTAGGTACATTTTGGACCATACTCCGAAAATAATCAAAGCAATAATTCTGACACCCTAATACATACTGTCCAGATCGACTGTATATATTTGCAAACTATACATTAACCTATAATTAACATCACAGGAGAACATGCCTATTTTCCTTGGTTGCAATGTAGTTGTTCTTAGATAAATTTGATAGCATTTATTACTGAGTATAGACTATAGTCCCAAGTTTTCAGTGTGTTTACTGCCATGCATCAACCTACATTGTACTAAACTTCTATGGATCTAGTTACTACTTGATAATTACAAGTAATTAGTGATCAGAGAGCAAGGTCTATGTGCTTGCGTCTAGTATCGCTAAAATAGTAACACCTTTCATAATACAAATTTAATATGCCATTTGGTTCATGAACAAAGGTAAGCTGTTCAGTAAGTGGTTCTAATTCATGAAATAATCAGTAAAAATATTTCTTTCATTACATTCTTTCCTGGTTTGTTGCAAACTGTATGGTTGGTTTTGTGTTTGTTTTGTTCATGATCTTCTCCTATATACTAAAGTTTGCAGTGTTTGTACCCCCACTTTAGGGGTGGCAACTGGACCTGTCCGGCCCGAAAACTGTCCGGACCGCTGGGTCGGGTCGGTCAGGTTCGACTTATCCCCAAATTGGCTCCGGGTCGACTCGGACCACTTTGGGACCGGGACATGCTCGCCGGACCGGACCGGACCAGACCAGTCCGAGTCGTGCCCAGCGGGTGCCGGGCAAGCAGTTGGAGATTTTTTTTTCTTACATTTTTTTAAAAATTAAATACTAGATTACTATTATACCTCTCCCCCCTACAGCTATGAACGATCATAAACGACTAATTTTGGGGGATAATTTGGGAAACCAATAAAATATGAAAATCTATAAATGACCACTACTTCCATACAATTTTCTTCACTAAAAATATCCTTCATGAAATAATAGTAAAAATATTTCTTTCATTACATTCTTTCTTGGCTTCTTGCAAACTGTATGGTTGGTTTAGTGTTTGTTTTGATCATGATCTTCTCCTATGCAAGGGCTGATTTGGGCCCAAGCAGCAAAAGCAGCTGCTTTGGACCGCCAATTTTATAGGACTCCATATTTTTTATGTATTTATATTGTTAAAAAGTAAAATATAATACTTTTTGATATAATTTCATTATGTTAATAGTTGGCTCATTAGTTTAGTTGGTTAGAGTATTGTGTTAGTAATATAAAGGTTGCTGGTTCAAAACTTACATGAGCCAATTATTTTTTTCAATCATTTTATTTTTAAAACTAATTATTTTTTACATATTCATACATGACATTTTACCATTTTATGAATTTAATATTATTTTTTACTTAGCTCATGTATGTCATTCTATAATATTTTTTCAATGTTCTATGGTATATCATATTTACCTGTTTATGATAAATTTCTAACCAAATCTTCAAGTGCACATGGCTATTCTATATTTTAAGCTTCCAACTAGTATTCTTATATACATATATTCATTATCATTTCATTCTGATCGTGTTATCTAATATATCATATTTACCTCTTTGAGATAACATATTTCAATTTTTTAGAGTTTGTCCGAGTTTCTTTTGGCCACGAGACATTTCATATAAAAAGCGTACGTTATCAATTAATTTTTTTTAGAAGCTTATATATAAATTTGTTTTCATTTTAAAACTAATTATTTTTTACATATTCATACATGACATTTTACCATCTTATGAATTTAATATTATTTTTCACTTAGCTCATGTATGTCATTCTATAATATTTTTTCAATGTTTTATGGTATATCATATTTACCTGTTTATGATAAATTTCTAACCAAATCTTCAAGTGCACATGATTATTCTACATTTTAAGCTTCCAACTAGTATTCTTATATACATATACTCATCATCATTTCATTCTGATCGTGTTCTATAATATATCATATTTATCTCTTTGAGATAACATATTTCAATTTTTTTGTTAGAGTTTGTTCGAGTTTCTTTTGGCCACTAGACATTTCATATAAAAAACGTACGTTATCAATTAATTTTTTTAGAAGCTTATATATAAATTTGTTTTTATTTAAATAGTTTGTTCTCCAATGCTCCAAGTTTGTTTGCATTTAAATAATTATCATAATTGTTTTGTCAACTTGCAAAAGACCTCATTTGAGAATTTTCTTAGGGCCCCCTGAAACTCAGATACGCCCCTACTCCTATATACTAAAATATTTGCAGTGTTTGTACTACTAATACATCATGCTTTTTTATTGAAGTATATATAAATGGCAATTTTTGTACCTCCACTTTAGGGGTGGCAACTGGGTCTGTCCGGTCCGACTGGTTCGACTTATCCCTAAATTGGCCCCGGGTCGACTTAGACCACTTTGGGACCGGGACAGGCTCGACCGGACCGGTTCGAGTCGTGCCTAGCATGCGTCGGGCGAGTAGTTGGAGATTTTTTACTTAGTTTTTTAAAATTAAATACTAGATTGCTATTATTCCCCTCCCCCTACGGCTATAAACGATCATAAACGAGTAATTTTGGGAGATAATTTGGGAAACCCAAAAATATGAAAATCTATAAATAGCCACCCCTTTCATACATTTTTCTTCACTAAAAAATCTCCACACAATTATCTCAATTCTCTCATTCCAAACAATTCTCTCAAGTTTCCAACAATTCATTACAAATCATGTCTCAACTCTGTCAAGTCTCAATCTACTCTTGCAATTTTTGGAACGAAAGAAGCGAAGAAACATTCAAGAAGCGTTCTCATTTTTTCCTAAAATTCTTCTAGTGTGGTGGTTTTTATTTTTTGGGTAAATTGCGAAAAACACTCATAATTTATACGGTCAAAACAAAAACCCCCCATAATATATCATGAATGCGATAAACCCTCCCAACTTAGGATTGCAGCCAACTCCTGTACGAAAACCCTAAAAACCTATGTGGAATGTCCAAATTTCCCTTTATATTCATATATATTGTATTTCTCTCAAATCAAAATAAAATTCAAAATTCAAAATATGTTTCTCTCCTAATAATCTTTACTATTTTAATCAATTTGTGTTGAATGTATGCAAATCCAAAATCTAAATTGTATCCAAAATCCAAAACAATAAAGAATGTATGCAAACTCAAATCAAAACCAAAGTCCAAAAATTTTTCCTCCTCATCACCACCTCCAACCATCTCATCTCCATTATCATCAAAATTAATGCTTCTTTTTACATTTATTTTTTTTCTTGTGTTGGTTGATGAATTTGTTGAATGGTGTTGAATTGTATTTTTGGAGTTGGAGAAGATGATGAAGTAGGTGAAGATGAGAATAAGATGATGCTGAAAGAGGTAAAGATGGTGAGATGGAGGTTGGGTTGGAGGCCGAAGGGCGATGATGGTGGTGGGGGAGGTCAGGGATGATGATGATGACAGAGATGAGGAGGTCTGGGGATGGAGATGGGGCTGTCGAGGGAGGTGGGGATGATAGAGATGAGAAGATTTGGTGGTGATTTGGATTTGGATTTGAATTTGGATTTGGAAGAGTGAGTGAGTGAAATTTTTTGGTTTTTTGGGTTTTTTTTGGAGAGACTGAAAATTTAAATGCAATTTGGACATTTGACATAGTTTTTTGGGTTCTATACATGAGTTGACTGCAATTATGAGGTGTTCTTTTTTCTTTTTCTTTTTTTTTTTGGGGGGGGGGGGGGGGCACCGATAGATTATGGGTTTTTTACTTTAACAGTATAGAAAATGAGTATTTTTTGCAATTTACCTGTAATTTTTTATAGTTCAATATTTGTTAGTTCATTTAGTTTTTAATTTGTAGCTTGTTAATTTCTTATATACTTTTTCATATTAATTATTGAATTTTCATACACTAAAGATATCATCACGTTTGCGTAGCTAAAGTGGACAAGATCCATCAATACATCTCACACTCCTTATGTTTCAACTCCACAATTTGATACCAACAATTTTAAAAACTTTGATTGTATTCCCGAATTTTCACACACACACGATGATAAAATTTTTGTTGAAGATATCAAAAGATAGTTTTAAAGACTTTGATTGTATTCCCGAATTTTCACACACACACGATGATAATTTTTTTATTGAAGATACCAAAACACAAGACACCGATCACCCAACTTCTTCCTAAAATATAGAGGTGAAACTTCCCAAGTCTACATGTACTATACATTTGTTTCATCTCAAGTCAATCCAAAAGAGCGTCATAAGATATGTAACAAGTGTAAAACCGCTTACAAATAGAAAGCTGGTGCAGGGACGAGTGCACTTAAGCGACACTTAACAAGAGAACACACGAACCTATTCATAGATTATGTTACACCCAAAAATTAAATCTAGGGTCATGTAGATAGCCATAGTTATGATCATGATCTTGTACATATGAAAATGGCTAAACTCGTTATTAAGAATGAGTTGTCATTTTCTTATTACGACAGTAGGAACTAGAGACTTTTAACCAAACTACTCTAAACCTTTGTTACAAACGAACTTATAGGAACACTATTAAATTAGATTATTTTAAAATCTATTAAGAGGCTAAAGATTTTTTAATTGCAATGTTGTATTCTTTAAGTTGTATGTTTCATTAACGTCCGATTGTTGAAAATATTATAACGATGTTCCAATGATGTGCGTAACATGTCATGAGATTGATACTGATTGGATCCTTCAAAGATGATCATACAATTTGGATATTTGATGTATCATTATAACGTTGCGGCTATCGCATCATATCATACAAGCATGCACCGTTTTTCCTATTCATGATTAAAATTTTGATATTGGCTTTGATAATTTTGTCAATAATAAATAGGATTTCTACATTAATTCAAGAGTTTCAGCATGTGGAGCTTGAAAACGTACTCATGAAGATTGAAGACCTAACTTCTATAAGACGAACAATGAAGTTTGAAGATTAAAGATAATTGTTGTGTTGCAGTGGAAGCTATGAAATTTAGGGCAATGAGATCCTAGATTTAGGTTAAGTTTATGTGCACGACAGTAGTCCAATACACTTTCTTCAATCTAACCCAAGGCTATTTCAAACTCTAGATCATCCCTTTACCATGTAATTTTAAATTCTGTAACTTTGTATATATTATTGCGTGTTTATTTTTTAAAATTTTGACCTTTGTAATTTATTCCAGACTTCAACAATTGAGAAACATAATATATGATTTTTTAAATATGATTCTTGTACATCAATTTTTTTTCTACAATATCATATTTATCTTTTAATCTATTTTATATGTTAAGAGAAAGAGAGAAAACAAATTGTGGTTTAATAAATAAAAAAATTTAGGCTGGCTCAGCTCGGGGCAGCCCGAAATCGGGTAGCGAGGGCTCGGGGCCTAGTCCGACCTGGAATTTCCCAACACCGAGAAGAGACCGACCAAGACTGCCGGTCCCAAGTGCAGCCCTGACCCAATTGCGGCCCCAACCGGCCCGACATGCTATAGAATCGAGCTTGGAGGGATGCAGCCCGGCCCGGTCCGGCGGGACTGGTTGCCACCCTACTCGACTTGACTGTGTTTTCTTTTCATATTATTGCTTTTAAAGAACACTATTGGAACTTGAAGCTCATATTATATCAAATACTATCATTTGTGCTTTTAAAATTGAACTTTGTCTCATTATTTATAATATTCTCTATTTGAGTTAATTTATTTATAGTATTTATGGGAACTCTTCAGAACCTTTTGATGTACACAAGCCCTCACTGTATATTTTTACTGCAAAGGACAGGCACCCATGTTTCTTCCCTCTTTCTTCAACCAACCATGTGCATCTGTGTTTGTTGAAGAGAGAGAGAGGGGTGAAGGGACTTAACAAGTTAAAGGCCTAAAGGGAGTTACTGTTGTGGTCTAACTTTAGTCAAACCCTGAAAATTGATCAGAAAAGCTGACTTCTTAGTTTACTCTCTCTGTAATGAAAGTACAAGTTACTGTTACTTATGACCACTTTGATGCATGATCACTGGTTCATTTGTGAGTGGTCCTCTCAAAATTTTTAGGTTGTATCTGTGTTATGGAATTAAGGGTTTTCAATAAAACCCCCGTCATTTTCATGCATTGCCACTTATTTTTTTAAAATATTAATATTCTAGATTTGTCCGTGGGCACGTATCTACGGCACATCTTTAAAACGATACAGCTTACGAAAAATCTTGTAAACAGTAAATTAACAATTATATATCTCAAGTTTGAATAGTATGACAATAATTAGTTGTAAATAAAAGTTCATATTTTCATTAGCATATGTTGAAAAATAATTATAAATTGGAGTACAAAAATCCATGTCTATATATATGTATATATACTAAATGAGAAATTGCTATATATATATAGCAATTGCTCATTTAGTAAATAAGCAATTGTTGATGTATATATGTGTATAGCAATTGCTCATTTAGTATATATATATATATATATATATATATATATATATATATATATACACACTAGATTTGTCCGTGGGCATGTTGCCTACGGTACGTCTTCAGAACGATACAAAACACGGAAAGCCCTGTAAACAGTAAAACAACAATTATGTCGCTCAAGTTTGAATAGTATGACAATAATTAGTTATAAATAAAAGTTCATGTTTCCATTAGTATACGTTGAAAAATAATTATAAGTAGGGTTGTAAAATCTAACTTCTTAGAACTTTAAGTGTGAAAAATGATGAAAATTAACTGTTGAAGAGATATTTGCTATTTTCAATATAACATGTGCAATAAAAAAAATATAAAAATTCTGAAAATTTACAAACATGAAATGTTAAAAATCTAAATTTATAAGTAAATAAAGAAAGAATGGGAGAGAGAGATACGGAGAGAGAGGAAAAGAGAAAAATGAAAAAGTGAAGAGAGAAGAGAGAGATAGTAATAAAGTAATGAGGTTTTTTAGTTTTGGGAGGAAAAATTTGATTTTGGGTTTGAAATTTTGGGAGGAAAAATGTGTTTTGTGAGGTTAGATCTGGACCTTTGATTTTTGGGGGATTGAAGGTGAGCCACTTGATAGCTTTCTTTGTGTTTTATTATATATATATATATATATAGAGAGAGAGAGAGAGAGAGAGAGAGAGAGAGATAATTAAATAAATAAATGAATTGTTTTTGGCGGATTTGAATTTGAGTTTTGGGGGGGAAATTTTTTGGGGAAAAATATATTTTGTGATGTTAGATCCGAGCCTTTAATTTTGTGGGGATTAAAGGAGAGCCACTTGATAGCTTTCTTTGTGTTTTATTATATAGATAAATATAAAGTGACTACCGTGTCACTTGTATGCATTACCACTTTACCAGCATCCTTTATTCCTATCGCCTCGTTTGGATTGTTTTCTTGGCGATTAACCTTCATCACTTTTCTTTTCATAAATTGGTTTTTCTGAAGTCTACTAACGAAACTCTGTGTGGTTTAGTGCCGAAAACAAGCATATAGGTTTTATTCTGTTGAAGATTAAGAAAAATAATAAGAAAAATAAATTATGGTTAATATCCTAAATTAAGATGTTTGAGATTGTTAGATATTATATTATATATTATATTATGAAAGAGATTAGTTTAGTCTTGATGATGGCAAAAATCACAGCAAATCAGGGCCGTACGTTTCCAGCATAGATCTCAAAGCTTCTACATGCAGACTAATCATAACGGGCCTCCTTAACAGGTCCGAGCCTTCTTCAGGCCCCTCTACAAGATATGGACTTCTTTCAACCCATAAAAAGTGACAGACTAGGCCCATTAGGAGAGACACTCAGCCCATGCAGACTAGGAGTCAAATCTCTTATCCTCTAACAGGAGAACTTATCTCTTGAAGGGGAGAAACGTAAAGGAGATAAGGAATTCATATCGATCCAACGAATCTAAATCAGTCTCTTGATATGTTTCTCAGGCCTATAAATACCCCCTCCCTCCACAGTCAGAAGGTAATCAACAATTCGTCAGTTTCTCTCTTATACTCTTTTTCTCTTTTTGGTCCTAACTTGAGCGTTAGAGGGTCTGTCGCCGGGGACACCCTCCGGTATTTCAGGCTTTCTGCAGGTCCATCGGCCGCATCAGCAACCATCAGATTCAGATCACGGTGGTCAATCAACGATCCAGATTCAATCTCAGGAGCCTTAACTGCATTTCATGGCCAAGGTGAAAGGTCAGATTTTTAGTAGTTTCCATCAATTATTAACTCACTATTTGTTTGCTCCCACACCAAAATAAGTAGCAACAAGTCTCATATCGAATAATATATTGGTTTAGTAGTCTTCCATTCTCTCCTATATATAGAAGATATATTGTACTCAGTTTATTCAATCAATAATCAAACAATAAAGTATTTCTTCCCATTCATAATTCTAACATGGTATCAGAGCACAAATCCTGAAGTTCTCTCTCCCCCACTAATCCCCACAACCTTTCGGCGATGGCATCAAAATCCCGATCGTCAACAACTCCAGACCTCGACCTATTTCAACAACAGCAACAACAAATCTTCAACCTCCAACAGTAAAACCCGACCTCCACTGTAAATCTTCAACCTCCAACAGCAAATCCCAACTTCCATCCCCTTATCCTTTACCAACTTCATCCTGCAAGGTCACCGACAGCAGGGTCGACGTCTTCGAACTCCCCGATCTCCATCCTTTAATCCTGGCTCCCTTTCCCTGAAGAAGACCCACTGCTTCTGCCATGGCTCCCTCGCCCTTATGCGATCGCGTCCCAACTCTGCTGCAGCCCCAACCAACCCTGCACTCTCCGACCTCCATCCTCCACCAAAAAACCCATCCCTATACTCCTCTATATATCCAACAACCCACTCACCACCCTCCAACCCTAGTCGCCAATCTCACCTTCTATCCAAAACCCTAACCCTATATCCAAATACCTTAACTATTTTTTCAGATCCTAAACCAACTCACATCAAAACCGAAACCTCATACCTCAAACCCAAATCAAATCCCAAAAAAAACGGAAAACCCGTTTTCTATTTTCCAAAAAAAGAAAAAGGAACCCGACCTAAGCCCAAACCAAATCCAATAAAGTCTATACTAATTTTATCTTTGATCTCGAGGTGGAGTAGTTTTCGCCTTCATCGGCATCACTCCACCTATCGATATCCCTCTCCCGATCAAATTTGAAACCCCTAAATCTCATTGTCATCAAACAACAAGATCTAAAACCCTAGCCGCCATCTCCTACCTCTCCTGAAACTATAGCCGTCATCATCAAACAACAACGGCTTCAACCTCCTACTTCAACAACTCCAGCAACCCCTAATCCCGGCATCATCTCCGGCAACACCAACACCAACTCCAACTACAACTCCAGCGACCCAAATCCCCGACGTCGAAATCCTAGCTGTCGAAATCCTCACCATCGAAACCTGCTGCATCTCTGACCAGCAACTGCAACCTCCGACTCCTGAAACCCAATTCCGCAACATCCTGCAGCTCCTAATACCCGAAACCCGAAACCCACTCTCTCTAAACCCGAAGTCCAACCTATTTCGAAACCCGAAACCAAACCAAACCCAAAATCCGTTTCGGCTACCTAAACTCATTTTCTGTTTTCTCAACAAAAAAAAATTCTTTCTTGTAGGTTCTTCAAACTTATACAGTCTTCCCAATCCCGAGAGATTTCGGTATTTCGTTAACAAACTCACACTGATTAATCCATCGTGAGTTTGAGAAGGAAAGTTCTCGACATCAACCCAGTTTCCGACGTCATCTCAGATCTCGATGTCAGCATCACCATCACTACTTTCGACGGCTACCACAACTCCCGTTCAACTCCTCTTCAACAGCAACAATATACTACTTCCTTCCTCTACTACTACTACTTCTCAGTTCGGGTGTGAGATCCCAACATGCGTCGCTTCTTTGCACCACCAACATACTACTTCCTTTCTCTACTGCTTCTTCTTTTCAGTTCGGGTGTGAGATCCCAACAATGAGGGAAATAAAAAATCTCACGAAAGTGGCCAAAAACTGTGACTATAGCCCACAAATGAGGCTAAAACTATTTGTAACTCCTGTTTCCCGTATCTGCATTTTTCTACTGTATTTTTCATTCCTTGTATTCTCGTATTTCAATGGTGATCCTTTATTTTGTTTTCGTTCGAATAAAATCATCAATTTGTTTTCGACTCAATTTTTGGTCCTTTTATCTAATTCAATTGTGTGTGCTATTTGTGTTGTTCTTCATGAAGAATGAGCTGATCGATGTCATTCATCTCTTTATTCCCCATTTTAATACTATTTGACCAATTCTCCAGTTGGATCCTATTCAATTCGGATACCCTAATACCCTATAACCCAAAACCCATACTATATAAACCCTAAACCTAACCCTAATCCTCACTACTGTGTAAACCCCAAAAACAAACCCCGCCGCTCTCTCCTCTTCTTCCTCCGTTTTCTTCTCAAAACCTCTGATTCCATCTCCAACGCCCAGGACCCAAATTCCCTACTCCGAGCGCCTCTCTGTTCATCTCCCTCACCATCATCCCGTCGTCACAACCCCACCACCATCGTCCCCGACCCATCGAACCCAAACTTTCACCATTACCCATTGCCATTACCACCTCCGATCGCCCTCACCATGTCGCAGCACCGCCTCGCCACCTCGTCATGACCACCACTGACCCTCGTCGCCGTCCACGCACCGAGAAACCCCCATCGCCACTCTCCTCTGTTCTCTGAGCAAAAATAGAGCTCCTCGTCGAAGACTCGCCGCCGCCTCCTCCTTGACGTCGCGCTGCCACAGCCGTCACTGCCGTGCTACCCCATCGCCGCGTCGCTCCTCGACGTAGCGCCGTCGTCGACGCCATCTTCTGCCGGTCGCCACTGCACTCTCTCTCTCTCGCTCTTTGTTTCGACGAAGAAGAAGAAGAAACAGTGGTTGGGCGGGATTCGATCTCGACCATCGGATCGCATCAAGATCCGTGCGATCGAGCCGATCTGATCGCTGTTTCGCATTCGGCCACAGCAGATCCAATAAGGCTGTACGCTATTTGGCTCCGATCCGGTGTAAGGAAGCGTCCTGATTCGCTGGTCTCGGTGTTTGCTGTTTTGCCGCGCCGGATCGAGCTTGCTGTTTCACTGTTTTGGGCCGATCCGGTGTGGAAAGAATTCACTCTACGGTTGATTTCTTGCATGTGCTTCGCACGTGCTTTTGGAAGACTCCGCTCGGGAATTTTCGATCCCATGTTCTTCAACTAACGGATCTAATCGTCGTCAATCAAGGCAAATATTTCTCTTGTACATATTTTTGTTCTAGTACAAGCATTCCTTGAAAATACTACAAATAGTTAGAAATTGTGACTCCTTCTTGACTGTCGTTGTTGATCAATTATTAAACCTTCTCAATTTCATAATCTTAAGAGTCATAATAAATTCACTGTATTATATTACAACTACTTGGACTATTTTACCCCCTCAACAAATGGATACATGAAATTAAGGAGCCCTAGATTTGTAGACATATGTTATATCTTACATTTGATGAACTTGCACCCATTTGACTTGAAAAACAATCATTAGTTGCTGTTTTGACAATCATTTCCCTGTATTTATATCACACATTAACCTAGACGCCTAATAACCAATTTTCATGTAACATATAATAGTAAGATATTCCCACATGTTGCTGTCCTGAATCTTGTTATGCTGTTTTGACCCTTTTAACATCTGAATCTGAACCCGAACTCTGAATAGAAAATGTAGCTATAGATGTATAGATGTTGATAGCCTCCGGAATTTTTGAATTTGGCATTATGGTCTAGGAGTTATTACTGTTTTACTGCAGTTGTGTCGGTAGACGCAGATTTGCAAAACTCCTGCACATCTTTACTTTGTGAATTAATTTAACTATGTTAACAGCAAGCGTTTGACTTAAAATTTTATATGCAATTGCTGGACACCCTATAGGACATCTCAAATTTTTCTTAGAATTAATTAACGATATTTTGCCCCTTTTTCACATGTTTAAACTTCGATTCATAAATTCTGTCTGAACACATTAACTATGTAATTCGCTGGATACATGTTCCCACCACTTTCTCGTACCTTGTTTTACACACTTGTATGCTTGCTTGATAAATATTAATAAATGTAATAAGTCGGGGTTTAAGGGAAAGACCATAGTAGTGGACAACATAGGTAAGTGTACTCGGAAGGGGGCCCATGTTTCCCAAAATTTATGTTAAATGGAACTAAGTGCCACGTCATGGTGACGGAGGCCACCTTTAGAGCCTACGGGGGCCACCTTTAGAGCCCATTATATGATTACATGATATATATTTGAGATCACATAGAACTAAGTGTCACGTCATGTTGACGGGGGCCACCTCTAGAGCCCATGTTTTGATCGCTTGCTTGATACTTGATACCTGAGTACACCACCCTATAGACTCCATTACTAGGCCTAAACGAAACTGTTTTGACTGTAGCAACCATATAGTAAAAGTATGAATGCATGAAGTGCTACCTAGATAGTAATAACTATAAGACTTGAACATGTTACAGGCTTACACGATACTTGACTACTTGATACTTGGAACTCGATACTTGGAACTTGATACATGAAACTCGATACATGAAACTTGACCTTGATACTTGTTACCTGATACGCAACAACTTGTTACTTGAGATTTGACACTTGAAATAAAATTTTGACACTAGGCTTGAGACTTGTCACTTGATGTTAGATACCCCCACAAGTTCACTTGACACGTGTTTTACCATTAGCAATTGTTATCCAACCTGGTTACTAAGATATTTCTCTTTCTAGCTAGTTCTTGGTTTTCCACTACTTGTTATATCCCTGTTACATTCTTGATTCCAATTCCCCATTACTTGTACTCGTTTTTACTATTTGTGGTCCTAGCTTGCACTAAGGGTATTTTCTCTTGTTTTCCCCTGTTTTTTCTTTTATATTTATTAAGCAGACTTTGGAGACGAGCTACCCGCTGGAATCGGTGAGCAGACGTTCTGGGCCTTGCTTGGGAAAAGCTTTCTTTAATCATTTCATTTTGTAATTGAGTTATTTCAATTATTGTTGCTTAAGACTTGTAACGGGCTGATGTTCCCGAGTTTTACCTTTTGTTCCAGATACTGAAAACATTTTGGATATTATTAATGTTTAGATTGTTTCCTGTTGCTTAATAAATTATTTCTGCATGCTTGGTTGTAAATATATCTTGTTATATTCTTGTTGTGATGCTGAGTCGATCCTACAGCTTATGAATAATGTCAAAATCATTCGCTTGGCTTCGTCATGCCCTCGTATTCCGTATTTTTGGGAAGCGGGGCGTGACAAGGTTTTTAGTGGTATCAGAGCTCAGGTTTGGCTAATGTGTTAGTTTGAATAATACATTAGACAGGTTTGACTCGGTCAGGATTAACTCAACATTAAACAGGCCATGCAACCACATGAATAATTTAATAATCAACTCGATCTGGACACAAGTCTTATTCCATCCATTTTGATCCCTTCATATTCAATTCTTTGATTCATTGCTTCCTTCCATCTCTTACAATCATCCTGATTTGTTGATCCCTTATTGGGTACCAATTTATTCTTTTTGTACCCATATTCTTTTGATTCTGGTGCATGCAATCTCTTATTTCTGCTTGCCTTGTTAATTCCTTCTTATTTCAGCTCGTGTGTCGTTCACTGCTTTCCCTGCCTTGCATTCATTTTCATTCGTTGATTCATGTTGTGTATCATGTTGGTTATTTTTTTTTCCTGCTATATTCTCTTCGATTCCGATTTTGCCCTTATTCCTCTCCCTCCACATTCAATTCTTTGATTTCCTCTTGTCCATTCTAGTCATTCTCCTCCTTAACTCTTTATTGGGTATAAATTCATTTTTCTCCTACATATTTCTCTCTTTATAATTATTTTTTCCGAATACTTTCTATACTTTGATTATTAATTGTTATATTTATTTTCGATCTTCATTAAAAATATTTCTCAACAAAGATTTTGTTATTCCGAACAATGGTGTATTTTAACTTCACTTTTCATTTTTGATCGACTAGATATTTCTACTGGATTATTTTGATAAGACAAACTCTCACTTTGTTGTATAATGCTATTATTACTACTATTATTATTGTTGCTATTATTTTTATTATCATTACTAGTATTATTATTATTGTTACTACTATTGATATTCTTATTGTAGTTTTCATTATTTTATTATTATTGTTATCATTTTTTTTGTCATTACTGATAATACTATTGTTATGATAATTGTTCTTATCATTATTATTCTTATTGTTATTAGTATCGATATTTTGTTATTATTATTGTTATTGGTATTATTATTTTTATCGTTACTATTATTATTATTATTATTTTGTTTTGAGCCTGAGCATGCTCAATTTTATATACATTTCACCACTTCGGTGCAACCTAATGTCGAGATGGCAAATATGCAACTCGATATCAATGGAGGCAATTTGCAACTGGATATCGGGGAGGCAAAATGTGCAATCGAATATCCAGACGGCAACCTGCAACCTGATGTCGTGAAGGCAAATATGCAACTTGATGTTAAGGAGGCAAGATTTTCTACCTATTGCTAATTGATATTTCAAGACTCTTTACTTATATAATGAATGTAAAGAAATATTTTCCTTATGATATTTTCTTTATACAATTACACTTTATGTTTTCAAACAAATTTGAACTAGTATAGTTGATTTATTTATAGAATTAATGAGCCACATTCTTAATTTTGTTTCATAATGCTATTTTGTTATTGCTATTGTCTTTGTTATTATTATTGGTATTATTATTATGATTGTCATTTCAATTGTTGTTATTATTATTGTTTTCATTATCTTTATTGCTTTATTATTTTTATTATTATTATTATTGTTACTTTATTATTATTCATATGATTATTATTGTTACTATTATCAATATTATTATTATTGTTATCATTTTTAATACTATTATTATTACTATTATTGCATTAATCTCATGAATATGTTGAATTCAATTATGTCGTGTATGTATTGTCATTATTATCAAGTATTGTAAACATTTTATTTTATGATATTATTATTACCTGTATGGTTATGATGATTTTGATTATTGTTATTATTATTTGTTTTTATTATTTTATTATTATGGTTTTTATTACTTGTATCATTATTGTTATTATTATTTTTAATGTTATTGTTATTATTATTACCATTTTATTATTATTGTTGATTATTATTTTAATTTATCATTGTTATTATTATTTTACTATTAAAATGTATTGTTATCATTATTGTTACCATTAATATTTTTATTATTGTTATTATTATTCTATGACTATTGATTTTATTGTTAACATTTGTTGTTATTATTATTCCTGTTAAAGTCATTAGTTTTGATATATACTATATATTTTGATTATTTGGATTGAAGCTCAATTTTATATTCTTTTGCATTATTGTTTATATCTATCTTGAACCCATACTCCCTTTGATCTTGGTGTCTCATTCTTTTCTTCTTACTCGGATCATCGCTTGGTGTCACGTGGTCTACAACGACATGTTTGGAGCTTGGAAGGTCACCATCAGAGTGGCGCAGCGGAAGCGTGGTGGGCCCATAACCCACAGGTCCCAGGATCCTATTGTTGTTTCTCCGTCCTTGCATGGTTTGCTGTCCCTTATCTCTTGAATTTGTTCTCATCCGTTGACTCATTGCTGGATTCATCTCTTTCTTGTCCATCCCTTCTTCGATTCTAACCCTATCTATTTCTCCATCTCTTTGCTTTATTATCTTGCAAGCCTTGTGCTGTTTCTTCTTCATTTTTGATACCGGTTAATTTCTATTTGCATCCCATCTTGCCATCATGCACCCATTCATTATTTGATTCAATTCTTCCCTGTTTTATCTTCTCTGATTCCAGTTCTACCTACTTCATCTTTTGCTCGGTCATCTTGTGTTGTGTCTTCCCTTTTTGATACTGTTTATTTTCCTTCCTGCATTCCATTTGACATCGTTGTTATCCACCCCCTTTTTATTTTGGTGTTACCACCAAGTTAACTTTTCTTTTGGATCCCTTGTTTGTTACCCTCCCCTAAGTTGCTTTTACCCTATCCTATGTACCGCCTAAGCAAATTTTGAGGACGAAATTTTTGTGTAAGGTGGGTAGGATTTGTAACTCCTGTTTTCCGTATCTGTATTTTTCTACTGTATTTTTCATTCCTTGTATTCTCATATTTCAATGGTGATCCTGTATTTTGTTTTCGTTCGAATAAAATCATCAATTTGTTTTCGACTCAATTTTTGGTCCTTTTATCTAATTCAATTGTGTGTGCTCTTTGTGTCGTTCTTCATGAAGAATGAGCTGGTCGATGTCATTCATCTCTTTATTCCCCATTTTAATACTATTTGACCAATTCCCCAGTTGGATCCTATTCAATTCGAATACCCTAATACCCTATAACCCAAAACCCATACTATATAAACCCTAAACCTAACCCTAAACCTCACTACTGTGTAAACCCCAAAAACAAACCCCGCCGCTCTCTCCTCTTCTTCCTCTGTTTCCTTCTCAAAACCTCTGATTCCATCTCCAACGCCCAGGACCCAAATTCCCTACTCCGAGTGCCTCTCCGTTCGTCTCCCTCACCATCATCCCGTCGTCACAACCCCACCACCATCGTCCCCGACCCATCGAACCCAAACTTTCGCCATTACCCATCACCATTACCACCTCCGATCGCCCTCGCCATCTCGCAGCACCGCCTCGCCACCTCGTCACGACCACCGCTGACCCTCGTCGCCCTCCACGCACCGAGAAACCCCCGTCGTCACTCTCCCCTGTTCTCTGAGCAAAAACAGAGCTCCTCGTCGAAGACTCACCGCCGCCTCCTCCTCGACATCGTGCCGCCACAGCCGTCACCGCCGTGCTACCCCATCGCCGCGTCGCTCCTTGACGTAGCACCGTCGTCGATGCCATCGCCCGCCGGTCGCCACCGCACTCTCTCTTTCTCGCTCTTTGTTTCGACGACGAAGAAGAAGAAACAGTGGTTGGGTGGGATTCGATCTTGACCATCGGATCGCATCAAGATCCGTGCAATCGAGCCGATCTGATCGCTATTTCGCGTTTGGCCACAGCAGATCCGATAAGGCTGTACGCTGTTTGGCTCCGATCCGGTGTAAGGAAGCGTCCTGATTCGCTGGTCTCGGTGTTTGCTGTTTTGCCGCGCCGGATCGAGCTTGCTGTTTCACTGTTTTGGGCCGATCCGGTGTGGGGAAAATTCACTCTACGGTTGATTTCTTGCACGTGCTTCACACGTGCTTTTGGGAGACTTCGCTCGGGAATTTTCGATTCCATTTTCTTCAACTAACGGATCTAATCGTCGTCAATAAAGGCAAGTATTTCTCTTGTACATATTTTTGTTCTAGTACAAGCATTCCTTGAAAATACTGCAAATAGTTAGAAATTGTGACTCCTTCTTGACTGTCGTTGTTGATCAATTATTAAACCTTCTCAATTTCATAATCTTAAGAGTCACAATAAATTCACTGTATTATATTACAACTACTTGGACTCATTTTAACCCCTCAACACATGGACACATGAAATTAAGGAGCCCTAGATTTGTAGACATATGTTATATCTTACATTTGATGAACTTGCACCCATTTGACTTGAAAAACAATCATTAGTTGCTGTTTTGTCAATCATTTCTCTGTATTTATATCACACATTAATCTAGACGCCTAATAACCAATTTTCATGTAACCTATACTAGTAAGATATTCCCATATGTTGCTGTCCTGAATCTTGTTATGCTGTTTTGACCCCTTTAACATCAGAATCGGAACCCGAACCCTGAATAGAAAATGTAGCTCTAGATGTATAGATGTCGATAGCCTCCAAATTTTCGAATTCGGAGTTACGGTCTAGGAGTTATTACAGTTTTACTGCAGTTGTGTTGGTAGACGCAGATTCGCAAATCTGCTGCACACCTTTACTTTGCGAATTAATTTAACTATGTTAACAGCAAGGGTTTGACTTAAAATTTTATATGCGATTGCTGGACACCCTATAGGACATCCCCAATTTTTCTTAGAATTAATTAACGATATTTTGACCCTTTTTTACATGTTTAAACTTCGATTCATAAATTCTGCCTTAACACATTAACTATGTAATTCGCTGGACACATGTTCCCACTACTTTCTCGTACCTTGTTTCACATACTTGTATGCTTGCTTGATAAATATTAATAAATGTAATAAGACGGGGTTTAAGGGAAAGACCACAGTAGTGGACAACATAGGTAAGTATACTCGGAAGGGGGCCCATGTTTCCTAAAATTTATGTTAAATGGAACTAAGTGCCACGTAGAACTAAGTGCAACGTCATGATGACGGGGGCCACCTCTAGAGCCCATTATATGATTACATGATATATATTTGAGATCACATGGAACTAAGTGCGACGTCATGGTGACGGGGGCCACCTCTAGAGCCCATGTTTTGATCGCTTGCTTGATACTTGATACCTGAGTACACCGCCCTATAGACTCCATTACTAGGCCTAAACGAAACTGTTTTGACTGTAGCAACCATATAGTAAAAGTATGGATGCATGAAGTGCTACATAAATAGTAATAACTACAAGACTTGAACATGTTACATGCTTACTCGATACTTGACTACTTGATACTTGGAACTTGATACGTGAAACTTGATACATGAAACTCGATACATGAAACTTGACCTTGATACTTGTTACTTGATACGAACAACTTGTTACTTGAGACTTGACACTCGAAATAAAATTTTGACACTAGACTTGAGACTTGTCACTTGATGTTAGATACCCCCACAAGTTCACTTGACACGTGTTTTACCATTAGCAGTTGTTATCCAACCTGGTTACTAAGATATTCCTCTTGCTAGCTAGTTCTTGGTTTTTCACTACTTGTTATATCCCTGTTACATTCTTGATTCCAATTCTCCATTACTTGTACTCGTTTTTACTATTTGTGGCCCTAGCTTGCACTAAGGGCATTTTCTCTTGTTTTTTCCTATTTTTCCTTTTATATTTATTAAGCAGACTTTGGAGACGAGCTACCCGTTGGAATCGGTGAGCAGACGTTCTGGGCCTTGCTTGGGAAAAGCTTTCTTTAATCATTTCGTTTTGTAATTGAGTTATTTCAATTATTGTTATTTAAGACTTGTAACAGGCTGATGTTCCCGAGTTTTACCTTTTGTTCCGGACACTGAAAATATTTTGGATATTATTAATATTTAAATTGTTTCCTGTTGCTTAATAAATTATTCCTGCATGCTTGGTTGTAAATATATCTTGTTATATTCTTGTTGTGATGCTGAGTCGATCCTACAGCTTATGAATGATGTCAAAATCATTCGCTGGGCTTCGTCATGCGCTCGTATTCCATATTTTTGGGAAGCGGAGCGTGGCACTATTAAATACAAAATTTTGCGAAAATGGCCGGAAAAAGTGGACTATAACCCACAAAATGAGCCCAAAACTGTAAAATACGAAATCTAATGAAAGTGATCGAAAAAAGTGTACGATAGCCCACAAAATGAGGGAAATAAAAACTCTAACGAAATTGGCCAAAAACTGTGGACTACAGTCCACAAATGAGGCTAAAACACTCAAATACAAAATTTCACGAAAACGGTCAGAAAGTGTGGACTATAACCAACAAAATGCTGCCAGAACAGTAAAATATGAATGCGCCAACAGTGCGCCACTACAACATACTACTACGTCTTAAGTCAGGGGTGAGATCCCATCACAGTTCGGGATATGGAGATCCCAACAGTACGCCGCCTCTACTTCCTTCCACTACTACTATTATTCTCAAGTCCGGGGTGAGATCCCAACACATGCACCATCGACGGCCTTTCTGCATCACAATTTGTGGTCTCTGTCACATTAACATCGTCAACATTCCAAACTCATGTTGTTTGATCCAACTTAAGTTTGAGATGGGGTGTTAGATATTATATTAAATATTATATTATGAGAGATATTAGTTTAGTCTCATATCGAATAATGTATTAGTTTAGTAGTCTTTCCTTCTCTCCTGTATATAGGAGACATATTGTACTCAGTTTATTCAATCAATAATTAATCAATAAAGTATTTATTCCCATCCATAATTCTAATAGAGATATTTATCCTAGGTATCAATATTGGAATACCTAGACTGTTGGATTTGTATGTCTTGCATACACATGTTCGTTGAAGAAGACGATGAAGAGATGAGAATGATCGAACCGAATGATTGAAGATTGTGAAGGAAAACAGTCAGCCGCAGTAACAGCAGCAATTGCAGTCGACCGACCTTGAGGTGTGGTCGACCGTTCCCTGTAGAGGGTCTTCCTATGAGGAGGACAGTCAACCGCAAGTGTGGTATGATCGACCGTTCGCGGTGCTGATGTATTTATTTGGATCGGGTCTTGGAGATTCGTGAGAATTCCAACTTCGTTTTCAAGTCAGATCGTACGACTCTCAATGCAGGATTATCTCTTCAGTAGTAGTCGAGTGGTTAGTGTATCAAGTGTATCAAACTAGGGTTTATCTAGATCTATAATCAATTGTAACGGCTCCTAGAATGATATGATTCTATTGAGTGCCAAATAGAAGAAGAGAATACTTCATCTGAGAGGGTGAGATGTTTCTCCATTATTGTAAACAAAAAATAAGTTCCAGTTAGGCTTGAGAGAGGGTCGTGATAAGATTTGTAATATTCTTGCTAGTTGTAATAATATCTCGGTTATTTCTCCCTCGGATTAAGGTGAAATTACTAACCATGGCAATTCTTGTGTGTTTTGTGTGATCTAGTTTTGCTTGGTGGTTTGCATTGATTGTGTTAAAGACTCAACAAGATCTCTACCATAGACTACTATCACAAGCCAGTATTTATATTATAAATACTTGTTTGGGTACTGGGTTCTCAACTCACTCAACTCGCGGTCCAATATCTATACAATTAGTATGTGTAACACATGTGTTATAGATAGAATAATATTACACATAATATTATTCATATAGTAAGAATATATATATATATATATATATATATATATATATATATATATATATCTCCAACATTTTCTACACTGTTCACCAAAAAATGATTAAACAGATGCGGTGTTAATTGCCAAGAAAACAATCTCCTCGGGGTGGAACGACCACTTTCAGAAGTGGGCAAGGGGTTCTACTAAAGTAAAATAATGCATTTATAAAACCAATATAAGGTAGGATGCATCATTATACTTCAATCTCAGATGATTTACATTTGTTAATGGGATGCAAAGTACACTACCCCTATTTTTAAAATTTGGTGCTGATGTGTATCCTCTGCTCAATGTCTGAACATACTATCTTTCAGTCCTATTAAACAGAAAAAAATTCTTGGAAATTACTTTTGCACAACTGAGTTGTATCACTTATGAGATCTACTGTGATGAAGTATTATTATATGCAGCATGGTTTAGAGTGTTGTCTAATTATATGTACAATTTGATTCTTTTTTTGTATTGTATATTACTTTTGAAATGGAGGCATTAGGGCATGGAACATGCAGATTATTGAAGTATTGCTTGAGTTATTAGTAATGGCAATGCCATGCAGTTTATGGAAAGTCCTTAGTGGAGGTTGTTTTAATTTAATGAGAAGCTTTATTCCATTGTAATTTACACATGTATCAAGTTAGACAAATTGGAATGATATATGCATGCATATTTTAAATGGCCTGTATTTATTTGCAGCTTTTGATCAATTATGTCGAAGAAACATGAACTGGTGTGTTTAACCCCTCTACAAACCAACCATGGTTCGTCAATTACATTATTCACAGATGCAGATGTGGATGGATGTTGTCGAGCTCCAATACGTTTTGTTGCACGTTAATAGAGAGTTCAATTCATTGTACATACAACAGAGAAGGTAACGGAGATTAACTGCGTTCATGTTCAAAAAGCTAATGTATAATTCTTTTATTACAATTTTCTGAAGCTCGTATTGAATGTAGCTTGCAGAGACTAATTTGCTGAAGTTACAAAGTCAAGTCCTACTACGTACAGTGACCAGAGCTTAACTTGTATATATTGTTGTGCGGAATACGAATTAACCACCAATCAAAGAGAGAAATAGCAAAACAGAAACAAGCAAACACAAGAACACAACGATTTACGTGGTTCGGCAAAACAAGTGCCTACATCCACAGGGCGGTTGGGGTTTCTTCTACTATAATCACCAATGGGCGAAAACAAACCCTTACAAAGATGACGGCTGCAAAATTCGAATAGAGGTGTTACACTTTACAAAACCCTAAAGGGTGTATTTATAGGGAAACTACTGGGCCTTTCGAAATGGGCCTATTCAGGTTTACAGACCCGCCGACAGTCGACTGGTCTCCTATCAGTCGACTGGTAATTAGTTCTGGACAGTCGACTGAGACCCATATGCCAGTCGACTGGTGTACCCTGCTGCTGTAACCTTAGCCTTTGGAACTCCTCTCTGGACAGTCGACTGAGACCCATAGACCAGTCGACTGGTGTACTGGAACTTCCGATCGCTGCAGTTACGACAGATATAAACAAACTGAACCAGAATCGAGCCATTATCCTACAATCTCCACCTTGGCGAGATCTTCCAAGTTGCCCAAGCAATCTCCAAAATACTCCAAAACAAATGCTCATCATCATACGCAACAAAAACAAACTCCACCTTAGTACGATATCACATACTAAGCAAACAAATAGCAAAGCACCATCCCAACCGCCCATGCCAAATCATCAAACATGCAAAATATTAGCCAGGTTCATGCAATGCTTGAACTTGGCTGTCCCAACAATTTTGGTCAACATATCAGCAGGATTATCAGCTGTCCCAATCTTCACCAGAAGAATATCACCATCCTTTATCAAATCACGCACAAAATGATAACGGACATCAATATGTTTGGTCCTCGAATGATGAATTTGGTTCTTCGCTAAATGGATAGCACTCTGACTGTCACAATGTACCTCCACCTTCTCCCGATGAATTCCCAAGCTCTTCAAAAGTCCCTGAATCCAAATAGCTTCCTTCATGGCCTCAGCAACTGCCATGTATTCAGCCTCAGTAGTAGACAATGCTACAGTGGACTGCAAATTGGACCTCCAACTTATCGGTGCTCTAGCCATAGTAAACAAATAGCCTGTAGTAGACCGCCTCTTATCTAGATCACCTGCATAGTCAGAATCAACATAACCCACCAATAGTCTGCTAATATTGTTATCCCTCTCAAACTTCAAACCCACATCTGTGGTGCCACTTATGTACCTCAAAATCCACTTAGCCGCTTGCCAATGCTCTCTGCCTGGATCATGCATATATCGACTGACCATACTCACCGCCTGAGAGATGTCTGGTCGAGTACAAACCATGGCATACATCAAACTGCCAACCACACTAGTGTAAGGTACATTAGCCATATACTGTCTCTCTTCATCTGTACTTGGAGACTGAGAAGCACTAATTCTGAAATGAGTGGCTAAGGGTGTACTGACTGGTTTAGTTTTCTCATCTATACCAAACCGTTTCAGCACCTTCAAGAGATATTGCTTCTGTGTCAAACTCACTATGCCCTTTGCTCTGTCTCTAGCTATCTCCATCCCAAGTATCTTCTTGGCTTCACCAAGATCCTTCATCTCGAATTCAGAACTCAGCTGATTCTTCAAATTTTGAATCTCCTTAGCATTTTTAGAGGCAATCAACATGTCATCCACATATAGTAACAGATATATGAAAGAGCTATCCTGCAATTTTCTGAAATAGACACAATGATCAAACTCACTTCTGGAATATCTCTGCACTTTCATAAACTGATCAAACCTCAAATACCACTGCCTTGGAGATTGCTTCAACCCATAGAGAGACTTTTTCAACCTGCAAACAGAACTTTCCTTCCCAGCAGCCTTAAACCCATCTGGCTGCAACATATAAATTTCTTCATCTAGGTCCCCATGTAAGAATGCAGTCTTCACATCCATCTGTGTCAATTCAAGATCAAACTGTGCTACCAATGCCAACAAAATCCGAATAGAAGGATGCTTCACAACCGGAGAGAACACTTCATTATAGTCAATTCCTTCCTGTTGAGCATACCCCTTTGCAACTAGTCTAGCCTTGAACCGAACACTGTCTTTTGGACCTTCTTTCTTCGTATACACCCACTTGCAACCGATTGCTTTCTTCCCCTTTGGTAATTGCACTAGATCCCAAGTTTTGTTCTTATGAAGAGAGTTCATCTCTTCATCCATAGCAACTTTCCAATCTGCATTTTCAGAACTTCTAGTGGCTTCTTTGAAGTTGGAGGGAACTTCATCATCAACAATGGGAAGAGCAAATGCAACTGTTTCTGTAAAGTGAGATGGTCGTTTGATATCTCTTCTTTGCCTTCTTGCCGCAATTGATTCTTCCTGCTAGGGAGGGTCTTGGATAGGAATTTCTTCCTCATTCTCAGTATCAACCACATCATCTTCATTTTGGGCAGGAGCAGGATTTTCAACTGAAAGCTTTTCTAACTCCACCTGTTGGAGAACTCTCCCACTCTTCTGCTGTTCAGGATCACCAGTCGACTGCATATGAAGACCAGTCGACTGTCCCGAGCTGATCATGCTGGTCTCATCAAAGGTAACATCCCTGCTGATTACTAACTTTTTCTGTTCTGGACACCACAACCTGTAACCTTTGACACCAGTACTAAAACCAACAAATATAGCCTTTTTGGCTCTTGCATCAAGTTTAGTTTCAGTTACATGAAAATAAGCAGGACAACCAAATATATGCAAAAAACTATAATCAGATGCAGGTTTACCACTCTATACCTCAATAGGGTTTTGCCTTCAAGTGCTGCAGATGGTAAACGGTTGACAATGTGGCTTGCATATATAACAGCTTCTGCCCAAAATGTATTCTTCAATCCAGACTGTGCTAGCATACATCTCACCTTCTCAAGTAAGGTTCTGTTCATCCTTTCTGCAACCCCATTTTGCTGTGGAGTCTTCCTAACTGTGAAGTGCCTCTGGATCCCTTCATCTTCACACAATTTCAGAAACGGATCGTTCTTGTATTCCCCTCCATTATCTGACCTCAGAACCTTAATCTTCCTTCCAGTCTGGTTTTCAACTTTCTTCTTCCAGCTTGTGAACAATGTCAAAACTTCATCTTTGCGTTTCATGGTATATACCCAAACTCGTCTGGAGTAGTCATCAACAAATGTAACAAACCAGTGTCTACCACTCATAGAAGGTGTCTGAGTAGCGCCCCAAACATCTGTGTGCACATAATCGAGGATACCCTTTTCTGATGTACAGCTGTACGAAATCTCACCCTGGTTTGCTTACCTAACACACAATGTTCACAAAATTCCAGCTTGCAACCTTTAGCATCTTTAAGCAACCCTTGCTTCACAAGCCCCTGCAAGGCCTTTTCTCCTGCATGCCCGAATCGCATATGCCACAACCTTGTAGAGTCGGGAACAACCTGTTTAGGCTTTTCAGTTACACTGGCAGCCTGACCCAAATACGTTTTTCCCTGCAAGAAAAACAAGTTTCTTTTTCTTTGCCCTTTCATCACCACGAGTGATCCGTTAGTCACCTTCAGAATGCCACCTTCACTAGCAAATTTCATTCCACTGGCCTCCAAAACACCAAGTGAAATCAAATTCTTTTTCAAATCTGGAACATACCATACATCTGAAAGCTCCCTAATAAGACCATCGTGCATTAGCAATTCAATCTTCCCGATTCCTACCTTCTTACAAGGTGCATCATTTCCCATCAAAACTACCCCACCATCCATATACTCTAAGGAAGTAAACCACTCCTTTTTCCAAGACATATGATAGGAGGCTGCTGTATCAAGAAACCATACTTCTTGATAAAGTGAGGGACTAGCAGCTAGTGCAAAGGAAAAATTATCGTCACTATCTAAATTATCAACAGTCACATTTGCAGTTGAATTTCCCTTATTTCGTAGCTTAGGACAATCCTTTTTCCAATGCCCCTTTTCATGACAGAAAGCACATTCATCTCTGGCCGGTATTTTTCTGTCCTTTGAAACTCCTCTCGATTTGAAACGAGATTTGTTTCCTTTACTCCCAGATTTGGTCTCAGATCTGGTCTCAGTTCTGCCCCTTACAATCAATGCTTCAGAAGTTTCTCTATCAACCATTTTATCCCTTCTCCTAGTTTCATTATTCAACAGAGCATTTGCAACATCTTCATATTTAACAGTATCTTTTCCATATATTAAAGTTGTTGCTAAATGATCATAACATTCGGGTAATGAATTCAACAGACTTAGGACTTTATCTTCATCTTTAATTTGCACATCCAAATTTAACAAATTAGCCAATAATTTATTAAATGATTCAACATGAGCGTTCATAGACATACCTTCAGTATAGGTGAAGCGAAAAAGTCTCTTCTTCAAATACAGCCGATTCTCCAAACTTTTCCTCATGTATTTGTCTTCGAGTTTCTTCCACAACACCGCAGCAATGGTATCCCTCATCAAATCGTACTTCTGAGCCTTCGCGATAAAGAGCCGAATAGTCCCACACGCAACTCGGTTCAACTTCTTCCAATCTACATCGGACATATTCTTTGGTTTTTCTTCCTCCAAAGCAACATCTTGTTCTTGTTGAACCAGAACATCCAACACCTCACACTGCCACATCCCGAAATTATTTGTTCCATCAAAATTTTCAACTTCAAATTTTACGTTGTGAATCGTTGTTCTGGAAGAACTTGATCCCGCAACATCTTTGGTTGCATCTGCTTCACTCGCCATCTCCCTCTAGGTCGAACCCGACGCTCTGATACCACTTGTTGTGCGGAATACGAATTAACCACCAATCAAAGAGAGAAATAGCAAAACAGAAACAAGCAAACACAAGAACACAACGATTTACGTGGTTCGGCAAAACAAGTGCCTACATCCACAGGGCGGTTGGGGTTTCTTCTACTATAATCACCAATGGGCGAAAACAAACCCTTACAAAGATGACGGCTGCAAAATTCGAATAGAGGTGTTACACTTTACAAAATCCTAAAGGGTGTATTTATAGGGAAACTACTGGGCCTTTCGAAATGGGCCTATTCTGGTTTACAGACCCGCCGACAGTCGACTGGTCTCCTATCAGTCGACTGGTAATTAGTTCTGGACAGTCGACTGAGACCCATATGCCAGTCGACTGGTGTACCCTGCTGCTGTAACCTTAGCCTTTGGAACTCCTCTCTGGACAGTCGACTGAGACCCATAGACCAGTCGACTGGTGTACTGGAACTTCCGATCGCTGCAGTTACGACGGATATAAACAAACTGAACCAGAATCGAGCCATTATCCTACATATATCTCCACCTTGCCTATATACACATGTATTCAGAGATTGAAGGAGATCAGTTGAAATACCTGATGTATTGAGATAGTACTGCAAGATTGAAGATCGCGAAGAACAGCTACATTGTAATCATCCAATTGATTATGTTAACTCCTTATAACCATTATCTTCTGCTCTACTTCTCTGTTGTTGCTAATTAATTCATGTATTTGATGTGCTTACGATCACCTCTCCGATGGACTAAAACTCTTTAGAGCAACGGTCTTTGGATTCAGCTAGTTTCTATTCTTCGATCAAGGGCTTTTTAGTTTGTGATCTATAAAGTTTCTCTGAAATCTTATAGATGCATGCCTCCTAGTTGTCGAGGAATTCTGTTCAGAATCATACCAAAGCTTGTACACGTAGTTCTTAAGTAACCTTTTATAGCCCTCCCAAATTTGGATTAAATTTCACGGGTGTCAACCAATGGGCAATGCATTGCCATGTCCTTGGTCCGAACAAGCGAGGGAAGGTGTGCTAGCTTTTGATGAAAATAGATGCATGGTAGCCTTCTAGGGTTCAAGCAAATCCATGCAAAAGAAGTTGTAGCATCCCACGCGGGGCCGGGTATCGGGTTGTCCGGTGCGATTCGAGCAGGACCGTGTTGTGGGGGTCGGCCGAGCTTGAGAGCAATAGGTTACACTTCTTGGTGCCCGAAGATAGGGGATTTTTTTAACCAAAATGACCCACCTTTTGAAAGTAATTACCAAAATGGCCCACTTTTGAAACTATTTACCAAATTGACCTACTTGCTATTTGAGATGTGGGATAGCGAGTATAGTTGTACTCATTATTCAAAAAAATTTTGAACGTGCAATTTTTATCTGAAATTTATATAACTATATTCGCTATCACAGATAGCGAGTCTAATTCAACTGACATTGCTATCTCAGAGTAGTTGTACTCATTTTTTAGAAAAATTTTAAACATGTAATTTCTATCTGTAATGTATATAACTACACTCGCTATCTAAAATAGCGAAGTCAGTTGATATCTCAGATAGCGAGTCTAGTTCAATTGACCTCGCTATCTCAGATAGCGAGTGTAGTTGTACTTATTTTTTAGAAAAAAATTAAATATACAAATGTATAGACCTACACTCGCTATACGAGATAACGAGTTAAGTTGAACTAGACTCGCTATCTGAGATAGATAGCGAGTCTAGTTGTATATATTTCATATTTAAAATTTTTCTGAAAAATGAGTACAACAACAGTCGCTATCTGAGATAGCGATTTCATTGAGATAGTGAGTTTAGTTGTATACATTTTTTAATCAAAATTTTCCTGAAAATAGAGTACTACACTCGGTATTCGCTATTTGAGATAGCGAGTTTAGTTCAAATGAACTCGCTATCTCAGATAACGAGTGTCGTTGTGTGCATTTTAGGTAAAGTTAATAAGGATGATGGGTTTAGAGTTTTGAGTGTGGGAGTAGAGAGCGTTGTGAGTGATGAAGTGGATCTCAATAGATTTTGGACGGATTTTGTTGGTGAAATAAAGAATTTGGGAGATTAGGGTTTTGGGTTTATTTCGGTGTTGGGAGAGAGAATGGAAAGAGAGAAGTAAAGAGAAATAACGAAGTAGTGAGCGAGTCTTTAAAAACTCCCCAATCGACACTCGTTATCTCAGTTAGCGAGTGTGGTATAAACACATTCGCTATCTGAGATAGCGAGTCTAAACTTTGTATTTTTCTTCAAGTTTTTCTCCAAGTGGTGGAGAAACACCTCAACATACACTCACTATCTCAGATAGCGATGTGGTTTTCACCAAACTCGCTATCTGAGATAGCGAGTCTAAACTTGAAAATTTTCTTCACGTTTTAACACCTCAACATACACTTGCTATCTCAGACAGCGAGGTTATTTTCACCAAACTTCCCATCTTTTGGTAAATACATTCGAAAGTGGGTCAATTTGGTAAATACTTTCAAAAAGTGGGTTATTTTGGTAAACAATTCAAGATAGGGCAAGGTGTCGTGCTACATTTCAGAAGTTTCGGAGAGTTGGCTAGTCAAAAGGGTTGGTGCCTCCTGGGAGGGGGAAAGACAATGAAGAGGGTTCCCTAGGTTCATTTATTGGTTCTTCGGCCGAGTTTAGGAAGCTGGCATGGACGCTGGAGTTGAGGACAATACTGGAGATTTTGTCGCCGCTTGCGGAAGGGAGGAAGCGATGGCACCTCGAAAGTAGCGCAGTGTCTCATCTCCTATGCTGGTGGGATGAAAATGATTAAATGATCTATTTATGTACTGTGATGAGTTTTTGAACATGCAAGTATTGAAAGTTGTCTCAATGGAACTACTACATTCTCTTCTTTCTTATTTAAGGGTTGACAGTTGAGCTGATTTAGCCTTTAACACAACATTCATATCTTAATTTAATGAGTTAAATGAAATCAGTTAAGCTTTAGCTCATAGTAACAAATTTGTGCTTAATTGAAGATCTCGTTGTCGAAATGTACTGTGACTAATAATGCATCAATTTCTTATGTTTGCACTTGTTGGTCCCAACACTACAATAAAAAGAGGTTACACCGATATTTTTACCCCGGCTTTTGTAAGAAACGGAGGGTATCCATCAAGCAATATTTAATTTTTTTTTTTAAAAAACCCTCTACCCCGGCGTTTCAAATAAACGCCGGGGTAGTCCACCTCTACCAGGGCGGTTCCACATAAAAACGCCGGGATATGGAGGGGCTTAAAATTTCTGCTTCTTCCCTAAATTCATTATTTCCCTCGAATTCGATCAAATCCTAACCCAAATTTTAAGCCCCCGCCATCTTTGTCCCTCCTCCCCTCGTCGTCGCCATCGCCGCCTCCTCGTCCTCCTCCTCAAACCCTAATCTGCTAGTTCTAGTGCGTGCCTCCTTCCTCGTCCCTCTGCCGTCCGATCCACCTCAACATTCCTCAGATCTGACGGCCTCCGACGAGTTTTGGAGGTGGAGAATCGGGAGTTGGAGTTAGGGATGAGGTTTTTACTTTTTCGATGAATGTTTCGAATCATCTCGTGACTTGGTTGGATTTTCTGTTGGTTGATGATGAGGATGATTTTGAAGGTTTGATTTCTTTCTCAATTTTCTAATTTTCTTTATTTTTTATTTTTTAATAATATTTATGAAGTAATAAGTTGAGAAAATTATATTAATGGGATGATTATTACTAATTGGCAATTATGATCACAATCCATATCTTAAAGTATGATTCTATCGCAAACAAGAGTTTGAAAGTTGTACTTCGTGACCAATGTGACATTGGGAGGAATAATTGTTGTCTAGTATTTAAGTTACAGTTTAAATATGTTGTCTTTCAGAGAGAATGTAGAAACACTGAGTGTGTAAATAGCTTGCAGTGTGAGAAATTCTATTTGAATAATATTTGCCACTTCATATGTGAGTGTTGTTGAATAATTGATTGAATTAATACTTGTATGCATTCTGAGTATCATTTTGGTGAATTGACAATGTTACAATACAGGAACAAGTTTTATTGAACCAGAGAGACATGATCCAAAAGAACATATATAAAATGAGGTTATCACACCACTGTGGTGAGTTACTCTAGTGATAATTGATGTAATCACATCACTGCAGTGAGAGTCAATAAGGATTAAGCGAGGAGATGAGAACGAGGATTCAATCTGGATAGAGAGATGTCAGATTGGTGGAGTGTCTGCGGTGTCTCTCATATGGTGCATAGTGTTGACGTTTGGATCACTGCTGCGGGCGACAGAGGCGATCGCACGATAGTTACGGAGGATTAACTGTGTACAAACGAGAGACTGAGTGAGAGAGTGAGCTAAAATTGGCACAAGAAAATTGCTTTGACGAGGTAGGCCGATCAGTAGGATTAGATTTTGCTGTATTCACTACAAACAGCATGGGCTATAGCGGCATATCTTTCCCGGCATTTCCACAATGCGCCGCTATAGGTATAGGAGAATCTTATTTTATAAAAAACACTCTCTGTAACGGCGTGTGGCAACAACGCCGCTATAGACTCAAACAGTAATGCCGTTATATATATATATATATATATGTATATATATATATATATATATATATATGTATAACCTATCGCGGCGGTTATATATACGCGCCGTTATAGTGTGGGGTAAATAATGTTCTGAAAAGCTATCCCGTTCTAAACCCCCGCCCCGCTTTTTACTTTCCCCAATTTTTACAACCCTAATCCCGCTCTACTCTAATCCCGCTCTTCTTCCCGCTCTACTCTAACCCTAATCCTGCTTACTCTAACCCTAATCTCGCTATTCTTCCCGCTTAGCACACACCGCCTCCCCTCTAAACCCATCGCGTTTCTCTCTCCCCTCCCCACTCACCGCCTCACCTCCCTCGCGCACACCACCCTTGCCGCTCTCCTCTTTCGCCGCTCCTCCTTATTGCTCATCTTCTTCTTCATTCGACCAAAACCTTAAACCCCCTATTCTCTCTCTCTCTCTCTCTCTCTCTCTCTCTCTCTCTCTCTCTCTCTCTTTCTCTGTAATGGCAGCGATCGGCGAAATTATCGATTCCAAGAAGCAAAAGCACGAGCCTTCGAAGAAGGATGTCGGATCCAAGAAGGACCCGAAACCGTTCAAGTCCAAACCCGCTAAGCCCGCCGTTGCGGCGGCGGCGGCGGAGAAGCCGCAAACCCCGAGAGAGCACAGACTCGCCGCAAAGGTATCAGAATCTCATTTGGTTTTTGACTAAAATGCCTAAAGTTGATATCTTTTTGCTTATTTATTGATTGTTTGATGAATTTGGATTTAGGCAATGTCGGAAGAGAGAAAGAAGAAGAGGAAACCGAACTACAATCTCGAGAAAGTGAGCACCAGTTCTGTTTAATTTTCAATGTTGGAGTTTAGGAATTTATTTATTAATAGAACATTGCTTATTGATATATGACTAGTGAATTATTATGTGACAAAGGCGAAATGGTAGTTGCTCAATGCCTAAAAGTTGGACTTTTGCTTAAGTTAGAGGCTAAAATGCAAAAAACTAACATGAGATTACTCGGGCATTTGAGAATTGATGTACAAGTGTGTTTTGCAATGAAAAATTGGTGTTCTCAATTACCAGGTGAAACTATAGGCTAGTTACTTGCTATAAGAAAAAAACTAGGCTAGTTTTTGGCATTTTACTATACCTTGTATGATTTTCTGTATGCCTACTATTATTACACATAGGTAATAAAATGTTTTAGTTTTATTGATTATTTGCTGAATAGCTTAGTTGGATAAAATAATATAGTTTGCCATAGTAAAGAAAGCATCATGAATACAAGATATTATATTATTATTACCTTACGGCATACATAGTGTAGTTCTTCAGATGAGGTGTTTCCATTTTTAATTTTTTTTACTTTTTGTCTTATTTTATTTATTTATTTTGGCTAAGTATTAACTTTTGGTAATGCTTGGCAGGAGTTAGCTTCATTGTGGGAAAAAATGAGATGTCATAATATCAGCAAGGAAGAGAGATCCAAGTATGTACTTGTTTGTTTATTTTTTGGGAGCATATGTTGTTATTTGTTTAGTTATGTTTATTTAGATGTTCGCCTTGCATTTACTAATTAGTGTACATGGCATAAGGTTTGTAAGTGAAGCTTTATAGAAAATGAATGGAAAGTATCTAGAAATCGCAAGCTCTCATGTCTCTGCTCGTGTTCTTCAAGTGAGTTCGATTTTTCTTAAGAAGTATTATGTTTATCTTTTTTACGTCTATTTCATTGCCATTTATTACGCTATCTGAATATGATGTTATGTCGATGTTTGTTTATGTTCTTTTATGGTTTCTGTATCATTTATTCTGATGGTCTATTAATGTTTTTCAGACATGTGTCAAATACTGTTCACAAGCAGAAAGAGATCTTGTTTTTGAGGCTCTTAGGCCGAATCTTCTTGATCTTTTGCGGAAGAAGTATGCAGTTCATCTTGTGAAGAAACTTCTAGATAGTGGTAGGCCATTAGCTTTTCTTCAAATTTGAAATCTTTATCATGTAAATGAAGACCATTCTTTTGCTCATCATCAGGTTTATAATAAACAATGTTGAGGTACCATATTAATAAGGAGCCTAAAATCATACAGTTATTAAGGGAGGATAAATGGAGCATACAGAGGTCCTATTCTTACAGGGGGCACTAAAATGGGTACACCTAATTCTCAGAGAGACATGTTGCTTAGGAGGCACTGTAAAGAATAGAGATTTGAGCTCAGTGTCTTATACAATAAGCATGTAGTAGACACAACCTTATGTACTACATGCAATTATTTCAATTTACAGTAAATTGCTCGTAAAGTTTACCTATAGCTAGATTACTGTTATCAGTGAATAGTTCTAAGTGAGATATGAAAATTTTCATTGCATATGTTTGGTCAAGTCTTCTATATGTTGGAGCATACGTATCCCCCTTACCATTTAGACATTTTCATGTACATGCATTTTTTATTTATTTAAGTTTTCTGGATCAACATTTGATACAAACTGGACTATAGGTTTTTTTTTTTTTTTTTTTAGTAATATTTAAAATTTTGACAGTTTTATTTCATATGTGCAGTCATATGTTAGTATTCTACATAATATATACGTGAATGATTTGTAGGCCAGGTATTTAACAATTTGGAAACTTGATCAATAGTTGAACGTAATTTGTCGAATAAATTGAAATTATTAAAATTGAATTAGGGTCTTTGAAGCCTGGGGAAAATATCAAATTTCTAATGGGCGAGAAAAAGGAAAGATACAAAACATGTGGAGCAAGTAATTAATGGAGGCTTACAAGATCTAGTTAAAAGGAAAACAGAGGCTCTGGGACTTTGCAGTGAAAATAAGAATATATTGCAATGCAGTAATTGGTGTAAAGACAACAAGAATCTGATGTGCTTTTCTGGCTCATATGAACCAAAGACCTAATGATACACAAAATAAAAATAAACATCTGAAAAGAAATAAGAATAAAACAATCTAATTGGAGTTGGGTCTCTTGTAAAAACCCGTATGTAGACAAATTACTTTCGAACTGAAACATGTTAGGTTACATTTTTTTATCTTTGAAATGTTCATCTGTTTTTGTTTAAAATTTTAATACTATATTACTTAAAAAAGTTTTATGTTGATGCATGAGAACTAATTTCATTGGTAGGTTTGTTTTAGAAAAAAAAGATAGTGAACTTAAAATATGCAGTGGGAACACGATACTTGGCAGAGAAACTTGAGCACATATATCATATATGATGTTGAGATGACGAACCTAAGGGAGATTTTAGTGGTACTAGAAGGAATGTGTAGCAAGAGTGATTTGGATTCAGAGAGATCTCACCGTAAATAATTTTTCAGTGCAACCTGGTCGGGATGTTGTTTCATAAGCTAAGAATTTACTCAAAAATTATATACGAATTACTTTCGAAAAACATTTTGAAGTAAAACATTACTTTTTTATATAGCTAAGACTGCAATATGCACTTGTTTAAGAAGTATATATCTTTCTTGAATGGGTGGTTTTTTTTTACTAATAGTGATATATAGTAGAGACAACTGCAGTCGCTACTAATTGCAGCTTCTTTGGCTAACTGCAGTCTCAAAATCCAAACATGAAACATTTAAATTTTATGGTCTTTTTGTATCATTATCATTTATACAATTATTTATTTCTCTGTGTATGTGTATGTGTATGTGTATGTGTATGTGTTGCCTCTCATATCCATTACTTCACTGAAATATTTATGTTTTTTCTACAGGGCCAGCGTATTCCATCGATTTCCAGTCACGCACATACACTAGGGCAAAATAACGATGGAATTGGAAGCAACGGCGGGCCACACGAGGAGACTCCCCTGCTGTAGTTTGTCAAATTTGGACTTTTTTTAAAATGTTTTGTAGGAATTACATCTATGTTTTGTAATAACTAAGTGTTGTACAACATATAGTGTAACGCCCCGAGCCTTGGTTCAGCTGCGCACGCGGCTACACGTACGCACACGCGAAAGAACGGACACAAAACTCCAACCACGCCCACCACAGGCTGCCTCAAAAGGGTGGTTAACCATTGGGTAACCCTTAATCCTTGGCTTTTTCCTAATATATTCCTTCTTTTTCCTATACCCATCCGATATGGGATTAAATCCCCAGGTCAAAGCCGGTCAAACCATCCCAAACCCACTTCCATCTTTCATTCATCATTTAATTCATTCTTTCCTAATCCCCATAGGAAATCTCATAGGTCCATCACACTAATAATTTCCATAGGATCATCCTATAGGCCACACATTTAATACCAAACCCCACTTTCTTTCTTTCTTCTTCATCCACGTCATCAATCCATCCATTCTTTCTTTATTTATTTATATATATATATATATATATAATATTATATATCTCTATATAATATTACATATATACCGGGTGTTACATATAGATTTGATACTCGTTGTATGACTGTTTATATGTGTTACATATTTTATTTTCTATTGAGTTGTTTTTTGTGATGTGTGACTTTTTGTTCTTGATTATGATATTATTGATTTACCTGATTTGCATTTAAATTTAATATGATTTAATTTTTTTTATAATATGTGATTAATTACTGGTTTTTTCAATTGAAAATTTTATAATAAAATGTCAAAAAAAAAAAACTACCTATCGCGGCGTTTACCACGAAACGCCGCAATAGGTACTACAGCTTTTGAGTACCCTCTATCGTGGCGATGGACCAGCACCGCAGCAGGGTACCAATGCTAGCTTTTTAATTGTGGTGCAGTCCCGGCACTTGGAAAAACCGCCGCTATAGCTATTTTTTTTCAAAACAAAACGCTTCTATAACGGCGGTTTGGCAACGCCATTATAGGTGGACATGTAATGCCCCGATTTTCATTTAATGAAAATTATTTTATTTTGCACGTAGTGTGCACGTGCAATATGTTTGGTAATCATTTTCATTATGATGAGTATAGATATTTATATATGTGCTCTTTAATTATTTTTATATAAAGGCCCTTTTTCAAATAGACAAAAGCCTTTCTTTTTAAAGCCCAAATTAAATTTATTTATTTTCTTTTTATAAACTATTATTTTGGCTCATAAACTAAAGTCCATGAACTAATTTTTATTTTAAATGCAACTTGTAATGTAGAACACATTTTAAAGATTATTTTTTTTATTATGTAAAATATTATGTACAAATTTTTGGAGACAAATGCATGCACGTGCATTGCACGTACACGTGCAAATTGCACCATTTGTGTATGGCCGGTTGTGATCCAAGGAGGGAAAAATAAAAATTTTGAGTGGAGTCATGGGTGGTGGTTACTTGATCATGGTTGGTTATTGTAACTCCTCCTTGAATCCTAGCCTTTTAATCCTAACTCCTAAGTTAATCCTAGCCTTCCATTTTTCTAAATTTTTAGTATAAATACCCCCCCCCCCCCCCCCCCCCCCCCCCGGCCTAGTTATTCATGTGCTAATTATTCCTCCAAACCTATAGTTTAAAATACATTATTTAGTAGTATAGCAAGTGAGTAAAAGATTGAGAGATTGTGTCATTGTGTGAGAGTTTGTGCTTGCATCAACAAGAAGAAGGCCGGCATCAAGAGGAGGCTCGGGTTGGCATTCTTGGAGCTCGTGTGCGCATCAACGAGGAGGAGGACCGCTCTCGTGGCAAGGACATTTGTTTAGGAGGTGTTGCTAAGTGTAGTCTCTCCAAATAAGGTGGGTAATTTTCAGTATTTCTAATTAGGAAGCATGCTAGATTTGAATTGAAAAAATGATGCATGAAAAAGATTAATAAGAGTACACATTTAATTGGAAAAATGACCTATTGATTGATTGAAATGTTGATATGCAATTGTATGTGGTTCTATCATTAAAATTTAAGTTGTGAGCAAATTGATTATAGCCATGGATTGTTTGAAGAAAACTTCATTATTAACATCAAGGACTATAAGCAAAAGTTAGTAAATTGACAATGTTGCTTTATGTGATTAAATGGACTCTTGTGATAATGTTGTAATAGATGACTAAGAAGATATAATTTGTGTGTTGTGAAACGAATAAAAACAGAAAATTGATGTAGAGTTATTGAAATCAAAATTTGATAAGAAATGTCAAAAAAAAGAAACATATTAGTAGTAGCTTGTAAAGTCGAATTAATTGTATGATGAACATGTGTTAACTATTGGAAAAAAATAATTATTTTTAATATACCGGAGTATAATATATGATGGAAATAATTAATCTGGAATTTCTACAGCAAGTTAGTAAGAGTAAAATGAAATGAAAACTTGTTGAGCATTGAAACGTTTTAATAAACAGAGAGTATTGATTCAGTAGACTTCGAGTTGTATCCATGACAACCAGAGCCTATAGCTCGAGTGGTCGGGATGCTCTTGATTGCTACAGTATTGTGTGGCTTCTCAGAGGTTGAGGGTTCGAATCTTGTTAGCACCGCATATTGTGTTGCATTTTTAAAAATAAAATGAACTGCAGCCGAGAGCATTTAATGCTCTCAGCCATCTTTTTAACGCCTAGCACGTTCGGCCTAGTGGCCTGTGCCTTCGGTTGGGTTCCCTGTGGTCGCTGGTTCGATCCTTGGTCTCGGCCTGTGTTTGTGTGGGAAAAAAATATTTTTTTGGGTGTTTTGATGATTGAAAAATTATGAAAAAAATATAGTTATTATCCTAAAAATATGTGGGATTTATGAAAATAATTTGGAAATTATTTACATGAAATGGAGTATGTTTTGAGAATAAATGTATAATTTAGAACTATGGTTCTACACTTGTATGTTATGAAAGTTGCACTTTGCAAAAAGAACTTGAAATAAAATATTAGAAAAGAAGTGTAATAAAGATAGAAATTATATGTAGTGATGTGATGTGAATTATTCTCATTGGAGAATAGTGTGAAAATTATGAAATGTGAATATTCATTTAGTGATTTTTTTTTAATGTGAAATTGATATTTGATGAAATATATAAGGAATAATTGAATTCCATGTATGGCTATGGACTCGTGAATAAATTAGAAATCATGCTATTGAAAAAGAAAATCTGTTATGATTATGAAGATGAACTTATGAGCTAGGAACGCTCAATTTTGGAAATTGTGAATTGTAATTGAAACAAAAGAGTAGCTAAGTCTCCCCCGGCAATTGGAAAGAAATGAAATAAAATTTGAAATGAAAGACTAAGGTTGGTCATGTTTGAATGAATGTATAAGTCCGGTTTAGTGGAAAGGCTAACTCTAGAGCTTTGATTTTGTTCATGATTCTAATAAAAACTAAGGATTAGTACATAGTGGAGATGTGATGAAAGTGAGAGAAAAATACAAGTATGAGAGCTAGAGTTTACGGTGCGGGTGTGAGCCACAGAATGCATACTTGATAAGTCAAGACATGGCGTGGGCACTACTCAGTAATGATCGGACTTTAGTCACGCTTATGGGATGTTTGGTGACTGCAAGAGTATCGTGTGCCATGAAGGAGGCTGAATTGCCACAGAATGCATGCTTGATGAGTCAAGACATGGCGTGGGATTTCTCTCCAGGTTTTCTGTATACGAGCTTGTACTCATAGATCATCTAGGATACTTACCGTAGTTACAGTAGTAGATTAAGTCATGACGAGGGATTGAACCCTACAAAGATGAAGAACGAATAAGAGGCTTGCCCTCGGACCTATGTAGTATGGGATGCATAGAATCCGAACAAGTGTGCATTAGTGTCATGTAATATAAATAATTGCATTAAGGACTAAGTGCACAATCACAACACGATATCATTAGGGTATTCCCTTTATTTTGATATGTGACAAGTTTGTGTTTGTTAAATATGGAAAATGAGTTATACTATTTCCGGCATAGAGAGGATGGCCGTGTATAATGTTCGTCGGTTGAATAAACTGACGTACTCACTGTTTTGTATGCAGGGTAAATGACATGACAAAGATTAAAGAGGAACAGATGCCTAAAGATTATTAAATGTTGTTGTACATTTATTTAAATGTGGTAAATTTACTTCCGCTGTGCAAATGTAAAGAGTAAAATTTTTCATGTAACTCTGATGTAAAGTGAAAAGTTTTGAATTCCTTGTAAAATTGTACTAAATGAAGTGTAAAGATCCTGTGGAATCTCGAATTCAGTGTATTTTGGAATTCGGGGCGTTACAGGACACCCTATAGCGGCGGCGTCCGAAAATGCCCCGATAGCCTATATGGCTATAACGACGCACGTTCTAACTACGCTTTTAGCGACGATTTCAGAAGCGTCATTATAAGCTATAACGGTGCCAAAAAATGCCGTTATAACCTTGTAAAAGCGCCGCTATAGCCTGTGCGGTTTGTAGTGATTTTTTATTTATTAGTTGGGGTGTATGAGTTCTAGAACCCAACCTATTGGGATCTGAACTTCATAAGCCTTATTTTTTGTTGTATGTTTTGTTAAATTCTTTTAATAGAACATGGGGGGCATTCAACCCATCATTAAACGATAAAAATAAAAAAAATAAATAAAAAATTGATGTAATCTAGCGGTTACATTTTTCTCCCCTCAAGAAATTATGATATCATTGTTTTCTGAACTCTGGTTGCAAACTTGTGTACTCCATCATCTGTTGCAGAGGCCTGATTGAATTATTATTGCATTTAATCTGGATGGAGAGCTAAATATATGAATTAGAGATGATATGTTTCATTCTAGATAGACTTTCTCATGCACTTTTTTGTTTTTAGTTGTTTAAGCAATTATGCCATACTTTGAAGTAGCTATTTGTGTATTTGATAATTTGGGATTGTGAGAATAATAATTAGGGTTTAGGATTGGGAAAATTATTGTTCAATCTTATTGCCTGTAATGCGTATGTTTCTTTTATCTTTAACGGTAAATGCATATGTGGCATTTTTCCAAACACCGGTAGGTTATACCCCGGCGTTTATAAATGCCAGGGATGGTCTTTTCAATTGTAGTGCAAATAGGTTCAAGGCTCTAAGGAGGGTGGATTGGAATGGCGCAGACAAGTCACATTCCCGGCCATTTTGGGTCATGACTTTTTTTTACCTTCAACAACAGTATTACTTCCATTATAGTTCCAATTTCTCTCTTAGATATTGAAATATAGTAAGTGCTAATGTGTATATTCTGTTTCCTAATCTATAGGAAACAGATTCCCCAAATCTCTCACTCCTCAATCTTCTCTCAATCTCCTTTCTTCTCCAAGAATGTAATCCTTACATATATATGTATACAGTAAAGAATAAAGATGAATAAGAAAATTATTTTTCCCAAATATGATTTCAACATGGTATCAGAGCCTAAAAAATTATAGGCTACGTGAAGAAGAGGAGGAAGAAGAGGCATTGTTCAGCCTCACCATTCTCCAGCCTCACCATTCCCCAAAGTCGTCTTCAAGCCTCTTCTACATCCGACCCTGACGTCATCAGATCTACATCCAATTCTAGTTTTTTGATCTCTCCTCTTCGAAACCCATCCAAACCGCTGTTGTACTCATCGCCGATCGCCGACAGTCCCGAAGCACCCGATCTCCTTCATTGCACCCGAAGAAGGCACCAGCCTAACTCCGATCTTTGATTTCGACTTCAAGTTCCATCGACTTCGACTTCGAGTTCTCCACCGACTTCGACCTCGAGTTCCATCTCAACTTCGATCCCGACTTCGAAACCACCGGTCTACCAACTCTGCTGCCTTCCACCAGTTCACTGACTGCCCTCTCTGACCCGGCCCGCGCCTTCCTCTCGAACCTTCACCCTTGGTCGGAGCTTGCCGACCACTCTATCTTCTCCTTAATCTCTTCGTTTTCAGCCTCTTGGTATCATCTTCAACCTCCACACCATTCCGATTGCCTCAAATCCCGACGCTCCGCTCTCTCACCGATAAGGGAACTTCGACAGGGTGGAAGGGTTGGTTGAGCGGCGAAATGGAGCGGCAAAATGGAGCGGTGACGCATCGATGATGATGACGGTGGGTTGAGGCGCAGCAAGGGGAGGTGACGACGGCACAGGGGATAAGTGGAGTTCGAGGCGGTAGTGGCTGAGCCTTGATGGGTCTCGATGCCTCACCACGAAGAGGAGGATGACGATGGGTTCGAGTTTAGCAATGGTGATGGGCGAGCTCAAGGGTGGTTCGATCGGAGAGGACGACAGGGTAAAGATGGGTTCCTTCGGAGGTTGGAAGATGAAGTTGGGTTCTCTGTGTTTCGTTGTTGGAGAGAAGGAGGAAGAAGAAGTCGAAGGGGTAGGGGGTGTTCAGTTGTGTTTGGGTTTCTGTTGGGGAAACAGAAGAGGGAAAGAGAGAGTAATGGGGAGAGAGGGAGTTATTAAAAATAATAATAATAAAATATAAAAGTGGGTAGTTGAAGATAGTTGGGGGGGGAGGGGGGTTAGAAGATACGGGGAACTGTGCTGTGGAGGAGAATGTGAACAAATTTGTATACGGGTGAGTATATGGGTTTGTGGGTTTGGGTTTAGGGTTAGAGTCCAATAAGAGATGGGTCTGGATTTGGGCTTCAATTAAATATAATAAATTCAATAATAATTGTTGGGCTTCTCATGAAGTCAAAATAATCAATAAAATGATAGTATGGATTAACTTGGGCTTCAAAGTAGATAAATAAAAAGAAGAGAGACAAGATTCTAGTTTGGAATATAAATTTGGATTTCAATAGGAGATTCAAAAGGATTTAAATGAATCGGAAAGAATTTATACAGAAATTGAAATACAAGAATACATGGAGAAAAAAAAGAAAAGAAATGAAAATTTGTATAATCGGAAACATGAGTAACAACAAATAGCACATCAAGCAGAACCAATGATCCAAACACCAAACAGCAGACGGGATCAAAAATAGTAAACAACACTCCCCAAAACAGCACACACCAAAAGAGCACAACATCAACAACAAAATAGACAACGGCAAGAGCAAAGGTGGTGGACAGCACGACGGCGGCACTGCAGAGTTAGACGGGGTTTGTCGAATTGGGCGGCGCAAATGGGGATCCGGCTTTAGAAAAGGGGGGCAGCGATGGGTTCGTCGCTCTGGTCGCGGCTGATGTCAAGGAAGAAGGGAAGGGAGGTCGGGGGCGTTCGAATCTGCATGGTGCTCGAAGGGGGCGACGGGAGGCGTCGATGGGGAGCGTCGACAAGGAGGGCGGTGACCATGGGGTCGCTGGAAAACGGTCGGAAAAGAGAACAGGGAGATGGGTTAGCTGATGGGGTGGACGTCGGAGGTGGCAGTTGGGGTGGGTCTGATCGGGAAGAGAGAAAATGTCAAGGAGAGAGAAAAAGGAGAGAGGAGGTCGGGGTTTCGGGGTTTGGTCAGGATCGGGTCGGGATCGGATCAGGATGGAGGTGTCAGATCCGATCACCTCCTTCTCTTCTTCTTCTTCAACTAACTTAGATCTGGTTAGGCTCTGATACCATGTTGAAAACAGATTTGGGGAAAAATCTTGATTATTCTTCTTGTTCTTTATTCTTTACTGTATACATCTATATATAAGGATTACAATCTTGGAGGAGAAGAAAGGAGATTGAGAGAAGATTGAAGGGTGAGAGATTTGGAAAATCTGTTTCTTATAGATTGGGAAACAGAATATACATATTACTACTTACTACATTTCAACAATGCACCACTTGTAGATCTGAACAACCTGGGGGCGGTGGCGGCTAGCCCCTCCCCCCCCCCCCCCACCCCCCGCGTCGTCCCCCTCCGGTCCCTCCACGACGACGCGAAGCTCCACGAATCCTCTCCTCCACGAATCCTCTCCTCCACGCGATTGTCCTCGACGTCGCGATGCTCCACGTACGGCGAAGCTCCACGAAGATGCTACCGATGCAGCGATTCCGACGGCTTTCCGTTTCGACGAAGGCCAAGATCTTTGTGCTCCGATCGGCGAAGCTTCACGACGCTACTTGAGGTCGATGCGGTGCTCCGCCCCCCACGCGACGATGACGGCGACGGGGCCAAGCTGAGGGCGGTGCGGTATGGGGTCGAGTTGTTGTGCGCCCCCTCCCCCCTTTTTTGTTGGCCCAGATCTAACTGATTTGCCCACCGGGTGAGGCCGGTGGTTCGGCATGGGGTCGTGTTTGCTTTTGATGTGGTTGGGGGTGTGAAGCAAGTAGGTTTGTTCGATTGTGGGTTGGACTTGAGATGGGGTCACTCCATGATTTGCTAGATGTGTGCCCGGATGTTCTGCGTGCTTACCACCATGTCCACACTCTTGGGGCCATTCATGGCAATCTACAAGGGCTGGTAGTGCATGTAAAGATGCCGAGAGTTAGGTTGTCTTGCACGTGCATGTTTGTGGAGTTGGGCCCAAAGATGGGGTCCCTCTGTAATGTGCGATAACTTGTCTCAACTTTCGGGGTGCTCATTTCAACTGCCGCGGAGCGACTATGTCGTGCCAGAGCTTCCTCCCGCATCTGTTGTCGCGAACACCATGGATTTAGGGTTCAAGTGTGTGAAGTCAGTGAGTTGGGGGTGAGGGGGTGTGGTTGGTCTGGAGTGTCCTACGATGTCGCCGATGCAGTCTTCACAGTGCCTACTATCTGGCTATTGAGCTTCCTCCAACTTAGGCCACTGGCTCGTGACAGCGTCGCCTCTTCCCTCGGATTGGGAGTTTGAGTCGAGATAAGTCTGTGTGGTGAGAAATCACCGGAGAGAGTTTGAGCATGAGAGAGGTGAAGGTATCCTCTCCACGGTTCTCTCCTGGAGCGTGGTGTTTGGTGGGGTAAGCGCGATAGTTGTTTGGTGAGAAATCGCCTGAGAAAGCGCTATCGTATGAGAGGTAAAGGTATCCTCTTCACGGCTATCTCTTTGGTAGTGGCTGTGGGAGCAGCCGACACGTTTGTAAGATGAGTGGTGGAGTTGGTAGGAGGGTGCGATCGCTGTGCATGTGCCGTGGGGTCAGTTTTCGATCTGCAGGGCTTGGGCCCAAAGATGGGGTCCCCCCAGCGAGGTGAACGCAGGGATCGGCGGGTAATAAAATCCTGCCAGACTTGTTTCAGGTGGGTGTCCATGTGTCGTGGAGGCACTGTACGAAGCTAAACTGACGTACTCACAATTTTGCTGGACCGAGCTGGTTTTTCGGCCCACCCTCCAGAGTTGTTGGAGGGATTTGTTGTTTGTACGCGTCATGTTGCTTCATGTATATTTTAGTTTCTGTCTGTAGTTTGTATTTGGGCCCAGTACTCTGAGTTTGTTTCGTTAAACTCTTATTAATGAAACAGGGTGGCCAGATTCCACCTTTTCCCTAAAAAAAAAACAATGCACCACTTGTACCCTACTGATAAGTTTATTTTTGCTGAGACTATAGCACGTTGGTCTGAGTATTGATCTTTTGAGATGAATTGGCAGCAGTTCCAGTGGGAGCTTCTCGTGGCAGTAACTCATCGTAATTTGATGCCACTGTCACAAGCCTTTGTGAATTCTGCACCCAGAAATATGCATGGGGTCCCCAACCTGCATCAATGCTAATGAGCAAGAGGTCCGGGGATCAAGCCCCGCTTGCATCACTCCGAACTTTTATTATTATTATTATTATTATTATTATTATTATTATTATTATTATTATTATTATTATTATTATTATTATTATTATTATCGTAAAACACGATGAGTAGTACCCCTGCGTTCCATCACTCTGAACTTTAACGATACTTATTATCTCAGTGTGGTACACTGGACTTTGGAAAGAAAAAAAACACAAATTCAAAAGTAGAATCTTCATGAAGAAAAGAGCTAAGATTTACAGAAAGAGAAGGGAAATATATATTGTGGAAGAATCCACCACAACTCGCAGTGCTAATAGCAGAAGTACACCACAAGCAGTAGAAACTACCAGGACTTAGTTAGATAAACCAAGAACAAGACATCACAATATATGCAAGATCTCACAAGAACACAGTCAATATGCAGAGATAACCAATACTTCTGATTCCCCAAGAAATACAAAGATTACAAAGAGATTACAACTCTCGATCTCTCTCCCTCACCTTTGAAACACTCGACACAATCCCCTTGTGAAATTGAACAATGATAACGGCTCACCTCTTGATCTCATCTGTCACGCCCCGCTTCCCAAAAATACAGAATACGAGCACGTAATATTGGCCCAGCGTCACCCATAAGCTGTTTATCCGATTAACTCAACAATATAAACAATACAGAATAATTGCGCAGGCAATAATAATAATCTCATGAACAATAGTACTTGGAATTAAGCAATAAAAATATCTAAATACAATAATAATCCAACGCCTGTAAACAAATAACAATATTCGGGTCATAAGCCTAATACAATAAAATAACAATAATCCAATAATTAAGTTTTCATAACAAAGCAATAAATATTTATTAAGCGGCGATGCAATCAATTTCTTCACCAATTTTGTTCTCCCAATCCATCAGGTAATTCTCCATCAACATCTGTAAGCACTTCATCTAAAAGAGGAGAAAAATTATCTTTCGAGCAAGTCATGGACAACAAGTAGAGAAAGCAGGGAACAATGAAATAACAGTATAACAATGAATCAATGGATCAATAAGAATCAATAACATGGGACAAAAATCATGATAATAGATGTAATTGGCTATAAACAATGGTTCAATAATCGGTAACAATAATCAATGATCAATAACAATAACACTTAGCCAATATTCGATATCAATAGAAACAATGAGGAACAATATGACGTGTCGATGTTGTGTGATCCTTAAGTCTTTTAATCATTTTAACTCCTAACTAATGTACGTACTACTGTGTCCCATGTGTTCCGTACCACAAGTTCGATGCATACAATCAATTTTGTTTTAGACTATAGTGGAAGATTCTATAGATCATGTACTCGACAACAGAAATCAATATTCAATAGTGACCGATGACCGAATTAATCGAGATACTGTAGTCAATAATCTACAAATAATCGATGACCGATATGACCAATAGACCAATAGACCAATAGACCAATAGATAGGGAAACACAGGCCCCTCCTCCGAGTACAGTCCCTATATCATCAACTACTCTAGTCAATTCCTTAAACCTCGGCTTGTTAATTATTTATCAATGCAACAATACAATATGCAATTTGGGACATGAGATGAACCATAGTATCAATATGAGAACAATAGGATGAAAACATGAAATAGGACAATTAGAATGATGACAATAACTCATTAGAATCATGCATTGCAATATACATTCATTAATTCATGCAATAGTACAATATAGGAATAATTAATCCATTAAAAAGAAGAATCTAAAATTCGGGACAGCTAGCGCAATCTGTACAAAAATGTAGTTTCCCACTAACTCAGAAATCGAAAGTGGAATCCGTCAGAAAATCTGGACACTAGACTTCCATACGGTTCCAGCGCATATTTAAAGTTCAAATTCCGAAAACAATAGCTAGGTCAAACACATGTTTCTTTACAGGTTATATGTTCAGCCAGAATTTCGACATCTTGTTGTTTTATTTTTTTGAATCAGAAAAAACTCAATATTAAAATCAGTAAAAACATTTTCTGGACTCCTAAACATGTTAAGCAACAATCTGGAAATTTTCACAGCAAAATTTTATCATTTGATCAGCCTTTTTACTGTTTAAACATGAAAGGTTCGAGAATCTGAAAATCTAAAAGTAAAAACACAGCTGTAGTAAAATGGGCATAACTTTTGCTACAAAACTCGGAATTCAAAAATTCTGGATGTTATTGGCAATTAGACACTTGGGACTACATTTCATATTCAGAAAGTATTTTATTTTAAGGTCATATACTGGTTCAAAAACAGCGATCAAAGTTCAGGTCAGCAAGTATGTACAGTTTTTAGGGTATTTTTCGTGAAAATAAATTAATTAAACATGATGGGTATCGATTCTTTAGTTAATAAATTGTGTAACTAGCATGATAGGTGTCCAAACTTGGTAAATAAAATTTAGAACACACACATATACAATTCTAACATCAATCATTCATCAAACGATTAAACGACATACAACCTAACGATTGTCTCTACAATAATTTATTTGTGTTGTGACTTGTATGAATAACCCTATTATCAATTCTATATGCATTTATGAAAGATTCAAACTTTAGAGTTAAAGTGGCACGATGTCAAGAATATTGGGGTTAGCTCGTGTAAATCCTCAATAGACCCAACGAAAGAGATAACAAAGCATAATACGGTAACAAAGAGATCTACTTGCAAGAATTTCAATAACACTTGAATTTGATACAATTAGCAATTCAAGATGTCGGTGACTTGCCTGTTAGATGGTGAAAACGAACACCAAGAATAACGGGATAAGGATCCCGAAGCAACAAACCCACGAACTAACACAATCCACCAATAGCACGTACAATATACGTGCAAAAGAGATCCAAAAGCAACAACACAACAGCAAAAGAGACAAGCAGCCACAGCAGCGTCAGCAAAGGGCAAGGGGTCTGACGACAACGGGGTCGTCGGCGAGCGAGGGTCATCGGCGTCGCAGGCAGCGGCGTGACGGGACAGGTTGGCGGTGATCGAAACTGGGAGGAGGTGGGAAAGGAGTTGGGTTCTGGCATCGGCTAATGTCGAGGAGAGAGAAGAAGGGAGGCCGGAGGTTGGGGGTTGTTCTGGGTGGTCGACGGGAGGAGGGACGACGAAGGGAAGGTTCGCCGGAGGAGGGTATGTGGTTGGAGAAGATGAACAGAATAGGGTTGGGGTGATTTAGGCGGGAAAACACAGGAGAGAGAGAGAGAGAGAGAGAGAAAACGTGAGGAGAGAGAATAAGCGGCTAGGGTTTCAATAATGTGCAATTTTTAGAGTTTGCAGTAGAGTTGTATTTATAAGGTACAAATAGGGTACTGGGTTAGTGGTTTAGGGTTTAATAAAAATGGTTTTGGGTCAAGAACACATCAAATTGGGTTTTAGGGTTCAATAAGAGATAGATCATAATCAATCAGGTTCAAATAAAAATACCCACAATAAATAAGAGAGCAATATGATCAATAAGAATTGCTTGATCAAAAAGAACGAAGAAATTTTACGAACAAAAATTTAAATCCAAATAAATAAATAAATAATACAAATGCATTAAAATATAAATTAAGGGAATTCGCCAATAAAATCAGATCAAGTACGAAATAAAAATAATTCGATAAATGAATTCTAATTAAATAATCAAGAAATAAAAATTAATTATTATAATAACAGAAATAGTAAAATCATACAATAAAATAATATTCGGGTTTAACAATTTAATTAAAATAATCCGATAATAATAATATATTTGTTTTAGCCTCAAATATAAATAGTCGACCAATAAGATATAGAAATAAGATCAAAATACACCATTATTCGAAATGAATAAAATTTTCGATTAGAAACCACTTTAATAAAATATCCAAAAAGAATTTAGCACAAAATAAATTTATAAAAATCAAATTATAGAAAATACACGGAAAAATACTAATTATCGGGAATAGGGGTTACATCATCAGTGATGGATTAGATCGACACAAACCCTAGAGTCTACAGCCATATATATCGCTCCTAAGTAAACCCTAAAAGATAAAACACAAATTCAACTTATTAGGCCTAAATAATATACAGCGCCGCGGACGGTCGACCGCAACTCTCTAGCCTCTACTTGCTATCTTCATCTCCTTCTCTTCTTCTCCAATTTCAAGTACTCCGTGCTTAAGTGTATTTGATGCCACAATCCTAACACACATGACTAACTTACTCAAGAGAGTTTACATTCTGCTTTCCAAAATTTTAAAATCCGATATCAAAGCATATATATATTTGTGTTTCATTAAGCATTGTGCAGCTAAGAAGACATGCCCAACTAGCCTAATGTTAATTTCGTGATACGGAAAGTTAAATACATTTTGTATTCAGATCAAGGGTATTAAGAGTTAAATTGATAACAATAACATCAATGATGCGGTTTGTTTTTGGAAAGAGTGTAGATGCACCAGGTGTGAGTTCGGATTCAATTTGTAAGGGGGGAAGAGCTCGGTAACGGACGGTGAGCTGGAGGCTCGCTCCGGCACTGAAGGGTCGGCTCGGCTGGCCTTGCCTCGTGTACCTGCAGACGGTCTCGGAACACCGGGGTTTATCCCGGTGGCAGACCCTCCGACGATCTAGTCAGTCTCTGAGAGAGAGTAGCAATAACTAGGGATTTTAAGTGGTGAAGATTGATTACCTTTGAAGGTGGGTGAGGGCCTGGTATTCATAGATAACCCAACCGGGTTTGGATCCGCTTGGGGGCCGGGTCTGGACCCGAAAGCCCATGGGCCTAACGTGGCAAGAGGCCCAGGTGGTTTAGGGAACACGTGGCAGTGCCCCAGAGCGGTTTAGGGCTGACGTGGCAAAGCCCCAAGGGGCTTTGGAGCTGACATGGCAGATCGTGGGGGCCCTGTGTCTTTGGGAGAATCGGAGGGCCTAGGTTGTGCCAGGTCATCCCCCTCCCTTACCCGGCTGAGTGGAAGGCCCGTGGGACCGCCGAGGATGGGAGACTGAGGGTCGTGGCGGGTCGTCGGAACGGGAAGGGCTGGTTTCGTGGTGGTGAACTTACGGCTCGGCACCGAGCCTGTGGTGTCCGGGGCCAAGCTGGCTTGACTTTGAGCGAGAGCCATCCTGGGCCCCAGGCCATTTTTATCCTACCTCATAAGCCCCCCACTCCTGCGGGGATGCGAGAGTTAGCCGTAGAGGAGTATTTTCTGGTCGTGTTGGGCCTTCGTGAGAAGGCAACCCTGGTGCGAGACCTTACCTCAGGCAGGCAAGGGTTTTACGGGTCGGCAAGGGCGATGGCACACCGTTGGGCCTTCGTGAGAAGGATACCCTTGTGCGAGACCTTACCTCGGACTGACGAGGGTTTATGGGTCAGCAAGGGCGATGGCGAACCGTTGGGCCTTCGTGTGAAGGCTACCCTGGTGTCAGACCTTACCTCGGACTGGCGAGGGTTTATGGGTCGGCAAGGGCGATGGCGAACCGTTGGGCCTTCGTGAGAAGGCTGAGCTGAGCTGCTAGCTGCCCTCATGGAGCATTAATGGCGCTCCAGGATTTGCGCGGCGTTCCAACTTCCCGGGGTCATTAAATGGCGTCCTCTAATAAATGCGTGGCGCTTCAGCTCCCTAGGCGTGACTGCTGGGCTTCCGTCACTTGGCCTCCCAAGGGCCATAATGGCTGGTCCTTGGAGGGAGGTTATAAATATCCCGCTCCCCCCTGTAGCTTCGATCACAGCAAGCGTGGTTCATGGACCATCGGAGGTGTCTACCTTGGGCGGACGCCTGTTTCTTGAAAAATTCTAACCTTGAGAGCGTCGGATGGGTGGTCACTCTATCGCCGTGAACTTCTCCTGACTCTGACGGCGCCGATGCGGATGTCAGAGCCAGGGGAGATCAGGGCAGGAGGGATGACGACCGGAGTTCAGACCCGGAGGACAAGGTGCCTCGGACGAATGGGTCTTCTCCGATCTCTGTCTTCCTTTCGGGCTGACGGCTTCTGATGGTTGTCAGCCCGAAGGAGCTAGAGATGGGAGGGGGGCCGATCTACTTTCCGACTGGGCCTCACGCGATGGTGGTTTTTCTCCCACCCTTGAACGATTCGTGGTTTCGGCTTCCGAGGCCGTAAGCCTCGAGTTGCTCACGGGTGAGAGGGGAACCGACCGAGTCCTCGGGCCCGGGGCGCTCGCCGAGGGCGGGTGCCTTAAAACTTTTAACCAAAATTTTCTCTTGCTCCCAGGGACAGATGCGGGGGTGTCCGGGTCCGAACTACTTCGTCCGGACCGACCCTTGCGTCTGGTTTCCAATCTGGTGCTGGGTGACATCAGCGGTGCACGTTCCAAGGTGACGTGGTGCGATTTTATAGGTGGCAGTTTCACGTCAATCAAGGAACAATTACGCGAAAAACGAGGAGTCACTTTTTCCTCTATAAATACCCCCACCTTTCCCCTATTCCGCTCATTTCTCTCCTGCTGCTTTCTCCAAAAAATACCCAAACACTTCGGCGCTCGTCATTACTGTTTGTAGCACCGGGCTCGTCTTTCCGAGGCAACCAAAGGTTAGTTTGTAAGTTTATTTAGTTAGGCATGTCTAGGGCTCAGTCTGGCTCTTCGGCATCGACATCTAGGGGGAAGGGAACCCTGTCACCGAGCTCTCAGACTCGACATCGTGGGAGGAGGAGACGAAGACCGTGTATGATGTGAAGCCTCTTCGCTCTCGGAAGCCGTATGTGGTGGAGAGCAGCAATTCTGAGGAGGGGAGTGATAGCTCGGACGATATTCAAATACTGGATCCAGCTTCCGAGGAGGAGGAGGGTAGTCAAGGCGAGGGTGGAGCGGACGAGGCTCGGACAGGAGGTACGGGGAGGAGATCCACGGTCCGGGGAGTAGGTTCATCTTCCACGCTGACTGGTCTCGAGCGCTTATCCACTCCCTTGCCGGAGAGGGCAAAGAAGAAGAGGGTGCCAAGAAAGAAGGGGGCGAAGGCCGGTGGTTCGAGCCAGGCGCCCATCCTCCGGAATGTAGTGACGGGGTCGCCCGTACAGCCGAACAAGTTCCGACAGTACCCCGATGATCTCTCTGATAAGGTGCTGTATGGGGTTCAGCCATCTTCGCCGAGTTGGAAGATGGTGAAGATGGACACGCTTCCGACGATCTTGGAAGCTGGTGACTTGGAGGTTGCTCAGTCGGCGTTCCACATCGGGTCCGGTTACGAACTCATGTTGCCGAGCCCGAGCCTCCGTCCTACCGACCCCCTGCTGGCATGGTACAGTGTCTTCCCCGTAGACGCCTTCGGCTCTGGACTAAGGCTTCCGGTCCATCCGTTTATTCGGGATGTGCTAAATTGGGCGTCCCTGGCTCCGATGCAGTATGGGCCGAATTCATGGAAGCAGATCATCTGTTTCGTGTTGCTGTGTGAGGAGCAGAAGGTGCCTCTTAGGTTGGGCATGTTCCGGGCGATGCTGGGGATCAGCTCGTCGGGGGAGTCGGAGGGGATATACTATGTTTCACCTCGGAGTAAGGGAAAGGTGGTTCATGGCCATCCGGACTCCATCAAGGAGTGGAAACGAAAATATTTCGTGATCCAGAGCGAGGAGCCTTGGGATATTCCCACTCGTTGGAACTATTATAAGCCGGGCTTCAAAGCGCCGAGGCCGAAGGACCTGACGGTCGAGGAGTGGAAATTTGTCGAGCACCTCCGTCTGTCGCATAGCATCAGCTGGCCGAAGGTGACAGAGGGTCACCTCGCGAGCGTTGGACTGAGCCCGGCCGTGTCTTGTATGTAGTTGTTTCTTTCTCTTTGTTTTACTATTCTTTTGAGCTCATTGTCCTTAATAGGTCTTTTTGTAGGTATGGATCCAGAATCGATTAAGGCTCGGAGGCTCGCCTTGAAGCAGAAGAAGGCCGAGGAAGGGGGAGAAGTGAAGAGGCCGAGAGGGTCGTCCCAAGTGGTCTCCGAGGTCCCGGGCGACCCCAAGATGAAGAGAACACGCTCAGAGACGAGCAAGGAGGCGGCCGCTCAGAAGGGTTCGGGTCAGGCGAAGGCGTCCGAGCGCAGCAAGGGGAAGGGTCCCCTGGTCGGAGCCGAGGGAGAGGACACCGTCATGGAGGAGCTGCGACGGCCGTGGATGCCGCCTGGTCGATACAGGCGGGGGACTGTCTAACCCGCGAGCCCCAGGCCATCGATGTGGTGGAGAACCTGGCGACTCCTCGAGACCGTGAGGAGATGAGCGGCGAGACCTTGGAGCAGGCATACACGCGCCTGGCGCAGGCCAGCGTGATGGTAAGTCCGCCGACCGCTCTTCCCTTGTGAATTTATCGTGAAGGAGGTTTTCCTAATACTGATTGGTTGCCGCAGGCTTGTGTGCAGGGGGCCCACGTGAAAAGACTCTATGAGGCGGCCGTGGAACGGGAGCGAGTTCGAGCAGACAAGAGCTTGCAAGAAATGAAGGAGATGAAGATCGAGCTCGACGGCTTGCACAAGAGGGAGCAGCAGCTTAAGCTCGTGCTCGATGCCTGGGATGCCGAGTGGGCTAAGAAGGTGGCCGCCCTAAAGAAGAAGTTCGCGGGGGAGAAGGAGGAACTGACGACGACGGGGAAGGACCTGGTGATCGCGGCCCAGGATGAGGTCTACGCGAAGGCCCTCAGCCATGTGAGGCACTTCTACCCGACCATTGATCTGTCCAGCCTCGACTATGATATGGAGATCGAGGGGCCACCGAAGACTCTTGATGTTGACCCTCCCGTCGTGGGTTCGGCTGCCGACCCTCCCGTGAACCCGGCTGATGCTGAGGTGACAACATAGGCTGTTTGCCCCCTTGTTTTTGTCTCTTTCTTCCTTTCTATTGTATTTGCCGAATGCGGACTGGCCACCGCAATTTTGTATGAAGGATTTGATTTATAAAAAAGGATTTTTTGATTGGCCAAGTCTTTTGTACTCGGATTTTTCCGGACCCCTTTTGTGGATGTGTTTTGAGCGGTGGTTGGTTCTCTTTTAGGTAACGGCTTTCCCTCCCGAGGCAGACCCCCGTTGCTCCGACGTGGCATGGCTCCGGAGTAAAATCAAGGTCCTGGAGGCCACGTTGGTCCGTTATCGCCAGGGGGCTCGCGACCAGGAAGCTGCCTTTAACTATTATCGGGACAAGTCCGAGGCTCTGAGTGCCGAGGTGAACCGGCTGAAGAGGGCGATGGCAGACCGGGACCTCGGAAGTGCCGGTCTTGGGTATACCATGTCGAGTGCGTCGGTGCAGAGGCCCTCGTCTGAGAGGCTTCTTCGCGACATCATAGTGGAGAAGGAAATGGAGATACACCGTTATAAGACGATGCTCGGTGTGTCCGGAACGAGGATGGCATCCTCCTCAGGAGACCGGCGAGCGGAGGGGGTTCCTTCGGCGTTGCTGTTGCTGGAGCGTGTCCGACCGATTGATGCCCAGAGCTCCGTCGCCGGTGTGTCGACCGTGGCTGACTCTAAGGACCATCGCGACGAGGAGTGAGGTCCTAGCCGTTCGATTGGAGTGGGATTGCCATCCGTCGGGCCCGAGGGGCCCTAAGAGTGAATTCTTTCTTTGTGAAATGAGTGGAGTGGTCCTATAACGGTCTTTGTTTGTTTTCCAGAACTAATAAGGGAGTATAAATAAGGAGTTTCTTTACATTCGTTGCCCTGGCCAATAGCTTTGCTGATTGATGGTGAAAATATGGTTCGGTCCTGCCGACCCGTGAGGGATCGACACCGGGCGTGGCGTTTTGGACGCTGGGAGGCGTTATAGCGACTCCCTGGCCTTAAGCCAGTTTGGACCAACCGAGGCATGGGGGGACGACACCAGAGTGAGGACTTGGGTGTCAAAGCTTCGAGAAAGCGATCCCATTGTCCGGTGTTAGGTCGGACCTGCCGAGGCGTTTGGAGTTTGACAAAAGGGGATCTCTTTCATATATGTAGAGAGGGGCGCTAAAAGGGCCTTTTACATATGAAATCTTACAAAATTATTATTTACATTAGCCAAGCTGGGACCTATGTCCGTTCTTCTAGGAACTTCATTAGGTACTCGGCATTCCAGGGTCGCTTGATCGCTCGACCCTCCATGTCCACCAGTCGATAAGTGTCAGGCCGTATGGCCTCGACGACCCTGTATGGGCCCTCCCAGTTGGGGGCCAGCTTCCTCTTCTTGGTCGGATCTGAAACGGACAATTTGCAAAGCACGAGGTCCCCTGCTTTGATGTCTGTCGGCGGACCTTCTTGTTGTAAAACCTCTCGATCTGCTGTTGGTAGATGCTCCTTCGGACGGAGGACTTCTCCCTGACTTCGGCGACGAGGTCCAGGTTGGCCCTTAGGCCGGATGAGTTCTCGGCTTTGTCGAAGGCCATAATCCGGGGAGAGGGTAAATCGATCTCTACGGGGATCACCGCCTCGGTCCCGTAGGTCAAACTGAATGGTGTCTCCCCCGTGGGGATCCTCTTGGTGGTTCGGTGCGCCCATAGCACGCTGGGCAGCTCTTCCACCCCCAGCCCTTTGGGGGAACTGTCGAGGTGCTTCTTGAGGCCGTTGAGGATTTGCCTGTTCGCGTTCTCCGCTTGGCCGTTGGACTGAGGGTGGCATATAGCAGAGAAGCGTTGCTGGATGCCGATGTCTTCGCAGAACTTTCGGAAGTTTTGGCCTGCGAACTGTGTCCCGTTGTCTGTAACGAGGACCTGAGGGATCCCAAACCGACAAACGATATTCTTCCAGAAGAACTGCTGTATTTGGCGCTCGGTGATGCTGGACAGCGGCTCGGCCTCGAGCCACTTTGTGAAGTAGTCGATGGCGACTATCAAGAATTTCCTTTGTCCTGTTGCTACGGGGAAGGGGCCCACAAGGTCCATGCCCCACATGGCAAATGGCGTAGGACTAGCCAGGGATCGGAGATTGGCTTGAGGAAGCCTCTTGATAGGGGAGAACCTCTGGCATGGGCCGCACCTCTTGACCAGGTCTTGGGAGTCTTGGAGCATGGTGGGCCAATAGTAACCCTGATTCAGGGCATTACGAGCGAGGGATCTGCTCCCCATATGGCATCCGCCGACCCCTTCATGAAGTTCTTTCAGCGCGTAGCTGGCTTCGTCATTGGTGAGATAGCGGAGGTATGGCTTACCATCGGCCAGTGTGTACGAGCGTTTGAAGAGGATGTCATCGATCATGACGAACCTTTCAGCTCGGATCCTGACTCATCTTGCCTTGGCCCGGTCTTCGGGAAGCTCGGCTCGGACTAAGAATCTCCGAATGGGGGTGGTCCAGTCGTCCGGACTGATACCGCTTTGTACGCACATTACCTCCTGGTCTCGGTCATTGATACTTGGTTTTAAGAGGATTTCGATGAGTACCGTTTGGTCGAGGCCCTCGAAGGAGGAGGAGGCGAGTTTAGATAATGTGTCTGCTTGGGCGTTCTGCTCCCTGGGGACCCTAACGACCGTGGAGCAGCAGAAGGATGCTAGGAGACATCGGACCACAACCAAATACTTCACCATCCGGTCGTCACGGGCCTCGTATTCCCCGGTGATCTGGTTGACCACGAGCTGAGAATCGCTGAAGGCCCGGATCTGCTTAGCTCCGGCTCGGTGTGCCAGGGTCAGTCCGGCGATCATGGCCTCGTATTCTGCCTCGTTGTTGGAGGCCGGAAAGTTGAGGCGGGGGGAGTATTGAAGTAGGAATTGGTCAGGGCCTCGGAGGATGATTCCAGCTCCACTCCCGGTTTCACAGGAGGATCCGTCGACATAGACTTCCCAGGTCGGGTCCGACCCTTTGACACTTGGCTGCTCCGAAGCTGTGCACTTGGTGATGAACTCGGTGAGGGCCTGACCTTTGATCGCCGTCCTCGGCTGATAGCCGATGTCGTATTGGCTCAGCTCAATTGACCACTTGACCAAGTGGCCAGAGTTCTCTGGCTTGTGGAGGACGGTTTTCAAGGGCTGGTCAGCCAGAACTTGGACAGAGTGAGCTTGGAAGTAGGGGCGGAGCTTCCGGGCCGCCATGACCAGAGCATAGGCCACCTTTTCGATCTTTGCGTACCTCGTCTCAGTGGGGAGTAGGACCTTGCTTACATAATACGGCGGCTTCTAAACCCCGTCCTCTTCTCGGACGAGGACGACGCTGAGGGCGCTATCCGAGGCAGAGAGATAAAGCCACAGGAGTTCACCCGGTTCGGGTTTGCTGAGGAGAGGAGGGTTGGCGAGGTACTGCTTCAGCTGCTCGAAGGCTTCTTGTTGAGGGGCACCCCACTCGAAGCCCCATTTTTCGCGCAGAGCTTTGAAGAAGGGGAGAGACTTCTCCCCTGATTTGGAGAGGAAGCGACCGATGGCCGCCAACCGGCCCGTGAGTCTCTGAACCTCCTTGACATTCCGGGGTGGGGCCATGTCTATTATGGCCTAAATCTTCTCTGGGTTCGCCTCGATGCCGCGCTGGCTGACGACGAACCCCAAAATTTTTTCGGAGGAGACCCCGAATGCGCACTTGGCCGGGTTGAGTCTCATGTTATGACGTCGGAGGATTCTGAAGGCTTCCTCGAGGTCAGCGACGTGATCCTGGCCGGCCCGGCTTTTGACGAGCATGTCGTCGACATAGACCTCCATGTTGCGGCCGATTAGGTCTTTGAAGATCCGGTTCACGAGCCGTTGGTAGGTGTAACGCCCCGAATCCCAAATACACTGAATTCGAGATGTTCTACAGGATCTTTTCACTTTCTTTAGTACAATTTTACAAGGAAATTTAAACTTTTCACTTTACATCAGAGTTTACATCAATATTACACATTACATTTGCACAGCGGAAGTAAAATTTACACTACAAAAGAAAGTAGCTTTCCCGGCGGTTTTTTCCCGGCGTTTTACTAGTAGCGCCGGGGTAGGGAGCCAGTAGGAATTGGGCGCCAGATGGGATGGTCATACACCGGCGGTCTATTTAAAACGCCGGTGAATGTTAGAATTCACCGGCGTTTTAGCTGAACACGCCGGTGAAGTTTATTATTCACCGGCGTTTTTTATTATAAACGCCGGCGAATATACTGGCACATTCACCGGCGTTTCCAATTAAAACGCCGGTGAATAACTGGGAATAAAACCCGCGAACCCTAATCGTTCGCTCGCCATTTACCCATTACCCCCCCCCCCCCCAAAAAAAAGGAAAAAAGGCGCTTCCTTTCCCTCCTTCCCCGCTCTATTTCCCGCGCGTTTGCCTCCGCCGCTTCGTCCTCTTCGACGGCCTTCGACCATTCGAAATCGTCCCTTATTCCCTTCGTCCTTTTCGATTTCGTTCTTCCCTCTCTCGATCTGGAGGTGAATCGGCGGTCGCCCCCTCTCTCTCTCTCTCTCCTACGCCCCCGCCCTCGTCGCCCCGCTCCCTCCCTCTCTCTTCGGTATGATCTCTTGATTTCCCTTATTTTCCAAAAAAGGCAGCTTTTTTCAGTTTGGCATGAAAAATATATGCTTAGATAATGAAAAATATATGCCTGTTACGTGTTCGATTTCCTTAGCATGAACGGTTTAGTTGAGATGAAGAATTAATAGAAAAATATATGCTTAGATAATGGAAATTTTCATCTTCTTTTACTGTTAATGAAGCTGATTTCATGCATCTGATTGTCTTCATGGCATGTTTGTTTTTTTACCCAAAATGGGTTCACTGTGAACTGAGGATATTGTATAGGTACGTATGCCAAAATTCTCTGGCCGGATATGCACCACACTTGGGTTTTAGATTTAGTTGGGCACAGTGAATTAGTAGAGCAACATATAAGCTCAGTTAATGGGAAATTTTCATTTTCAGATACTATTAAAGTAACCTGATTGCAATCTTTGGCATGGTTTTTTAACACAAAATGGGTTCACTTCCAAACTAAGTATGCTGCATAGCATACCCGTTTTCTTTCACTGTTAATGAAGCTGATTTCATGCATCTGATTGTCTTCTTGGCATGATTGTTTTTTACCCAAAATGGGTTCACTGTGAACTGAGGATGCTATAGGTACGTATGTCAAAATCCTGCGGCCGGATACGCACAACAATTGGATTTTAGATTTAGTTGGGCTAAAGAAGTAGTAGAGCAACATATAAGCTCAGATAATGGGAGATTTTCATTTTCAGATACCGTTAAAGTAACCTGATTGCAATCTTTGGCATGGTTTTTTTACACAAAATGGGTTCACTTCCAAAATGAGTATGCTGCATGCATAGCATCCCCAGTTTGTATAGGTTCACTTCCAGACTAAGTGAACTGAGGATGCTATAGGTACGTATGCCAAAATCCTTCGGATACGCACAACAATTGGGTTTTAGATTTAGTTGGGTTGAAGAAGTAGTATAGCAACATATAAGCTCTGATAATGGAAAATTTATCATTTTCAAATACTGTTAAAGTAACCTGATTGTCAATCTTTGGCATGGTTTTTTATACGAAAATGGGTTAACTTCCAATCTAAGTATGCTGCTAGCATCCCCATTTTCTTTTTTTGTTGTTAGTGAAGCTTATTTTCATGCATCTGATTGTCATCTTGGCATGTTTTTTTTACCAAAATCGGTTCACTGTGAACTGAGGATGGTATAGGTACGTATGCCAAAATCCTCCGGCCGGATATGCGGCTACAATTGGGTTTTAGATTTAGTTGGGATGAAGAAGTAGTAGAGCAACATATAAGCTCAGATAATGGGAAATTTTTCATTTTCAGATACTGTTAAAGTAACCTGACTGGAATCCTTGGCATGGTTTTTTAACAAAATGGGTTCACTTCGTAACTAAGTATGCTGCATAGCATCCCCAGTTTCTTTCACTGTTAATTAATTGAAGCTTATCCCCTGCATCTGATTGTCATTTTGGCATGTTTTTTTGACCAAACTGGGTTCACTGTGAACTGAGGATGCTATAGCTCTATGCCAAAATTCTCCGGCTATGTACAACAATTGGTTCAGCGTGCAAAATATATGCTTACATACTAGACATTTTAATTTTTCTTTTACTGTTTCTTTTGTTTAGTAGTAGTAGTATTATTATTATTATTATTATTATTATGAGATAAGTGATTATTAGTAGTCATGAACAGAATAGTTCATGAGTCATCAGATCTTCTTGTTACCGTAGTTACAACAGGACGCACTCATTATTCGGCCGATTCCTCTTCATCAGCAAAATACCCTTTACCATCATCATCTCCTTGAACGGAAAGCCAAATACAGGGGAGACTATAGTCGATTTTTTTTTATGCTCGAACACAGGGTGTGTGATAAAATACCGTCTAAGGTGGTTGTGATCATTTCCACAAAAGGTCGTTTAGGGTTTAGTGAATAGAGTAGATTGTATTAAGAAGTAGTTTTTTTTTGTACATTTTTTGGAGCCACAATTTCTTTATTTTACAGTTAGAGATTATATCGTTCATTTATTTGCAGCTAGGGTTGATTTTCAAATAGGTGAAATTTAATATACAAAATGCCTTTTACTGTTATTACTATTTAATATATAAAATTTTAATTTCAGACTGTGTGCTATTGATATAATGGATAGAAGTTGGATTAGTAAACCACGATTATCCAAGGAGTACCGTGATGGTATTAAAGATTTTATTATCTTTGCCAAACGACATTCCCGTGATCCCAACCTAATCCTTTGTCCATGCCTTCGCTGTACAAATTGTATGCTGAGGACATGTGACGTAGTACATACACACTTGGCTGTCAACGATTTTCTTCAAGGGTACACAAGGTGGTTTTGTCATGGAGAGGATCATACGGCAGCTCCTGTTCGTCCGGTTGTATTAGAAAATGAGGCTGAGCCCTTAGTGAACGAAGACTTAAGCGTTCCCGATGAGATGCATGCTTTGTTACAAGATGCCATGGGGAATCATAATGTTCCTTTCCACACCAATGACCCAACAACCGAAGTTCACAATGAGTCAATAGAAACAAACCAGATTGGTGGTGGGGTGGACGAGGAAATGTCTGGCCCCACCCATGAAAATAATAAGCAGCAAGAATCCTTCGCTAAGTTACTTGAAGATGCTAGTATCCCGTTGTACCGCGACTGCACCAAATTTTCTAAGTTCTCATTCATTGTCAGACTATTTCAGATTAAATGTTTAAACGGGTGGTCTGCTAAGTCCTTCACTATGCTACTTGAATTGTTGAATGAAGCATTTCCTGAAATCTGTATTCCAAACTCAGCCTATAAAATCAAAAAATTCCTAAGTTCTCTCGATCTAGGATATGAGAAGATAGCAGCATGTCCAAATGACTGTATGCTTTTCACGAGTGGTAAGGAAAGTCTGGATAATTGCGAAGTGTGTGGTTCTTCGAAATGAAAAGAAAGACCAAATCAAGACGAGGGAGCCAGCGGATCTACTAAGCGAAGTAGGAAAAAGAAGCCTGCCAAAACATTGCGTTACTTTCCTCTGATCCCTAGGTTACAAAGATTGTTTATGTCCACGAAAACTTCTTCTGATATGAAATGGCATGCTGAAGGCCGCACTAATGATGGGATTCTTAGACATCCTGCTGATTCTCAATCTTGGAAAAGATTTGATGAAAGATATCCTGATTTTGCGGAAGATCCTCGAAATGTGAGACTTGGACTAGCTAGTGATGGCTTCAACCCTTTCAGGCAAATGAGTAGTACATACAGCATATGGCCGGTTGTGTTGATACCATACAATTTGCCGCCTTGGAAATGCATGAAGCAGTCCTCATTTATTTTGTCCATGATAGTTCCTGGACCGAAAGGTCCTGGAAATGATATAGATGTGTACCTACAACCGTTAATAGATGAACTTCAGAAGTTGTGGGTGGGTGTTCCAACCTATGATGCTGTGGCTAAAGAAACATTTTCTCTTCGTGCCGTGTTGTCTTGGACCATCAATGATTTTCCAGCATATGCAAATTTATCTGGATATAGTACTAAAGGACGTTATGCATGTCCATGTTGTGCTGACCAAACTAGTTCAAGGTGGTTGTACAATGGCAGAAAGTTTTGCTATATGGGTCATAGGAGATGGTTGCCTGACACACATATATTTCGGACAGAGGCAGCGAAATTTGATGGCACCGACGAGTGGGAACATGCTCCTGGGTCTTCCTCTGGTTCAGATATTTTGAGGCGGGTAGATGGTCATCAATTCAAATATGGAAAGGAACCAGAAGTCAGGACAAAGGGCAAGAAAAGGGCAAGGCCGGAGCAAGATGAGGAGACCGATCTATATGGCGAGGATGAGGATCAAAACTTGACGAGTTTAGGTGCATGGAAGAAGAAGAGTATTTTCTTCAAGTTGCCGTATTGGGAATTCAACTTACTGAGACATAATTTAGATGTGATGCATATCGGCAAAAATATAGGTGAGAATTGTATAGGAACAGTTATGGGAGATGATCGGAAGACAAAGGACAATCTGAAGAGCCGACTTGATTTGAAGTCAATGGGCATCCGACATGAGTTGCACCCAGAAGAATTGCCGAACGGGAAAGTGCTCCTACCTCCTGCAATCTATTCAATGTCAAAATCGGAGTTGGAGTTGTTTTGCAAAGTACTACTTGAACTGAAAGTCCCCGATAGCTATTCTTCTAACATGGCAAAATGTGTCAACTTTAAAGAGAAGAGGCTTCAGGGGCTAAAGTCACACGACTACCACATCCTAATGCAGGATCTCCTTCCTGTGGCCCTAAGGTCTTCAATGTGTGAGCAAGTCACTACTGTCCTGAAAGATCTTTGTAGCATATATAAAGGTATTTGCTCAAGAATGCTTCGTGTTGAAGATCTGGACCAATTGGAGCAGCAGGCGGCATTGACACTTAGTAAAATGGAGATGATATTTCCTCCATCGTTTTTCACTATTATGATTCACTTGATAATCCACCTTGCTGGTGAAGCCAGAATCGGTGGTCCTGTTCACTATCGGTGGATGTACCCCATTGAGAGGTAAAATAATTCGTTCATCTTACGAAATTGAATTTTCAAAAGCTCATTTCTTTTAATCCCCTAATCCGCTCTAGTTTATTAATTGTACATGTTCAGGTACCTATACCGGCTAAAGGGTTATGTGAAAAATAGAGCATATCCTGAAGGGTCAATAGCCCAGGGATATCTATCAGAGGAGTGCTCACATTTTTTTTCCAGGTATATGCCTGGTGTGGAGACATCTTCCAGTAGACCACGTAGAAATCCAGACATTTCCAACCTTGATGGTGCACAATATCTTTTTGATACCGCTGGCACCACTGTTGGTAAAGTTGATGCATTTGAGCTCGATAGCTTAGCGTGGGAACAGGCACATCGATATGTGCTAGACCATCATGCATCAGTGGAACCATTTCAAAAGTAAGTTGCTTTTAAATGTAAATCGAATACAGTGAAAACCGCGGAGTTCGATATTTTTGATACTTTTCTTATTCCTAATTTCAATTGCTTGTTTTTTAGCGAATTTGTCAGGGACATCAAACGAAGGGCTAGACCAAGAAGACTACCACCACGTGAACAAAACAAGCTGATGAATGAAAAATTTCATAAGTGGTTTGAATCTCATGTAGGTGAATTACAGTTATGCAAGTTAATCTTTATTATATCTATATTTTCTATGGTGTTGATACGATTTGCGCAAAATTAATAGGTACATTCTTTGGGTCCTGAAGGTGCGTCATCTGAAATACAAGTACTTGCCAAAGGTCCCTATCAGATGGCCAAAAGATACGGAGGATACATATTCAATGGTTTTAGATTTCGTACTAAGGATCGTGAATCTAATTTGAAGTCTCAAAATAGTGGAATGGTAGTGACGTCTAAGACTAGAAGTTATGCTTCCAAATCGGACACGAGGCCTGTAGATGGGGATCTCGACTACTATGGAGTGCTCACGGATATCATTGAGTTGAATTATTTTGGCCATTTCCGTGTTGTCTTATTTCGTGGGGATTGGGCTGAGTTTGATAGGAATTTTGCTAACAACAAGGACAAGCTTGGCTTCACAGTTGTGAACTTCTCAAAATTGATTCACATCGGTACACACATTAGCCATGAGCCATTTGTGTTTCCATCCCAAGTCCAACAAGTGTTCTACATTGCAGATCCAACCCTGCCAAAATCGTATGTGGCTATCCCTATGCAACCAAGAGATGTATTCCAACTGGGCGATACTTCAGACGATGAAGACGGTGAAGACATGAACAGTTACATTGCTTCTGAGTTTCCTGTGTTTGATGTAAACACAACCGATCTTGGAATTTGCGGGACTTGGCTCCGCAAGGATGGAGAAGAGGGCGATGTACTGGAAGATGTCGTATTGTAGTTTACATGATTTTTTATGCAAGTTTATTATATGCCTGTAATTTTATGTCTTAAATCTTGTTGTAATATTATGTCTGTAATTTCGAATATGTTCATTATGAATTTAATACACTGGTTTAATTGTCTTTCTATTTTCTACTGCTTGGTATTATTTACATTAAACTATGCTTAGTGTCATTTGAACCAAACTATCATTTGAACCAAGTTATCGGATCCTTGACAGGTACAACATGCCGAGGCGTGGAAAGAGGGTAAATATAAATGATGGCAACGAGAGCCATGGGGATGAGCAGCCACTAAATAATAGTGGCAGGCAAACATATGAGAGTGAGGGTGGCACGCCGCCCACTGTCAAAAAACATCGGTAAGTCTTGAAATTGGTATTTTTAAAGAGATTATGTTACTTGAATGCATGAAAGACACGTACTAGTGTTTGTGAGTCTGCATTGTGGCTGTCGTCTATGTCGCATTTCGTCTATGTTTCTTAAGTGGGCTGTGATTAGAGAGAAAGGGCTGGAGTGGAGATCTGGAAACCCAAAATAGAGACATCTCGTTTATTATAATCTACACTTATTGTTGGACCAATCCCCTCTTGCTGTTGTTGCTGATGTCTCTTTGTGTGCGTGTGGTGAAGAGAATGAAGGGATGAGAGAGAGATGAGGAAAATGCCGTTATGTTAGCCTGGTGTATCCTCATTCTCTACGATCCCTCTTTCTGGCTCCATATACGGCTTCTATATTAAATTGGTTTCCTTCCACGATGACAGTCCGTAATACTACACTTGATATGAGCCCATGTTCATAGATGCATCCTACTGCATACTCACAAACAACTAATACTTGTCCGCCTTGCATCGTATGCCCAATCCCATTTTGGCACATAACCTGGTATAGATGACATTGTACTGATTTGGAGGAGGTGAAAATGGGACCATACAATAGCTTAAGAAGACCATCAGGTTTGTGAAATAAGCTTCACTAACAGTGAAAGAAACTGGGGATGCTATGCAGCATACTCATTTTGGAAGTGAACCCATTTTGTGTTAAAAAAACCATGCCAAAGATTGCAATCAGATGCATGAAATCAGCTTCTTTAACAGTATCTGAAAATGAAAACTTTTCATAATCTGAGCATATATGTTTCTTTAACAGTGACTGTGAACAATTGTTCTTAATTGGGCTGTGATTAGAAAGAGACGAGTTGGAGTGGAGATCTGGAAACCCATATAGAGACATCTTGTTCATAATAATTTATTATGGTTGTTGTTCTTGTCGCTCTTGCGGTTGTTGCTGATGTCTCTATGTGTTCGTGTGCTGAAGGGAAAGAAGGGGTGAGAGAGAGATGAGGAAAATGCTGCTATGTTAGCCTGGTGTATCCTCATTCTCTACCATTCCTCTTTCTGGCTTCTATATTTGGTTTCCTTCCACGATGACAATTCCAGTTAAAACTACACTTGCTATGAGCCCTATTCGTATTTTTCTTCCATGAACTGAGGATGGTGCATAGGCTGGTGCCTGGTGTATCCTCATTCTCTAGCATCCCCAGTTTCTTTCACTGTGAGTGAAGCTTATTTCACAAACCTGATGGTCTTCTTAAGCTATTGTATGGTCCCATTTTCACTAACTGTTAGTGAAGCGCATTTCAAGCACCTGATTGTCTTCTTGGCTTGTATGTTTTTAAACCAAAAATGGGTTCACTGTGGTCATCAGATGATGGAGAAATTTTCATTTTCAAATACTGTCAATGTAACCGGTTTTTTTAACACCAAATGGGTTCACTTCCAAAATGAGTATGCTGCATAGCATCCCCAGTTTCTATCACTGTTAGTGAAGCTTACTTCACATATCCTGATGGTCTTCTTAAGCTATTTTATGGTCCCATTTTCACTAACTGTGAGTGAAGCTCATTTCAAGCACCTGATTGTCTTCTTGGCATGTATGTTTTTATACCGAAAATGGGTTCACTGTGAACTGAGGATATTGTATAGGTACGTATGCCAAAATTCTCCGGCCGGATATGCACCACACTTGGGTTTTGCGATATAGTTGGGCTAAAAAAGTAGTAGAGCAACATATAAGCTGAGATAATGAAGAAATTTTCATTTTCGGGCACTGTCAATGTAACCTGATTGCAATCTTTGGCATGGTTTTTTTAACACAAAATGGGTTCACTTCCAAAATGAGTATGCTGCATAGCATCCCCAGTTTGTTTCACTGTTAGTGGAGATTATTTCACAAACCTGATGGTCTTCTTAAGCTATTGTATGGTCCCATTTTCACTAACTGTTAGTGAAAATGATTTCAAGCACCTGATTGTCTTCTTGGCATGTATGTTTTTAAACCAAAAATGGGTTCACTGTGGTCATCAGATGATGGAGAAATTTTCATTTTCAAATACTGTCAATGTAACCGGTTTTTTTAACACCAAATGGGTTCACTTCCAAAATGAGTATGCTGCATAGCATCCCCAGTTTCTATCACTGTTAGTGAAGCTTACTTCACAAACCTGATGGTCTTCTTAAGCTATTTTATGGTCCCATTTTCACTAACTGTTAGTGAAGCTCATTTCAAGCACCTGATTGTCTTCTTGGCATGTATGTTTTTATACCGAAAATGGGTTCACTGTGAACTGAGGATATTGTATAGGTACGTATGCCAAAATTCTCCGGCCGGTTTTGCGATATAGTTGGGCTAAAAAAGTAGTAGAGCAACTTATAAGCTGAGATAATGAAGAAATTTTCATTTTCGGGCACTGTCAATGTAACCTGATTGCAATCTTTGGCATGGTTTTTTTAACACAAAATGGGTTCACTTCCAAAATGAGTATGCTGCATAGCATCCCCAGTTTCTTTCACTGTTAGTGAAGATTATTTCACAAACCTGATTGTCTTCTTAAGCTATTGTATGGTCCCATTTTCACTAACTGTTAGTGAAGCTCATTTCAAGCACCTGATTGTCTTCTTGGCATGTATGTTTTTAAACCAAAAATGGGTTCACTGTGGTCATCAGATGATGGAGAAATTTTCATTTTCAAATACTGTCAATGTAACCGGTTTTTTTAACACCAAATGGGTTCACTTCCAAAATGAGTATGCTGCATAGCATCCCCAGTTTCTATCACTGTTAGTGAAGCTTACTTCACATATCCTGATGGTCTTCTTAAGCTATTTTATGGTCCCATTTTCACTAACTGTGAGTGAAGCTCATTTCAAGCACCTGATTGTCTTCTTGGCATGTATGTTTTTATACCGAAAATGGGTTCACTGTGAACTGAGGATATTGTATAGGTACGTATGCCAAAATTCTCCGGCCGGATATGCACCACACTTGGGTTTTGCGATATAGTTGGGCTAAAAAAGTAGTAGAGCAACATATAAGCTGAGATAATGAAGAAATTTTCATTTTCGGGCACTGTCAATGTAACCTGATTGCAATCTTTGGCATGGTTTTTTTAACACAAAATGGGTTCACTTCCAAAATGAGTATGCTGCATAGCATCCCCAGTTTGTTTCACTGTTAGTGGAGATTATTTCACAAACCTGATGGTCTTCTTAAGCTATTGTATGGTCCCATTTTCACTAACTGTTAGTGAAAATGATTTCAAGCACCTGATTGTCTTCTTGGCATGTATGTTTTTAAACCAAAAATGGGTTCACTGTGGTCATCAGATGATGGAGAAATTTTCATTTTCAAATACTGTCAATGTAACCGGTTTTTTTAACACCAAATGGGTTCACTTCCAAAATGAGTATGCTGCATAGCATCCCCAGTTTCTATCACTGTTAGTGAAGCTTACTTCACAAACCTGATGGTCTTCTTAAGCTATTTTATGGTCCCATTTTCACTAACTGTTAGTGAAGCTCATTTCAAGCACCTGATTGTCTTCTTGGCATGTATGTTTTTATACCGAAAATGGGTTCACTGTGAACTGAGGATATTGTATAGGTACGTATGCCAAAATTCTCCGGCCGGTTTTGCGATATAGTTGGGCTAAAAAAGTAGTAGAGCAACTTATAAGCTGAGATAATGAAGAAATTTTCATTTTCGGGCACTGTCAATGTAACCTGATTGCAATCTTTGGCATGGTTTTTTTAACACAAAATGGGTTCACTTCCAAAATGAGTATGCTGCATAGCATCCCCAGTTTCTTTCACTGTTAGTGAAGATTATTTCACAAACCTGATTGTCTTCTTAAGCTATTGTATGGTCCCATTTTCACTAACTGTTAGTGAAGCTCATTTCAAGCACCTGATTGTCTTCTTGGCATGTATGTTTTTAAACCAAAAATGGGTTCACTGTGGTCATCAGATGATGGAGAAATTTTCATTTTCAAATACTGTCAATGTAACCGTTTTTTTTAACACCAAATGGGTTCACTTCCAAAATGAGTATGCTGCATAGCATCCCCACTTTCTATCACTGTTAGTGAAGCTTACTTCACAAACCTGATGGTCTTCTTAAGCTATTTTATGGTCCCATTTTCACTAACTGTTAGTGAAGCTCATTTCAAGCACCTGATTGTCTTCTTGGCATGTATGTTTTTATACCGAAAATGGGTTCACTGTGAACTGAGGATATTGTATAGGTACGTATGCCAAAATTCTCCGGCCGGTTTTGCGATATAGTTGGGCTAAAAAAGTAGTAGAGCAACATATAAGCTGAGATAATGAAGAAATTTTCATTTTCGGGCACTGTCAATGTAACCTGATTGCAATCTTTGGCATGGTTTTTTTAACACAAAATGGGTTCACTTCCAAAATGAGTATGCTGCATAGCATCCCCAGTTTCTTTCACTGTTAGTGAAGATTATTTCACAAACCTGATGGTCTTCTTAAGCTATTGTATGGTCCCATTTTCACTAACTGTTAGTGAAGCTCATTTCAAGCACCTGATTGTCTTCTTGGCATGTATGTTTTTAAACCAAAAATGGGTTCACTGTGGTCATCAGATGATGGAGAAATTTTCATTTTCAAATACTGTCAATGTAACCGGTTTTTTTAACACCAAATGGGTTCACTTCCAAAATGAGTATGCTGCATAGCATCCCCAGTTTCTATCACTGTTAGTGAAGCTTACTTCACAAACCTGATGGTCTTCTTAAGCTATTCTATGGTCCCATTTTCACTAACTGTTAGTGAAGCTGATTTTAGGCACCTGATTGTCTTCTTGGCATGTATGTTTTTATACCAAAAAATGGGTTCACTGTGAACTGAGGATATTGTATAGGTACGCATGCAAAAATTATCCGGCCGGATATGCACCACACTTGGGTTTTGCGATATAGTTGGTGCTGAAAAAGTAGTAGAGCAGCATATAAGCTCAGATAATGGAGAAATTTTCATTTTCGGATACTGTCAATGTAACCTTATTGTTTAACACAAAATGGGTTCACTTCCAAACTAAGTATGCTGCATAGCATTCTCAGTTCTTCTTTTGTTGATAGTGAAGCTTATTTTCATGCATCTGATTGTGATCTTGGCATGTTTTTTTGAGCAAAACGGGTTTACTGTGAACTGAGGATGCTATAGGTACGTATGCCAAAATCCTCCGGATACGCACAACAATTGGGTTTTAGATTTAGTTGGGCACAGTGAATTAGTAGAGCAACATATAAGCTCAGTTAATGGAAATTTTCATTTTCAGATACTGTTAATGAAGCTGATTGCCATCTTTGGCATGATTTTTGAACAAAAATGGGTTCACTTCCAAACTAAGTATGCTGCTAGCATCCTCATTTTCTTTCACTGTTAATGAAGCGTATTTCATTAAGATCCAGGATGGCAAATTTTGACTGGGCTATGATTGGATTGTTTAGTGGATGTGGTCTATGTTCTTAATTGGGCTGTGATTAGAAAGAGTGGGCTCGAGTGGAGAACTGGAAACCCATATAGAGACATCTTGTTCATAATAATTTATTATTATTGTTGTTCTTGTCGCTCTTAAGGTGGTTGCTGATGTCTCTTTCTGTTCGTGTGCTGAAGGGAAATAAGGGATGAGAGAGAGATGAGGAAAATGCCGCTATGGTAGCCTGGTGTATCCAAAGTCTCTACCTTTCTTCTTTCTGTTTCCATTTCTGGCTTCTATATATATTTGGTTTCCTTCCACGATGACAGTTTCCTAAAAATACACTTGATATGAGCCCTATCTTATTTTTTCTTATTTTTCTTATATTTGGTTTCCGTCCACGATGACAGTTTCATGGATTGTCTGAACAATCCATGAAGGACATGCTTAGATACTGAATTTTCATTTGTTTTATTGTTTTAGATAGTTGATATTCCCAATCAGAGGAGAATATAAAGGTTTCAAGTTAGATACTGAATTTTCATTTGTTTTGTTATTTTAGATATATTTAAAAACAAAATTAAGTACGAAATTTTTAGCATTGCAATGTAATTATTTTACCTCTGTATATAGCATTAACAATTCCATTTGCAGTTGGCACTTTCATCTTATAATTCGAGACACAGGTAGTTCTTTTTGCAAGTTCAAAAAATATGTATATTCTGTATTGTGATCTACTGTTCAATTAAACTATTATTTTTTATTCACAGAGTGGTCGTCAAGATGAAGGAAATGCAGATGATCAGAGCTGAAGCTACTCGAGGGGTATGAATCTGCGGTCCTCCTTGCTGTTCTTATGTCCTCCTTGCTGTATGGTTGTTGTTCTTATGTCCTCCTCCTTGCCGTTGTTATGTCAGACTGGTTTTTTTTATGAGAGTTATGTCATACTTTGAATTTGGGATATTTTGGATATTTGTCAGACTGGTTTGTTTGGATATTTTGGATGTTAGTCTCTATATTAATTTGTTAATTATGACATTGTTAATTAATCAATGAATTTGGACGTTGATATGACACGTGTGAAACTTGATTATCTTTAATTATTCTTGTGTTTGGCTGTGGTTTGCGCAGTAGTATGCAACGAAATTGATCGAATCAGTTGTGAGAATTAGTTTACAGGTTATGTAAATGAAACTGTGAATTGAAATCGAACGGAAAAGCGGAGTATCGAAAATAAACGGGCATAGCCAGAATGGCGTTTTAAAAAACGGCGGTGTATATAATTTAATTGTTGGAGTGTATGATACACCGGCGTTTCAACGTACGTCGGTGAAAGTTTTCAGCTGTAACGGCACAGGTATACACCGACGTTTTATAAACGCCGGTGTATATAACTACACCGGCGTTTTTAGTCGCGCCGGTGTTCGTAAACAGGGAAAAACAGGCGCTTACAAACGGACATACACCGGCGTTTCCTAACCGCCGGTATACTTTCGATATACACCGGCGTTTTTATTTACGCAGGTGAATGGATAAATACCGGCGGTTTACAACCGCCGGTGTATGTGTATAGGCACACAAATACGGCACCCAGAAACGGACATACACCGGCGTTTTATGACCGCCGGTATACTTTCCATATACACCGGCGTTTTTATTTACGCCGGTGAATGGATAAATACCGGCGGTTTACGACCGCCGGTGTATGTATATAGGCACACAAACACGGCACCCAGAAATGGACATACACCGGCGTTTTATGACCGCCGGTGTAGTCCTAGTATTTACCGGCGTCCTCCAAAAATGCCGGTGTAGGACCCTTCGTTTCAGCGACGCCCGCTTCGGCGGCAGTTGGACCGGCGTTATTGTAAACGCCGGTGAAAGTTTCCCCGGCGTAAAAAAACGCCGGTATAGACGGAAAAAACCGCCGGGAAAGCTACTTTCTTTTGTAGTGTTACAACAATTAAATAAATGTACAACAACATGGTATAATCTTTAAGCGTCCATTCCTCTTTAACCTTTAACAAGCCATTTACCTGCATATAAGACTGTGGGTACGTCAGTTTATTCAACCGACGAACATTATACACGGCCATCCTCTCTATGCCGGAAATAGTATAACTCACCTTTCCATATTTAGCAAACACAAACTTGTCACATTTCAAACTAAAGGGACTACCCTATTGATGTCGTGTTGTGATTGTGCACTTAGTCCTTAATGCATTTATTTATATTACATGACACTAATGCGCACTTGTTCGGATTCTATGCATTCCATACTACATAGGTCCGAGGGCAAGCCCTTATTCGTTCTTCATCTTTGTAGGGTTCAATCCCTCGTTATGTCTTAATCTACTACTGTAATTACGGTAGTGTCTTAGATGTCCTATGATCTATGAGCCCATGTCCAGGCAGCCTGGAGGAAAATCCCACGCACTGACACGACGCATCGAGCAGGCAACCTATGGACAATTCAGCCTCCGCCATGGAACAATGGCACCACCCATAGCCACTCGAACATCCCACGAGCGTCGCCATCGGGACGATAATTCTGGAGTAGCGCCCACACCATGTCTTGACGCATCAAGCAGGCAGCCTGTGGATCGCTCTCACACCGCTATCCGATGGCCCCCATACACGTGTTTTTCTTCTACTTTCATCACGTCTCCAGTATGTACTAGACCTCAGTTTTATCAAAAATCATGAACAAAAATTAAATCTCTAGAGTTAGCCTCTCCACTAACCGAACTTATTCATTCATTTCAACATGACCAACCTTGGTCTAATTTCATTTCATTTCATTTCTCAATGCCGGGGGAGACTTGGCTACTCTATTTCAATTTTCATTTCACAATTTTCAACTCATAAACTCTCCATGTTGAGTTCTCATACTCACATGTATATTCTCTTTTCAATTCATGATTCCTAATTTGTTTCACAAGTCCGTAACTGTACATGAATATCATGCACTTTATCAATTATCACATCAATCAAATTTCACATTATTAACAAATATGCATATTTCATATTGTTCCACAAATGAGAAATAAATTGCATTATGTCACACAACCAAGTTTCTTTTTGCCAAATCAACTTCTAATCCTTCATTTCACTTATTCTTTTAAGTTATAATTTCACATCAATAACACATATAGAACCATATTTCTATTTATGTATTTTAACTCCAAATTATAGTTAATTTCATTCAAATAATCCCCAAATCATTTTTATAAAGTCCCTTACATTTTTAGGAGAATAACCATATTTTTTTCATAATTTTTGGACACTCAAAAACCCAAAAAAAATTAATTTTTCAATCTTGCCGATAGCAAGATTCAAACCCAGCACCACAGGGAAACAGCCGCAAGCCACAACAAACAGGCCGAATGCTACTGGCGATATAAGAAGGAGACAGAGAGTATTTATTACTCTCTGTTCGCTGATTCTACTGTTTTAAAAAAAAAATGAAAACAAGTGTATGCCGCAGGGTTCGAACCAGTCACCCAAGAGAACACAGCCGCACACAGTGACCACTTGAGCTACATGCTCAGGTTGTCACAGTACAGTTTAAAATCCTTTTGAAATCAATTGCCACTGTTGTTAAAAACATCTCGATGTTCAATTAAACTTTGTTTCATATTGCTGTTATAGAAGTTACTGAAAAATTCCAGATTGACTTCCCCTCACATGATTTTCATATCAGTATGAATAAAATAATTTTTGTACTAATAAAAATATATTTTTCACACAATTCAATGAATCTTACATTACGACTACTATACTTCTCATTTTTTGACATTGTTTAACAATTGGCCTTCTAATCTTTTATCCACAATTTTCTTATATTAATTTACTGTTATTAATCTTTTATTTAACATACACATCTATTTTTGAATTTATTCATTCCCACAATAACTCAAAAGATCTCTTCCAAACATACATTAGCATTATCAAAGTACTAACTTTTACATATAATTTGTGATGGTAATAAATGTATTTTCTTCCATCAATCTATAATCATAATCAATTACACATGCAACTTATAATTTTAACGATAGAACTACATACTAATTCCATGTCAACAATTCAATCAATTAGGGGTCATTTTCCAAATTTAATGTGCATGCTTTATTAATTATTTTCATACTTCATGGTTCAATATAGTACTAGCATATTCCTAACTAGAAATAGGGAGAATTAGCCCACAACTCAAATTAATATTAGAACCACATACAAGTTAATCACAACATTTCAATCAATTCATAAACTAACTTCTCAATTAAAGTGTGTTCTTATTAATATTTTTCATGCATCGTTTTGATAGTTAAATCTAGCATGGATCCCTATATTAGAAATATGAAAGGTTACCCACCTTGTAGGGAGAGAACAAACAAATTTAGCAACAAAAAGTCCTTGCAACAAGATGCACCTCCTCCTAGACGATGCGCGCACAAGCTCCACGAACACCAAAGCAAACCGAATGCTTCCTCCTTGAACTAGCCGGCCTCTCCTCCTTGGAAAATGCAAGCAATCCCACACAATCTCTCAATCTTTTTAACTAACTACTAATTCTATTAGACTATAGGTTTAGAAAGATATAATTTGCATAAGAATACTAGCCAGCCATGGGAGGGGATATTTATACTAGAAATCAAGTGGAATGGAGGGCTAGGATTGACTAGTTGGTTGTAGGATGGAGGGCCAAGATTAGAGTAGGAGTTATAAAAACTACCCACATCTAAATAACCACCACCATGATCACCACTCAACTTTTTTGAATCTCCCTCCAAAAAGAAGCAATCCCGGCCCCCATGGAGAAGTGTGCATTGCACGTGTACGTGTAGTGCACGTGCATGCAACTAGGACCAAAATTGTACATTTTAATTTTGTACAAAAATAAAATAGTATTTAAATAGTCTTCTACATGACAAGTTTAAAAAAAAAAATAGATTAATCCATGGGCTTTAGTTTTGGGCCAAAATAGTTATTTAAAATAAAATAAATAAATCACATTTTAGGCTTTTAAGAAAAGGCTTTAAAATAAGGCTTTCTATTTATTTAAAGAAAAAGGCTTTTGTGTAAAAATTAGTTTGAAAACATATATCACAATAAAATAATTATAAGATTTAATTCAATCAAAATATTGCACGTGCACACTACGTGCAAAATAAAATAATTTTTCATTAATTGAAAAATCAGGGTATTACAGTGGGTGGCTCCAACATTTTTCAGCCCGAAGGGCATAATGCGATAGCAAAAAAGACCCTGGTTGGTGACGAACGAGGTCTTCGCAATGTCGGGCGGGAACATTCGGATTCGGTTATACCCTGCGAAGGCATCCATGAAGGACAGCAGCTCGTGTCCCGAGGTTGCGTCGATCAAAACGTCGATGCTGGGGAGGGGAAGGGATCTTTAGGGCATGCTTTGTTTAGATCCGTGAAGTCTATACAGATCTGCCATCCCCCGGTCGCCTTTTCAACCATGACGATATTGGCCAACCACTCGGGGTAGCTGACCTCCTAAATGAACCGAGCGGACAAGAGTTTGTCCACCTCTGCTTTCACAGCTTACTGTCTCTCCGGGGCAAACTTGCGCCTTTTCTGAGCGACCGGCTTGGACCCCGGGATAACGCTCAGCCTGTGCATGATCAGGTCTTCGGATATCCCGGGCATGTCGGAGGGCTTCCAGGCAAAGAGATTGACGTTGCGGCGGATGCAGTCAACTATGTCCGCCCTCAGACCTTCGGAGAGCGAGCGGCTCACTCGGAACCACTTCGACTCGTCTGCGGCCCCGAACGGGACCTCTTTCAGCTCGTCGGCTGGCTCAGGAGCAAAACCGTCGCCCTCGAGCCCAAGCTCGACGGCGTCGAGGGGGAAGACACCCCCTCCGATGGCAGTCATGTAGCAGGACCGCGCCGCCTCTTGGTTGCCTCGGACGACACCGACCCCTTGCTGGGTGGGGAATTTTAGCTTCATGTGATAGGCCGACAGTACCGCCTGAAGGGAGCACAGCCCCGGTCGGCCAAGTATGGCATTGTATGCCGCCTTGACGTTTACCACCATGAAGTCCATAGACTCGGTCCTCTGAATAGGAACCGAGCCTGCGGTGACGTCGAGGGTCACGATCCCTTCTATGACGACAGGGACGCCAGAGAACCTGTGCAAGGTGTATCCGGCCAGCTTGAGCTTGCATCTGGGCAGTTTGAGATTCTCGAAGGCTTCGAGAAAGAGGATGTTTACCGAGCTGCCGTTGTCAACGAGGATCCGGCGCACTTCACAATTAGCCATGTGGAGGCTAATGACGAGGGCGTCGCAATGGGGGAGGCGGACACCTTCGAGGTCCTCTCCGGAGAAGGAGACGGGTACCATTTGTAATCGAGGTGAGGGGAGATCTTGGACAGCGTTCACCTCACGGACGAAGGCTTTCCGAGAAGTATTCGACTCTCCCACCATCGGTCCCCCATGGACACAATGCAGAATTGCCGGGGTTCCGGTTCCCTCGGGGTCGGGATCCTGACCCTGAATGAGGTTCGGGGTATGGTTCGGAGGCGAAGGCCTCCGGTTCCTGGTATCTCGCCGATGCTGTTGGTTATCTCTTGTGAACTCCCTGAGGTACCCTCGTGAGATGAGGGCCTCGATTTCGTCTTTCAGGACCCGACACTGGTCGGTTTCGTGCCCATGATCCCTGTGGAAACGGCAATAGAAGTGTTGGTCTCGCTTCTTGTTGTTGCTTGGTCGGGGAGGGAGTCGGACAAGGCCCTTGTCCTCGATTTCTAAGAGGATGGCGGACACGTTCTGTGTCAAGGGAGTGTACCTTTCGAAACGAGGGACCAGAGGGACCCTCTTCGCGCCGACCCCTTCCTTTGCTGCTTTCCTGGCGGGTTCGATCTCGTCGACCCTGCGCTTGCTCTTTCCTACGACTTCTTTGCTGCCCTCTAGGTTTAGAGCTTCTTCAGCTCGTATGTATTTCTCGACTCGATTGAGAAGGTCGGGAAAGTCTAGAGGTGGTTTCTTCGCCAGGGAGACCTTCAGCTGATTGTGGCGGACATTGTGTCGGAAGGCAGCCGAGGCGACCCCGGCGTCGAGGGCAGAGACGGATCTTGCCTCGGTTGTGAACCTTTTGATGAAGTCACGGAGCGACTCCCCCTCCCTCTGGCGGAGGTCGAGCAGGGAGGCGCTCGTCTTCTCGGCTTTCCTGCTGGTGACGAAGTGGCCCAAGAAGTTGGCTTCCAGCTGATCGAACGAAAAGATTGAGCCTGGGGAGAGTTTGGAGAACCATTCCCTGGCCGGGCCCCGGAGGGTAGCCGGGAAGGCTCGGCACAGCAGGGGATCCGAAGCGCTGTGAATCATCATAAGGGTCTTGAAGCCCTCCATGTGATCAGCTGGATCACCCTCGCCGTTGTAAGTCTCAAATTGCGGAGGCCGGAAGTTTCGGGGGATCTCTGCTTCTAAGATGTTGATGGAGAACGGTGGCCGGGAAGGCGTTCGGCCAAGGACGGGGTTCGGATTCCCGTCGTCGATGCGTTCGAGGCGATTCTCCATCTCCGTGAGGCGACGGAGCATCTGGTCTGTACGCTCCGGTGGAGGAGGTGGCGCACGAGAGTAGCTCCTTCCTTCGCTTATTTGGCGGGGTCGGTCGAGCGTTGCGGACCTTGGCGCTCCGTGAAGAGCCTCCATGATTTCCTCCCGGAAGCTCCGAAACTCGGCCCTGGTGACCGCGCCATGGTCAGAAGGGTCGGGTCGGGGCGTAGGGATTCGGCCAATGCGGCTGAGTACCGACGGCCTATCTCCGGGTGCGTGCCTGGAATGGTTTGGGGCCGAGTTGGAAGCGGTCCCTCCCCCGGCCTGGCTAGCCCTTCGGTTCATGATGACCCGACGAAGGTCGGGTTGCTCGACATGAGGTTCGCCTTGCTGGGGTCCGAGGTTCGCCCCCGGATTATTTGATCCTTGCCCTCCCGCGAGGGCATCCTAAAGAGGAGGCCCGTTCCGGCGGGCGGAAGAAGCCGATCTCCGGGCCCTGGGAGACATGGGAGAGTGGATCAGAGGGTGAGCGTCGGTGGCGAGACTCGGACTGTCGTCCCTACCGAATGAATAGAGGTTCCCACAGACGGCGCCAACCTGATGCGGTTTGTTTTTGGAAAGAGTGTGGATGCACCAGGTGTGAGTTCGGACTCAATTTGTAAGGGGGGGAAGAGCTCGGTAACGGACGGTGAGCTGGAGGCTCGCTCCGGCACTGAAGGGTCGGCTCGGCTGGCCTTGCCTCGTGTACCTGCAGACGGTCTCGGAACACCGGGGTTTATCCCAGTGGCAGACCCTCCGACGATCTAGTCAGTCTCTGAGAGAGAGTAACAATAACTATGGATTTTAAGTGGTGAAGATTGATTACCTTTGAAGGTGGGTGAGGGCCTGGTATTTATAGATAACCCAACCGGGTTTGGATCCGCTTGGGGGCCGGGTCTGAACCCGAAAGCCCATGGGCCTGACGTGGCAAGAGGCCCAGGTGGTTTAGGGCACACGTGGCAGCGTCCCAGAGCGGTTTAGGGCTGACGTGGCAAAGCCCCAAGGGGCTTTGGAGCTGACATGGCAGATCGTGGGGGCCCTGTGCCTCTGGGAGAATCGGATGGCCTAGGTTGCAGCAGGTCATCCCCCTCCCTTACCCGGCTGAGTGGAAGGCCCGTGGGACCGCCGAGGATCGGAGACCGAGGGTCGTGGCGGGTCGTCGGAACGGGAGGGGCTGGTTTTGTGGTGGTGAACTTACGGCTCGGCACCGAGCCTGTGGTGTCCGGGGCCGAGCCGGCTTGACTTTGAGCGAGAGCCATTCTGGGCTCCAGGCCATTTTTATCCTACCTCAATCAACATATATAGCAGAAGTATCGGACTTGATTTGGTATTGCTTACATGAAGAATGCCCTCTCAGGAAATTTTTATATCCCTCCTTGATATATAATAACCGCATCTCCGTGACATATGACTTCCATGGTCACAGCATCAAAGACCTAGAAGATCAGTTGTATCGACTTAACCAGTAAGATTATATAAACTGGAAAAAACAGAAAAGCTCAATTTCACAAATGGAAAATAAGATGACAAAAGAAGTACCGAAACTCACTCCATTTACGTCAGGAAAACAACGGCACAAGAAGTTTGGTCTTGGATAACCAACAGCGTCCTTAATTGCATCGGTGATGACACTGGTTATAAGAACAGCATAAATAATACCTGTCAGATTTATAATCAAATTCATATAAAACACATTGTCAATATCTGTAATAGTTGATCATGTAAGTTTACAAGTTACAATATAATTCTTGAATGATTCTTCTTCTTTTGAGTCATGTTGTTGTGGCTTATCACTCCAAGCTTTGGAGGACTATAAAGGTTAGGAGTGGGTCTTCTTAAGGGGATTAAAGAATTTTTGCTAGAGTCTGCACTCTATCCCTTTTATAATTTTTTTTTTTTTTAAGTATCGAAGAAGGAAAACTGAAAACTGAAGTATAGCATGATGGAGATCGTACACATCTCTTCTTCTGAAGTAGACCCAAGTATATAGCATGATGGAAATCAATATTAGCCCAGCCCATTAGAAGCCCAAAATCCAAACCTCATACTAAGCCCCACCCAATTAATTTAATGTTATTCCTTGCATTATTTTAGTTAGGTAGATGTTATTTTTCTCATGTGCAATTTCAATGGTCTATATTAGTTTGTGTTTATTTTATTGTGTGGTGTAGAGTGCTTCTTGTAACCTATAAATACTCCCATTGTATTTGAGTTTATCATCCAAGAATCAAAACTGAATAATAAGGCTTGAAAGGTTTCGTAAGTGTTCTTATTTGCAATTTTGTGAGGTTTTTCTAAAGAGTGGTTCTCTTCTTCTTAATAAATTAGAGTTTTATACTCTATTTATTTAACATTTGGTATCAGAACTTTGGTTGTAAGTTCTTTTGAAATTGCGAATATGCTCTGTGCTTGCAGTTTTAACTGATCATCCACATCAAAAAAGATTTCTAGAAATTATTGTCGGGGTTATTACAAACCTTGTGGAGGTTCTTTGTGTTGAGAGTAGTTTAGTACTCTGCAAGTTTGTCACTCAAGCTTGTTCGCTGTAGTCAAAGTCTTGCCGGCACGATAGGTACTTTTCAAGTCGTTGGAGGAATCAAGAAGCTCAACAACCAAAACTACAACACATGGGCATTATGTATAGAGTCTTACCTACAAGGTAAAGACTTGTGGGAGGTTGTCAGTGGTAGTGAAGTTACACAACCGGTAGAAGAAGATGCCAACAGCATCTTACGAAAGTGGAAAATTAAAGCAAGCAAAGTGGTGTTTGCTTTAAAGACCACAATAGAAGAATAAATGTTGGAGGATGCCAAAACATCGAAAGAAGTGTGGGACACATTCGCTACTCTTTTCAAAGAAGAACGATACAAAATTGCAACTTCTCGAGAACGAACTAGTATCAACAGCACAACGTGATATGACAGTTGCCCAATACTTTCACAATGTGAAGTCAATATGCCGTGAAATTTCAGAGTTAGATCCGACAGCTGCTATTGGGGAAGCTAGGAGAAAAAGAATAAGTGTTCATGGCTTGAAACCTGAATACCGAGGTTTTGTTGCTGCAGTACAAAGATGACCGACACAAGCATCTCTTGTTGAGTTTGAGAATTTGCTGGCCGGTTGGATCCTCTCCATTATGACTATCATTTGGGTTATTTGGTCTGAGAGAAATAAGTGCATTTTCACTCATACCTCTTCTACGATTGATTCTATTATTAATGATTTTTTATTCTTTGCCAATTTTTGGCCTTCAAATTTATCCCAGGATAAAGTGGATGCTCTACATCTCTACCACCTGGATGAGGCGGCTTTTAACCTTAGTTCTCCTAACACTACCTCGGTTTAATCTTTATGGTTGTTAATTTATTTTCCTTTCTTTGTTTTCTTTGCAGATTTGAGATGTTTGTTGGACTTAACCTCTCATCCTCTGAGGTTGTTTGTGAGTTTTGGCTTTTTCAAGGTGGTGGATACCTTGTCTGCTGCTGTCTGCTCTTACTGATCTTGTTCTGGTCTCTTTCTCTTTGGTTGTTTTTTTGAGCACAGCTACATTCTACTACTCTTTGCTAAGTGGTGATGTCGCTGTTCTCTACAGCTGCATTATTGTTTAACTATTGTAAAGCCTATTGCCACTTATCTCTTGTGGCTCTAATACTTTGTTGTTTTGTTCTCCTTGCTGCTCTGTTGTTTACCTTAGGCTTTTGTGTTGACCGTTTCAGATCATTTTGGTGTTGTGGTAGTTGTTGCTTTATTTGCAGATGTTTTTTATTTCTTCTCTGTTGATGCTCTTGTTATTTTTTTTCCACTTAATTGCTTTGCTCTGTTTATACCTTCCTCTGCAGCTCCCCTTGCAGTCCTTGCTCTGAGACTACCTTTTCAGGCACCGGTTATGCTGGCTTTCTCCTTTTGCTGTGTTCTTTTTGACTAGGATCTACCTAGATTATCCTCTTATTGCGCTATGCTTACTGGTTTGTTTGCTCCACCTTTATTCATGTTTTTGTCGCTGTGACTGTTGGTTATACCGGCCTTGTTGATGATGTTTTATTGGTTGGTTATACAGCACCGGTTGCTGTTTGGTGATTCTTTGAGTCCCCCTTGCTGCTTATCTGCTCGACCTTACTTTGGCTGTAGTTTGCTGTTGGCCCTTTTCCTGGTATTGGATTACCAGGGATTGCCTTTTTAGTGACCTCAGTGTGCGGACTGCTAGACTGAGGTGGTGCTCGGTTTTTTTCGATTAACGTATCTCCTTGTGAGCATATTTGATGTCTCCGTTGTGGAGAGAGCTGGGCTTTCTTTTGGTCCGCTCCTCGCGCCCTGAGTAATGCTTCAGCGTTCTCTAGTTGCCACGTTTTGGTTCCCCCTTTTTGTTTCCCATGCTTAGCGTGTAAAGGTAGTGTTTAAGGTGCCTTCTTCACTCTGCTGCGTGTTTATTCATTTCCGATGTTTCCTTTCTGGCTTGGTGCCCTTGCCCTGATCTCAGTCTCTCGGTTTTGCCTCCCTGACAGCTGCGTTGTTGGATTCAGTATCATTGAGTTGTTTCCCCTCCCCTCCGTTGACTGCCAGACCCTCTCTCTGGTCGAGCCTCTACTCGCTGGTTTTCTGGTGTTCGGCAATCGAGTTCCGTTGTGCTGTCTCTGCCTGCGTTCATGCTTCAAGCGGCCGACATTTTCGGAGTTGGTACTTTTTTAGTAGGTTTAGCTGGTTGTCCTTTGATTGTCCTTTGGTTGTTAGTCTGGCAATGTCCTTTATTGCCAATTAGTTTCTTATTGTTTGTTTAAATTTATATTCCCTTTTTTACGTTTGTGTAAAATTAGTTCTATTTGTGTTCTGTTTTATTGTTAATATATTGGGCTGGAATCTCACGTTTCAGACAAACCAAAAAACTAAATTCTTCATTTGTTGTATTGGTAATTCTACATACTCGTAATTACATTGTCATAGCATATGGTAACGGAACTTGACAATATCAGAACATTATAAAATACAGGTTTCCTTACATAACTTACATGTTTCCTTACTCGATGAATAAGATTTTTCTTCTGATTCATGATTGGGCAGGGGCTCAGGAGCATTATAAGAGGATCAGGAGTAGTGCGGAGTAGCAGGGTTGGAGCATAGAGAAAGGAGCAAAGCTTGGAGTCAGACGGTGCTTTATGTTATCTTCTTTATGTAATCTTTATTTCGATGTTGGTTTAGATGTTGTATTTTGATTGCTGTGTTTACAGCCTGTCTGTTTTATTGTACGTTGTAATTCTCTGTTTCCTTAATCCTCGTTAATGAAACGATGGCATTAGCCATCTTCTTATCAAAAAAAAAAAACTTGACAATATCAGAACATTATAAAATTGATAACTTTTTTTTACATTATAATACACTAGTATGATGCACGTGCGATGCACGTGGAGGAGGAAGGAAAAGGGAAAAAAACCCTACCAATATGATGCACATGCGATGCGCGTGGAGGAGGAAGGAAAAGGACAAAAAAAAAACCTACCAACACGTGCGCTGCACGTGTTTGCACACATACAAAAAAAATAAAAAATTGTTTATTTGTTTACCAACCCCATCTCTTCCATTATAATAGTTATAGATGTGATAATTATGCATGGATAAAATTGTTATAGAATTACAGTTTTAACTTGATTTTGCATAAGCTTTCAAGGAACATTTTGTTATGCTGATTAAGCCTCGAATACAAACATCAAAATCTAACTAAAATTATTAAGATAATTGCAGTTTAGAAAATGCTAAAATCTTAAGAAAACATATTATATGGTGGAAATAAAATATCTTCCATTCATATCTCCTCCCTGAAAACACTTCCAAAAATCCAAATCCCCACGTCCCACCAAATCTCACCGGAGAAAATGCTCCTCTCTTCTCCTCTCCCGCCAAAACTCCCCACCCCCCATCCATTCCCAGCCCGCCACGTGTCCCTCTTATCCTCCACTTCCCTCCACTTCCCGAAAGCCACTTCCATCTCCGGTTCCGCCTCCGAATTCCCTGGTAACTCCACTTCCCAAATTATAATATAATAATAATAAAGGAACCATCACTTTCATGAATTTTTTACAGAACAAGTGGCAGGCAGCCCGGCAAATCAGCCGATCCGACGGCGGAGAATCGCCGGCGTCGACCAGGAGGATCTGGTGGACCCCACCAAGCTGGCTGACCCGGACAGCGCATTCTTCGAGTTCAACGGTGTCCAAATCCACCACAAAATCAGCCATCACGATGAGCTGCCCGAATCTCAAAGCACCGGAACGGCGGTGGCTGGAATGGGGGTGCCCATGGTGCTGCTGCACGGGTTCGGGGCGTCTGTGTTCTCGTGGGCCCGGGTGATGGGACCGCTGGCACGGTTAACGAGGTCGAAGGTGGTTGCGTTCGACCGGCCGGGGTTTGGGTTGACTGAGAGGGTGGTGGTGGAGGAGAGAGCAATGGGGTTGAATCCTTACTCGATGGCGTTCTCCGTGCTCGCGACGGTGGCTTTTGTCGAGTTGTTGGGCGCCGGGAAGGCGGTACTAATGGGGTAATGTACTAATGTCAGTTTCGTAATTTTAGAAGGCCCTATGGATGGATTGAAGTTAGGTTATGATAACTGAAGTTACATAATTTTAATTAATCTATGAAGTACAGACACAGACGAGAAATGCTAGATTTATATGAGATTCTACCTCAAACTTATATGGGGCTTGTCTTTTAGTGGTTGGTGTGTCCATTAATCAATTGATTATGGGTAAAATGGGTAAAAGGGATATGAGCAACTTGCTCATTTAGTAAATGAGCAATTGATTATGTGGCATGCATGTGATACATTGGACAACTAACCCTTTAAAGATTTCCAATCACATGTATGCCACATCATCAATTGCTTATTTACTAAATGAGCAAGTTGCTCATACCCCTTTTTCCCAGGTAAAATTTCATGTATGTCTAGCATTTCTCGACACAAACACATCGATTTGGTATCGTATCGGTCATGTCACATACAGAGGGAATGAGACATGACACTATCCAGTTTTTTTCAAAAAAAATGAAAAATTTATAGGACAATGTCGTGTCACATCATGTTTGTGTCGATTATACTTCTTATGGTATTATAACTTTGCACTATTTGTCTCGAACGCCCAAGCCAAAAGTTGAGATATGTGTAGTTACCTTTACAGCAGTTCAAAAAATAACTCTAGTTATCGTAACTCCATTCCCCAACTAGGCCTAATTGAAATTGAGATTGATATGGTTAGTGATGTAGAATTTATTATTATTATTATGATGAGAACTTTGGGGGGCTCAGGCACTCCGCTGGTTGCCTTGTAGCAGTTAACACCTACTTTGATGCACCGGAGAAGGTGGCTGCGCTGATCTTGGTTGCGCCGGCGATTGTTGCTCCACTTATTTTGAAGAAAAGGGAAGAAAATAGGAAGGATGATCGAGAGTCGGATTCGGGATCAGAAAGTAATCCTGTTGTCAGGATTTGGAGTGGGGTGTGCAGGTTGTTCAGGATTGTTGCGGGGATGGTATTTCATGTGTTAAAAGGAATGCGAGATATGGTGGACGCAGTTTACACAAAAGCGGTGGCTGCAGTGTTGCGATCCGGTCTTGCTGTAATGCTGGTAAGGCTTGAGTACGTTATCATAGGATACCGATACCTCTTCATATGACTGATGTGGGAGAATGCATATATAAAAATGTTGCGTGTGTTGATCCTTATTTACTCTGTCATTCCTGCTATTTCTCACTGGGAACATACAGCGGTGTTACAGGTAAGGATGATCATGGATAAGTTCGGCATACAAGGTGTTCGAAAAGCATGGTACGATGCAACCAAAGTTACAGACTATGTTCTTCGAGGATACACAAAGGTTTTCGGCCTTTTGCATTTATTATATGAAAAACGTTTCTGTTATATTTCTGCAAGGTTTTTTCCCTCCCTAGTTCCTAATGTTTCATAACATATCTCCCCACTTTGCAGCCCCTAAGAGCTAAGGGTTGGGAAAAGGCCCTTCTCCAGTACGCAATAGCGATGATTACGGATTCTACTTCCAAGTCAGTTCCCCCATTGACGAAAAGGCTTTCGGAGATCACTTGTCCAGGTAGTACAATTATTCTGATGTGTAAACTCAGGCATGTAAATAGGACACAAACACGATCAAATAGGTCAATTGACATGCAAAACTCATGAACCATGTAGGGTTTACTCTACTTGTAGGATCATGCTACTAGATTAGTCGACATTCAAAATATTGCACACCTATCGATACGATACTTGTTAGTTTTCTTCCGCATTTGTTTGGCAGTATTAGTGTAATGTATAACAGGTTCAACGTAATGGCAGCGGTGTGCTCATCAACACCCTCACGAAGCGGGAGAAATTGGATCTTGCGATGACTCCGAACGTTGTAATTCTTGCCATCCAACTTGTTTTTGTTTGGGATGTTGATGAGCACTTCCTTGTCACTATGGTTGAGCCGTTATACAGGACACTGATACTACCAAATAAATAAGGTACAAAACTAAGAAAATCTTAAATGGCTAAAAGAAATCCAGTATGTGCGCACTAATTCGAATGTCGAATGTCACCTAGAACATATACACATAAACCTTGACATGATAGTTACTGCAAGTAGTGTAGACCTTACGATGGATTTTGAGGAAGCGGAAATGTTCCTTCTTAGCCTTCTTGTTGCCTCGTCCGTCGAGCAAGAATTTCTCGGACAGTGGCGGTATCTACTTGAGAAGCCGCCACACACCGTAAGCTTTCAACACCATGAACTCTGGATGAAAGACTAGTGGAGAAGAGAGCAAACAAGAAAAGCTCCTTGTTGATGGAAACTTGAGGAGGTGATTAGTGGGAACATTAGTCTCGTCCTCTATTTGTGGTGCAGGCAGGACAGTACTACGACTAGCCTAGTGTATAAAGATGAACCTAAACCTATCCTTGGGTTTATTACGTATCTTATAAGTTCTTTACAAATGTCACCGAGTATCCAATTCCTCTTACAATTTCTAATCTTGATTCTATTTCTAGTGCAGTGCTGATAGTTACCGGAGACACTGACCGCCTTGTTCCTTCCTGGAATGCGGAGCGTCTGTCACGAGCCATACCAGGTTCCGCCTTCGAAGTCATCAAAAACTGTGGACACATTCCTCATGAAGAAAAGGTGGAAGAATTCCTACATATCGTTGAAAAGTTTCTACTAAGAGTTTTTGGTGCCCAAGATGTACCATTGTCTCAAGCAGCAGGCCACCGAGAACAATGAGAAAAACTAGAGCTGATGAGTTTCCATATGGGCATTCCTGATATGGAGACATTTTTTTAAGAAACAAATTTATATTCACCATAATGATTATACTGGTTGAATTGACAATGCGATTTTTGTTGCAAGTAACTTGAGCTTATAGTGTTGTCAGCTGTTTGGTCTAAGATCTCATGCCCATCAGTGAACTTATCAATACTTTGCATTGCTGAGATAGTAAAATCTAAAATTTGATGCATTTTTCACAAGCCGACAAACGAACGACCGATAATTTCGTGTATCAGAAAGGAGGATCAGCTGACAGAGCAAGGCTACTGCCATCGTCAAGCCCTGCAGGAAAACTCGGCCCTGACAAGAAGTCATCGCCAAATATCACCGCTCCAGCAGCTAAAGCTCCAGCACCGAGCCCTACCCCGAAGCCTGGGCCACCACCCTGACGGGCCTGACCTGAAGGCCCTGTAGCACGCATATTGATGTATGTTTCCGGCAATGGCATGTGATTTGCAGCATTTCCTGGAAACAGTGATGGCAAGAAGCCAGTGTTGGAAGGCGGTGGCGGTGGGGGAGGGGTGGGAGTCCGTCGGTCTGCTTCCCCTCGCAGTGCTGGTTGGCTCGGATAGCGGTAAGGATCGTTGAATTGGTTGCAGCTGTAACCTCCAAACTGGTTCTGTGTTGGCTCTGTTGGGAATTTCACAACAGGTCCATCTTCTATTGCTAGAGAGATACCACTGTTGGAATCCGAATACCCAAAGCTGTCATCGTATCCTGCATGTTGCAGTGTACAAATCTATTGGTTTCGGTAGAGATGGGGACAATTACAGATATAAAACAATTTTGGAACACCTCAATAGATGGGTAAATGATTTTCAAATGACTCAATTTTACATATTTAGACTAATTTAGACGTGTAGATCTATGTGAACGATTCAAATCGTCGATACGAATGCCCGAAGACCAAGTGCACGGAGGCTGGCTAGTGCACGACAGATGGTATATATATGTGTGTGTGAGCATTACAAGTTTGAGACAAATACCTGACTCTGAGTAAACCCCCTCTTTCTTCTCAAACAAACGAACTGAGATGTCCACAAATCCCTGAGGCTTGCTCAAACTTCTCTTCCTCAACTGAAAACTCGCAGTCTCTTCAATCCCTGACTTGTTAGTGAAGAATTCCTTGAGCATAACAGTAGCTGTCCCTTGAAGTTTCTCCCCAAGGAAAATTGGCTCCCTTCTGTAGACTTCTATTGTTAATGACAATCCTTGAAGGTTAGCACTGGTGTTTTCAACGGGGACAGAGAACTTGGTTTTCCATGTCGGGTTTGGGCTCCCGGAAGTGTCAATTTTCGTGCAGTACTTGTTGTTGGGATCAATCCACCCCACAGCAAACCACTGTGGCTTCCAAAGAGATGATGATCGCCCAAGGCCACGAGCAGAGATTATGCAGATCTCAAATTGTAGTTTTGCCATTTGCCTTGGGAAAAGATCTTGGAAAGAGGTATTATTGATGTTAAAAGATTTCAAATCAAGTTTTCGGTCTTACATTTGATAAAGTGAGAGGATAGGAAAGAAGGAAGGCAGAAAGGTAGAGTAAGCAACAAGCAGAAGGCTTACTTGATGACAGTGAGATTCTATACCATCTAATATGAGGCTTTAATGAAAGAATCAAATTCTGATTTGGAGAAAGGTTACTGTAATCAAAACAGATGAGAATCTGATCCTGAAAAAAAGCAGTGCATTTCTTTCCATAGTAAAATAAGATAAACAAGCAGGCTTTCTTCCTGTATTATGTGTCATGCATTTCATTCAGCCGAATAATTGTTAAAGAAATGTAGATGGCAAAGACCTCAATCCTGTTTCATTAATAAGCCAAATGAACAATTGTTATTACAGATCAAGATCATATCACTTTGGCATTTGCAATTCAACATTTTACACAATTATGGTCGTGCGTTCAATTCCTCCAAGAAAGAATGTAATCCAATAGACCATAAAATGTATCAGTTGCCTAAAATACGGATGGCTAATAACAATGCATATCAGAATAAGAGCGCAGTACCTTTCACCCTTTTGTGCTGGGGAGGTCTTCCATGGTTAACTTATGGGCAGGACACAAGATCAAGAATATAAAGCACAATCTGCAAAATGATTAAAAATCATAGAAGATAGTAGAAATAATCAGGTTAATGTGTCAACCAACATATCTTTAACATAATTGCAACCGCTTCTCACAACTGGGGCAACACAGATAAACTCCTTGTGTTAGGATTGATAAATGTATAACATATAACAAAGATTTGAAGCAAAAAATTACAATCGGTTATTAGTGATGAAATCGTGTAAAGACCTTCCGATTACACTGCCAAAAAGTTACATTGATAGACATAGATACAAAATATAATTGTAATTCCCTGCATAGAGGGTACCATATGAGGTGAGTCACAAATTGATACACCATTCAGTTTTTTTTATGTATGATATATAACCTAGGTCACTTTAATTGTGTCACCAAGTATACACTAAATACATTCTAGTTAGGCTGTGAGGAGCAATGTTTTTCCAATTGACTTTGTACAGCAAAGCTTTCTTGCTTTGGCCAAAATAGGGAACAGTAAGAAGGAAAGGAAAGGAAAGGGATTCTCATCTCAATCCTGTAGTTTAGTAACAATTGTATCCATACCATCGCTGTGGTTTTGCTGTCCCCAAAGCTGCGCATATCTTCCAGCCTTTGACAATAGAACTTCATGTGGACCTTGCTCAACAACTCTGCCGTTCTCTAAAACTATGATCTGGTACTCCAAAAGGAAACAAAATAAATAAAATAAAATAAATCATATTCTCGAAAAAGGAAAGAAAAAAAGAGAAATGTCTTACATGTTGATAATGGATGTATTGCTCTGAGAAGAATTTCAGATACATATCAGAAGGAAATTTTGCATACCTCATCACATTGCATTGCTGTTGTAAGACGGTGAGCTATGAAGATTGAAGTCCTATTCTTTGATAGAGACTTCAACGCGTTCAAAATTTCAGCTTCAGTTGTGCTATCAAGGGCACTAGTTGCTTCATCACACAACCTGCCACCCAAATCTAACAGTTACGTACAAATAGTAAATAATTTACAACTATTAAAGGCAGAAACAAAACAAGGGTTCACTTCATTTTAAGACTGGTTGCAGTTGACATCTCTGAATGAAAATTTGAGTCTTTCATCAGATTCACAACAACGAAGCTCTCAGATTGGTCGAACCTTAAAAGTTTAAATTCCGTATCTGTGGGAAGGATAAGTACTACACTAGAAAGAAGCAAGGGTTTAATCCTATGCTTACCCCAAGCAGCAAAAAAAAAACCCCCCCATATTGACTAATCTTACAATCTGATCTTCATAGGCACATATTCAAGCTCTATAGACCAGGAACGAGAGTATGTGCTGAATGGACAATTTAAGGATATTGAAAGATGACTGCAAAAACAGCCAGGGGCTACAACATTTCCAAAAAGGAAAATTTATATCTTATTAATAGGGTTCAAGCTGTAGGCATCATACAGTAAAAACCTCGGAATCTTGGGTGCATAAATTCTTATGATCTTTAATCTTAAGGATTTGTGTATTGTATATACTGAACTCAACGATTCACATTGAAACATCAAATTACTTTATGCTTGTCAAAATTGTAATTGACCTTATTCGCTGGCTTCCTCAGGCAAGAGGCCGAAGCCTACCTTCAAAAGTTTAATGTCTCTCTTAATTATCACTCTCTAATAAATGATTCCTTTATTTAATCATTTCCAATAGATGAGTTTCCAGTGCAAAAACAATCAATGACCGATCCTGCGTTTTTGGTTCAAAAAAGACAATAGCACTGAGGGATTTAACATTACAGAGAACAGGTCTTCTTTCTATCACAACAAAGTAACTTTGCTAATAAAGAAATTTTGTCACGAAATCAAGTGATGGGATTCAATGCACCTAAAAATAGACTTGATAGAATAAACCTAAGTGTCCAGAGAATATTAGAAATAAGAATGTAGCTGAAAGCAAAATAAAGCACTTACATAATAGAAGGAGCCTTCAAGAATGCACGCGCAAGTGATACCCGCTGCTTTTCTCCTCCACTTAACTGTAGAACAGAACTGAACGCTTATTTACTTATTATACTAATGCATTCAAGAACAGAACAAAAAACCAAACACCATTGGTTATAATTCTAATTATTTGTGCTCGGCTAATAAATATAATACCAACCCATCTACTAAAGGATGCATGCATTTCCAAATCCTTGCTCATTCATTACGTTACGCCTTCCTTTCTCAAATATCCATTAAATAGTGGTAAAGTAGTGCATAGTTTAGTCCCACAATGATAAAAGAATTAGTTTACTCTTTATCCTCTCCTAAATATAGGAGGCATTGTATTTAGTTAAAACCATCCAATAAAATATTATTTCTTTCTCTATACTATACGTTAATATGGTATTAGAACAGCGAAATTATATACAAATTTTCCACAAAAAAGTTGGGGTTCTCTCTCCCCCCCCCCCCTCCACTTCCTCCCGATAACCCACAAACCCTAACCTTAACTGCCCCTCTGCCGCCACCCCTCCACCCAAAACCTAACCCTAATCATCCACCCTTCCTCCCGCCGCCTCCCCTCTAATTAGTTGCTGCTTCTCCTCCCGTCGCCTCTCCTCCCACTACCTCTCCTCTACTTGTCAGGAACCCAAGGGGAACACCACCATTAATGGAGATGAAGCATTGGTAGGCTTGTTGCTTGGGTAGTAGATGAAGAAGAATAAAGCTCAGCTGCAATATTTCGGATGCATCAGTGGACATGTATCAGGTGCTACAGTAATATCAGACAGGTGCTACAGTAGTATCAGATATAGTATCAGATATGAAAATGTATTAGAAGCTGAAATGGATCTGAAGCTGCTGAGAATAACTGAGTGTATTTGAGTCTGTTTTTAGAGAGTCTGTTGTGTGTCTCTGTTTTCTTTTCTTTTACGTGGTTTGTGCACAGAAAATTGTATTAGAATGGGGCGGGAGAGTGTGAGCAGATGGAAATATCTCCATTCAGCTGTAACCACCTATAAAAGGGGATCTGTATTGGTTGATTGGAGGCAATGAGAAATTTCTAGTCCTTTCTATTCTTCATCCAATCTTCTTCTTCTTCCTCATCTAATCTCCTTCTTCCCCATCTAATCTTCTTCCTCACCCCAAAGTTCTTCTCTATTTCACAGCCATGCCCAGATTAAGAACCATTCGGAACGCAGCTGCTGACAATCTGGTATCAGAGCAGGAGCAGCCCGATGATGAAGTGTGAGATGACGGGAGTGAGGTACTGGAGGGAGTGATTGCTGATCTGAGGAGTCAACTGATGGAGGGCCAAATACAGACGAATTTTCTCACCGATAAGGTCGAAACCATGGGTGACCGATTCTCAGCAATGGAGAAGAAGATGGAAACGATGATGACACTGATGCAACAAAACCAGTCCAGATCTCAGAACCCCCCCTATCCACCGCATCATAACATCCCTCCCTCATCGCATCCTAATCCACCCTTATTTCCCAACCCTCCCCTGTTTCCCAACCCACCACTACAACCAAACCCGCTGCAACCCCCCAACTTGAATCTCAATTCATTTACACCCCATAGTGAAGGAGGATCTGTGTATAGAGCTCCATTTAAGGTGGAGTTCCCTATTTTTTACGAAGGGGATCCGACGGAATGGATCTGTGGTATTGAGCAGTTCTTGGACTTCTATGAGGTCCCTGAGAACCAGCGTTTGAAGTATGCGACGCTTAACCTCAGGGGAAAGGCTTCCCAATGGTTTCGTCGACACTTGAAACCCCGAATTCATGATGTAACATGGCCAATGTTTTTAGAGGAGTTGATCACGAGGTTCGGACCAACGGAGTTCCAGGACTTTGAAGGCATTTTGTCCAAACTCCAACAGAGAGGAGGAGATTTGGAGACCTATATTCAGGAATTCGATCGAATTTCCAACTTCGTCGATGGGTGGTCTGAATCACACTATCTGAGTACATTCATAAGTGGCCTTAGGGACGAAATTCGTTGGGATGTGAAATCGCAACGTCCAAGGAATGTCAATGAGGCTATTGGCTTGGCTAGAGGGTATGAAGAGAAGTTTGTTTGCCTAAGGAGAAGCTATAGAACACCCTTTACAGTGCGACATGCCACACCCCCTCCAAAACCACCTCCACATACCAGTATACCTCCTCACTCTCAACCAATGTCCTATTCCACACCAAGTTCTCAGAATGCTCCCAATCACTACAATCCACCTACACCGGCAGCACCACATTTTGTCCCTAAGAGATTAAGTGTTCAAGAGATGCGTGATCGAAGAGCCAAGGGGCTTTGTTTCAATTGTGACGAGAAGTACACACAGGGCCATCTTTGCAAAACACAAAAATTCTATTTCTTAGAGGGACTCGAAGAAGATGAGGAGGCGGATGCAAATGTAGTGGTGGAAGAAGATACCCAAACCCCAGTTGAGCAATCCTTCCTACCTAGCAATTCACATCCAGAGATTTCCCTTCATGCACTAATCGGCAATCAGTCATACCCTCAAACAATGCGAGTCAAGGGAAGAATTGGTGGTAATGAAGTGAATATTCTTATTGACTCCGGTTCCACTCACAATTACCTTGATCCCCAAACAGCACTCAGAGCCAATCTAACCATACTACAAGAACCCAAATACAAAGTTACTGTCGCTAATGGTCAGAGTATGCTTAGCGAAGGGAAGGTGCAATGCGTTAGCTTTGTGGTCCAAGGAGTTGAGCTACAAGCGGAGTTGCTACTCTTGTCGTTAGGACCCGCGCAGATGGTACTGGGGGCACATTGGTTGCGATCCCTTGGCCCAGTCACAATGGATTTCTCCCAAATGACTATGGAATTTGTTGTCGTAGGGAATAGAAAAGTTTTGCAGGGTCTCGTTAACCCACAGCTACAACTTGTGGATGCTCAGGAGCTGATGCGGTTGAACCATCACATTTGCCAGGCCTTTATGATACAAGTCCAAGTCCCTGAGTTGGAAGAAAGCCATGAATGGCTTCAGCTGCAGACAGCCCCCGAAAATTTACAACACATTCTCCTCCGTTTTCCCCAAGTCTTCTCCGAAATCCTTACTCTCCCACCACAAAGATCTATCGATCACTCCATTCCACTTGTTGAAGGGTCAAAACCGGTTTGTTTGAGGCCATATCGACATCCCCATTATCACAAAGGTGAAATCGAAAAGCAAGTTGAAGAAATGCTGAAGTCAGGGTTCATAAGACCAAGCCAAAGTCCATTTGCTTCTCCAGTGATTTTAGTGAAGAAATCCGATGGTAGTTGGAGGCTATGTGTCGATTATAGAGCACTTAACCACCAGACTATTAAGGCCAAGTTTCCGATTCCTCTCATAGATGATCTTCTCGATGAACTCAATGGGGCAACGTTCTTCTCCAAAATTGATTTGAAGTCTGGGTATCATCAAATACGGGTGAATGCTAGTGACGTTTCCAAAACAGCTTTCCGTACTCACCATGGCCACTTCGAGTTTGTAGTTATGCCATTTGGCCTCACCAATGCTCCTGCCACCTTCCAAGCCCTCATGAATGATATTTTTAAGGAATATTTACGCAAATTTATACTGGTATTCTTTGATGATATACTCGTCTGCAGTCCCTGTTGGGAAAGCCATCTCCAGCATGTTTCAACTACTCTAGCAATCTTGAGCAAGCATCAACTAGTGGCCAAAGCTAGCAAATGTACATTTGGGAGTAGGGAAGTGGGTTTTCTAGGGCACATCATCAGCAAAAGGGGAATCGCAGTCGACCCAACCAAGATCCAGGCAGTAATGGAATGGCCAGAGCCAAGAACAATAAAGGAGCTACGGGGATTTCTTGGGCTCACGGGGTATTACCGGAGGTTTGTGAGGGACTATGGGGGAATTGCAGCACCCCTTACTCAGCTACTCAAGAAGAACGCTTTCAGATGGAGTCCCGCTGCCGCCCAGTCCTTCCAAGAGCTTAAGATCGCAATGACTACAACTCCTGTTTTGAGATCACCCGACTTCACCAAGCCATTTGTCCTTGAGACCGATGCCTCACAGAAGGGAATTTGTGCGGTATTGATGCAAGAGCGTCAACCAGTGGCCTATATGAGTAAGGGATTGAAGGGAAGGTTGCTTGTGCTATCGACTTATGAGAAGGAGGTGTTCGCCATATTGCAAGCAGTGAAACAATGGAGGCAGTATCTATTAGGGAGCACGTTCGTGATAAGAACAGACCAAAGAAGTATCAAGTACATCCTAGATCAAAGAATTAACACCGAAATGCAAGAGAAATGGTTGTGGAAATTACTGGGTTACACGTTCACGGTGGAGTACAAAAAGGGAGCGGAGAATACAGCCGCTGATGGCTTATCCAGGAAAGAAGATGAGAACGGGGCTTGTTGTGAAGTAACTTTTGTTGTTCCCGAATGGCTAGAAGGAGTTAAGAAAATGGTAATCGAAGATCCCTACTTCAAAGATTTCCAAGAAAAGGTCAGATCTATGCCAAACGACCAACAATCCTTTAAGCAGCAAGGGGGAATTTGGTACTATAAGGGCAAAATCCTAATCAGTCCCCAGTCGGAGGTGAGGAAGCTGATCTTCTTCGATCTGCACTCTTCAAGTGTAGGAGGGCACTCCGGGTTTGCTAAGACATTGCAACGCATAAAAAGAGACTTTAAGTGGGAGGGAATGAGCAAGGAGATCAAACTGTGGGTGAGAAATTGCCTAGTCTGTCAAAAGAACAAAAATGAAACATTGCATCCTGCAGGCTTACTAAGTCCTCTTCCAATCCCCGACCGTGTATGGGAAGATGTTTCCATGGATTTTGTTGAGGGTCTTCCAAAGAGTAACGGCAAGAGTGTGGTGATGGTCGTGGTGGATCGACTCACTAAGTACTCACACTTTATCGGAGTCTCCCACCCTTACACTGCCCAAACCATAGCACAAACCTTCATTGATCACATCTACAAACTCCATGGCATGCCTAGGAGTATCCTCAGTGATCGGGACCCAGTATTCATCAGCCGATTTTGGAAGGAGTTCTTCAAGCTGCAAAATTGCAAACTCAACCATACTACGGCTTATCATCCCCAAGGTGACGGGCAAACAGAAGCAGTAAATAAGGCCTTGGAGTTATACTTACGATGTTTTTGCTGCCAGAAACCTTCAGATTGGGTTAAGTGGTTAGCATGGGCGGAATTTTGGTTTAATACAAATTGGCACACTACCACAGGAATTACCCCCTTTGAAGGAGTATACGGTAGGTCACCGCCTTCTTTAACCCAATATGTTAGAGGAACAGCATCTATGCCGGCGGTAGAGGATGAATTCATCTCCAGGGATGCTATTTTAACTCTGTTGAAGGACAATATGGCCCAAGCTCAACAGCGAATGAAGCTCTATGCCGACAAGAAGCGAACGGAGAGGGAGTTTGATGTTGGGGATTTAGTTCTATTGAAGATCCAGCCTTATAAACAACATTCAATGGGTAGTCATATACCCCAGAAGTTGTCCTCGAAGTTTTTTGGCCCTTATCGGGTGCTAGAGAAGATTGGGAGAGTAGCATACCGCCTACAGTTGCCCTCAGATGCAAAAATTCACCCTGTATTTCATGTCTCCAAGCTCAAAAAATGTCATGGCGATCATTTACCCAACATTTCCTCTGAAATTCCTTCATGGTGGGTGGAAGGGGACCATTCGGAAGTGCCAGATGTTATACTGGACAGGAGGGTGTACAAGAAGAATAATCGGATGGGGATAGACTTGCTGATCAAATGGAAAAATTCGGGAGTTGAGGAGGCTTCGTGGGTGGATATTGACACGTTCAGAAGTAGATTCCCTGACTTCGAACTTGGGGCAAGTTCGTTCTTGAGCGGGGAGGAGTTGTCAGGAACCCAAGGGGAACACCACCATTAATGGAGATGAAGCATTGGTAGGCTTGTTGCTTGGGGTAGTAGATGAAGAAGAATAAAGCTCAGCTGCAATATTTCGGATGCATCAGTGGACATGTATCAGGTGCTACAGTAATATCAGACAGGTGCTACAGTAGTATCAGATATAGTATCAGATATGAAAATGTATTAGAAGCTGAAATGGATCTGAAGCTGCTGAGAATAACTGAGTGTATTTGAGTCTGTTTTTAGAGAGTCTGTTGTGTGTCTCTGTTTTCTTTTCTTTTACGTGGTTTGTGCACAGAAAATTGTATTAGAATGGGGCGGGAGAGTGTGAGCAGATGGAAATATCTCCATTCAGCTGTAACCACCTATAAAAGGGGATCTGTATTGGTTGATTGGAGGCAATGAGAAATTTCTAGTCCTTTCTATTCTTCATCCAATCTTCTTCTTCTTCCTCATCTAATCTCCTTCTTCCCCATCTAATCTTCTTCCTCACCCCAAAGTTCTTCTCTATTTCACAGCCATGCCCAGATTAAGAACCATTCGGAACGCAGCTGCTGACACTACTTCGCTCCCGGCACCCACAACCCCATCATCCCCGACAACCTCCATCACCACCCACACCTCCATCATTCTCGCCTACCACCGGTAGCCACCCTTCCTCAATCCAAACCTTACTTCCATCATCCAGATCCAAACCTGAATTCAGATCCACACCCGTTCAGATCCAAACCCGAATCCACATCCAGATCCAAACCCCACCTGAACCGAACCGAACCTGAACCTGAACCAAAACCATAACCTCAAACCGAACCAAACTGAAGCAGATCCATATCAGATACAAACTCTGAAGATGCTCCATGATGCATGTTGGTTCGTAATGCATGCATGTTCTTGAACTCCTCTCCAATCAACATCTTTCTTTCAAATTTGTCTTCACCTTTTGTAACCCCCATTCCTGACAATAAGTATTTTTCGTGTATTTTCTATAATTTAATTTTTATGAATTTATTTTGTGTTAAATTCATTTTGGGATTTTCTATTAAAATATTTTCCAATCGAAAATTATATTATTTCGAGTGATGGTTTATTTTAAACTTGTTTTATAATCTTAATTTATCGGTTATTTATATTTGAGCCCAAATCATATATTATTATTATTATTATTGGATTATTTTAATAAAAATTGTTAAACCCAAATAATTATTTTATTGTATGATTTTATTATTTTTATAATTATAACTATTAATTGTTATTCCTTGATTATTTAATTAAAGTACATTTAACTAATTATTTTGTTTTCGTACTTGATCTAATTTTCTTGGCGAATTCCGATTTATGTTCAAGCCAATTTATATTTATTGTATTACTTATTTATTCATTTGGATTTAAATTTTTGTTCATGGAATTCTTTGTTTTTCTTAAATGAACTATTTTCTTGTTAATCCTATTTTTTTTCTTTTATTGAATTGTGGGTATTTTTATTTAAACCCTATTGATTTTGATCTATCTATTAATTGAACCCTAAACCCCAATTTCATGTGTTCTTGGCCCCAAAACCGCTTTTATTGGACCCTAATTCACCAACCCAGTACCCTAATTGTACCCTATAAATACAATCCTAATGCAAACCCTAAAAATTGCACAATTTTGAAACCCTAACAATCTAATCTCTCCTCTCTCCTTTTTCTGTCTCCCCGACTCCTCATCTCCCGCTCAAACTCCTGAACCCAATCCTGTGCTCCCTCTCCCGTCGATCCCCTTCGTCCACCCCGTCTCCGGCGACCCCCGACCGCGCCGCCCACCTCCAGTCGCCTAACCCGTGCTCTGCCCTCCATCACACTCCTCCGGCGACGCCCAGTCAGCCGCCGCCACACCCGACCCCCAACTCCTACTCTGCCGTCGACATCAGCAGCAGACCCACGACCCCTCTGTCTTGCTCCATCTCCACTGCGCGCCCAGTCGCCGCTCCCCCTGAGCGCCGTCGCGACTTCGTCGACCACCTGCCGGTCGCCGTCCGCCGCCAGACCAGCCCGAGCCTTGCCACTGTGTGGTTACTGTAGTTGTTGTTGTCTCTTTGTGTCTGTGTTACTTTGGCTCTTTGTGTGCACGTGTATTCACGTGTTCTTTTGTGCTAGTTCGTGGGATCGTTGCTTCGGAATTCTTATCCCGTTATTCTTGGTATTTGTTTTCACCGGTTATAAGGCAAATCACTGTCCTCTTGAATTGTTAATTGTATCAAATTCAAGTTTTGTTGACTCTTGCAAGTAGATCTCTTTGTTATCGTATTATCCATTGTTCATCTCTTCGTTAGGTCTATTGAGGGTTTACACAAGCTAACCCTAATATTCTTGACATCGTGCCACTTTTGACTCTAAAGTTTGGATCTTTCATGAGTGCATATAGAATTGATAATAGGGTTGTTCACATAACCATCACACAAATAAATTATTGTAAAGACAATTGATAGGTTGTATGTTGTTTGATAGACTGATGATTGATTGATGATAAATTGATGTATGAGCGTGTTCCAATTTTATTTATCATGTTTTGACACTCATCATGCTGATTATACAATTTATTGACTAAAGAATCGACACCCATCATGTTAATTAATTTATTTTCAAGAAAACTACACAAATCTTGTTTATTGCTTACTGACCTGAATGTTAACTGCTATTTTTGAACCAGTAAACGATCTTAAAATGAATTACTTTCTGAATAAGAATTGTAGCCTGATCTTTTAGTTTCCAGAATATTTTGAATTTTTGAATTCCGAGTTGTGTAGCAAAAGTTATGCCGTTTTACTACTGGTGTGTTTTTATTTTCAGAATTATACTTTTCAGATTTTCTTGAATTAATTATTCATATATCGTTCTATTGCACGAATTAATGTATGTATGTTGCATTGCATGATCCCAATGAGTTATTGTCACCCTTCTAATTGTCATATTTCATGTTGCCATCTTATTGTCCCCTATTGATACTATTGTTCATCTCATGTCTCTAGATTGCATATTGTATTGTTGCATTGATAAATAAATAACAAGCCGGGGTTTAAGGAATTGATTTTAGTAGTGGACAATATAAGGACTGTACTCGGAGGAGGGACCAATGTTTTCCTATTTATTGGTCTACTGGTCATATCGGTCATCGATTAATTGTAGATTACTGACTACAGCATCACGATTGATTTGGTCATCGGTCATTATCGAATACCGTTGCCGAGTACATGAACTATAAAGCTCACCACTAAGTCTAAATGTAACTTGTTTGTATGTAACAACTATGTGGTAAATAGATGGGATGCATGAAGTGCTACATTAGTTAGGATTAAAATAATTAATAGACTTGGGGGTCACACCACATCGACACTACATATTGTTCCTCATTGTTCCTATTGATATCGAATTGATCATTGATTATTGTTACCGAATATTGCATCATTGTTTATAGTCATTGTATCGATTACCGTGAGATTGATTATTGATTATCGTGCCATGTTATTGATTCCTATTGATCCATTGATTCATTGTTATACCGTTATTCCATTGTTCCCTACTTTCTCTACTTGATGTCCATGACTTGCTCTAAGGACAATTTTTCTCCTCTTTTTAGAAAAAGTGTTTACAGATGTTGATGGAGAATTGCCTGCTGGAATTGGAGGACAGAGATTCTGAAGATTTAATGCTTTCTAGTTGCTTATTGTTTTATTGAACTATTGTTATTTCTTTGTATTGGGCTTATGACCCTAAAATTGCTATTTGTTTCCAGACATTGAATTATTATTGTATTTGGATATTTTTATTGCTTCATTCCGAGTATTATTGTTCATAAGATTATTATTATTGTCTGCGCAATTGTTCTGTATTGATTATATTGTTGAGTTGATCGGTTAAACAGCTTATGGATGACGTTAGTCATTCGCTGGGCCAATGTTACGTGCTCGTATTCCATATTTTTGGGAAGCGGGACGTGACACCTTCAAATCTAACCAAGATATGCACCTCTCCAATGGCGACCGATCCTCCTCTGTTGAAGGTGGAACTAATGACCACTGAGAATCTCTCCGGCCATGGCAACTTCATGACATGGTCCCGATCTATAATGCGCTTCCTCAAGGGGAGCAAGATGTACCATCATCACCCTGAGAAAGCTCTTTAAACTAATGATCCAAAGTTCAAAGTATGAGATCGCGATGACAACTTCATTGTCAATATGATGACCAATTAATGGATTGAGACGTCCATCAATACATCACTTTCTTGACACAACAAAGGAGATCTGGGACACTCTTCATCAAATGTACTCCACCAATAACATGCAATGCCTGTAGGATATATTCCGCGATGCGATTGAGATCAAGCATGGCGACGACATTCATGCATATCTCTCCAGATTTAATCAGCTTTTAGAAAAGTGGTAGATTTATCAGCCATCCTCTGCCGATTTTGTTGTTCAGCAAAAGCAATGTAAGGCTCCTCTAGCCGTTCTTGCCTTGGGCCATATTCGCCAATACCTTGAAGGTGTTTGTTCACATATTCTTGTCACGAACGCCAGTCCCCCTCTATGTGATCTTCACGTTCAGCTCCCATGAGTTACCCCTCTTACTATTGTTTAAAACCCAGCCCCATCTGCCCTCGCCTTTGGTCGAGGCCATGATTTTTCTGATCACTCGTAGCAGTTTTCTTCATCTTCCAAAAGTTGTGGTTCTTATTCTTCACGGGGCCATGGTGATCATGGTCGTGGCCATGACGACGGTCGCCGCTTCACTACAAAGTATTACACCTACTGTTAGGAACGATCTCATGAGTATGAAACGTGTTGGAAACGTCTTGGACGTTCTCCTGCTGCTCATTAGTCTTCGACTGTGGAACCTTGTCCTACCAATGTTGCTCCTACAGATGTGTCAATCTCCTTCTAATATACCATTTCTGCTAAAGAGTATCAGGCCTTCCGCAATATGATGTTTCCTCCTAGTAACTCAATTCACTCAGGTAATGCTTGTCATGTTTCCTCACATTAATGGATTATTGATTCAGGTTCTTCTGAACACTTTTTTATCGCTTTCTTCATCTTCTTTGCTTCCAAATTATCATGTGCGTGTTGCTGATGGCTCACTAATCTTTGTTGAATGAGTGGGAGATATCTCTCTTTCTTCGGATCTTTCTCTTTAATCTGTTTTATGTGTTACTACCTTTTCTAATAGCTTATTATCGGTTCCTAAACTTTCCAAAAATTTAAACTATTCAATGACATTTTTTTTCTTCTCATTGTATATTTCAGGATATTACGATGAGGAAGATGATTGGCGTCGGTTGTGAACATGGGTTATACATCTTGGATTCTCAAGTATCGGCTTTTAGTTCTTCTACTGATCCTGCATTGAGGCACCGACGGCTGAAACATGCTTCCCCTACTACTCTCAAGCACTTGATTTCCAGTTGAGTCTTCTTTTAAGTTATCTTGTGAATCCTGTGAGTTAGGTAATCATCATAGAGTTCCCTACTCAAGATACGACAATAAATGTAGTGAACATTTGTTTTATTTAGTGCACTCTGATGTTTGGAGCCATGTTGGTTTTTCAACGGTTAAATATCGTTATTTTGTTACGTTTATTGATGATTTCTATCGCATGACATGGTTGTTTCTCTTGAAAGAAAATTCTGAATTGTTTAACAATTTTCAAAAAAAATCTTTGAGATAAGATTCATAAGAACACAATTTGACACTACTATTAAATGTTATTGCTCTGATAATGCTAAAGAATATGTGAGTTCTGATTTTCAACAATTTTTTTCTCAAATGGAGTAATACACCAAACTTTTTCAGCCACACTCCTCAACAAAATAGAGTGGAAGAACACAAAAATCAACATTTACTTAGCATTGCTCCTCTCTGATGTTTGAAATGAAGGTCTCAAAATTTTATTGGAGTTTTGTGGTTCCCACTACCTGTTTTCTTATCAATCGTATGCCTACTCCTATTCTTTAAAATCAATCCGCTCTATCTACAGATCCATTTTCACTATCACCTTGTGTTTTTGGTTGCACATGTTTTGTTCAAAATCTCAGCCCAGACACTGATAAACATGATCTTCATGCTACTAACTGTGTGTTTTTTGGATATTAATGTTTTCCAAAAGGTTATCTTTGCTATTGTACTTCACAAAAAAAAAATTACCACAGCGGATGTTTCATTTTTTTGAACAAACTATTTTCAGAACTCCCGATTTACCAAGGGTTGTTGTAGAGAGTTTGATTTTCCACTGTCCCCGCCACTTCGGGTTGATGCAAGGAAACAAAAGTTTCGTTCAGACTTGACCATCTCAGTGGTACCTTCAGTTGTTCAACTGGTGCCAACTACTTATGTTGGTAATATCCCTAACCCAGATAATTTACCCATTGCTCAACGTAAGGCTAAATATATTTGTACTCACCATCATATTGTCAAGTTTGTTTCTTCCTATAAACTGAACAGATCTTTTCGAGTATTTTCCTCGTTTTTGGATTCCATCTCTATTCCTAAGAATGTTTAGTATGCACTCAAGCACCATGGTTGAACCACAGCCATGAAAGAGGACAATCAGGCTCTTCAGCAGAATGATACATAATAGTTCATCTCCCTATGGGTGGTAAGACGGTTGTAAGTGGGTATTCACAATCAAACATAATTTCGATGGTCCTGATGGCACAATTGAATGACTCAAAGTTCGCTTTGTCGCGAATGGATCTACACAGAAATTTGGGGTCGACTATGCAGACTTTTTCTCTAGTTGAGAAACTCACATCTGTTCGGGTGTTTATCTCTCTTGCATCAAATTGTTCTTGGCCTCTTTATTAGCTTGATGTCAAAAAATGCATTTCTGAATGAGGACTTGAAAGAAGTATATATCCAGTAGTCTCTTGGTTTTGAGTGACGGGAGAATCTTGTTTGTTCGCTCAAAAAATCTATTTATGGTCTCAAACAGTCTTGTATGCAGCAGTCTCTTGGCTTGGTTAACTCAAAAAATCTTGTATGCAGCAGTCTCTTGGCTTAAATTGAAACTTTTTGCAAAATTGTGTACTTGTATGGATTCTCTAAAAGCAAGGCAAATCATTATCTCTACACAAAAAAATGAAGCAAGGACATTATTATCCTATTAGTCTATGTTGATGATATCGTTATCACAGGCAATGACTCGCAAGGTATTGCAGACATCAAGCAGCAGTTAGCTCAAACCTTTCAAATAAAGGATCTGAGTCTGTTCCGATCCTTCCTTGGCATTAATGTTGCACGCACGAAGGATGATATCATTCTTTCACAAAGAAAATATGTTCTTGATATTCTTACTAAGACAGAAATGTTGGGATGTCGCCCCAGTGACACACCTATGGATCCCAATATCAAGTTGTCCTCCTCTAATGATGCATTGTTCTCTAATCCTACACGATATCACAGGTTGGTTAGCAAACTCGTATATCTCTCGGTGACTAGGCCATATATTGCATATACATTTGGTTGAGTTAGCCAGTTTATGCATGCACCAACCATCACTCATTGGGGAGCAGTTGTTCACATTCTTCGCATTAAGAGGCCCCAGGGCAAAGGCTTCTCTTCAAGCCTGGTGACTCACTTTCTTTACGAGGTTATTTTGAAGCTGACTGGGCAAAATCAGTTGATGATAGGCGCTCAACTAGTGAGTACTTTGTATTCTTTTGAGGGAATCGGTATATTAGAAAAGCAAGAAGCAGCACATTGTAGATAAATCAAGTGCAGAATCTGAATAACGAGTCATCGGACATTTGGTCTCCTAAAGTTTTATGGCTAAAATCTCTCTTCGAGACTTGACAATCTCATTATCATCTCCAATCCTACTTTACTTCGACAACCAGGCTGCTATGACATTTCTGAATATTCAATGTTTTATGAGTGCACAAAATATATCGAAGTTGATTGTCACTTCATTCGCAATGAATAGGAGAAGAAGGTGATTTCATTATCATATGTCCGGTCTAGTGAACAACTTGTCGATATCCTAACTAAAGCACTACCTCCTAAGATTTTTCAAACCTTCTTGAGCAAGCATGCTCGAGAGGGAGTGTTAAAGTAGTGCTTAGTTTAGTCCCACATCGGTAAAAGAATTAGTTTACTCTTTGTTATCTCTTATATATATGAGGCATTGTATTAAGTTAAAACCATCCAATAAAGTATTCTTTCTTTCTCTATATTGTACGTTAATAAATAGAAAGTGAAGACCCTCCCTTTCTTAATTACTTGTAAGGCATCTTATTTTCTATTATACTAGAAATAACTACCACTGCTTTTTTTTTCCTCAATAAACTTGAAACCACTTTTAATATAAGGTTTAGTTAAACCTTAACTTATTGCAATGCAACAATACTGAGGATCTTTCTTGCAGCATGAGAACAGAAGTTACATGGAAACAGAACTATACTTGTATATGCACGAAATTACATTGACTGTCTTTGAAGTTTGAAGTCTGAATATATAAACATTTTACTCGTATTTGAAATGAACAAAATTATTTACAAGTAACGGAAACATGTACTAAAATAACTAACGTCATATTCTAGTCCATCAAAATTAAACACCAATTTGAAACCAATGCTTACCTTTAGTCCTCGCTCGCCAACAACAGTTAAATATTTTTCAGGAAATTTCATGATCGTATCATGAATAGATGCACGTCGAGCAGCATCATAAACCTAAAAAAAAATAATAATAATAAAAATAAAAAAAAACCTTCAGTGAGTAGGTTAAAAAAAAGTGAATTGATTCATCAAAGAAAATATTTCTACTAACCTCTTCCTCTGTAGCTGATAATCGACCATAATGTATATTGTGATATATTGTATCATTGAAAAGAACCTGCAAAATATTAAAAGAAATTATTGATCAATAATCTCCACAACTTCTGCAAGAAAAATGCCTGCCTCTGTTCTGTAAAAAGACAAAAGTAAGTACAAAGGAATCGATATTGAATGTTCTCAGACATATTCTATTCATCATCATCCTACCTCAGCAAAACCCTCTTCACGAAGGGAACTGCTGTACCAAATGAAAATCATAAATCTATCTAGTACCATATACCAACAGCCCATTAATCTATCTAGTAAATTGTCTAAATTGTCTATTCCTCAAGACCCTCACCCTAAGTAGTGTCGACAAATCCTACCATCTCATGCATAATAATCGTATAAACTGAAACAAGATGCAACAGCACTCAGTTTGTGTACAAATTGCATAGAGTGCGGTCCATTACCAGTTGAAATGCCTGGAGTTGCTCTCAGTTGTAGAAATTGCATACCATTATCCAGAATGATAGAATTGGTAAGAGAGTAATCCTTTGCTTTGTGTTAGGTGTTCAATGAGAAACAATATAAATTAAGTACAACTATACTTGGTAAGTACTATATCTGGTAGAATAAAAAATATAGCATAAACTAATGAAGTATGCAAAACCTATATTATGTTGTATAATAATATACCGTTATGATGCATACATAAAGACCGTATCTCAAGCCAGGTTGCATATCAAAGTTGACTAGCCCACCAGAAACTGATTTTAAGATTCAATACTTTGGAGAGATTTTACTTGGTTTAGATTTAGATTAGATTAAGATGTATTTTTCTTTGGTGCCTTAGGTTATCTTCGTATAAATTAAATATTTCAGAAACTTATATATTATTTTTTTGTTATTTTGTATTGTAATTGCTTTATTAGCTTCAGTTATCCAACTGCTGGTAACATCCACATCTATGTTTTTCCTTCTTCACCTTCGTTCACCATTACCTTGGTTTTTGTTTACCATCGAATATTTTTGGTTGCTTTGCCATTTTAGCTTTGTCTATGTTGATTGTGTTCAGATTCTTATCTAGATGATTGTTCATAACTCAAACTGATCACAGGACTGAGTAATTAAACCATCAACAGATGGATTGATAATATAGAGTGAAAGACAAGCAATTGATAAGGTACACTTACAGTGTCCTGCGGCACAACACCAATACACTTGCGAAGACTCTCAAGCGTGACCTCTCGGATATCTTGATCATCGATTCTTATCTGCCAAAATGTACAGTAATTAGAAAATATATTCTAAGAGATATACATATCCAGTACATTAAATTTCATCAAAAAATCAGTAAAATCAGTGTTGTAAAAGATCTGGATTCATATTCCAAACGGTGGCACTGAACAAGATATTCTAAATAGTATCCACCTAAATACATCTAGATGAACGGTGTAACTGGTACCGGTGTGTGCATTTGTGTCTGTCTGAGTAAGCATGTCACCAGTTCTAACGTGAGAAGCATTACAAGAACATATTGTTAAACTTGGGAATAGTAAGGAATTGGATCTTCAGCTTGAATAAATGGAAAGCTTTGTAGATGGTGACCACTTGAACGTGGTGATATTTAATATATTCAGTAACAGGTGTCGTGAAGGTGATAGAGTAGACTGAAACTTCAATAGACAGTAATGAGACCATAAAGGTTTCGTACTTGATAAAAAATTTAGTTTTATGCAACCAACAAAGACAATGATTTTTCCAAGCTGCACAACCAAGAAGTAGGGCTTATGATTCAATTCATACAAGTCTAGGGCCTTTGAGCATCTATAGTCGTTAAGAGTCAAAATTTGGCAATTTGGCATTTGGCAAATGGCTTTTGGAGGTATTTGCTGCACTCGTTGCAGCCAAAATTTGGCAATTTTAAAAATAAAATTGATGGACAGAAGAACATCTTCCGTCCGTCTTCTTTTTTGTTTTGTTATTTCTTAATTTAAAAAATGTTTCGGACGGAAGATCATCTTCTGTCCTACACCATTTTTTATTAAAATTTTAATTAACTGTTATTAATCTTAATTAAATCTTAAAAAATCTTAATGAATTATTAATTTAAAACATGTATCGGACGAAAGATCATCTTCCATCCGTACACCATTTTTTATTAAAATCTTAATTAAATCTTAATGAAATCTTAATAAAATCTAAATAAAAACAAATTTTGACCGTTCAAATAATTAAAAAGAATTTTGCTCGGACAAAATTTCCTATTTTGTCCAACGATTTTTTGCGCGAAATAAACCCGCGAAAAAAATTTCATGTTTCGTCTCCTATATTTTGGAAATTCCTATATCGCTTTCCATATATAGAAGAGCATTGTTCCTCTCATACCCAAAATTTGGGTTTTTGGCCAACGACTGCAGGGTGTTTTTTTATCGACAAAATTTGGGTTTTTACCCAACGAGTCAATGACTACAGATGCTCTTATATGAGCAGAAACTCATAGTACATACTTCCAGCAAACACAAAAGAAAAGACAATATATATAAAGGTAAAACTCTAAATTACATGATCCAATTCTTGTCACCAGATAAGACATTGACGTTTGCTCCTCACTGACAAAAGACTTGTTCAGTAGAAATCCTAGCATCAAGGTAAAAGTACACATCTTGTCGAAACTGGCATCCTTTTTTGTCATATGATGAAGTATCTCCTAAGAAAGAATCACTAGAAGGTGGTCGACAGATAATTTAATAATTTGCAGATCTAGTCCTGATTTGCAATATTTGCTCAGAATTTTCAGAAGTATGAGCTTAGTCTACAGTAGAAAAAAGTGTGCTATTTGAACTCTGGAATATATAAAGGTGTCTGGAATCTTACTGTTTTTTAAACAGTTCGCAAAGTAGATGCTTGGCTTCATCAGGGACATTTGGTTTGACAAAGAGGAATGAACTGCTTTAGATAGAAGATCACATCAGCATGATTTGTGAGGGAATGTCAGTTTTTACACCCATTAGTTTCCTATATAGTCGAGTCTTTAATTAGTTATTGAACGAATAGACTCACAAAGACCATATCTTTTAACACTTGTATGAATCTAGATGGTAACTAATAATGTTAAAACCTAAATGATTGCATCAATATATGTCTTCTTTATGGAAACTTAAAACAAAACAATGTTAGACATATTAAGTTTTGTTTTGTTTAAACAAACTAAATCAAAAAATGGTACAAAACCAAAAATCATGATTCTTACAGTTCCAGAGTCAGAATCAAAAAACCGGTAGAGTAATCTCAGAATTGTAGACTTACCTGCACAGGAATGTTGTGATTATCAAGTGCAGCAATATTGTGAAAGCACATCAAATCTGTATTATTATAATGAAGACTATTTGCTGAAGAGGCCAATGATGTGACCAAAAAAGGGGGGAAATTATTAAAAAAAAAAGAGAACCATCTATTAGTTTCAAGTCATCATGATCTTGTGGCTCTACAAAATAATCCAACTGTTTTAATAGTGTTAGATATTGTATTATATATTTAGTCTCATATCGGGTTATGTATCAGTTTAGTATTTTGGATTCCTCCTATATATAGGAGACATTGTACTCAGTTATAAACAATCCAATAATCCAATAATATTTTCCAATCTCTATGTTGACCTTAACATGGTATCAGAGCACTAAATTTAAATTTCTATCTCCCTAACCCTAATTAGACAAATTTCTTTTCTTTTCTATTCTTGTTGTCATCATCAACAACAGCAACACTACCAACCATTAGCGACAACAACATCACCAACTCTGGCGACAACAACTCCAGCAACCTCCCATCTCCTTACTGTGTCTTCTTCCCCGCAATCCCTCACTATCTCCCTAACCCTAATTACACAAATTTCTTTTCTTTTCTATTCTTGTTGTCATCATCAACAACAGCAACACTACCAACCACCGGCGACAACATCACCAACTCTGGCGACAACAACTCCAGCGCCTTACTGTGTCTTCTTCCCTGCAATCCCTCAACCCCGAACTCCCCGACCACCATCCTGCGTCTTCCTCTTCAGCGAACCCAATCCTCGAACTCCAGCCGCAGTCTTCGTCCCCGAAATCCCTCAACCCTCCCGACCTCTATCGCCGTCAAGACCCGCCGCCGCCCATATCCAGTCCCAGATCCCTCCTCTCCAAACAGCCCAAACCCTAGCCTCCATCCCTTTTCTCTGCATTCTCTTTCCCATACAAAAACCCGAAATCCAAACACTATTACCCGAATCCAACTACCATATACCCCAATATCCAAACCCTACATAAAAGCCAATACCCAGATCCAAAAAAAAACCTATTTGTGTACCCGACCCGAAACCCAATACCCAGATCAAAAAAAAAACCTACCCAAATCCAAAAACCATATCTGACCTCTATCCTTCCCGAATACAACCAAACCCTACCCTACTCACAACCCTACCCTACTCTTAACCCTACTCAAATCCAAACAACCTCTACTTACTGTTGTTGTTCCTGCCAGTCGCCGCCGCCGCCATCGTTCGTCGTCGTCGTAAAACAAAAATATATCAAAAAAAATTGCAGGAACTTCTCCAAATGGCACCCCAGTTTCTTCATGTCTCCACCGATTTTCCCGCTTCTACATCTTCCTCTTCACTCTCCCTCACATCCCGATTCTCATCCAGATTCAGAGAGCAGCAACAACACCATCATCCTAATTCTGACCTCCTCCCTCCTCTCGGCATCATACCTAACCCTGCTCCACCCCTTTTTCTGACCCCGGTAGCACCATCAAGTTCCCTATCTCGATCTCGACACCAGCAACATCACCGTCCTCATTTTGATCCCTGCCACAATAGCACCAGTCTCAATCCTCTTCGCAGTACTTCTTCTATTACATCTTTAGCCATGACCGTTACTTCGGCCTTGTCATCTCCTGCTGATTAGGCCAATCTTTAGCATCGCTTCGCTAAGCTGTAACTCCGACTCTTAGTCAGTCTAACACTGCTAGTCTCTCTGTCCATGCATTTTCTGTTACTCCCAGTATGAATTCTTCTTAGATTTTAGATTCTTGTACATCACATCATTTTACGAGTAATTATACACCATTCACCACCAGCACTGCACTTTCCTCTCCCTCTCCATCCCTTCACACAATAGATACGCATGGGTGTTTCTTATGCGCCAACGCTCTGAGATACCTGCCATTTACGAGTTCTTTATGAACATGGTTCACACTCAGTTTGGTGCGTGTCAAAATCTTTCGCTCGGATGCTCGTGAGTACACTTCCGCTGCTATGAGATCAATCATTCAATCTCACGGTACACTCTTTCAGCAATCATGCCCTCACATACATAAGCAGAATGGTGTAGCTGAACGCAAGCATCGTCACATCCTTGAGATGGCTCGCGCTCTTCTTCTCTCCTCTTTTGTTTCTCATTTTTTTCTGGACTGAAGCTGTCATAACGTCTGTCTGTCTCATTTACATCACACTCACGTCTGCCCTATCTGGCACAACACCTTATGAGACTCTTCGTCACTCACCACCAGACAACAGTATGCTTCGTACTTTTGGGTGCACCTATTATATTCTTCTCCCTCCCACTGTGCGCACAAAGCTCACCGCCCGAGTTGCTAAGTGCGTTCACCTAGGTCTCAGTCCAGAGCATAAAGAATATCGTTGTTTTGATCCTGTGGCGGGTCGTATTCGTATTTCCCGATATGTTGCCTTTGTGGAAGACTCTCTACTACTTGACCTCTCCTGAGGATGCTGGTTTTCTCGACTCCCCAGTTGTTGGTCTTATCTCCCTGACCATACCTTCACGCATTCCATTTGATCCCACTCATGTGGCTCCTTTCTCAACTCATACTGATGTTCCACCTATTATTCCTCTTACGGAGACACCACCTGTATTTCCAGAGCATCATGCAACCTCACCACCTGCATCCCCACCACTTCATGTGCACACACCACCTATCTCAACCCTACACACTATCCATCCACCACCGGTCCGTCAGTCTACACGTTCTACCTCGGGCATCCCACCAGCACGTTACACACCTAATGTCACTGGTCCTTCTGACCAGTTTGGTTTTGCCACCCTAACCTCCTACTCACCACAGTTTCATGCATGTTTCACTGCTATACACTCCACACGCGTGCAGAAGAGTTCTATGCATTTGATCAGACTGGCACTTGGGATGTTGTTCCACTGCCTGTGGGCATCCAACCTATTAGCTGCAAGTAGATCTTTAAGGTCAAATATCGACCTGGTGGCTCCATTGAGCAGCACAATGCTCGTCTAATTGTCCGAGGATTTACTCAGGAGCATGGTATTGATTATGATGAGACTTTTGCCTCGGTTGCACAGATGACTACAGTTCGCACTCTCCTTGCCGTTGCCGCCGTTTGTCAGTGGCTGTTATACCAGATGGACGTGAAGAATGCATTTCTTCATGATACCTTATCTAAGGTTGTTAACATGCATCCTCCTGACTTACCACTCCTCCCCGTCATGTTTGTCATCTGCGTTGAGCTATATATGGTCTGAAACAAGCTCCTCGAGAGCTTGGTTTGAGTGTTTTCGTAGTGTCATCACCCTGGCTGGTTTCAATCAGAGTTCCCATGACCACTCTATGTTTATGCGGTCATCACCGCAGGGAGGATCCTTCTATTATTATATGCTGATGATATGATTATTACTGGGGATGATTCTGCATGCATTGCATACACCCAGAAATACCTTCACCAGCAGTTCCATATGAAAAATTTTGACAGATTATGCTACTTTCTGGGTCTAGAGACCGCCCATGGATCTCAGGGGATTCTTATTTCTCAACAGAAACATACATCAGATATCTCTGCGGCATGTCTCTCTGACAGTCGATCAACCGATACTCCCTTAAAGCTTCAAGTAAAGCTTCGTCCCACAGATGATGAGCTCCTTCCTGACCCCACTAGATACATGATGATTGTTTGACAGCTTGTCTACTTATGCATGATCAGACCCGATATTGTTTACGGAGTCAATATTGTTAGTCAGTTTGTTTCCGCTCCTATATCAGTTCACTACGGTACTCTTCTTCGGATTCTCAGATGTCTTCGGGACACTATCACTCGCTCATTATTCATGTCTTCTACATCCAAACTGGATCTCAGTGCATATTCTGATTCAGATTGGGCGGGTGATCCTACCACCAGACGGTCTACCACAGGTTTCAGTCTATTGCTTGGTGATTCACTGATCTCATGGCGAAGCAAGAAATAGGCATTTGTTGTATGTTCTTCCACCGAAGCTGAGTACATAGCAATGACATCTACTACTAGAAAGATTGTTAATGTTCGTTGGTTATTATCAGATATGGGTGTCACTCTTACAGGAGCTACTCCTCTTCATTGTGATAACCGGAGTGCATTGCACATTGCACGCAACTCCGTCTTTCATGAGCGAACGAAGCACATAGAGATAAATTGCCACTATATTCGTGAGCACTTTGAAGCAGTGACCATTTCACTTCATTATGTTGGCTCTTCACAGTATACAGCAGACTCCTTCGCCAAATCCCATACTGCTCAGAGATTTCATTACTTGGTGAGCAAACTCATATTGTTCGACCCACCGGAGTTTGAAAGAGGGTGTTAAATATTGTATTATATATTTAGTCCCATACGGGTTATTGTATTATATATTTAGTCCCATACGGGTTATTGTATTTAGTCCCATAAGGGTTATGTATCAGTTTAGTATTTTAGCTCCCTCCTATATATAGGAGTCATTGTACTCAGTTATAATCATTCCAATAATCCAATAATCTTTTCCAATCTCTCTGTTAACCTTAACAAATAGATATTTTCAAGTTCTACAAATTCTGTGGGATCTACACACATCTAAACTAAAAAAGTTCAATAATAATCCCCCCCCCCCCCTTTTTAACTTGTATAATATGAGAATTATTGCATACATAATAGATATATGAAATAAAGTACGTAACCATACTTGAATTGATAATTACCACTTACAGACTATTCACAAAGTTGAGATTTCAATTAATATTGCATAAGATATAATAAGAACAATATATGCTGAAACTCAAGTATTAGTTATGCCAGTACTGGAAGAAAGACACAATGATTACTCACTATTAAAAAATCAGGTGATCTTGTAGTAGCTATTATCCAGTCAAATTCAGGTGATCTTATAATAGCAATTATCTAGTAACTAACTTTTCAAATAAATCGCTGGTTATCATGGTATGCTATCTAATCATCTAATCATATAACGAAAGGATAAAAACTTGATAAAACATATCGCTGGTTATCATGGTCTGCTAAAAAAATATGCCTCATAAAACATATTAAAGTTCAGCCAGTTGATTAGATTACAACAATGAAAGGCATTTAGATGCAACAAACCAAAGAGCAGAAAAATCCAATTACATGATATTAAATGGTTAACTTAATGAATCAACTACAGATGTTTCAATGCAGATTATAGAACATTTCAAATCATTAATAGCATCAGATTTTCAATTGATTATGAGGAAAAGATAGAAAAAAGAAAATTATAGAGATTAAGTAAAGAGCTATAGGTGGAGCATTCAAAAATAAAAATATGTTACCACTGCCGCTGGTTCCAACTATAGCCACACTTCTTCCTGCTGGTACAAGAAATGATGCACCATCAAGAATTTTTCTGTCCGTTAGGTATCTGAAAGTAAAAAGACGATATGAGAAGAGTACCCTACAATGCAAAATATCAAAAGAAATACACCTATTGTCACGTCCCGCTTCCCAAAAACACGGAATACGAGTGCGTGATGAAGCCCAGCGAATGATTTTAACATCATCCATAAGCTGTAGGATCGACTCAGCATCACAACAAGAATATAACAAGATATATATATACCACCAAGCATGCATGAATAATTTATTAAACAGCAGAAAACAATTGAAACAAATAATAATATCCAAGTAGTTTTCAAGTCTGGATCAAATGTAAAACTCGGGAACATAAGCCCGTTACAAGTTTTAAGTAACATCAAATGAAATAACTCAAATACAAAATGAAATGATTAAAGAAAGTTTTTCCCAAGCAAGGCCTAGAACATCTGCTCACCAATTCCAGCAGGCAACGCGTCTCCAAAGTCTGTTTAGTAGTTATAAAAAGGGAAAAATAGAGAAAACAAGAAAAAACGCCCTTAGTGCAAATTAGGGCCACAAATAGTAAAAACGACTACAAGAAACATGGAACAAAATTTGAAATCAAGAATATAATAGGGATACAACAAGTAGTGGGGATTCAAGAAACTAACTAGCAAGAAGGACAACTCAAGTAAACAGGCTGGATAACAAATACTAATAGTGAAGCAAGTGACAAGTGAACATGTAGGGGTATCCGACATCAAGCGACAAGTGTCAAGTAACAAGTCTCAAGTCTAGTGTCAAGTTGTCAATTACAAGTATCGAGTTGCAAGTGTCAAGTATTATATTCAAGTATCAAGTCTCATGTATCATGTCATCAAGTATCAAGTAAGCATGTATCAAGTTCAAGTTTCATGTTTCAAGTCTTGTGGTTATTACTATCTAGGTAGCACTTCATGCATCCATACTTTTATTACATGGTTGCTACAGTTAATGCAATTTCGTTTAGACCTAGTGGCGAATTTTATAGGGCGGTGTACTCAGGAAACCATATTCGATAATGACCGATGACCGAATCAATCAAGATACTGTAGTCAGTAATCTACAATTAATCGATAACCGATATGACCGATAGACCGATAGACCCATAGACCGATAAATAGGGAAACACGGACCCCTCTTCCGAGTACACTTACCTATATTGTCCACTACTATGGTCTTTTCCTTAAACCCCGGCTTGTTATTTATTTTTATTATTTACCAAGCATGAAAATGTGCAAAACAGGTCAAGTAGACATAATTATCAACATGGAACAAGTCTAGGATAGAAAGGATACAAGTTCGAGGGTCTAAACAAATTAAAATATCAAGAACAACGAAAATCTCAAATCTGGACAGCATGACGTTGCTGTACCAAAGCTGCGATTCTCGTTGCTACGAGATAGCAAAAGTGGATCCGTCAGAAGATCTAGAAACTAGACTCCTGCTCGGTTCCAACGCATATAATTAAAGTACATAAAAGTTGTGGTAACATGTGTCAAAACAGCAAACTACACTGCTTCTATGTTCAACCAGGATTTGTGAATCTAAGTTTATACATGTGAAACAGTGTTCAAACATTGTTAATTAATTCTGAGAAAATTTGGGGATGTTCTCTAGGGTGTCCACCAACAGCATGTAAAATTTCAAGTCAAACGCTTACTGTTAACATAGTTAAATTAATTTGCAAACTAAAGATATGCAGCAGTTTTGTGAATCCGCGACTACCGACACAGCTGTAGTAAAACTGCGATATCTCCTAGACCGTAACTCGGAATTCGAAAATTCTGGATGCTATCGATATCTAGATATCTAGAGCTATATTTACTGTTCAGGGCTCAGGTTCAGATTCTGATTTTAAAGGGGTAAAAACAGCAAGTAAAGTTCAGGACAGCAACAAGTGTGAATGTTTTTCATATATAAGTTGCATGATAATTGGTTATTATGAGTCTAGATTAATGTGTGATACAAAAGCGGGTGTAGTGGTTGTCAAATCAGCAAGCAACATCTATTTCTCAACTCAAGGAATGCAAGATCATCACATCCAAGATTCAACACACATCTACAAATCTAGGGTTTCTTAATTTCATGTATTCATGTGACTAGGAGATAAAATGAGTCCAAGTAATTGTAAATATAACGACGAAGGTGTTGTGACTCTTAAGATTTAGAGATCGAGTTAAAATATTCAAGATCAACAAATGATAAGACAATGAGGAGTCACAACTACTATCTATTTGCGGTATTTTCAATTAAATGCTTGTACTAGAACAAAAATTTGTACAAGATGAATACTTACCTTGATTGGATGAGGGCGTTTGATCGATGATCGAGATCGGATCGGAGCGGATCTTGATGGAAGATCAAGATCAAGACGATCGGACGGCTGGATCTGCTTAGATCTGAGCTGAGGATCACGATCGGATGGACGGCTGAGATCTGATCTGGCTGTGGGGATCAGATCTGATCAAGATCGGATCTTGATCAAATCTGACGGCTGAGATTAAATCCCAAGTCTGCTTCTTCTTCCCTCCTTCACAGAAACAGAGAGAGTGCGCATGTGGAACTCCGCCGGCGGCGGCACTGCGGCGAGCGGCGAGGCGGCGCGAGGCGGCGACGACGGGAAGGTCGACGGCGTAGGGAGGCGACGGCGGCGCAAGGCCGAGGAGCGACGCAGCGACGGTGGCGGCTCCGGTTTTGGGTTCGAACAGAGGAGCGGAGCACCAGGGATGGGCTCAGAGATGGCAAGGAGGAGGAAGGTGATGGGGGGTGGTTCTAGGTGGACATGAGAGGCGATGGTCTTGGAGGTCGAAGGCGAAGATGATGGAGGTTGGCTAATGGCGAATGGGTTCGAGGATGTTGGGGACGATGGTGGATGATGGCGATGGTGAGGGAGGCTAGGGTGGCGATAGTGGAGGCGACGACAATGGGTTCGGGAGTTGGGTGGCGATGCAGCGGAGGTGGTTGTGAGGCGATGGAGGAAAAGGGAAATGGGTGTGGGTTGGGCGATGGAGAAGGAGATGGGGAAGAAGAAGGGAAGCGGCTGGTTTAGGGGTAGGTTTACACAGTAAAACTAGGGTTAGGGTTAGAAGGTTAGGGTTTAAATAGTTAGGGTTATAAGGTTTGGGTATTTTATAGGGTATTGGATCCATTAGGGAAAATGAAATAACTAATAAAATGTAGAATTATATAACAAACATACTTTGTACTACAATATGGAATTTATTTGACATAACTATAAATACACTTAACAATAGAAATAGATTTTTAAATTAACAGTCAAGGAAATAATATTAATAGTAAAAATACTAATAATAGTACCGATAACAAGAATAATAAAATTGATAATAATAACAATAATAATAATTTTGATATACATATCAAATAGGATTAGAGACAAACAAGTTTACAAAAATCCTAATAGTAATAAAATAAGACACAAATAGACAATCGCTTAGAAAATAAACAATAAACTCAGAATATACTATTATTCGAAGTAAATAAAATTTCCGGTTCGAAAAGATTTTATTAGAAGGCCCAAGTCGAGTTTAAAATAATAACGAATTTATAAATAATTAAAATACGGAAAATATTCTGAAAATATGTATTTACGGAAACAGGGGTTACACCTATGGTAACAAACTAACAATAATAGGGAATACGACAGTGTACGAGAGGGTAAAGGTGCATGGCATGCCATAATCAACAAAATTTCAAAATGTTTCTCAACCAATATTTAGTTATATATTAGATGATAAAAACAAAACTCCTACGAAGATTATAAGACCAGCAATTCATTACCATATTAGACAATCATTAGCACAGAAGTTAAAATAAATTTGTTCATAAGTTTACTATATATAGTGGAGATTCTAGGATTGCATTTGGTCCTGCTATTGTTAATGTATTGACACGCAGTTGCACAAAGGAAACAGTCAGACGTGCTACTTGCACCTTTGAGCTATTAAACACAGGAATATAAGAGACAGAGAATACACTAATTTTATAGTGATGGTGCATATGAGCTGAATGAAACTTTTAGATTAATTCTCTTCATAATTTTCTCCATAACTTGACTACTTCATTTATTAATATAATTCTACTTAAATTCAAATTTGTGCACAGAAGACCTGGAGGGACCAGCTCAATTCATATAGCAATAAGTCTGCCACAAGCAAAGCCAACTCATAGCATTTGGAAATTCTGAACGTGTATTAGTCAAATCCAAATAATATTATATACATATTTAAGTTAATTTTTTCTAATCTAACAACATTTGAGCAGGGCCATCTTAATGGCATTAATTGCTTTGCTAAAAATAGTATATTGTATTTTGTTTCAAGCATGTTTTAACCTAGAGAGAAATAGAAGAGAGGGACGCAGAGAAGAACAGAAGGGTGTAATTGTACAGCTTCCCTTAGTTTTGATTGTTTCCACCTATAAGACAGTGGATTAGGATTTGTATGGCGCGTCCTTACATAACAATACAGCCATTTTTCACATTATACATACTAGTAATTTACACGTGTGATGCACGTCTAAATAAACTTTTTTAAAGTAAAAACTCTGACTGGCCTCAAACCTAAGATCTCATTCATATTAGTTATGTACGCATGATACACGTAAGTTGGTATGTTTACAAACGACAACTCCAACTCTCCCAATTATAATATTAGAGATTCCCAGATTATTAATGCGTGCAATGCACAAGCTTGTTCCTTCACAATGCTAGTCATTAGGGTACTCATTCGTTCGTTCAATGAATAATAGGTGTCATCATATCCAAAAATAATATGATAAATACAGAAGACAAATTATATCACACATGTTGGAGGCCTGTTTCATCTCTCAAGGAGAGGCCAACCAAACACAATCTCCTCCCATACAAAGTAGTAGAGATAATCGAAATGCATAATCAATCTCTTGGACCAATTAGCAAAATAACCAGTCACAATATACTACGTAAAAGTACTCAATTAACAAGAATTATGCCTACTTCATGAAAGAACATAGGGAAGGGAACTTACTATGAAATTATGTACTATAGATCCTGTGCATGAAGAAAACACTTGATAGTGAGGACTTTCAGATTAAGGACCTACGTCTTCCTCCACCATACAAATCCTAAAATTCTAGGATGGTAGAGGTTTTAAGTTAGGAATCCAGTATATTTCTGAGGGCTAGAATTGTTAAAAGAAGCTTGAAAATTTTAATTGGGCCCCATAAATTCCAATCAGACTTGTTTTTTCTATCACTGCAATGCTCTTCTAAGTAAAATAAAAGTCTAGGGTCTACTTAAAATCAAAGGCTACCTTTTCTGGTAAGATTAATAAACAGTCAAGAAATTTCCATTTCTCTAACTAGCGAGCTATATAATTACCTTACTGAGGATGAGGTATCATATTCCTTCGGTTGAATAAATCATGAACCGGATCCTTTGCTGAAAGTCGGGATTTATCAGTAACTAATGCTGTTCTTTTGCATTTAGCTGAGTTGGGCATATTAATCACTTCCAACTGGCTATTATTTAAACAGTTAGAAGAATTTCACAAATTGAACTTTTGCTACCACTGGTCAATATCACCTTGATAGTAATGGCTCACTGTAAGTTGAACATAAAATAGCACATAACTTTCATTCATGCAAAAGCACATGGCAGACCATAAGCATTCTTTGATAACAATCAGAAGAATAGGAATAAAACATACCCAAAGTGAACGCCATCAAATTCAATGCTACCTCCTGTCAACTGTAACGGTTTCGCATTAACATCTCTAATTTCAGGCTTGTCCTGCAAATTTCAATGTAAAAGAGTACCAAGTATTTAGATTAGAAAAGGCCCAGTGGTTATAGGTTGATGCAATGCTCACATTCCACAATAGCCTATGCCTTGTTTCCCACATAGATACTCCAATATTTTAAACTTTATACGTAGCCTTATCTTAGTAATCTTTCAGACTCTTTATGTTTCTAATAAGCCTTGAATGATTAGGAAGATAAAAGGATATTATCCTTCATATGCAATTTACAATTAGTCTTTGAGATTGAGGAAATTCAATGATTGGATTTGTTAGCCTTTGCAGAGAAAAAGGCAAGTGCAAACCACACGCAGATTAGATAAGTATTAGTGTCTAGAAGTCTATCGTAGTGACTATAAGATGTAGACTGAATTATAAAGGAAGCAAGGGACAAAGTGTAAAATTAGCTTTGAATACAAGAGTAAAATAGCAAATTCCCATTTTAATAAGGAATTACAAAAACCAGTTAGACACTAGCACGATGAGACAACATCAAGATTGTCAAGCACCGAGATCACATTGAAAAGTCTCACACGGTAATCCCAGGTGAGCATAGCATAGATCATTCAGAAGAGGACTGGGACAAAAAAAATAGATGTGGTTACATTCATGCTAAGAAGGTTGGCTACCCAATCTTGCTTCCTGGATACACTTGGAAATTGGCTTTTATATATATATTCTAATTTGAGGTTTTGGGTGGATGCTGTCTGAATGAATACCTACAGACTGAAGCATCTAACAACAGACTGATAGTCTAACTGCTAGAGTATTGAGACCGGGAGAATGGAGAAAAACATGAATGCATTATGGTGATTATAAGCTTTTTCATTCATTGCATTAGCCTACTAACACTTTCACCTGATAAAAAGCTACATTTGGTTCTTTTTCTCTTGTTTCAGACAAGAAAAAAACAGTGGTTGCCATGTGAATCTCTTCACTAGGGAAGCTAGGAAGGCTGGCAAGTTATTTCATTTTGAATCAGACCTCTTTGCCCTGTACCTAACCTTCTAGTCCAGTGACAATCTTAGTTAAGAAAGAAATGAGCTTAGTGCAGGTCACTAATCCAGGTTCCTTCAAATCGTTTTTTTACTCAACTTGATTTTCCCTCATACAGAGATGTCAAGTTTCACTACTTTTTAGTCTCATGTTAGTGATATTTGTTGTAAAACCTGAACTTAACTCCAACTGGAAACAGAATCGAAGTAAATCAATCAGGCATTGCTAAGTTTCTAATCAAATCGACGACAGCTTGTATGACCTGATTGACTCCTGAGCCTGCTTAACCCAACACTGAGGCTTAGGCATGTAGAACAAAGTAAACGATGCAGATCTTTTCATGGGGTATCATCGGGTGCTTATGGAGTGCTCATAAAGGTTGTGCTCATTTGATGACTCCATTATATTTATATATATATGTGGGAGGCGATCTGGTGAAAACTCCATGCATAGCATCCTATGGACGATCAGAACCGTTCACATTGTTTGACATGGCTAAGTTAGTCTAAGGATGTAAAACAAACTCATTCCGAATCTATTCGTCCGTGCATTATGTCATTACAAAAATAACAATATTCAGCTATACAATTTGCAACACTTAAATTCATGGGCAACTGAAACTCAAATAACTTGATCTCTCATCATTAAACTAATTTAGTCATATAGATCAAAATGAATGGTTCGCATCATTTAAATAATGTCTCGAGATAAAGTTCTGAGGACATCGGTACAAGACAATTTGGGCATTTCTATCAGTGCAGCATCGTCTAGGACAGCTGCTTCATTAGCTTAGGATTTTATTTCGGTACTATATTTATTTTTGGCAATTATAGCCATATGTAATCTTTCTTTTATACATTAGAATATTTTTGAGATTTTAGAATATTTAGAGATTTGTATCAAGATTTGTTTTGAGCCTATATATAGCCTTTGAGATTAATGAGAAGTTATGCCATTCTTGATTTAAAAAATTATTGTGTTGAGTTTTGCTCTTCATCCCTCTTTTGTGTGATACAATTGAGATTCAATTTTAAGGTTTGTGATAAACTCTAAAATTATACCCTAAAAACCCAAAATCAATTAAACCCAAACCCTAATCCCCAAATCCAACTTAAATTATATCCTAACCTAATCTCTCTCTCTTCACCATCTTTCCCGTCGAAGCCTGAAACCCAACATTCCCCGTCGTCATCTTCCCACCACCCTTCCCCGTCGCCGGCGAACCCACCGCTGCTCCCCTATCACCTTCGACTTCCCCCTCACCGCTGCTCCCCTATCACCAGCACAGCCATCGTCGCAGGCTCTACCACGAGCCCCGGCACCCCATCGCAGCCGCCGTCTTCCCCCTTGCTGCCTCGCCACTGTTGCTCCCGATCACCAAGTACAGTTGCTTCGAACCCCAGTATACTCTTTCCACTTTTCAAGTATTTGTGTTATACTGCCTTATCATCTCTATTATATTATTTGATTTATCTGTCGTCCACAAATATCGATAGTGAGTATTTCTACTTACTAATTAGAGTACAAATCAATATTGCATCATTTACTTGCTAGAATGTTTAGGGATAGAATTATTGATTGTTAGAACTGAATTGTTAATTGGGCATGTTAAACTTAATTCAATTCTTGAAAATTCATCGAACCGATTAACCGTTTTAATTTCTAACTTGATCTGCATTACATGTTGGTAAAATTAATCTTTTGAAATTCTTGGAAATTCTCCATTAGGATTACGTTTTACATCATTTTGGTATCAGAGCAAAGGTTCTTAAAACCCTAGTTCTTGCATCATTTAGACATCATTTTTGCATTCATTTAGAATCGTTTAAAGTCTTTTATTTTATTTTATTTATTTTTTTCGTTCTTTAGATCACTTCAAAAAAAATATTAAAAAAACATTTAAAAAAACTTAGGTGCATTTAGGACACGTTTTCCCAAATTTCAGTATACACACGACCTCTAGTTTTCACCGTTGGTGAATGCCTCTTCGCGGAACCATCACAAATCCCGAAGAGCCTTTCTTGTCCCTTCCAAACCACCCAATTAGAAATCCTAGACCTTCCCAAACTGAGATGGACAACTCTAATATTTCTGCTACCCTAGCTGCCATTCAAGCAACTCTTCCCAATATCAATCAGAGACTTGAGAAAGTAGAATTAAATCAAACTATGGTCCCTGAGCTTCATGCTAATCGTCAGATCCCTCAAGGGAATGATCGCGACAACCGACATCAAGATCGCGACCCTGACGAACAATACAAGAAGAACGTTAGGGCTGACGTTCCCTATTTTGAAGGCCACATGGAACCCCAAGCTTATCTGGATTGGATCCATGCCATGAACCACTACTTTGTGTGGTTTGACATGAGCGAAGCCCTGAAGATTAAAAAATTTGCCACTATGAAATTAACGAGTAAAGCTTAACAACACTGAACTAATCTTGAACATGCCCGCAGAGGCCGAAGCCTGGCACCCATAGCCACTTGGAAAGTCATGAAAGAGAAGCTCACTGAGAGATATGTATTGTTATCGTTCCACACCCAATTGCTAGATTCGTGGAACCAACTTTATCAAAGAAGCAAATCCACACAGGAATATGTTGATACATTTGATGACTTTCTTATTTAGTGCAATGCCTTAGCTAAAGAAAGCGAAGAACAAACTCTCTCTAGGTTCAGGGCTGGATTATGTGTCGATCTGAGGAACGAGCTAATTCATAGAAATATGGACTCATTAGCGGCAGCTTATGCCCTTGTCCTCGATATGAATTTCCTTAAAGCTAGTTCTCATTATAGATCCAGCGATTCGAGAGATCATTCTTCTAGAATGACCTCCACTGACCCCTCTAGGCCTAAGCCCTCCTCTTCTCAGTACCCCAATAAATCTTACCCCAGCAAACCAAATTCAAATTCCTATCTACCTAGAAATGACAATAAGGGTAAGATCACTGAAAAAGACTACTCTAAGGTTGATCATCTCACTATAAGTGCTATAAATGTAAGGGATACGGCCATGTTGCTGACAACTGTCCCAGCTCCAATAGGATCAATATAGTAGAGGGTAATGCTGGCATCGTTGATGATTCCGATAATGAGTTTTCCTATGAGCCTAAGGTAATGACTTCGGTAAAGAAGGGGATGACCAGTATCTCCACTGTATTCGGTCTATCCAACCACCTCACTTGAATGTAGTCAGATGTGCTTTGTCCCAGCCAAAAAAAGAAGATGATTGGAAGCGCACTGCTATATTTCACACATTTACGACTGTAGGTAGCAAAAACTATAAGGTGATTGTTGACAATAGGAGCTACATCAATATTGTCTTTTCTGTGGTCTTAGTTAAGACCGGACTTAAGGCTGAACCCCATCCACGCCCATACAAAGTATCTTGGATTGATGCGATAGCCCTCCAAGTAACACATCGATGTTTTGTCCCTGTGGACTTCAAAGCTTACAAAGAGCAAATTTGGTGTGATGTGCTTAATATGGATGTGGGTCAAGTCATTTTAGGGAGACCTTGGTTATACGACCACGAAGTGACCATATATGGTCGATCCAACCAATGTATGTTCCAACAAGACAGACTAAAAATAAAGCTCATACACGTGAGACCAAGAACTGGTCCGGCTGAAACAACACCAACTCCCTCGAGAAAGGGCAAGGAAGTAATGTATATGGGTGAAAAGGAACTCACGAAAGAAATTAACAAGGGGCTACAATTCTTTTACTCACAGAGAGAAAAATCCCTAAAGATCCTAAGTCACTCATCCCGCCTCAAGTTACTCCAGTCCTACAGGAATTTGCAGATGTGTTTCCTGCTGACCTCCCCAACCAGCTGCCTCCATTGCGTGACATCCAACATGCTATTGATCTGGTTTCGGGAGAGTCTACCCAACTTGCCACATTATCGGATGAATCCAACAGAGCATGCCAAGTTGAAAAGGCAAGTTGATGAGTTATTGGCAAAGGGCTTCATCAGGGAAAGCTTAAGTCTTTGCGCTATTCCCGCTCTATTGATGTCAAAGAAAGATGAAACCTGGCATATGTGTGGACAGCCGTGCCATAAACAAGATCACGGTAAAGTACCGTTTTCCCATTGCCCGTTTGGATGACATGTTGGACATGATGTCTGGTGCCACAATCTTTCCAAGATTGATCTTAAAAGTGGCTACCACCAAATACGTGTTCGTCCTGATGATGAATGGAAGACCGCCTTCAAGACGAAGGATGACCTGTACGAATGGATGGTCATGCCATTTGGAATGACAAATGGCCCGAGCACGTTTATGAGAATCATGATCTAAATACTCTGTCCCTTTAAGGGCAAGTTCCTTGTGGTGTACTTTGATGATATTCTATTTACAGCCGATCTGTTGGGCAAGATCTTGACCATTTGAGACGGGTCTGCGGTGTTTTGAGGAAGGAACAGCTTTATGCTAATCCTACCAAATGTACCTTCCTCTCCGATCAGACTATCTTTCTAGAATTTATTTTTTCTGCCCGAGTATCCGCTGACCCAAAAAAGATATGGCTATTACTGAGTGGCCTGAGCCCCGCAATATTCGTGATGTGCAGAGTTTTCATGGTCTTGACACCTTCTATCGTCGGTTTGTGCAAGGATTTAGCACAATCATGGCTCCGATAACCGACTGTTTGAAAAAAGGTGAATTTATCTGGTCGAAAAAAGCCACGAAAGCCTTCGAAGAGATCAAAAAGAGAATGACTCAGACACCTATCATGAGGTTGCCAGATTTCACTAAAGTCTTTAAAGTAACGTGCGATGCTTCTGATATTGGTATAGGTGGAGTCCTCAGTCAAAAGAGTCATCCTGTTGCTTATTTCAGTGAAAAGCTGAACAAAGCAAAACAAAAATACTCCATTTATGACAAGAAGTTCTATACGGTAATTCAGTCACTTCGCTATTGGCGACATTATCTCCTGCCGCAAGAATTCTTCATTTTCTCAGACCATGAGGCTTTAAGATTCCTTAATTCTCAATGAATCCGAGACATGCTAGATGGGTAGAGTTCCTACAAGAATATTCATATACCATTAGGCATACAAAAGGGATTGATAATAAGGTCGCGGATGCGCTAAGTCATTACATGATCTAATCTACACTGCGCACTGAAATTATTGGTTTTGAGAGATTGAAAGATGAGTATGCCTCCGGCCCAGATTTTTACGAGATCTACACCTCTTTGAAGGATGGCATCACTCGAGTGATAGATGATTATTTTTTAAAGATGATTATCTCTTCTATCGCTCTAAACTGTGCATTCCTAGTACATCATTACGATAGTACCTTGTTTGGGAATTGCACGCTGGTGGCCTTGCTGGACACTTTGGGCATAGCAAGACCATTGATGCTGTGGAACATAAGTTTTACTGGCCGAAGCTAAAGAGGGATGTTGCGAAACTTGTTAACAAATGTCATACTTGTCAACTCGCCAAGCAACAAAAACAAAACACAGGCCTGTATACTCCGTTACTTGTTCCCATTCGCCCTTGGGAAGATATAAGTATGGATTTCGTGTTAGGCTTACCGAAAATACAAGAAATATGATTCCATTCTTGTCGTCATGGACCATTTTTCTAAAATGGCCCACTTCCTCCCGTGCTCGAAAATTTTCGACGCAACTCGTGTAGCTCAGAACTTCTTTGATAATATTGTGAAGCTAACATGGGTTGTCAAAAACCATTGTGTCTGGTAAAATTCACGAGTTATTTTTGGAAAACCCTATGGCACAAGAAGGGACAAAATTGAAGTTCTCTTCAGCCTTCCACCCACAGACTGATGGACAGACTGAGGTTGTCAATCGGAGTCTTGACAATCTCTTGCGTACTCTTGAGAAAGAGAACTTAGGAACGTGGGATTTAAAATTAACGGTTGCTGAATTTGCTTATAACACATCTAGGAAAAGCCGAATAGAACCACTGGCATGAGTCCACACGAAGTTGTACATGGTTATCGTCCTAAGCAGCCCATAGATCTTGCCCCCATGTTAGAACATCACCGAGTCTCAGAGTCTGCATCTGCATTTGCATCCCGCATTCATGACTTGCATAGAGAAATTTTCAAGAAAATTAATGAGAATAATTTTAACTACAAGCTAAGGGCAGATATTAGAAAGAAATTTAAAACTTTTAATGTGGGTGACGAAGTTATGGTTTGGATTTGTCCGGAACGGTTTCCAGCTGAATCCGTTAAGAAGTTGAATGCACGTGCTACAGGCCCATTTAAAATTCTTCATAAAATCAATGATAATGCCTATGTCGTTGACCTTTTTGAAGGTTTTGGCATAAATAAACTTTCAATATTGAGGATATAGTACCCTATGAAGGCCCATAATTTAACCCTAGAAATCCTTTTATAGATGAGCCTACCCTGCAACCTAATGGTGAGATTCTCACATTACCCCCACTACCTGATACTAACTCATCGACAGAAGAATTGGATAATATTTTAGATGATCAGATAATCTCTACTAGAGATTGTGGTATTCATAGGTATTTGGTAAAATGGAAAAACAAGTCGGAGTCGAAGAATACTTGGATAGATCGTGAAGAGCTCTAGCGCTTGGATCCAAACCTTTCGGAATACTATGACAGGAGGACTGGTTTTGACTCGACTGGGTCGAGCCCTCTCCCACCCGGGGAGAATGATAAGGACATCGGTTCAAGACGATTCGGGCATTTCTATCAGTGCAGACATCGTCTAGGACAGCTGCTTCATTAGCTTAGAATTTTATTTCAGTACCATATTTGTTTTTGGCAATTATCGCCATATGTAATCTTTCTTTTATGCATTAGAATATTTTTGAGATTTTAGAATATTTTGAGATTTGTATTAAAATTTGTTTTGAGCATATATATAGGTCTTGAGATTAATGAGAAGTTATGCCATTCTTGATTTTAAAAAATATTATGTTGAGTTTTGCTCTTCATCCCTCTTTTGTGTGATATAATTGAGATTCAATTTTAAGATTTGTGATAAACTCTAAAACTATACCCTAAAACCCCCAAATCAATTAAACCCAAACCCTAATCCCTAAATCCAACTTAAATTAAACCCTAACCTAATCTCTCTCTCTTCTCCATCTTTCTCGTCGAAGCCCGAAACCGAACATTCCCCGTCGTCATCTTCCAGCCACCCTTCCCGTCGCCGGCGAACCCACCGCTGCTCCCCATCACATTCGACTCCCCCTCACCCTCACCTTCGAAACCTAACCGCTCGACAACCTCACCCCGAAGCTCCTCGTCGACCTCCACCTTCAACCACCGCCTCCATCTCCCGCAACCACCTCAGATTGAAACCCAAGTTGCCCTCGCCCTTCAATTCGCGCATCACTCTTAGCCGTCGTCGACTACCACCGGCACAGCCGTCGTCGTAGGCTCTACCGTGAGCCCCGGTGCCCCATCGCAGTCGCCGTCTCCCCCTCCCCCTCCCCCCTGCTGCCTCGCCACTGTTGCTCCCGAGCACCAAGTACAGTTGCTTCGAACCGCGGTATACTATTTCCACTTTTCAAGTATTTGTGATATACTGCTTTATCATCTCTATTATGTTATTTGATTTATTTTTCGTTCACAAACATCGATAGTGAGCGTTTCTACTTGCTAATTAGAGTACAAATCAATATTGCGTCTTTTACTTGCTAGAACGCTTAGGGATGAATTATTGATTGTTAAAACTGAATTGTTAATTGGGCATGTTAAACTTATTCTTGAAAATCCATTGAACCGATTAACCGTTTTAATTTTTAACTTGATCTGCAGTACATGTTGGTAAAATAAATCCTTTGACATTCTTGAAAATTCTCTATTTAGGATTGCGTTTTACATCAAGTTCCTATATAGTTCTCACGAATGGAGTTCTCACCGGATCATTCCCTATATATATATAAAAAAAATCATCCATTGAGCAGCACTTTTATGAGCACTCCGGGGGGGGAATGGGTGGGATTGGGGGATTCATCGTGTTTTACACGCCTAAGATAGCAGAAGTGTATAAAATCAAGTTATTTGAAGTTCATTTATTTATGATTTACAATATCACAAAATTATATGGCTAAAAATTCTTTGTTTTTCTAACAACAAGATGAATGGGCAAATGAATATCAAATAACCCGATTTCTTGTTCTTAGACTATCTTAGGCATGTAGTAACACGATGAACGTTTCCAATTTTTCATGGGACGGTCATATCAACGAGTGCTCATAAAAGTGGTGCTCAATGGAAGACTTATATATATATATATATATATATATATATATATATATATATATATATATAAGTTTCCATAGGAGGATGGTGCACTAAAAACTCATTCTCCACAACCAAAATTCACTATCGGCAATATATATATATATAAGTTTCCATAGGAGGATGGTGCACTAAAAACTCATTCTCCACAACCAAAATTCACTATCGGCACTATTCAAGTTGATCTTCATATCATAAAACATACAATGAAGAAAAATTACTAAATTTGAATATGTTTTGTCCATTCATCATGAGGTTGCAAAATGAACATTTTCTCAGCAATACAACTATTGTAATCATTAAATACATGGGATAACACATTCAACTTCCATTATATTTCATCCTCCTATGTTATGTAATATGTTGAACACTTTGAATGGTGTGTATCATGAATTTAGGAGGGGGTATGATTTTAAAGGTGTGATAGGAGGAAATTTCCTCCTATGCCACCTTTCCTTTCGTTTTCTCTCTATATATAAAATAAGAAAATGGCAAGATAACATCTAATAAAAATTGCCAAATTACCAAATTACAATGAATACCGAATTACCGATCAATTTCAACTTATGTGATTCCTTGTGGAACCCATGCTAGTGGAAACTATTAGGATGCCCAATATATTTTTAGTACAGATAAATACAAAGGACAAATAGAATGTTCCGCATGCTATATAAATTTGATGGTCTCCAACTCCCTGAAACACAAAAATGGTACAAAGAGGAAAAATCACAAAGAATTCATATAAAAATATACCTCAAGCAGTTGAAACATTGCCTTCATATCAATTAGGCTCTGCCTAGTTTCACGGTAGACAGTTCCAAGAAAATTCAGAGGTAAAGAGAGCTGGAATAGAAGTCCATTTATCATGACCTGGACACCAATGATTCCAGACTCAGCATCAAAATGTTCGTACAGAAGCAGAAAATAGCAACATCTTTTAGTTACCCACTTAGTACTCTAACAAAAGTAATATATTAGTGCAATATGATGATAAGATAAAAAACTGGAGTAAAGCATATAGAAATGAAATAATATATTAAAAGGCAAATCATCTAAAGTACCATCTCACTGAGCATTTACGACAAGTCAAATACTGAAGACTTGGAATTTTTCAAAATTTTATTTTGTATGACTATCCGAAGTCTGTTGGATCATAGAAGTAGTCCCACCTTTTAAAGAAAAATAAGTGGATTCTTTCACTAGGTGCCATCCCACTAATCTTCATTTCCTCTTCTCCTTTCCTCACAGCCTCCACCTCCATCCATCATCATGAGGGCTCCAAATACATATTTAACAAATACGGTAACAATCTAGATCATTTCGATTTAAACAAAAATTTAGAGCAGTTATGGTGGAAGGAAATGTGGAACATTTCTGCAATTTCAGTTCTTAACAGACTGCAACTTAGCTATGATTGTATCTATTGGGTTCACGTAAAGTATGACTAAGAAGTTAACTGGTGCTTCCCCAGAGGGTCACTGAATCTTTCACAGTATCTTTAATCATTGAATGATCCAATGAAAACTGAGTGGACGACAGATTAAAATGACAAAAAAAAGCCTTCAAGGAATTTAATGGAAAACTTACCAAATCCCCAACCGTCATAGAACCACTCATTATCCCATATGAACTTAATACCATTGCTGCTGAAAGAGCTGTGCTGAAAATTGCATTTTGACCGAAGTTCAAAAATGCAAGGCTAGTTTGCGTTTTCAAAGCAGCATCCTCATACCCTTGCCAGAGATGATCAATAATCAGCTAAAAATCCAATAAATAAATCCAAATATAGATATTGATGCAGAATCAGAAAATATATTATCTGCACAAGTAGAAAAAATATCCAAACATATCATATAAATTCTGAAAATATAAAACGTATATAGATACTTAATTTTTTAGGATATTATTTGAGTGCACAATATTATGTAGGCAGATGACCTAAATACAACCACGAAGCCTGATCTCCAGAATTCCTTTATTTTTATCATGATACCAGAAACCCGATTAATTTAATATAAATAATTAATAAACACTATAAAGATAACTCCCCTTCCCCCAACAAAAATGACCACATAAAAATTTCGGCGTCACTTAGCTATTACTTTTCCATAGGAAAGAAATTGCCCAAGTGACTAAAATCTACATGATGCTAATATTGACAAATTATTATATAAAAAAGCTAATTCTGATACTTCAACTGATACATGAAGAAAATAACATTATGGTCCTGCTTTTACGGAGCTTCTCTCTCCTCACCCTCTCCCCAACCTTTTCTCTCTCCCATGCCTCCTCCCTCTGAACCCTATCCTGGCCTCTCCTACCACCCTCCCAACGTCAACCTCTCATGCTCTTCCCCCTTTCTACGCCTAAGTTTCAGCCAGGGCCTTCTCCCACTCCCCCCCCCCCCCATCTTCCTTCTGCTCTGAACCCTAGCCACTTTCTACTATATTTTCAGCTTCCACCACCTTCTCCCATTCCGTTTCCCCCCACCCTTGTTCCCTTACCTTTCCTCCTTGCTACCCCTCAACCTCTAACCTTCCCTCAGCTCCTTTCTCCATCCTACCACCCCTCTGCTTTCATCTTCTCAACTCTGCCACCTTCTCTCTGCATTCGTCTTCATATTCCCAGCCTACCACATCATACTTGCCATGAGAGAGGCTAACGTGAGAGATAGAGGGAGGGCGCGGGCCTGGGTGCCATGCGAACACAGCAGCAACACGCAATTGTTAAAAGAAAATCACATGGGATGACGAACGATACGAGGCTGACAGCTAGGAAGCATGAGTTAATACACGCAATTGTTTCCGTTAGTGGTAAGATGAGGGCTTCGCGGGAAAGACTGAAGACCACCTTGTGGGTTATCAGGGCGGTTCAGGGATGGCCGTCAACTGCGGAGGTGATCACAGGGCTGCGATGCCTATTGGACTCCTTCAATCGAAGGAGGTGGGAGTTAAACAAGGTTAAAGATTTTTGGGTGGCCGAGTTTCCAACGAGCGAGGGGGTTGCTGCTTTGGCTCGTAGGGATATCATTAAGATCGTCGGTGGTAGATACGGGATTTCCATCAAACAATGGACGAGAAGCGAAGGTTCGATTGAACAGGAAATGGTCACAAAAATGTGGATCAGATTAATGGGTTTTCCTATGCATTGTTGGGAGCTAGGGGGTTTTCAAGACCTTATCAGAAAGTTTGGGGTGGTTTTGGAGGTGGACGAGTTGACGGAGAAGAGTAAGCGGGGTTTCGCTAAAGTCTGGATCGGATGCAATGGGTTACACAACATTCCGACGAGTATCAAAACAATGGTGGAGAATGTGTTTTTTGGTTGAGGTGAGCGTCGAGGTCGAAGGGACGCAGCTGCCTACAGAGGAGGAGGGAGCCAAAAAACCAGTGGCGAAACAATTGTTCATCGACGTACAGGGGACGACTTCGGAGGACGGAGCGAGGCAAAGGACAGGGCGTGAGGAAGAAAATGACCGGTTCATTGGGTTTGAACCGGTGCTAACGATAGAACCAGTTCAGCGAAGCAAATCCAAATCGCTTATCATCAACGGTATCGAAATGGGAGGAGATCCAACGGGGGAAGAATTCTCTTTTGGGAAATCTAGTACAATTCTGCACAGGGAAGAGGGCCCCACCTTACCGCCACCTAAGCGAGGGGGGACAGTTGGTATCGTGCCGTTCGAGGACCTAGGGGGATGTGGGGCAGGTAGTAGCGCTGCGTCAGCATACAACCTGGCCATTTCGCATACGGAGGTTCAGGAGGGGCTCAAGGCACAGATAACAGTAGGTGTACCAGGTAAGGTTGTCAGTGGTTTGGGGCTCAATGGGGAGGGAAGGAACAGTTGCTCGAATTTTGGAAAAAAAAGCCACCAATTACCCCAACATTACAGAAGTGGGTTTGGTCCTCCAAAGAGCAGTAGTGGGCTGCGATAGGGGAGTAAATTTGAAGGAATATATGGGCACAAGTACCAGTATGGCTGATCCTATGGGCCGGGTTGAGGGGGGATGGATAGATTTACTGCTAACAGCGTTATGGTGGCAGCGGATAATGCGATGGGGAGGGATAAAGCTAGTAACCGGTTTATAGAAGAGGAAGTTGACAACGACGAGGGGGGAAAGATTGAAGCATTGCTCAAACAAGAGGTAGAGAAGAGGATAAAAAGAGAGGTTAAGAAGAGGGTTAAGGCAATGTTGGGGAACTGGGCTACGAAAAAAAGAGGACTGTCCGACAAGACATCGGGATCAGACAGTGAATCCCTGGGATCGGAGGTGTCAGAAACAGGGGAAGAGGCAGGAAATGAGAGTGCTTATGAGGAGACACCAACGGCGGAAGCTATCACAAAGAAAGAGAAAAAAAGGAAAAGACTAGGGAGGGCTTCAGACGGAGTGATAGACAACGTAGTAAGGGGGACAAACCGATGACTGTGAAGGAAATTAACCAAATGGTGGGAAAGCAAAAAAGCTACGAAAACCTGGCAGGTACACATTCACCCATATCTATATTTAGTTCAAATTATGATTTTCTGTTAATTCAATTAGCAAATGCTTATGGGATAAATATGCATGCATGTCATGAGGCACACACGAACACCACTAAGGTCATTCAGGGCAGGAAAATGGACAATATTATTAAGGTCCAGAGGGTGTTAGACGGTGACGTGGAACAGGACTGTGTTTTCCAAAACTTGGTTGAGTTGGAGCCAACTCATCAGGGGGAAGGGAAGGGGGCGAACATTGTTAATGTTTAACGTAATATTTTGGAACGTTAGGGGGTTTGGCAAAGCAGCCAAGCGTAGGATGGTGGGGGAAGTAATTAGGAATAACAATATTGACGTGATCTTCTTGGAAGAGACAAAAGTGTCTCAACCAACAGACAAGTTTTTCAGGGGTTTAAAGCTTAACCACGTTAAAGAATGGCGGGTCAGGGACACTCTAGGAGCGTCAGGGGGGATTATGGTTGGGGTCAATACCAGTAATTTCAACTTACTGGATGACTGGGTGGGTAAATTTACTGTATCAATTGTGATACAGAGGAGGGACGGCTGGCAAAAGGTGATCAAAGCGGTGTATGGGCCAAATGTTAGAAGCCAGAGACAGGAACTCTGGGAAGAACTACATAGCATCAGGGGAAAGTGAAACTTGCCATGGATGCTAGGAGGAGATTTTAATATCGTCAGGCACACACACGAAAGAAGCGGAGGGATGGGTAATGGTCGCGACAGCCTGAAGTTCAACCGAGTCATTTCCAACCTCAGCCTCATGGAAATTCCTGTCAATGATCGTAGCTTTACATGGTCTAATAGGAGGAGGAACCCTATTCTTGCTAAATTAGACCAGATTCTGGTTTCTACGGACTGGGAGATTAAATTTCCTTGGGCGATGTCACAATCTTGCATTAGAAATACCTCAGATCATATACCGATAATCATAGGCACGGGAGAAGAGGGGAGGCGACACTACAAAAGCTTCCGCTTTGAAAAAATGTGGTTAACTAATAAGGAATGTCATGAGTTGTGAGATTAGACAGGTTGATCCGGCAACAAGGCTAGTTAGGAAATTGGGTAGAATTAGAAGAAGGCTTAAAAATTGGAATCGAGTAACTTTTGGGAATGTACTTCAGCGGAAAGAATCCACTTTGAAGGGGATTGAGGAACTGGAAAAGATAGAAGCGGATGGTCTGGATGACAACCAATTCGGGAGACTAACGATATGTAGGCAGGAGATCTTGGAGATTTATAACAGAGAAGAAATCATGTGGCGACAAAGGTCAAGGATTAATTGGCTTTCGGAAGGGGATGCTAACACTAAGTTCTTCCACAAAATCACCAGCATGCGGCGTAGGAACAATTTCATTCATTGCTTGGATATTGACGGAAACAAAATCTCTGAGGAACGTCATATAGACATGCATATTCATGAGTATTTCAAGGAAATATTTGGGCAAAATAGGGAGAGCATGTGCGAGTCAGCAGGAAATCTTTGGGAACCGCTTATGCCTGCGGTACAGGTCCACGTAACAGCGCTGCAAGATCCAATCACCATGAAGTCAAGATGCGATATGGGGTATGGGCCAGGATAAGGCCCCAGGACCATATGGTTTTCCGGTATTCTTCTACAAGCAATTCTGGAAAATTCTGAAGAACGATATCATGGACATCATGAATGCTTTCTATGAGGGGACGCTGGACCTGGGTAGGTTGAACAATGCCAACGTCTATTTAATCCCTAAAAAGGAGGCCACAGGGATAGGAAACTTTAGACCAATCAGTTTGATTAACTGCTCGGTAAAGATCATCACAAAAACACTAGCTAACAGGCTAAGATCACTGAGAGGGGATATCGTAGAGGACTATCAGACAGGGTTTATTGTGGGTAGGGACATCCTAGAGGGGGTGGCATTGGTACAGGAGGTGATCCAAGATTGTAAGAGACTTAACAAATCGGGGTTTATGCTTAAATTAGACTCGAGAAGGCTTATGACAAAGTAGAATGAAAATGCTTACTGGAGATTCTTAGTAGCGAGGGTTTGGGGACAGGTGGATCGGATGGATCGAGACCTGGTTAAGAACGGCAAAGGTTATGGTAATGGTAAATGGTAAACCGATAAGGAGATTAGGTGTGGGCGGGGTCTTAGACAGGGGGACCCATTGTCACCATTGCTCTTCACCATGGTGGCAGATGGGCTACATAAGATGCTTCAGTCGTATAGAGAAAAGGGGCTTATTAATGGGTTGGGTATGAGGAGGGGGGTTTCAGCGGTGATGAACGTTCAATATGTTGACGAAACACTGATTTTCGGAGAATGTGACATGGCTCAGGCTACACTTCTGAAGTGGGGGCTATATCTCTTTGAAGATTGGTCAAGGTTGAAAGTGAACTTCCATAAAAGCACCATCACTCTATTGGGGGAAGGGGGGGCAATTGCAGCCATACTCAACTGCACGATTAAAGCTTTGCCTATTCAATATTTGGGGCTACCAATTGCGGCTGGCAAACCTAGAAGGACGAATTGGAACGAGCTTATTGAGAGAATAGCAATTAGGCAGGAGGGATGGAAGGGAAAGATGTTGTCATTCGGAGGTAGGCTAGTGCTGCTCAACTCAGTCATTAGCGCCATCCCATTATATTTCTTATCATTCTTTGAGATTCTGGCCTGGGTGATAAAAAAAATTGACAGGCTGAGAAGACGATTTCTTTGGCATGGGTCGGGTACTGACGGAAAATGGTACTCGTTAATCAAATGGGGGGTGGTCTGCAGACGAAAAGAATTCGGTGGGTTGGGGGTATTGAACCTCTGACAAATGAATCAAGCCCTACTTTGTAAATGGTGGTGGAAACTCAAAGTTAGGGCAAAAGCTAAATGGGCTACTCTGATAGAGAAAGCATACATCGGAAAAGGCTGCACGCATGGGAAACCGAAGAATCTGGCGTCTATGTCCGGGTTCTGGCGAGGGGTATTGCGAACCAGGGACATATTTCTGGCTGGGGCAACATTCGCTATTGGAAAGGGCAAATCTATCTGCTTCTAGAAGGACAAGTGGTGCGGCCATATTACTTGAAAGAGGAGATTTCCAGATATTTATAAAATGGCGACGAACAAAAACGATTGGGTAACTAGAAACTGGAGAAACGGAGAATGGAAGCCGAGAAAAACGGGGAGACTGAACACGGAAGCTAGAAGACAAAAGGAGGATCTAATCCTTTTTTTACAAGATTGGAAGCCGACGGAAGAAGACATTGAAGACAAGGTCTCCGGAGTGGGAGGGAAGGGAGGTGGATTCTCAGTCAAAGCCACTTATGAATGGTTAAACGATGGGGGTGTGCGGACACATGATCCGATTTGGAGGGTTAAAGTTCCACTAAAGGTCAAGATCTTCAACTGGCTGGCTAGTAGAAAAGTAATTCTTACTCGTGACAACTTGGCAAAGCGAAAGTGGCAGGGCCCAGGAATGTGTTATGTGCCAAACGGATTGCGAAACAGTTGATCACCTTCTACTTCAGTGTCAGTATGCTAGGCAAATCTGGGGAGACCTTTTAGTCAGACTAAGCATAGGGGGGCCAGGCTCCAGAGACGATTAACGACGTCTAGGAAGGGTGGAGGGATACCAATGTACATAAAGACCAAATAGTTATATGGGAAATTAGGGTAGCGGCGATTTGTTGGGGGATTTGGTTAGAAAGGAATAATAGAATCTTCAGGCCAGCGCACAAACTGATCATGCATCAACAACTATTATTTATTATTATTACTAATATTAAATTTTGGTCCCAAACGGCAGGTGCTGAAGCAACAAAGAAGATTAAAGAATTGTACGCAAATATCAGTACATCTACCTATGAAGCGGAGTCTGAGCATGAAGGTGGGACACCAGCGGGGGAGTGATCGGCGGACGGAATGGAGGGTCTTACACTTTTTGGGATGTTCCGATGATAGGAACTTTTTGTATCATCCGTAATTATTTCATTTTTTGGGGAGGGGACGTCTATGTACGGGATGGATGCCCTTTTTTTGTAGGGGAATGAGTATCACGACCCGCTGTTGGGATGCATGAATATCATCTCTCTTGCTTGATTGTTTGTTTAATTAAAATCTCTTTAATTAAGCGCGGGGGAACTAGTGCCCACCGTTTTCAATCAAAAAAAACTGACACATGAAGAAAAATTAAACAAAATTGTTATAATAATAATAAATTCTTACTTCATTAGTAGAATATTTTTCCAAGTACTAATACTACTTAATCCAATCACGTCTATTAGGACAACTACTAAAGTCTATGTACAATCAGTTTTTACATGCATAAGCCGAGAGCTCTAGGCTTTGTTAATGCAATAACTGAAGTAAATATTCCTATCATTATCATAAGATTTACAAATAGAACAAAATAATACCATACAGAAGTTTTGGAAGAATTAACAACTTACTTTCTAAGAAAACATCATACTTCATGATTTCGTAGGGCTCATTGTTGAAATACTTTACGGTCTGGGAATTATAAATTACAGTGTGAGAAAGAAATAAAATACAGACTAACTGAATGATAAAAGAATCAAATAATAAAGCTAAAACAAAATGTAAGGAATTCCACAAAGTACCTCATAGTTTAGCAGTGAATCAATTGCTCTTGAACTAGCATCATTGTCAGCTTTATTCATGACCTGCCTGAACTTAGTTCGCCACTGAGAAAAGAGCACCTTGTTAATGAAGCAGCTATAATATGGATACATTTGCAAGCATAAAATATTAGGGAAAACGGGGTACGAGCTAGCGGCTCACTTAAGAGAATAGGCTAGCGCATATGTGGCACCTACATGGCAAGATTGATTAATTACTTGATTCTCTCTATAATTAATTACCTAATTCTCTATCATAATCGTTCTCTCTCCCATCCCAGATCTCCTAATTTCTCTCCATCTACAAATTACCTAATTTGTATCTCTCCTGATCTCCTATTCCTATCTCTCCCTCTCTCTCTCTCTTTCTTCGTTTTTTTTCTTACTTTTTCCATTATTTGCATTAAGTAGATGATTTCATTCAAAGTAGAGACAACCTGAGAAGCATATAAACCTGCAAATATCATGAATTGAACCAATATCAGGACCCTTATCACCATCTCAGCAATATCCACACCATTAAAGATTTGAACATGAATTACCACCATGAGTCCATACACAACCCATCTCAATCAGATTAGAATTTTCCATAATCAACATTCTTAGCATAATACAAAACATCAATCATCACGACACTGAAGGCGTTACAAGGAAAAAAATATATCCTGAAAGAGATACTTGAGAATTTGATATAATTTTTTCGGGTCAATTTGCAATGCAAAATTCAATTTTGATGTTGAAGTTCTTTCGACTTAACAACATAACCAGTTCTCAACACAAGTTCCAACTCACACAAGTCCCGGTTCCCTAGGATAGAAGAGAGAAAGATTATCACAGGGAATTAGGTAATTAAATATAGAGAGAATTAAGCAATTAATTAATCTTGCCATGTAGGCACCACATAGGCGCTAGCCTATTCTCTTAAGTGAGCCACTAGCTCGTACCCTGTTTTCCCAAAATATTATCATTCAACTGATGAATAAATCAGAAACCGAAAAGCATCAGAACTATAATAGAAATTGTAGGCAACATTAAAATAGTGAAATTGGTGAAAGGTGGTATTATGATCATACCTGTGTAACAATGAAAGTGAACGCGACATATGCGGTGACAGAAAGAGATGTGATCCATGCAAAAGAGGCACCAAAACTATACGCAAGAATGCCCGATACCATAGAAATCTGAAAAAGGAATCAGAAAGTTTTAGGCCAGTATAAAGAAGGTACACAACATATATGCATCTGACTATGATGTATGAGCATATGTGTCTTATGTAGAGAAACTCCGATAGTGCTTAGCACTAGCCCAAGACCGTAATACTCGAGAAACCCGAGTGAAACCAAGAGAAGAAACCCTCTAAGTATGAAGAATGATATGGAAGAATACTTAGAAAATACTTGAAAGATTTTTAGAGAGAATTAGAGAACTTATGAAGAACACTCTTTCTTTAACTTGCATTTTATTTATTTGTTCAACTTATTTACAAATGGGAGAGGAAGGAGCTATTTATAGGCTCCAAGATTACAAAATATCTTTCTAGAACTCTCTACCATAATATCTAGATTTTATGTCTTACAATTCCTAGAATTTTCTACACAATCTTTAGATAATTATTTTATAGAATTCTCTAGAACATCTAGAGGAGGTGATAATGTTTTATGATGTTTCTAGAGACTCTCTAGAACTTGGGCTTAATTTTGGGTTTGGATTATGAACCCATAATTAATCCTAACTCAAAATCAAGTTTAATTTCAATACTCCCCCTTAAACTTGATTTTGTCAACCATACCGAGCTTCGAGCGAAGTAACTCGAATTTACTTTTTGGTAATGACTTGGTGAAGATATCTGCAATGTTGTCATCGCTTCGAACTTCCAAAGCTTCAATTGTTCCATCAAGCACCTTCTCCCTTATGAAGTGATGCTCTAACTCGATATGTTTCGTCCTTGCATGAAACACCGGATTATTAGCCAACTTGATAGCACTTTGATTATCTCCATAAATTTCAACCGGCTTATTGATTGGCTCGAACAAATCTTCAAGGAGTCTTCGAAGCCATATACACTCTTGAGCTGCGAGTGTTGACGCTTTATACTCTGCTTCAGTGGTAGACAATGACACCGTTGCTTGCTTCTTGCTGCACCATGAAACACTTGTGTCTCCACATAAGAACACATAGCCTGAAGTTGATCTTCGATCATCAAGATCTCCACCAAAGTCAGCATCTGTGAAGCCATGAAAAGAATTCTTGGCATTGTACTTATACACCAAACCCATGCCAAGAGTTGTCTTCACATACTTCAAGATCTTCTTTGCCGCTTCTAAATGTGGTTTCCTTGGTTCTTGCATAAAACGGCTTATGAGACCTACCGCGAAGGCAATGTCAGGTCTTGTAATGGTTAAATATAGAAGACTTCCCACAAGAGAGCGATAAGGTCGAGGATCAGGTAGCAAGGACCCTTCATCGCGCTTAAGCCTTATGTTCACATCCATCGGAGTAGTACGTGTCTTTCCTTCGTGTACCCTGAACTTCTCAACAATCCTTCTTGCATAGCTTTGTTGACCGATGAAGATTCCATCCTTTATCCTTTCAACCTCCAAACCAAGAAAGTTATTCAACTCACCTAACTTCTTCATCTCAAACCTCACCGACATATCCTCTTGTAGACGAGCAATTTCAGCATCATCGTTCCCGGTGATTATCATATCATCCACGTAAAGAAGAACTACCACGTGGACTCCTCCATTCTTCTTGAAGAATAGACTTGGATCCGAATTTGATGGTACATAACCGCAAAACTGAAGGAATTGAGCAAGTTTTCCATACCATGCTCGAGGAGCTTGTTTTAACCCGTACAGGGCCTTCTTAAGCTTACACACATAATCAGGATGCTCTTGTGATTTGAAACCAAGTGGTTGCTCCATGAAGATACTCTTATCAAGCTCACCGTATAGAAACGCATTCTTCACATCTAGTTGCCATAACTTCCAACCAAAGCTTGCGGCTAAAGATAGAAGTAAACGTACCGTAGTCATCTTAGCCACAGGACTAAAAGTCTCATCATAATCTTCTCCATACTTCTGAGAGAACCCTCGAGCAACCAACCTTGCTTTAAATCTATCAATGCTTCCATCCGCTTTCCGCTTAATTCGATACACCCATTTACATGAAACGGGTTGAACATCCTTGGTTTTCGGAACCAAATCCCAAGTTTCATTCTTTATAAGGGCATTCATCTCCTCTTCCATTGCGGTCTCCCACTCTTGAACACCTTTAGCTTCATCATAAGATGATGGCTCTTCTTCATCTAATGGAGCGGCAAAGTAACATGAGTAAGTAGTGACAAACCTTTCATCTCTGAACCGGGCAGGCTTAACAATGTTCCTTTTAGGCCTTTGATTAGCCATGGAACCATGATCTTCATCATCATCTTCCTCTTGATTAGTGCTTTCCCTTTCACCTTGCGTCTCTTTTTCAAGACTTCCGCTCTCACTTGGCATTTGAGGAACTGGTTCATCAACCTTGAAGGAATCTCCACCTTCTTGTTCGACCAAGACATGAGGTTGTCCATAATATGAGGAAACTTCGTCAAAGACAACATCACGAGACACGACGTACCTATGTGTCTCAGGATCCATGCACCTCCACCCTTTTCTTTGTTCATCATAACCGACAAATATGCATTTCTTCGCCTTTGCCTCCAACTTTGTTCTCTGAGAGTCGAACACATGGACGTAGCAGATTGATCCAAATATCCTGAGATGTTTCACCGTTGGCTTCTTCCCATGAACCATCTCATAAGGAGACTTCATGTTGTTCGGACTTAGTGGCATTCGATTGATGACATATGCTGCACATCTCATGCCTTCCGCCCATAAGGCTTTAGGCAAATTCTTGTCATGTAGCCAGCTTCTACACGTTTCGCTTAGATGTCGGATCTTCCTTTCTGCTACTCCATTTTGTTGAGGTGTATATGGGCATGTAAATTCCCTCTTGATACCATGCTCTTGACAAAAAGAGAGGAACTCCTTTGACATAAACTCTCCTCCATTGTCCGTCCTTAGGGTCTTGATCTTCCGACATAACTCGCCTTCCACGGTAACCTTGAATTCTTGAAATCTTGAAAATGCTTCTGATTTTTCCTTCACAAAGTATACCCAGGTGTACCGTGAGAAATCATCAACGAACAACAACATGTAACGAAACCCGGAATAGGAGGGTGTTCTTGTTGGACCCATCAAATCGCTATGGATCCTCTCCAACGGAGCGCTGCATCGTGAAGTGGAGTTGTCAAATGGAAGCCTATGTGATTTTCCATATTGACAACCTTCACAAAGTCTTCCTTCATCTTGAATCTTCAACCTTGGGAGCCCATTAACCAAATCCTTGTTTACCATAACTTTGAGTTTAGTCATATTTATATGACCAAGTCTAGCATGCCATATAAAGACATTATCATTGGTGCTCATCTTCTCAACATATGAGTTGGAGGCCGATAAAACATATAGATCTTTAACTCGTGCTCCGGTGTGAACCACATCCGCCTTTAACTCTTTAATATTCTTTAAGAATTTGACGTCACTTGGGCCAAATAAAACGTAGTTACCTGAGTCCACCGCATTTACCACAGAGAGAAGATTCTTCCTTACTCCAGGAACATGATATACATTCTTGAGAGTTATTGGGCTTCCATCATCTCCTTTAATGACAACAGTTCCTTCCTTCTCAACGCGGTGGATTGAATTATCCGCGGTAATGATGGCTTCTTTTCCGTCATGGCGCTGAAGACTGGAAAATAACTTCTCGTCTCCGGTAATATGATGGCTACAACCAGAATCTACAATCCAATCATTTTCTAGATTTTTGGTTGTAGTGGTACCTGAAGATGCAGCCTCCACCGTGAAACATTTTCCCCATGCTTCGTCTTCAGTGTGACCCATTGATTCCGCCATATTTGTTTCTTTCAACTTCACTCGGCAATCCTTTTTGAAGTGCCCAAGTTTCCCACACCGGTAGCACTTGAATCGCTTCTTGTCTCCCATAGAAGATCTTTCTCGTTCATCATTATTTTTTGTATCACTATCCTTGAACTTGGCTCTAAAACTTTGTTGCCTCCGAGCTACAAACGCGCTCCCCGAGTCATCATTGACTTTAACTCCCGCCATTTGCATGGCTAGTGATTCTTGCGAAGCTAGTAGATTTTCGAACTCCTCCATGGAAGGTTGTGTAGCCCATCCTTGAACTGAAGTAACAAACGGTGTATATTCGGGTCGTAAACCACGAATAATAGACCGCTTCATCCGAGCTTCTGAAATCGACTCCTCCGGATTAAGAGTATTAATCTCTGAGCAAAGGTTTTTTACCTTGATAAAGAACTCTGAGATTGAAGACTCCCCCTGCTTCGCATTCGCCAGCTCATTCTCTAATAGTTGTAACCGAGCCTCATTCTTCTTGTTGAACAATTGATCTAGCGCCTTCCATATGGAACTTGCGGATGTGCACCTTGAGACATGCTCAAATACTCCCGAGGATATTGACCTCTTCAAAGCAAACTCCGCCTTGGCATTCTTCCGTGTCCACTCCTTTGTCGCTTCCGCTGTTGCAGCATCTCCCCTTGGTGGTGTTGTGCTACTACCGCCGACGACATCCCATAAGTCCTCACTAACCAAGTATGACTCCATACATGACTTCCATAACCGGTAGTTAGATTGGTTTAAGATCTCCATTCCCAATCCAACGACACGACCCATTGATTCCATACTTAGAATAAACCGAGCTCTCTTAAACCCCGATCTTGATGAGCACAAGATTAGAATGGCTCTGATACCATGTAGAGAAACTCCGATAGTGCTTAGCACTAGCCCAAGACCGTAATACTCGAGAAACCCGAGTGAAACCAAGAGAAGAAACCCTCTAAGTATGAAGAATGATATGGAAGAATACTTAGAAAATACTTGAAAGATTTTTAGAGAGAATTAGAGAACTTATGAAGAACACTCTTTCTTTAACTTGCTTTTTATTTATTTGTTCAACTTATTTACAAATGGGAGAGGAAGGAGCTATTTATAGGCTCCAAGATTACAAAATATCTTTCTAGAACTCTCTACCATAATATCTAGATTTTATGTCTTGCAATTCCTAGAATTTTCTACACAATCTTTAGATAATTATTTTATAGAATTCTCTAGAACATCTAGAGGAGGTGATAATGTTTTATGATGTTTCTAGAGACTCTCTAGAACTTGGGCTTAATTTTGGGTTATTGAAATTAAACTTGATTTTGAGTTAGGATTAATTATGGGTTCATAATCCAAACCCAAAATTAAGCCCAAGTTCTAGAGAGTCTCTAGAAACATCATAAAACATTATCACCTCCTCTAGATGTTCTAGAGAATTCTATAAAATAATTATCTAAAGATTGTGTAGAAAATTCTAGGAATTGTAAGACATAAAATCTAGATATTATGGTAGAGAGTTCTAGAAAGATATTTTGTACTCTTGGAGCCTATAAATAGCTCCTTCCTCTCCCATTTGTAAACAAGTTGAACAAATAAATAAAAAGCAAGTTAAAGAAAGAGTGTTCTTCATAAGTTCTCTAATTCTCTCTTTTCTAAGTATTCTTCCATATCATTCTTCATACTTAGAGGATTTCTTCTCTTGGTTTTACTCGGGTTTCTCGGGTATTACGGTCTTGGGCTAGTGCTAAGCACTATCGGAGTTTCTCTACATGGTATCAGAGCCATTCTAATCTTGTGCTCATCAAGATCGGGGTTTAAGAGAGCTCGGTTTATTCTAAGTATGGAATCAATGGGTCGTGTCGTTGGATTGGGAATGGAGATCTTAAACCAATCTAACTACCGGTTATGGAAGTCATGTATGGAGTCATACTTGGTTAGTGAGGACTTATGGGATGTCGTCGGCGGTAGTAGCACAACACCACCAAGGGGAGATGCTGCAACAGCGGAAGCGACAAAGGAGTGGACACGGAAGAATGCCAAGGCGGAGTTTGCTTTGAAGAGGTCAATATCCTCGGGAGTATTTGAGCATGTCTCAAGGTGCACATCCGCAAGTTCCATATGGAAGGCGCTAGATCAATTGTTCAACAAGAAGAATGAGGCTCGGTTACAACTATTAGAGAATGAGCTGGCGAATGCGAAGCAGGGGGAGTCTTCAATCTCAGAGTTCTTTATCAAGGTAAAAAACCTTTGCTCAGAGATTAATACTCTTAATCCGGAGGAGTCGATTTCAGAAGCTCGGATGAAGCGGTCTATTATTCGTGGTTTACGACCCGAATATACACCGTTTGTTACTTCAGTTCAAGGATGGGCTACACAACCTTCCATGGAGGAGTTCGAAAATCTACTAGCTTCGCAAGAATCACTAGCCATGCAAATGGCGGGAGTTAAAGTCAATGATGACTCGGGGAGCGCGTTTGTAGCTCGGAGGCAACAAAGTTTTAGAGCCAAGTTCAAGGATAGTGATACAAAAAATAATGATGAACGAGAAAGATCTTCTATGGGAGACAAGAAGCGATTCAAGTGCTACCGGTGTGGGAAACTTGGGCACTTCAAAAAGGATTGCCGAGTGAAGTTGAAAGAAACAAATATGGCGGAATCAAAGGGTCACACTGAAGACGAAGCATGGGGAAAATGTTTCACGGTGGAGGCTGCATCTTCAGGTACCACTACAACCAAAAATCTAGAAAATGATTGGATTGTAGATTCTGGTTGTAGCCATCATATTACCGGAGACGAGAAGTTATTTTCCAGTCTTCAGCGCCATGACGGAAAAGAAGCCATCATTACCGCGGATAATTCAATCCACCGCGTTGAGAAGGAAGGAACTGTTGTCATTAAAGGAGATGATGGAAGCCCAATAACTCTCAAGAATGTATATCATGTTCCTGGAGTAAGGAAGAATCTTCTCTCTGTGGTAAATGCGGTGGACTCAGGTAACTACGTTTTATTTGGCCCAAGTGACGTCAAATTCTTAAAGAATATTAAAGAGTTAAAGGCGGATGTGGTTCACACCGGAGCACGAGTTAAAGATCTATATGTTTTATCGGCCTCCAACTCATATGTTGAGAAGATGAGCACCAATGATAATGTCTTTATATGGCATGCTAGACTTGGTCATATAAATATGACTAAACTCAAAGTTATGGTAAACAAGGATTTGGTTAATGGGCTCCCAAGGTTGAAGATTCAAGATGAAGGAAGACTTTGTGAAGGTTGTCAATATGGAAAATCACATAGGCTTCCATTTGACAACTCCACTTCACGATGCAGCGCTCCGTTGGAGAGGATCCATAGCGATTTGATGGGTCCAACAAGAACACCCTCCTATTCCGGGTTTCGTTACATGTTGTTGTTCGTTGATGATTTCTCACGGTACACCTGGGTATACTTTGTGAAGGAAAAATCAGAAGCATTTTCAAGATTTCAAGAATTCAAGGTTACCGTGGAAGGCGAGTTATGTCGGAAGATCAAGACCCTAAGGACGGACAATGGAGGAGAGTTTATGTCAAAGGAGTTCCTCTCTTTTTGTCAAGAGCATGGTATCAAGAGGGAATTTACATGCCTATATACACCTCAACAAAATGGAGTAGCAGAAAGGAAGATCCGACATCTAAGCGAAACGTGTAGAAGCTGGCTACATGACAAGAATTTGCTTAAAGCCTTATGGGCGGAAGGCATGAGATGTGCAGCATATGTCATCAATCGAATGCCACTAAGTCCGAACAACATGAAGTCTCCTTATGAGATGGTTCATGGGAAGAAGCCAACGGTGAAACATCTCAGGATATTTGGATCAATCTGCTACGTCCATGTGTTCGACTCTCAGAGAACAAAGTTGGAGGCAAAGGCGAAGAAATGCATATTTGTCGGTTATGATGAACAAAGAAAAGGGTGGAGGTGCATGGATCCTGAGACACATAGGTACGTCGTGTCTCGTGATGTTGTCTTTGACGAAGTTTCCTCATATTATGGACAACCTCAAGTCTTGGTCGAACAAGAAGGTGGAGATTCCTTCAAGGTTGATGAACCAGTTCCTCAAATGCCAAGTGAGAGCGGAAGTCTTGAAAAAGAGACGCAAGGTGAAAGGGGGAGCACTAATCAAGAGGAAGATGATGATGAAGATCATGGTTCCATGGCTAATCAAAGGCCTAAAAGGAACATTGTTAAGCCTGCCCGGTTCAGAGATGAAAGGTTTGTCACTACTTACTCATGTTATTTTGCCGCTCCATTAGATGAAGAAGAGCCATCATCTTATGATGAAGCTAAAGGTGTTCAAGAGTGGGAGACCACAATGGAAGAGGAGATGAATGCCCTTATAAAGAATGAAACTTGGGATTTGGTTCCGAAAACCAAGGATGTTCAACCCGTTTCATGTAAATGGGTGTATCGAATTAAGCGGAAAGCGGATGGAAGCATTGATAGATTTAAAGCAAGGTTGGTTGCTCGGGGGTTCTCTCAGAAGTATGGAGAAGATTATGATGAGACTTTCAGTCCTGTGGCTAAGATGACTACGGTACGTTTACTTCTATCTTTAGCCGCAAGCTTTGGTTGGAAGTTATGGCAACTAGATGTGAAAAATACATTTCTATACGGTGAGCTTGATAAGAGTATCTTCATGGAGCAACCACTTGGTTTCAAATCACGAGAGCATCCTGATTATGTGTGTAAGCTTAAGAAGGCCTTGTACGGGTTAAAACAAGCTCCTCGAGCATGGTATGGAAAACTTGCTCAATTCCTTCAGTTTTGCGGTTATGTACCATCAAATTCGGATCCAAGTCTATTCTTCAAGAAGAATGGAGGAGTCCACGTGGTAGTTCTTCTTTACGTGGATGATATGATAATCACCGGGAACGATGATGCTGAAATTGCTCGTCTACAAGAGGATATGTCGGTGAGGTTTGAGATGAAGAAGTTAGGTGAGTTGAATAACTTTCTTGGTTTGGAGGTTGAAAGGGTAAAGGATGGAATCTTCATCGGTCAACAAAGCTATGCAAGAAGGATTGTTGAGAAGTTCAGGGTACACGAAGGAAAGACACGTACTACTCCGATGGATGTGAACATAAGGCTTAAGCGCGATGAAGGGTCCTTGCTACCTGATCCTCGACCTTATCGCTCTCTTGTGGGAAGTCTTCTATATTTAACCATTACAAGACCTGACATTGCCTTCGCGGTAGGTCTCATAAGCCGTTTTATGCAGGAACCAAGGAAACCACATTTAGAAGCGGCAAAGAAGATCTTGAAGTATGTGAAGACAACTCTTGGCATGGGTTTGGTGTATAAGTACAATGCCAAGACCTCTCTTCATGGCTTCACAGATGCTGACTTTGGTGGAGATCTTGATGATCGAAGATCAACTTCAGGCTATGTGTTCTTATGTGGAGACACAAGTGTTTCATGGTGCAGCAAGAAGCAAGCAACGGTGTCATTGTCTACCACTGAAGCAGAGTATAAAGCGTCAACACTCGCAGCTCAAGAGTGTATATGGCTTCGAAGACTCCTTGAAGATTTGTTCGAGCCAATCAATAAGCCGGTTGAAATTTATGGAGATAATCAAAGTGCTATCAAGTTGGCTAATAATCCGGTGTTTCATGCAAGGACGAAACATATCGAGTTAGAGCATCACTTCATAAGGGAGAAGGTGCTTGATGGAACAATTGAAGCTTTGGAAGTTCGAAGCGATGACAACGTTGCAGATATCTTCACCAAGTCATTACCAAAAAGTAAATTCGAGTTACTTCGCTCGAAGCTCGGTATGGTTGACAAAATCAAGTTTAAGGGGGAGTATTGAAATTAAACTTGATTTTGAGTTAGGATTAATTATGGGTTCATAATCCAAACCCAAAATTAAGCCCAAGTTCTAGAGAGTCTCTAGAAACATCATAAAACATTATCACCTCCTCTAGATGTTCTAGAGAATTCTATAAAATAATTATCTAAAGATTGTGTAGAAAATTCTAGGAATTGTAAGACATAAAATCTAGATATTATGGTAGAGAGTTCTAGAAAGATATTTTGTACTCTTGGAGCCTATAAATAGCTCCTTCCTCTCCCATTTGTAAACAAGTTGAACAAATAAATAAAAAGCAAGTTAAAGAAAGAGTGTTCTTCATAAGTTCTCTAATTCTCTCTTTTCTAAGTATTCTTCCATATCATTCTTCATACTTAGAGGATTTCTTCTCTTGGTTTTACTCGGGTTTCTCGGGTATTACGGTCTTGGGCTAGTGCTAAGCACTATCGGAGTTTCTCTACATGGGTTTGGATTATGAACCCATAATTAATCCTAACTCAAAATCAAGTTTAATTTCAATATCTTAGGGAGGGAGGACGGTGCGATTGTGTGATCAAGAGTGCTACAAATGCATTCTCGATGCAGAATGAGCTTAAGCTTTAGCATGAAGTGGATATCCAACATGATATCAAAATCACATGTTACAAGAAGTCCTGGTAAAATTCCAGAATTTTTGAATATATTTGGCGGCTAAATTTGAAAAAACCCCCTTGAACTATGGCCTTTATGCAGAAAATCCCCTGACCTTTTTTTATGCAGAAAACCCCCTGACCTTTTTTTATGCAGAAAACCGCCCTGAAGTATGGTTGTTACACAAAAAAACCTGAAGTATTTCAAAAAATCACATCTAACTTTTCTACTTGTATCAGATAACCCCTTTCATCTTTGCAAGTTGTTTCAAAAAACATCATATATCTTTCGCATTATTGTCAAAAACCACCCTCAACTTTAGCAGAAGTCTCACGTTGGCGGGGTGGGTTTTTTGCAACAATAGTTCAAGGGGTTTTTTTCAAATTTAGCCTATATTTGGCTGAACTACATAAAACTATCATAAAATTTCACAGATTTAAGAAACTATTGTAAACTTGGTATATTACATATGACACCCATAAACTTTAGATTCTGCAAAAAAGACGCAAATATGACAGACATTAGCAAATGAAGGTTTTCGTATATAGGTTTAGGTTCAGGTTCTAGATTTGGATTCACGTTTGAGAGAGAGAAAATGAGAGAGAGAAGGGGTTAACTTTATTCCAAACCCGCTAAGCATTCATAAAGATGGGTTTTGAGTAACCAAGATTCACTTGGGAGTTACTTTAATTGAGGTTCCAAACCCAAAAAAATTATTTGCATCAGATGATCAGTTTATCAAGTGGCACTGCCAGTAATTGAGCAAGGAGTGAAGAGTGAAGTTCCATTGAGGAGGGCTTTAAGGATGGACAGCACTTGTTGGGTTTGCAGTTGGACGAGAAGGGTTCAAAAGGTAGTTAACAAATTAAGGGCATTTGAATCCATGATTAATCTGGTTTAGCTACCAATCTACTCGCAAGTGCCCTAGTGGCCTAGTGGTACTGGGAAGCCTCTTCACAAGTGAGCAAGAGGTCGTGGGTTCAAACTCCCACTTGCACAATTCCTCAATTATGGGATGCGAGAGTGTGTGTGGCTACGACCTTGTTCCAAAAACAAAACAAAAAAACCTAAAAATAAAAAAACCAAAAACTAAAAAATTAAAAAAACAAAAAATACAACAAAACAACTTGGCTGAATTATAAGATTAGTATATGAATTCCCTGGTTAATCTCAGAGCCCCACATAACCAAGGCACCCTAGTCACTAAGACTGCCCAAGATACATAATCACTTATTAAACGGCTGTCACAGAAGCCATTTCATTGAGAATTAGGTTATAATTTATGGCTATCGTGTATAATAGAACAAGTCTAAGTAACTTTTTGAAATCAACTAAAGTTCATGGTAGTTTTTTGCAATTGAGTCAAATATATGTTTTATATGCCTTCATTCCGTTCTTACTTTCAAGTTTCAATTTTCACACGAGTAATCTCTCTGCTAAGATATTTTCACATGACTGAGGCCTATGTGAAGAGTGTTACAGTTGCTTGATATGCATTACTACCCACAATCCACTACCTTTGGGTGAAGTGATGTCTGACATGTCTATGACATAAGAGAGAATACAGAATTGCTGCAAACGCTTTCTTTTAGTACAATAGATAGAGGTCAAAACTGCAAAAACCTTGGCACCTTTTTTTTAATAGCAGAAATCTTGATACTTATAATAACATTATGAGGTGTAAGAAATCAAAACACTAGAAACGTAATACCCCGATTTTTTTTGGTAATTATTGGGAATTCAGTAGTATGACTTTTTAGACTGAACAGCAAATATCAATAATTTTGGGGTTGTGTAAATATTATAAACTTGGTGATTGAAGCGTGAAATTGAATTTGTGGAGTTTTGTGGAAAAGAAACAGTAAGGTATCTCCTTTTCTCTCCACTTCTTTTCAGCTTCTTTTGGCCGCCAATACAAACAAAAAAAGAAAATAAAAGGACAGAGATCATAATACAGAAAGAACGATAGAGAGAGAAAGAGATGATGATGATGGTGGTGATGAACCATGGCGAAGGAAAACATAGAAAGGAAGAGTTGGATGAAATCTTTGATTTCTCGGTTAAGGAGAGTGATGATTCATATGCCTTTCTTTTGATTTGGTTTCTTTAATCATTATTGTGATTTATGCATTGTGTTGGTAATTGATTTCTTTTCATGATTCTATTTATGAATATGAATTATTGATGGAAATTCTATTGATTTGTTTATATATATGAATGGTTGATGAGAATTCTGTTGAAAGTTTTGCAATAAGTTATTCATGTTTCTTTCGATATTTTCGTCATTGTCATTGTCATTGTATATTTGTTGATGAAGTTGTTGATTATGCGAATAAGTTTATATTCGTGGACCAAGAGTTTATCATATAGTCTTAAGTTGTGATGCATACGTTTTTGTGAAGTTTATAGATATTGAATATGAAAGTTTACGTTTTGAGATTCGTCAAAAGGATTTAAATGTTGTATGCATCATATGTCAATATACCGGTATATGTTGAGATCTAAGTAATCCACTAGCTCTCAATGTGTCCACTCTGAGTGACGAGATATGCGCAATTTGTTTGTTCCAACCACGGACAATAGTGGGGTATGCCATGTCAACAGGATTATGAAGTGTTGACCGCATTGAGAGGTGGACGTGCTTAAATTCCATTGCATTAAATTATAGTTTTTAATTTGCATATTGCATCTTTGAAAGTGAAGAATTGGTATTGGATTTATGTGCTCAAAAGGACTAATATTCGAAGTACTCTTATGAGTTTTGACAAAGTTTTGATTGTTCTTTTTGGTTTTAATGAGGTATGTTGAACTCATTAGGCGAAAGTTTACCCCCCCCCCCCTCCTCCTCCCCCAGTTTCTTGCAGGATAAGGTGTAGATCGTGAAGCATTTGATTTTTCGGATTGAAGGTTGGAAGGTTTTAGTTGGTAATAGTATGTATTCTTATTTATGTTCTAATAAAATGAGAATTATGAATGATGGATATTTGACTATTTGTACAGTATATGTTATTTGTGAGAATACATATTGTTAAAGAACATTTGAGAGTCAATTTATAGGATGATTTCTTATTATTTGTTGGCAAACATCCCCTAATTTTAGTGTTTGGATTCAAGGTATTACAAGAAAACAAGCTTAGGATGATAGCATAATCTGGTGCAAAGACTATTCTCTGAACATAACATATTATCCAGCGTTTTAAATATCACCTGTTACAACCGTTATACCGGCCGTTATATCGTTTTGGTCAGGCTAACGTAACCGAAACCTGTGTTTGAAACATTTTTCATCAGTTATATCTGAAACCTGATTTAATATATGGTGTTATAAAAGAAAAAATGTCATAGACGTTTGAGTTAAGGTTCAAACCCAAACCCGATTAGATCCTAACTCATAGTATAAAAAGAGAGAAATACGTGGGGGGAACTTTAGCAGAAATACCTTATTGTCTTTCATCCTTATCGCCTCATCTCTCAAAAGTTAACCACACTACTCTCTTTGTTATTTATTGTGTAACACGAACATGAGATGTGGTCCTAGGAGTTTTCATTTATTGAAAATATAAAGAAGAGATTCACTCGTAATCTCTAATAATAATAGACACATATTTGTAATTATATTTTAGATTACGTAGAGATGAGAGAAACTAAAATTATTACGATGGAGATATAACATAAATGAGAAAGTACATCATATTCATCCAGATCCCATTGACTCTTTCTCTTTAAAATTACAAATTTGATTTTATATCCTTTTTTTTAATTAAGCTAATTGCTTCTATGAGTGTATATACAAAACGAATATTAAATTAGCATCTCCAAGGTTAGCATACTATAAATTAAAATATTACTTTAAAGTAGCATGAGCAAATTGCTGTATGGAGTGAACAAAGAGATCTTTTAACTTGTCTTCAAACTATCTTTTAAAAAATTAATTTTCTTGTCTTCAAATCTTTAATATGTAGATATTTTTCTTTTATGTATTAAATCTCATGTAGGCAATTATACATTTTAATTATAATTATTACTTGCATCAGGTAGCTTGTATTTGTAATATATAATGTGTACTGTTTATCTAAATCACAATTATCTATGGTACATATTTTCATCCAATATGTTAACCCGATATTGTTTAAATATCGCCGATATATCACAGATATCTGGTATCTGATATGAAAGTTTGTCTACGATACCGATATCCAATATTTAAAACATTGATATTATCATATCAGTATTGCTGAAAGAGGAACACAAAGTAATACATACCTCAAGTACAGTAGGTACAACATTGAATACCATTGCTGAAAGAATAAAGTTTATGGCTCTACTTCCTCGATCTATTATGCGATTTAATGCCCCTGTCTCCCGACTGGAAATATGGAGCAATGCATAAATAAACAAAGTCCCTAGCAAGATAAAGCACGAGCAGAAGAGAAACTGCTAGATCCATTCACTAATGAAATTTCTTACATATGTCAAACTGATAGTACTGGATAATGAATAAATAGTTTGACATAAATAAAATAATAATAATAACTTATATATTCGAGCTCTTTGCATGTTTTTCATAGCATTGGATCCCACACAGTACTTTGGTGATAATTTTTCAGATCTATATCCAAAGCCTCCCCACATAAATTAACAAGTTGCCTTCTACTCTATTTCCAAAAACAAACAAACAAAAACTACATTCTACTAATGAATCTATGATCATGGAACTCTTGTTTGAGTCTGTTCACTGCCGAATTAACTACGCATCTTTTGAACAATTAGTATCCCAAACTTAGAATCTATCAAGTGAAGCGAGGCGTTAGTTACCGATCATTCTGTTCCCAAGTAAATAACGTCAGAGTATATTCCTACAAGGCATTAAGACATTTAATATGCTAAACACATTAAATACATTGTTTTCAATGTCAAGGTTCAAGTTTCTGATCATAATATGTCACTGGGAACTAAAAACTGTAGAGACGTTTAGAGACCACATGATCTGGAGAATTGCACAGAGAAAGAGGATGAGACTCAGGCACTCTCTTGTATTGCTTTTGGAGAGCCCAAAAGCACATTTAAACATAAAATAGGTGTTTGGTAAAACTGAGTAAAGTGAATTTAGGCCAAAACACTAATCCAAAAGAGTGTTTTCCCCTTTTCCAGCAACTGCTTTTAACTTTTCCCAAAAGTGCTTTTACTTTCCTGACAATTTTGGAGGAAAGCATTTTTCTTCATAGCACATTTAAATCATCACTTCTGGTTCACAACATTACCAATCAAAGCCTTGGTATCATAGTAAGAAGTGAGAAAGAGTGAGACTATCCTCTAACCCCCCCCCCCCCCCCCCCCCCCCCAACACACACACACAGAGAGAGAAACAGAGAATGATATAGAAGGAAAACAAATGAAAACAAAGGGTTACAACATTGTAGTTAAGGATGAAGACCCCAGATGTCCACCGTGAATGATTTATAGTGTAGACGTGTGTTGATTGGGTCAAACCTAACCCTATACGTAGGATAGCAGTGTTCTAGAAATCCCCCTAGGCGGCCGCTTAGGCGGTAGGCCGTCCCCAGCCGACTCGCCTAGCCCTGGGTGTTTTTAAAAATCGGTTTGGCTGTCTAGACGGGTCTGGGCGGATTTTTTTTTAATTTTAAGTGAACCGGTTCACTTAAATCCCCACATTCTCAAAACCTCTGACCCCATGCTTCTCTCTCTCTCTCTCTCTCTCTCTCTCTCACACACACACACACACACACACAAATCCATCAATCATAAATCCCCCAAATAACTCTTGCTTTCCCCAAATCCTCAAAATCTCAAATCAATTGTCGCTCTCATTGGAATCTTGACAATGGGCAATACGCAAAACAAGTGCTCTACCATTGAGCTAATTTCCATTTATGACTTTTTTAGTTATTTTTTTAGGATTAAATATATTTTGTATTTTATGCAATATTGTAATTTCTTATAAGTATATTAATAAATTAAAAACACACCCAGCACCAAGCCGCCTAGGCCCCACTTACAAGGTCTAGGCTCCCATCGGCCACCCAACAAAAATGATGTGTAGTTATTAGAGCATCTGTAGTCGTTTAAGTTTAAAAATGGGTATATGGATATTTTGGAAATAGCAAATAGCTCAAACGCTGCAGTCGTCTATACTCAAAAAATGGCTTTTTTTGGACGAAACGGAAGATCATATACCGTTTGAAGATCTGCGTTTTTTTTTTAATAGTGTGAAGGAGCCGTCCCGTAATTTTATTTATTTTATTTTTTTTAAAATGTGCCGTCCAACACAAAAACCAAAATATGCATGCTTTCTCTCTCTTCCCCAAACGGAAGAACAACTTCCGATTTCCTTTTTTTTAATAATTCAACGGGAAATCATTTGCCGTCAACTCATTTCGCAATTAAAAAATTTGTCTCGGACGGCATATCATATATCGTCCGACACTAAGACGGTAAATCATCTTTCGATTTCTAAAATATGCATAATGCCATTTCCACTGCCAAATATAGACGTCTCATGTACATCCGAAACCCAAAAAATGGGTACATAGATGACGACTACAGAGGGTTTTTTTTTTTCAAAATATCAATTTTTGGATATATAGCCAACGACTACATATGCTCTTATCACACAAAAATGACAAATCTTGCAAAATTTATAAAAAACTTGTCAAAACTATAAGTACTATTTTTTAAAAGAGTATGAGGGGGCTAGGATGTTGCCCTAGCTAACTTAGCTAGGGGGATACATCAAAATTCATATATTGGTTTTCTATATCAAAAATACACACCGTTAGATGTGATCTACATCTTAATAACTACAACAACAACAACAACAACAAAGCATTTTTCCCAACACCTTAATAAGTATGTATCTACAAAATTTTAAAAGAGTTCATTGAGTTTCAACCATTTATCATGCAACCATAAAATCGACATTTTATAAAGGGTCTAGAATTACTTATTTTTAGTTTGTATGATGAGTGGTTAAAATTTGTCGAATTCATTTGAAATTTTGTAGACAAATAGTTTTTGTAGCTAACTTAGTTAGGGTGACGCCGTAGCCCCCTTATTCCCTTTTTTAAATTATGGTTTTCTTTTCATCGAAAAGTTTTTTTTTTTTACTTTATTCTACACATGTGCATTCTACAAATTCAGTTGTTCGAGCTAAATGAGTCGGTTTCTAAGTTTTTTTTTTTGTGTAGTGCATGTTTGAGCAGAGTATAACTCACTCTCTCATGGTGATTTAATCAACAAGAAGTTATCTTTAGGATTCATTTCATGCTGACTTCAATCCTTAAATTAAATATCTTATCCAAGTTAAGCAGATTGAGTTTGAAATAAATTGACCAAATCCAACTTAACATTTTTTTTTCACAACTATTGATAGAATAAAATGTATAACCTATGGGCATATAGGCATATAGTATTCTAAGTGATAGTCATTCCGGGATCATACATTTTTTAAAAAAACACTATAGTCTATAGTCCATAACTTTATTCATCTTTCTTACCGAACTTTTCAAAATAGATAGTCTAACGTAATTTGATTTTCCCTAGCAGGAAACTCTTATACGGTTTTTTTTTTTTTGATAAAAAGATGACCCAGTCATCGTTTCATTAATGCGAAATTAAAGAAACATAATAATACTAATTACAAAAGACACCTTTAACATCCAAAATACATCCAATACAGTACTGGCAATGCAGAAAGAAAGATACAATGGGTTTTAAACAACGCCCCAATCTATGGCATTCCCACGCATGTGAGTCCCCATTCATATTCGGCCTGAGGATGATGTGAACTCCCCCTCTTTGCTTGCCAGCAGCTAGCGACTCCTATTCCTCCTCTTCCATCCTCAGCCGCTTCATTGCTCCCCTATGACCTGTCCATTCATGAGTAAAGATGTTATTTTATACATGAGAGCTGAGAAGGAGCATTTGGTATTGCAAAAGCATAAATCATTTCGGCCTAACCACAGACACCACATAGTGGCAGAAGCCACAATACCCCAAGCCTCTTTATCCTCTTTTCTAACTAGATCTGCCCACCAACGACCCCACACCTCTGAGCTAAACTTAGGACTTTCTAGGATCCCAAAGTCTAGGCTAATCACCTCCCATGCTAGTTTGGCGTTACTACAAGAGAATAAGATATGGTTTGTCTTCATCATTGATCGCACATGCCTCGCATCTAACATCAATTTGCAAATTCCTTCTCTGAAGGTTGATCTTCGATAAAATAGCATCGTTCATTACTAGCCAAGCAAATACTTTTACCCTTAGTGGGATGGAGATCTTCCAGATAATATTTGCATCCTTGCAACGCAATCCTCCGTCATTGATCGCTTGTACATCGAGGATACACAGAACTCTCCAGATGACTCGAGCAACCATTCTCTGCCATCTTCCACCTCGCTGTTGTACATCCCCCCTCCCTAATAAACGTATTAAGTTTAGTTAGTACTCTTATACGTTTATACCATAGAAATCATAGATTCTATTAACCCATTATTATTATTATTATTATTATTATTATTATTATTATTATTATTATTATTATTATTATTATTATTAAAAAGAACCATAGGAGCTAAGTGAATTTTTGGGGTGGGCCATAGTAAAAAATTTATTTGAAAATCTAGGGTAGCCTTGGCCCACCTTGTCTTGAGGCAGCTCTGTTGGCTCCAGGTGAATGCCCTCATTTGGGAGGGGATTTCCTCGTGGGAGTGCATGTATGTGTGTCCCTGTGCGTGACTTTTATACGCGTGCATACACACCGCTATTAACATATGCATGTACTAATAATCTCGAATACTTTTGTCTTGGTGTAGCTAAACATTATAATGGAACTTAGAAAATTGTTCTTAGATTTATTGCACTAATTTTAATGCGTAATAGCAGTGCAAACCATAACTTTTCTGCCAATCATAACTAAACTCCAAGCATGCATCTTTGACTAATTAAAAAATCAACAAACCTTCTTAAGTGACCTGATTTTTATGGGTAGTCTTAACTTCACTCTGATTTTCATCATTTATACTGAAACCAATCCATCACTTAAGTCTTAATGATGGTCTTAACGTTGAGATTACAGGAATTCATTCAATCTTACTTGCAAAGGAGAGGAACGAGAAGTTTAGGTTTCCGAATTGGTGCTAGAGTTTCTTGGTTTTGGAAAGGGATCGTGCGAGCACACAAACCACTCTGCACGTGGGTTACATCATTTATTGGTAATGGCTTATCCACCAAATTCTGGGGGGACAAATGGTGCGGTGCTTACCCTCTTAAAGAAATGTTGTTCGATCTATACGAGCAAGCTTCCCAACTTCACATTTCCGTGGCCAAGACGTGGAGGAGAACATGGAAACCATCATTTAAAGCTCGGCTATGTCTGGAGTCTCTGTGCTGGGAATAGTACAAGATTACATTATGAAGATTGGGGTGAAGTGCTCGCACGGCCCGGACCGAAAATCTTAGGGTCTGGAGAACAACGGGTCTTTGACGGTTCGCTCTCTGTATAACTGCATCCACTTCTAGGGATGTAGGCCAAGGTGGACTACGATCCTCTGGAAGGCAAAAGCACCACTCAAAGTAAGGATATTCCTCTGGTTGGTGCTCAATAACTGTACTGCCCCGAGCACGAGCATATACAAATCGGAAGCAGAGCATATACAAATCGGAGGCATTGGCCAACAATTAATTCTCACTATACGATAAAATATTTGTACAAAAATCAAATACCAGGAATACCTACCAAAACCAACTATAACCTTCCAACCTTCAATCCGAAATATCAATGGCTCCATGATCTACACCCTAATTCCTACACAAACTATTGTGGGGGTAAGCTTTCACCTAGTGAGTTCAACATATACCATAAAACCGATAAAATACTCAAAAATCATAAAAACTCAGAAAAAAAACTTCAAATACAAATTCTCTTACAACATATAAATTTAAGAACAATTCTTCACTTCTAAAATGCAATATGCACATTATAAATTCAATACTTCTCTAATAATTTATGCATCTCATATTATGTAAATAATCAGATACAAGTATTCATGCAATTTCATAAATCACAAATTGAAACAATGACGACAAAATTATGAACGAAGTAAATGAATCACCACTCACCTTACTAAAGAACCTTAATCACTTATTGATCAACAATACGGATTCGATCGTCTAATTTCCGCTGCTCTGAAATCTGTGCTCCACCACTAGCATCCTCCTCTCTCTTTCTTTCTCTCTCTTTCTATCTATCTTTCTCTCTTTCGTTCTTTCTTCTCTCTTTTATTTCTTCTTTCTCCGTGTCTTCGTCCCCTTGATTGTTTAACCAGACAAAGAGAGAAGGAAAATCTTCCCTTGTCACTTTCCAAACCTAACCCATTCCTATTTGCTTTCGGTGGAAATATTTTCCCATCAATTGATATAGATTTTACATTTAGAACAATGTAAAATTGGATACTTATAAAATAGAAACCAATATAATTACAATAACGCCATCCTGACTAGAGAAACTAGCCAAAAAGGCAGTCAGACATTGCAATCAATTGTGGCTTTTGCAACAATCATACAGAATCGCTCAACCATCTATTCCTTGAATGCCAGAGGAGTAAAGCAAACCCTGGTTACGGTTCTGAGAGCCTTGGGTACAAATGATTACCCCCCACCTACGAAGACCTGTGGATTGGTCCCAAATTTGCTTATATGCGTCATGAAATGAAAGAAGCATGGTACATCGTCATCGCAGCTAGGTTTATGGCTGGGCAAAAATAACTTTTACTTTTGTGGGACTTGTAATAGTATTTATGGTATTTTAAGTCATACCATGCATCTTATTTTCGTTTGGGCTACAGCTGCATCGACAGGGCCGAGGGGGAGGATGGCCAGAATTTTTCAGGTAGACAAGTACGATGATGAGGAGGTAGTGTTTGGACCTACACTCGACTGAGCGGAGCGACGACATCCAAACACCCACCTTCCACAGTTTTGTTGGAAGGACCGTTATGTTTGTACTTGATTTTCTTTCGTTAAATATTTAAGAATAGCCATAATGGAAGAACTTATTGCTTGTCTGGCCCTCTTCCTCGCCCTACAAATCAAACATCTTCTGGCATCTATTTCAAAAAGAGATTTGTTAGTCGCCTTCTGTTCATTCTTACCCCGCCCTCTCCTCATCAGTTGAGTGCTTTCACTCCTTTCCCTCATCGGATTGGCTCAACAGTGGATTACGTTCGTTGTGTCGCCTTAGCAGTCAATTCGATGCAGCGGTCAAGCGAGGTACTTGTTATTTTGTATGTCGGTATTTCTTTGGACATGTCCCATCCTGCAGGGCTTTATTGGATGTTTATGTTTTATTTCCTGCTCTGTAATTACTTGTTCAAATTCCCGGTACTCTGGGATGTTTTATTAACCTCTTATTAATGAAATATAGTGATTGTATTCCAACTTCAAAAAAAAAAACTTCGAGGTAATAGGATAAAATACTTACACATAAGTAAATCACCACAAATAAAATGAACCTTTATTTAGCATTCAGCTACAAGTTCATTGTTGGAAATAAAAATTAATGTTTCTGCATGCTTGAAGCCATTTTTTATTAAATTCATTATTTTATTAGCATATAGATACCTCTACCTCTAGGTTCCTCATGTGCAACTGCTTGTGTGAGCAATATGCAATTGATAAGAAGATGTGAGAACAAATGAAGTATAATATGCAGTTGAAGTACTAGGAACTACAAGATACAGTCTTCTTTCTATAATTTGAGAACAAATGAAGCATAATAAAATATGTTTGTACATGTTAAGGTAAACAGAGAGATTGAAGAAGGATTATTGAATTGATTATAATTGAAACCAATGTCTCATATATATAGGAGGGAAGCAAATACTAAACTAATACATATTCCGATATGAGACTAAATATCTAATATAATATCAAACACCCCCTCTCAAACTCGCGGTAGGTCGAATAGTGTGAGTTTGCCCACCAAGTATCAAAATCTCTGAACAGTATGGAATTTGGTGAAGAAGTTTGCTGTCTGTTGTGAAGAGATCACAGAATAAAGTGAAATGGTCCATGCCTCAAAATGCTCACGAACATAGTGCAATCAATCTCTATGTGCTTCGTCCGCTCATGAAAGATCGGATTGCTTGCAATATGCAATGCACTCCGGTTATCACAAGGAAGAGTAGCACCAGTAAGAGTAACTCATATCTGATAACAACCAATGAACATGAACAATCTCTCTAGTGATAGCTGTCATCGCTCTACACACAGCTTCTGTGGAAGAACATGCAACAACTGCTTGTTTCTTGATTCGCCATGAGATCAACGAATCACCAAGAAATAGATAAAAACCTGTGGTAAACCGTCTGGTAGTAGGATCACCCGCACAATTTGAATTAAAATATATACTAAGTTCCAGTTTAGATGCAAAAGGCCTGAATAATGAGCAAGTGATAGTACCCCAAAAATATCTGAGGATCCGAAGAAGAGCACTGTAGTGAATTGATGTAGGAGCTAAAACAAATTGGCTGACAATACTGACTGCATGAACAATATCAGGTCTGGTCATGCATAAGTAAACAAGCTGTCCAACAATCCACCTGTATCTAGTGGGATCAGGAAGGAGCTCACCATCTGTGGGATGAAGCTTCACGTGAAGCTCCAAGGGAGCATCGGTTGATCGACTGTCAAAGAGACATGCAACGGAGACAATGTCTGGTGTGTATTTCTGTTGAAAAATGGGTATTCCCCTAGATCCATGGGCAATCTCTAAACCTAGAAAATTGCATATTCTGCCAAGATCTTTCATATGAAACTGCTGGTGAAGGTATCTCTGAGTGGATGCAATGTCTACGGAGTCATCCCCAGTAATAATCATATCATCAACATATAATAGTAGAAATACCCTCCCCTGCGGTGTTGACCGCAAAAGTCTTATCATAATCATTGTCATGCTCCTGAGTAAATCCTCGGACAACTAGACGGGCCTTGTGCCGCTCAATGGAGCCATCAGGTCGATATTTGACCTTGAAGATCCACTTGCAGCTAACAAGTTGGACGCCCACTGGCAGGGAACATCTCAAGTGACAGTCTGATCAAATGCATTGAACTCCTCTGCAATAGCTCTTCATCACTCTGAATATTGAATTGCTTCGTAATAGGTTCTGGGCTCACGTGTGGAGTGTATAACAGTGAGATATGCATGGAATTGTGTGAGTAGACAGCTAGGGTGGCAAAGTCAAACTGGTCAGAAGGACCAATGACATCAGATGTATAACGTGCTAGTGGGATGCCCAAAGTGAAACGTGTAGACTGACGAACCGGTGGTGAATTGGCAGGGTGTTGGGGGTGAGGTCAGTGGGGTGGGTGCATGCGGCAATGGGGATGCAGGTGGTGTGGGTGCATAATGTTGTGGTGATGCAGGTGGTGTAGGAGGGGTCTCTATTGGAGGAACAATAAGTGTAACGTCTGTATAAGATGAGAGAGGAGTCCAAAGGAGTGGGATCGAAGGGAATGTGTGAAGATGTGTCCGGGGAGGTAGGCGAGGAAATTGAGGAGTCAAGAAAGCTAGTATCATCTGAGCGAAAGTTAGGGTTGGCGAGGAGTGGCCGCTACACACATTCCATGAAAGTTAGGTTGGAGAGGAGTGGCCGCTTTGCTTTCAGGTGATTTGGGTTTTGGGGGTTGTCGAAACTTTTGGAGCGTTGGCAATTGGGGAAGGCGTCAGGTTTCGGGTAGGAGGAGATGCAACGGGGTAGGAGGAAGGAGTCGCCAGAGCCGTCGAGAATTATTGTTGCGTTGATGTTGAGTTCGCCAGAAGTTGTTGCTGATTGATGTCGGGAGGTGTTGCTGATTTGGATGATTGTTGATTTGGAGTTGTTGATGGGGTAGAATAATTAAGGTTTGGCGTAGAGTAATTAGGGTTAGGGATTAGGGATGGGAAGAGAGATCAGGGTTAGGGTAGGGATTACTACTCCCATACCATGAGGTAAACAGAGAGATTGAAGAAGGATTATTAGATTGATTATAATTGAGTACAATATCTTCTATATATAAGAGGGAAGCAAATACTAAACTAATACATATTCCGATATGGGACTAAATATTTAATATAACATCTAACAGTACAAAACAAAACAGAAAGCAAGAACGAAAAATTTCCTAGTTATGGTTGTTAATTGATGAAGGAAAGAAAATTTTCTCTCAAAAAATAGTAAAGAGAAGGAAAACATAAACCGGGAAAGGGAAGAAACAACATATATATACAAACTTGCTAATGGTAAAACAACTCCAGTTATTTGCAATTTTTTAAGCATGTTTGCACACTCTTATCTCATATGATATATTAAGTTAAGTGTTTTTCAGTGGTGGAAGGATTAAAGAATGAAAAACTTTTCAGAGTAACACAAGCATATGTACTTTGGCAGATTTTCAATAATATAACAAAGTTTCAAGTCAACAAAAAGCTTGATCCATGAAATTCATCAACCAACATCAGCTTTTTGCAAGTTTGAAGGTTCCAATTTCAAAACTGTACCTCAAATGATATCGAAGATCAAGGTCATGCAAATGTGAGAAAACCTGCAAAGGCAAGAACCAACATCCGATTTAGCGCTAATTTTAAAACAATACCAATATTTATGACCATGAACTAGAAAACTGAATAATACTGCCCTAGAAAGAAAAAAACTATAAAATAGTAAAGAAAATACAAAATAAAGTATTCTTTGTGCAATTTTGTGTACGAGAAAAAAGTATATGATGCACATATACACACACACTCAATATTCTGAAATACAGACAAGGTCACTTGAATAGACTAAACAAAATTTGATACTAGAATTAAGGATAATATTGGCACCGTACCTGCTTAGAAACAGTTCGGATGGCCCTCAATGCTACCTTAGAAAACACAGCATTCCGCAGTTCTGAGAGTCAACAATCGAAGGAAATAATTTAGTGCAGCAAATAGTATTAAGAAAAAGGCGGGGGGGAATAGATATAAGATAAAATACACTAAACAAAACAGGTTTGGGCATATCTAATACTAAAAAATTACTTCATGATGGATACCGTTGCAGGCTGATGCCCCAGTGCGTGCTATTCCATAGCCAACAAGAACAGCTGCTGGGCTAACAAATAGCGCAAGCAAAGCAGAATTAGCATCGGTGAATGATGCCACCATATCATTGGATCCCGTGATTGCTGAAAGCCAATCCACAGCAAGCTTGAATAAGAAAGGTACTTGAACATTTATCACCTGACATTAAATTTCCAGGATCCCTGTATTAGAAACATTAGCAATTGCACAACATCTAGAAGCTAGAACAGCCAAGAAAAGCACTACAGGTGCCTAAATGTCCCAGCATTGTTTCCCCAAATCCAAAGTGGTTTATATCAAATTCTTCTAAACCATAATTCTAAAAAATGGTAAAAACCCTGTTTAAACGAATTTTGAGCCTACCGTTCCGTTTACGGGAAAACGGTGCTTAAAAAGGGTTTCTTCATTTTTGTAAAAAACTAGTCCAAATGGATATCGAGCACTAAACAGGTTTAGGCTTAAACAGTCTTTTAAATTTAAAAACCCATTTTTTGAGCTTTACCTTTGAATTGTTATCAAATAATTCTATTAAAATCAGACCATTACCTATATAGCGAACCCGGCCTATTACACTTTGCAAGGTTCCCTTAATTTGACAATGAACTTGTGAACTATCAAATTAATTTTTATTTGTTCATATGATATGTCATGTGATGAAAACTTTAATATTTGACATTTTCCATAACTTTTTTCCCTTTATTTCTGATTTTTTTATATATCTTTCCTTAATGTATCCTATTTATAAAATATTTTTATATTAAAAATAAAAAACCCATTTTTTTCCATTTAAACCTCGTTTAAATAGGAAAAAACCGAACAGTGCCAGGCCGTCTTAATCCCTTTTCCGGTTTTTGTAACCTTGTTCTAAACTAGGCAAAAGGTTGAAGAGGATGTGAAACATGATATTCTTTTCGAAATAATTGCACGCAACTCGGGTCACAAATAAACCAAGGGCTAAACAGAACACATTCCAGAAAATAAATAAGGGCATAGTATTCGAACAGATGGTCCTTAGCTCTAGTTCTATAAGGTTTTTATATTATCGGTAATGATAAAGCTTGTTCTATTGAGTTCGAACAAACTTACAAGCAGTACAGAATAACTTACAACTTACAAGCAATTCAGAATGTTCCGAGTGAAACATGGACCCCACTTACCTTCGCTCCTACAAGCAGACCCAGTGCCATTACCACCCTTGCTCGGAACTCCAAGTTGTCTTTCAGCCACAAATACTTCCCCAACGAACGCAAAATCTTAGCATCCGTAATCTTATCATCAACAGATTCCTTACTAATTTTCGCAACCTCATCCATATTCTCCTTACCAACAGGTTTCCCAGTTCCCACCTCACCTCCACCAGCAACAGTTGAGAAACCCAAATGCCCCCACTGTAAGCACCTCTACAATAAAGAGAACAAACAAATCATCAATATATCATCTATACTAAAACGATTGGAGGAGGGTATGTCGCCATGACCCTCTTTGAGATAATAGATGGGGCTATAACACGTGTCACACTCGTGCCAATTCATCACAGCATCTTTGATTCTAAGCAACATTCAAAATTGATGATGATTTTATTATATATCACGAATTCTTTGAGGCTCCAACTGACTACCATTGTAAAAGATACAAGCATGTGCATTCCAACATAAGAAGCCCAAACACAGACACGTGCGACACGACATACCAACATACGCAAAAATGACACCCGAATAGCAGATTCGTGTGACAGACACGAATGCCCGACATGACACAGCTACCAGATAGGACTATTTGTGAATAATATGTATATTCTACTATAAAATGGAAGGATGGTGCATCGGGATGGAACTTTGAACAACTTTCGTTTTGAACTCTACCACGTGTACTGTACATGTTTATTTATCTCCATTTTCCATACTAACTACGTTGATTTCACACATATTGTGACGGAATAATTCGCAAAAATGATGAGGTCAAAGAGGTTGGCAACCTCAGACCCATCAGTCTACTGAATTGCTCCTTTAAAATCATCACTAAAGTGTTGGCTAAAAGGCTGAAACTGTGGCTTAGTGCAATCATCCACCCAGCCCAGAGTGGATTCATTCAAGGTCGAGACATCTTAGATAGTATTGCTAATGCGCATGAGACCATTTTTCAGTGCGATAAGGACAGAGTAGAGGGCTTTATGCTAAAACTTGACTTTGAGAAGGCCTATGATACGGTGGAATGAGATAGTGTTATTGAGGTGCTGGAGTCTAGAGGTTTCGGTCCCAAATGGATCGGTTGGATTAACAAGTGTATTAAGGGCGGTAAATCATCAGTGTTGGTGAATGGTAATGTAAGCAACCTTATCGCTTGCAAAAGAGGCCTTAGACAGGGTGACCTGTTGTCCCCTCTACTATTCACTTTGGTGGCAGATGTACTATCCGAAATGACGCTACATTGCTCCAACCAAAATCTCCTTCGTGGTATTGGAAGTTTGGACGGCAATCTTGGTATTCCCATTCTCCAATACGCTGATGATACTCTACTTGTTGGGAGAAATGATATTAGCGAGGTTATCATATTCAAAGGGATTTTGGTTTTCTTTGAGGCCTGGTGTGGACTTGAAGTCAATTACGATAAGAGCTACCTCATTGGGCTAGGTAGATGTGATGAGGTGGCTACGATTTTCTGGCTAGCGTTCTGGATTGTAAAGTCGGCAAGTTTCCCATTAAGTACTTAGGAGTCCCATTACACCCCGGTAAACTCAAGCGGCATGATTGGAGAATCCTTATAGAGAGAATTCAGAAACGGCTACCCAGATGGAAGAGGAAACATCTTTCGTTTAGGGGCAGAATCACTCTGGTTAACGTTGTTCTCTCTAATCTCCCAATATATTGGATGTCAATTTATGAATTCCCTTCTTGGGTTATCAATGAGATTGATATAATTCGTAGAGATTTCTTATGGAAGGGTAGTCGAAAGGATGGTAAGGGTCTTCCACTTGTCAGATGGAGCATTGTTTGCCGAAAAAAAGAGTTTGGTGGGTTGAAAATTTTATATCTCCGTCTTATGAACAAAACTCTTTTATGCAAATCGTGGTGGACAATTCACTCCCGACGTACCGCTGCCCAGGGCAACATCCGGCTTCGTTATAGAAGACATAGACGATTCAAATTTGGGGAGGAGGGGCAACATTGTAGAGGTATATCCCCAATTTGGAGGGGAATTGACAGGGTGGGAGATATGTTCCACTATCACTCCCCGAGTAGGGTGGGGAATGGAGAAAGCACGAGATTTTGGCTAGACGTGTGGGCTAGTCCCAATACGTTGGCTTCGTTATTTCACGAGATTTTTGCAAGGGCCTTCAATAAATCGGCATTGGTGGCAAACTATTGGGCCATAACCTCGTGGCATATTAGGTTATTACCTGAGCAATGATAACATCCATCTCAGTCTACTCCCAATCTATTCCTGGCTTGGGAATAACTCTACTGTTTTGGGTACCCAACAGGATGAGAGGGGTTGGCGCGCTGAACCAAACAGCAATTTTTCGGTAAAAGCCATGTACTCAGTTCTCTGTGATGGGGGGATTGGATGTGGTGCAAGTAGAGTTATTTGGAATGCGTGTGCTCCTCACAAAGTTCGGACTTTCCTTTGGTTGGTGTCTAAGGATGCGATTCTAACTAGAGATAACCTTTTTAAGAGAGGGTTAATCACCGTAGTCGCATGTCCGAGATGCGGGGGTTGGATTGAGACTGTCTCCCACCTTTTTCTCGAGTGTGTTCACAGTAGAAGTATCTGGGAATTCCTTCTCTTAGGCTTTGGCGTGTCAGGTTCCCCCTTGGGTGAGTCCTATCTTTGGGATGAGTTTAGAGAGTTGGTGTTGGGACGTCGTAGGGAGTGGGATTGTATTGTCGCTACTTCTTTATGGGTCATTTGGCTGGATAGGAACGATGTCTGCTTTAGAAATCATTCTTCTAATGTTACTCAAATGATGTATAAAATTCTATCCCTCACGTCTTCTTGGTTGTCCTTACCAGGGGCGAGGAAGAAAGCACGCACGGGTGCTCTGTTCTCTAATACTGATGCGAAGCATGGATACGGCAACAACTGAAGGGATCACCTGTTACAATCTGACGCTTGGTTGAGTCAGGATGACTTTTGGCTTTTGTAGTATTATGTTGTGATTCTTATTTAGCAGTTAATTGTGAGACTTTTGAGTTGTTTCAGTTTACGCATTTCGTACTTTTATGCAATGGACTGGACTTATTTATGATAATTTGGGGCAACTCTCTTGCCTTTTATTTTATTTTTTTTAAAAACAAACGAGGCCCTTCATGACTAACATTACAAGAAAGAAAACACGCATGCTGCACCTGCACGTACTAAAAATCTAAGCTATCTGCTCGTAATACTACGGGATTTTGAGGATTACCGAATCGTTGAAATTCCTGATTGAAGAAGACCGATTCCAATCATCTGCAAACCCCCCGAAATTCCTCACTTTTCCCGCCAAATCAAGAAGTGGAGTCGGAGCAAGATGACGATCGAGCCGAGGAACCAGTCGTGCCCGTCGAGCGAGCCACAGTGAGATCGCTCGCACGCTCGCCATTGTAGATCGAATCGAGCTCAGATCGAGATTGCAAGTAGGAGTTCGTTTTTGGTAATAAGGGTGCGAATTGTAATTTTTTACTTTGTATCATTATTAATATGGGTAATGCTGCACCTACTACCAAAACTACAACCTTTCTCTTTATAATCTTAGGTAGCACATTATTAGCAGAGTTTATTGTAGAGTAGGTGGTAGAAACATCCCATAGTAATGTGCTACCTAAGATTGTAAAGGAAAATGTTGTAGATTTGATAGTTGGTGTAGCATTACTCTATTAATATTTGAGTAATGTTGGGAAATTTACAAATTATACCCAAAGTTTATCATAGTTCTCAAATAGCACTCAAACTTTTTATACTACCCAAATAGCACCCGAAGGTAGGGGTAGCATTAGTATAAATACCCGAAACCCGGACCCGACCCGGACCCGGCATCGGATCGGAACCGACCCGGCCTATCTGGGTCTTGGTCCGGATCCTAAAATGGGACCCGTTGTACTTTCGGGTCTGGATCCTAAAATGAAACCCGACCCGGACCCGAACCCGGACCTGGACCCGTTAAAAAAACCCAAAAAATCAACATACAAATAAATATTCTCCCCTCATTCCTCCTCAATTCTAAATCTTCCTCTTCCATACTCAAAACTCATGCATTTTTCTTCTCTCCTCTATTCTAAATCCTCCACTCGCCGCTCACACTCCCGCTCCTGCCCGAACGGATAGGAATATTTTTATAGGACCCGGACTCGGGTCCGGGTCCGGGTCCAATTTTTGGACCCGTAAGGGTTCGGGTCCGGGTAGTGAAGGACCCGACCCGATACCAATGCTAGGTAGGGGTGGACAAGTGACAACTATTATCCGAACTCGACCAATCCGAATCAATCCAACCCAAACCGGCTGGTTTTTAACCGAATCAATTGGGGGTTTGGGTCGGCCCGATTCTTGATCTTCAATAACCAACTGGGCCGGTACGGTTGTGGGATGGGGCTTTCAAATAACCAATGAAACCAAACCGATCGTACCTCTATGCATAAGTCCATAAAAAATATAGCTCACCTTTAATCTCTTAAATATGCAAATAGTCATTTCTCATTTCCTTGGAGATACAAACAGTCTTCTTTAATTTCTTTAATACAAACCGAGCAGTTGTTATACCTATATTTTGAATCTCCATAATCATGTGTGTTATGTTATTGAGAAATGCTTGATTTACAGTGTGGCCCAGCTTAATAGAATCATGAAGTTGATGTAACATTTAGTAGTTACTTTAATCAAGTCAAGTTGAAATTGTTTTCTAAATCTTTTTTTATTGTAACTGGAATTCAATTAGTTATGGTTATTGATGTTTCTTTTATGATAATAAACTAAGATTACAGAAGTATGCAAGTGAAAAACATTTTATCTCATCCATTTAAATGTCATCATCTCAAACAATTAGTGCAAAATTCATTAACAACTTGCGGTTTTATGAATCTTTATTTTAAATTCATTTCTGAATAACAAATAGCATGTTGTTTCTTAAATTTGATTGAAGTTGATCTTTTAAATTTCAACAAAATAATGAATGATGATGAAGGTGAAAAGTAGCACGCCAAACCGATCATCCAATCCAATCCAAAATAACCGAGCTTAATCGGCTTGGATGGAAACCGATCCAATTAAGGTTCGGATTGGTTGCGAATGAGAAAATTAAAAAACCGATCTTCTTTGGATCGGTGGTGGATTGTCCATATTAGGTCGGATACCGACCGATGCCCACCCTTGCCCGAAGGTTTAAAAATATGACCAAAAACCACATGTCGTTAAGTTTTTTGTTAAGTTAACAGAGTATTCCTCAAATATACCTCATAACGGATTTGAACCCGTTAAGAAGAATGTGAAATGACGAAATTGCTCTCATTTTCTTATACAAATTACAAAATTCTTCCTTATCTCGACCACTGACCACCATCTCCATCAACCACCACCACCACCGTCGTCACCACTGACCACCATCTCTACTAGCTCCGAAACTCATCACCAAAAAAAATTAAAACAAGAAAAACTAAACAAATGAAGAAGAAGAAGAAGAAACACTAAAAAGAGAAGAAGAGAGGCTGGGGGTATTTCTGTAATTTCACATTATTTTCGTAAAAAAATTAATGAAATGAGTTTTTGGTCATATTTTAAAAACGTTGAGTGCTATTTAGGTATTATAAAAATTTTAGATATTATTTGAAAATTAAGGTAAACTTTGAGTGTTATTTCATCCTTCCCCCTATTATTTTTTTCCTCTTGTAGACTTTAGACTTCGCCTTCTTTTATAAAGTCCCTGAAATAATGTTGAATTATAAACAATATTTGTTTACTCATTGTGTAGCTACAAAAAAGGCCATCAAGTGATTTGTGTCCACACCCGAAGGCGGAGCCAGGATTTCCATTCAGCTTGGTCACTCGATTAACAAAATAAAGTGTAGTTTTCAAAAGTTAGAACACATTTGCATAATCTCTGATATTATAATGGGAGAGTTGGAGTTGTAATGTTGTCAACATACAAGCCCATGTGTTGCACATGCAACTCCAACACTCCCATTAATTACAACAAAAACAAACATTCCACCTTTTCCTCAAAACAAAAACAAAAACAAAAACAAAAACAAACAAATAAAAAAAATCCCACCTATTTAAAATGTGCAACACATGTGCAAAACAATTTTACAATATTTCTTTAACACTAAACATACACATATGTTGCACGTACAACTCAAATTCTACTTATAAACACATACATTGCACGTACAAATTGTAGTTTTTTTTTCAAAATATTTTTACCAATTACGTGCAATGCACGTCTAACTCCAAAACTATTTCTTAACACGTAAATTGCACGTGATAATTCTCAAACTCTTATCAAAACGTGCATCGCACATGAAAAATACTATTATTAGTTATTACTAAAAGAAACAAGTATTCTTCTTATTTAACGTTATTAAATACTTTTCTTACAATTTGTTTAGCTGAAAAATAAGTAGTTACTCAATGTCAATGTCAAAGTTGGTAATCTTTAAAAAAAACCATTAATGAACTTTTGAAAATTTAAAGATATTTCCTCGGAATACGGCAAATAATTTAAGATGGAAAATCTCTTTAATGGAGCGATGACGTAGTCATCTTTTAATATTAAAAATAAAAAAAAATTATAATTAAAATTAAAATTAAGATGGAAAAAATGCTAGACCAATTAGCTTGCTGAACGGATCGTTCAAAATCATAACCAAGGTCTTAGCACAAAGATTAGGACCCCACCTGAATGAGGTGATTGCACCATCACAGAGCGGGTTCATTAAAGGAAGGGACATTATGGACAGCATAGCTTCCGCACACGAAGCCATTTTTAGAGCTCACAGAGGAAAGTTGGATGGTTTCATACTGAAAATTGACTTCCAGAAGACTTACGACTCGGTATCGTGGGAATGCACGGAGGAAGCCTTAAAACTTAAAGGATTCGGTGTTAAATGGAGATTGTGGATGAAATCGTGTATCAGAGGCGGGAAATCAAACATACAAGTTAACGGACAGCAGAGGAAGGAGATAAGGTGCAAAAGAGGCCTCAGACAAGGCGATCCACTATCATCTCTTCTTTTTGCCATTGTCGCGGATGGGATGGCGGAAATGATCAGAAGAGCTCAAGAGAACTCCATCATCAAAGGCTTCCATATAAAGGGGATTGAACAGCCTATGTCAATCCTCCAATATGCAGACGATACTATCCTTTTTGGCAAGGCTACTGTGGAAGAAGTCACTGCCATCAAAAGTGTACTGGCCTGCTTTCAAGGGTGGTCGGGTCTGAAAGTCAACTTAGATAAGACTAGCGTTCTCCCCGCATCCGGTTATATGTCAATGTCGGTTAGCGATATCTCCACGAGCTTAGGCTGTAAGTCTAGTGATTTCCCAATCAAATACTTGGGGACGCCGATTAGACCCGGTAATCTGCTGAAAGAAGATTGGATTTTCGTTATCGACAAAATTAAGAAGAAACTGGCAGGTTGGCAAAGCAGGTTCCTTTCGCTCAGGGGGAGGATTATCCTTCTTAACTCGGTCCTTAGCGCCATCCCGCTGTATTTGATGTCTATCTATGAATTACCTAGATGGGTATCCAACAGCATCGACAAGCTCAGGCGGAGATTTCTTTGGAAAGGAATGGACGAGGGCAACAGAGGATTCCACTTGGTTAACTGGGGGCGAGTATGTAAGAAAAAGGAATTCGGTGGTCTAGGGATCACGAATCTTCAAGACATGAACAAAGCTTTGCTTTCAAAGTGGTGGTGGAAGATCTCTTCCAACCATAAAGGGTGGTGGAATCATTCTTTCGAGAGTTTTCTCAAGAGGAAGAAATTTAGGTTCGGCGGGAGGAGTGTGTCAGCGAAAGTCTCCCTTCTTTGGAAAGGCATAGCAAAGCAAGGAGAAATCTTCTTCACAAACACTAGATGTAAAGTAGGGAATGGGAAAAAGACGAGATTCTGGAAGGACAAGTGGTGCGGAGAATCCACTCTGCTGAATCAGTTCCCCAAAGTTGCAGAAGCAACACAGAACTTAGACCTAACAGTAGCAGACATCAGGAAAAACGGTAAGCTGAGCTTCGTAGTGTACAATGATTTAACTTCGGAGGCAGTGCAGCAGTTCGAGGCGTTGAACTTTTTGGTGAAACAGAACGGTATCCGACTATCCAACTTGGAAGACGAAAGATGGTGGGAGCGAGAAGATTCTAAAGCCTTTACAGTTTCGTCAATGTACTCATGGATTAACGACGGAGGCATCAGATGTAAAGTTCAAGCGGTCATTTGGGGAGCACTTGTCCCCTTCAGGGTAAAAGTATTCTGTTGGTTAGCATATCAAGACGCGATTCTATCAAAAGTGAATCTTAAGAAGCGTATCTCGAACATAGACGTCAACTGGGAGAGGTGCCTTAGCGCAGCTGAAGATGTCGATCACATTTTATTTCAATGCCCGAGAGCGCGTTGTACGTGGGAAATCGTTTGTCGGGGGTTTGGGTGTAATATGGTTCCGCTCTCAACAAAAGATATCTGGGGTTCCTTTAGAGAAGTTCACATTTGCAACACTAACACTAGGGCTTGGGATATCACTTCTGCAGCTACTATTTGGAGCCTTTGGCTCGAAAGAAATGATTTCATTTTCCGCAACTGTCAATATAGATTATCTGTTGCCATGCAAAAAGTATTTAATCTGATCCACGATTGGGCAGGTGCAAAGGAGGGCGTGAAGAGAATCAGGAACAACGAGGGAGCTTAGCCATAGAGGCGGCATACATGGAGAGGAGGATAGCGGAGGAAGACGGACGATCATCAACTAGGAGGGTGCTTGGTCCGGGGTTTCTCTTGACAGCAGCTCAGCTATTATTGTTGGACTTAGATTGTATTAGTATGCTGCTGTTTTAGAGTACTAGCTTTGTATTAGTATGCTGGCTTTCTTCTAGTTTGCTTTAGATTGTTAGCTTTGTGTTAGTTTGCTACTTGCTGTTGCTTTTGTTCAAGTTCCGGGTAGGTCCGTGAACTGCGGTGGGATCTCCACGACTGTTGTTTTTCGTTCCTTCTTTTGTTGTACTACTTTGTTTCGTTATTTGCTTATTAATGAAACGGTGACGTGCGTCATCTTATATCAAAAAAAATAAAAAAAATATACCTTTTAGAACAGAGGGAGCACACCTAAATAACAAGAACAAGGATTTTACTTTGGTGGAATATATACAATCCAATCTTTATCAGTAATGAAAGTGTTATTATTAATTAGTCACTAGATCTTTGTTGCATGCAAAGTTCACCATGAATTGGTATTTAGTTGCCATCTAAAGGCACTCAATTGGATTAAGGTAAGGCTGCAACAGAGTACAAACACAATGAAGTGGATCATAAGAGCTGATATTGTGCCTCCACGACAGATTGTACCTGATCATTAATATAACCTACTAAACGCTACGGCAAAATATGACACTCTTGATGAGGCTGATCCTTTTGTCACTTCTGATGATGTTATTCCTGATGAGGGTGTGTTCGTTGACATTTTTGAAGTGGTAGACTCTCCTGTTGCTGATGCTAGTATCTCTCCTGATTTGGTTACTCCTCGTGAGGTTGGGCCTGATGTTGTTGATACAAATGCTGCCGCCGACACTGTTGATGACAATGCTGATATTGATCCTATTTCATCTACCTCGAACTCTACCCATGATCAGGAGTACATTACCGGGATTCTTCTTGTTTCCTCTCTCCAAGCTGTCTATGATGAGCGTGATGAGATTACTCATGAGAGGAGCCCTTTGGTGGTGATAGATCCTTGATATTGTCCTTTCTGATGTAGTAACTTTTTGTATTCTGATACTCTTTCTTTTCTGAACCACCTGGTTGCATTTTGTTTGTGAAGCCTTGTACTTCTTCTAGCACCAGTTTGTGCTTTCTGTCGATTGTAAGACTTGTTCTAGCTTTTATACTTTTTGTCGGCTGGAATCCTGTAGGATTCTATCCTTTAATCAAAAAAAAAAAATGAATTTGAATCGAACTAGAAATGTGTGCAAATGTTGATGAGCGGAAGTGAAATTAGAGATGTGAGTTACATTTTGCTACGACCTATTCATAAAAATAAAGGTAAGAAATTATTGTTAGTTCAAGGAATCGTGGAGCAATTTACAAATACAGAAGATTTGGAGAAGTTCTTTGAAAAACAAAAAAACAAAAAAAAGCCCAATAAAATATAAGTCAAAGAAAGCTTAGCGGGTTACCGGATAACAGGCCCGAACCCGAAGCCCAAAACAACATGCCCTCTCTGCCTCCAACAAAGAGAGTCACAGCTTCCATTCACCTTCCGAAGAAAAAAGAAAGAAAAAAAAAATACATGAGAATTCCTTCTCAGTTCTTACCATCTTTGTCTCAAATCCAATCCAAGATTGGTAGGGTTAGGATTAGGGTTTCTCAAGAAAGAGGATTTCTCGGTGCCCCAATAGGGTTTTCACCTTCAAACTTGGTAATTGTTCATTTCATCTCTTTCTTTTTTTTTTTTGAAATAATTTGTTTTAATGGAGTTATGGCTAATTTCTGAATAGCATTTCATTTTATCTGAGCTATGCACAAAATGGTATGTTCCATTATTATCTTCCAGATTATATCGTGGACAATTTCCTACACTAGTTTTTTTTTTTTTTTTTATAATTTTTTAATCGTTAAACACGGTGGTTGAATACCCCGCATTTCATTAAAAAGAATTTAACAAAACATACAACCAAAAATAAGGCTCATAAAGTTCAGATCCCAACATGCTGTGTCTTGGAACTCATACACTCTAACCAACAAACAAAAATATAACGAAATCTAATCCTAGTGATCGGGTGACCTCGTCTAAGTTATTGGTTATGTTAAACCGAGTAGCATAACAATTAGTTTCTTATTATTCTTCAATGAAGCTAATATATTCGGCGCAAGATTGATGCTGTGGTAACCACTAACCACTACTAAGAAAATTGGCATAGAGAATCTCTTGTATTTTTAGTCTGGTATATGGTAATGGAGCTTGAAATTGTAAGGAACTAAGGAGAAGAAAAATATAAAATAAATCAATAACAATAAAGAAACATGAAGGTTGTAAATCTTGTTTTGCGAATTGGAATGCACTTTCCCAAACATGGTACTGATGCGATTTGGAACAGTAAATCTTTACTAATTGTTCGGGAGCAATTCATATGTTTATTTTTGACTTGTATTTCATTTTTTTGATTGTTTACTAATAATAAGCAAGAGGCATATCGATCTTTGATTTATGTAATCAAACTGGTGCATATATTAATATATTATTTGCGCGCAATTACTTCAAAAATCACCGCCCTATAAATGTCATTCCGTATTTCATGTTCTATTCCGATCAAGCGACCTGAAGAAGCCTACCCATAGCGAGCCATACTTTAGGGCATGTAGCAATCCACTTTCAAGTTTTCATCCATGTACCAAATAGATCCATGTTCTTGGTAACCTTTTTTTGGATTTTACAGTTACACCATCTTGTGTCCAACATAAAATCTGATATAACATTACATCCTAATAAGCATGGACACGGACATGCTAGCATTGACAGTTTGACACAATGAGGCGCGGCACACCTCCAGGAAAGATTCTGTCGTATCATTGTCTGTCTGTCAAATGTCAGACGCGAAACGGTTTCTATATAGAAGTGTTTGGGCTTCACATATTACTTCTTATTCACAAAGTATGAACTTCCTACAGTCAAAATTTCAGAATGCTTTCGTTTTGGTTACTTTGTTATATAGTGCCTGTAAAATTTCAGATTTATATTTTGTTGGATGTTTTGGTGCAAACCCAAGATTCCCCTCTTTTCTTTAGTCCCATATCGGTGGTGAAGACCACCTTGTGAATGGATATATTACAAACCACTCTTTATCCCATTGTAGTCTAGTGTGGTGTGGAGAGAACCCGTGGGCCACACGCGCGCCGCCGCCGCCGCCCGGCCCGGTTCGGTTCGGCGCGCGTAGTGGGCACGGGTGTGCGCGCCCGCATCTGCGGACACGAATGCCGATCCGAAATTGCTCTTCGGGTTCGGGTTGAGATCCAAAACTTCTTTTGCTGTTTATTTTTCCTTTTGACTAATTCCTCTTAAGAATTAGTTTTCAGATCCTATTTTTTGGCCTCCTTCTCTCCCTCACACGTTCTTTATCTTCCAAACTCCCTTCCTTTTGCAACTACTTCAACAAATCAGATCGCATCTACACAAAGAAAAAAAAACCCTTCCATCGCTGCTTCCAAAACCCTTCCTGCGCTGCTTTCTTTTTCTGTTTTCACCTTCGTTATGGGCAAGGCTAAGTTCAGGTCAATCTCTCGATGTTGTGTGCAGCAGCGAGACGCCGGTGATACCGGGGGTTTTACCACTAGGAGCATCTGCGACGAGTCTGCACATAAGACCGCGGATCAACTCTTAGGGCAGTGCGTATCGCGCGACTTCCCCATAGGCCGGTAACTCCGTTCTTTAATTTATTTTGTTTATTGTTTCCAGATGCTAAGGAAATGAAAGATTCGAGTCATTTTAGTAACATATTTCTTATAACGACTATCCGCCCATTTGGCGAGAAGCAAGTAACTTTATATTTCTTTCATGACAGGGCTTATTTGTTCTCTATCTGTCTTATGGTCTTTGATTTATTCATATTATGTTACTTAACCCTCTTAAGTTGTATATATTCAAACCTACAAATTGCGCATCCTATGTTCATTTAGTTACCAGCTTATCTTTACTACCTGCAGAAATGTTTGATTCCGTTCTCCTTTGTGGGTCACAGTCCTTTGTTTTCCACAACCATTCTTTGTAAACAATTAGCACCAGTATATGGAAGTCTCCGATCCATTATGTCATGGAGTTCCGTTAATGAAGAAGAAGTGATAAAGGCCTTTGAAATGTATGCTTCTAGTATTGAAGACAAGACTATCTCTACAAAGGAAATATGCAGTATGTACATCGAGAGGCTTCTAAGATCTGGCAAGCTATCAGATGCTGTCTGTTTCTTTTACAATCTTCACAACAGACAGATTCATATGGAGACGAATACTTATAACCTCCTCTTGAATGCAGCAGGTGAAGCAAACAATTTTCTTCTTTTCTCTGAAATTTTTAAGAAATTACTACGTTCTGGACAACCTCCTGACTTTACTTCTTACGTACATGTCGCAAAAACTCTTCAGAATATGGATAACACAAAGCTATTTCTCAGTTTTATAAGGGAACTGCTAGAAATCACCAGCCACAGAGAGCCCATAGTAATGAACAGAATCATTTTCATCACAGGCAAATCTGGGCAACTTGATAAGAGCTTGATGATATTTGAAGAACTGAAGAACTCAAATGCTAAAATGGACACAGTCACATTCAATACAGTTATCCTGATGCTAGGGAGGCAAGGCAGAGTTGAAGAAATGTTGTGCGAGTTCAACACAATGAAAGATTTGGGCCACACTCCTAACATTATTACTTTCAACACATTGATCAACTGTCTTCGGAGATTGGGCAGATTATCTATGTGTGAATCTTTTGCAAAGGAGATGATTGAGAGAAGAATTGAGCCGGATTTGAGAACTTATACTGCGCTTATTGATGCATTTGGTCGGGCTGGACATGTTGAGGATGCAATGACACTCTTCCATAAGATGAAGATCTCCCACCAACCTTCGATATATGCCTATCGTGCATTGATCAGTAATCTGAAAAAGGCTGGACGATTTGAGACCGCACTGAAATTATTGGAAGAGATGAATTCGGGTACTTTGAAACTTATTGGTCCAGAAGATTTTAAACGAGAAAAGAAGAGAAGCTACAAGTGGAAAGTGCGGTTAGGGGATTCCTGATGGCTTTTTGTTGGTTTGATGCTGATATACCAGTTTGTGTATGATATCTTCCTGACTTGTATATGATATCTTCACAAAGGGATAAAATGTTGGTAGTAATTGCTGAGGTTGATGGTATCCCATAGTGTTGTTCATAAACTGTTGTTGTTTGAAAGTTTTCTAGTGTTTTTGTGTTGTAAGCCTTCAAAAATCTCTTTTGTATAAACTTTGTCCGATCAATTGAATGAGTTGTGTCTAGTTTTATCTCATGTTCAAGATGTTGAAATTCTTACTCGAATTTTCTTCTATATGTTGAATGAGCTGTGGACATAACTCTATATCCAATATTTTGACTGGGGATATCAAGATGAATTTTTTATGCCTATGAAAATCCATGGATTTTGGAGGCTTGAAGCCTTAACCCCGACGACGCCCATGCCCATTGAACTGCAAGAGCACTCTAGCGATGAAAATCAACAAGGCAAGGTTGAATGTAAGAAATGGAAGGAGAATGATACAATACAACAGAGAAAGAAACACTTTTTCCAAAATATTGCAATATTCGACACTGATACTATTTGATAATTCCAATTGTTCGTCTCACGGCAAACAATTCAATTCATGGATAATATTCAGCAGTACGCATTCCGACAAATAGTTTACAAGTAAATGTAAATGCTGTTTTACTGAGACAATTTACATCACTGATACCAATCAGTTCTCTATATATACGGCTCTTGTACAACAATTTGCACAGGAAAAGATAATTTAAGCGATAAAATGTATACACCATAAGATGCTGGAGAACTCCGTGGGTTCTGCTGAATCCACTTCCCGGTTCACCTGATATTGCGAACAAGAACGGCCAGTTGTCTTTGTCGTTTGCTTTGGCTCGTTGTTCCTAAAATATCTGTAAATCACATGATCAGGCAAGAATAGGTTATATTAGGATTTAAAATCCGAAGATCAAATAAATAGACAAGAACGCATAGAAAAGGAATTACCAAAATGATGATAAATATTGTAGGTATATCTAGAAGAGTAAGCCTAGGTATAATACGATCCATCCAGCCATGGAGAAGACTGCAAAAATGTGTACCCAGAACAGAATAGCAGCTGATTCCTTTCCGCAGCCTCTTAAATTGGCCACAGCACCTGAAATCAATATTAAATAATTAAACTCATGTCGATGAACAAAAGAAGTATTTTTAACAAAAATGTAATCTTTAATACTATAATGGGAGAGTTGGGGTTCACAATTCAACTTATGTGTATCGTTCGTGCAGATTAAATCCCCAATTCAAATTCCCCAACTTAAGGAAAAATACATCACACTTGCATATTAAATCCGAATTTTGGTAAAATTTAAATTGTATCTATTAGGGTTAATTTGTGAAAGTAGGATCTTAAGAAAAAAGAACGTGCATTGCACGTACATATTACTAGTTAAGAGTTAAAGATAATGTAGGGGAGGGTCCAAGGGGAAGACGAGATGCTAGCTAAAACGATATACTGTTAGCCTAGTAATAGCAGATCCCCTTGGCTCTATAGAATTCATAGAAATATGGAAGTTCAAAGATAAAACACAATTCTCGATGAAGTTAATTAAGATGTATCAGAAGAGTTCAAGTGCTGCCAATGCCAATAGTGTGCTCAAATCCTTATGTTTGAACTATTATTAGAAGTTAATAAGAAAACATTATTCTAAGGAAAAATAGCAAGGACTTGCAAAGCTAATAGTTCCTTTCCCCCAAAAGTTGTAGTTATTTTGAATATTTTAAGGGGGAAAGAAAACCAGCTTCTTACATTCTTATTTGAATGTATGTATAATAACATTGGTAACAGGCGAATAGAAACCCCTTATATTTTCACATTCAAATTATTTTCTTATTTATTTTTAAATTTAGAGTTTTCAGCTCTCTTTTCTTTTGAAATGTCAAATTTACGTCTCTATCTGAAATCAGATTGCTCGTGAGTTAAATTCTTTATATCCGAAATGCATGTTTTGGTGTTCGGAATCTGAGGAGAAAAGGAATACCATATCTTATAGGCAAAGCTCAGTTAACCCTCATTATCTAAACCCTTTTGGCCTTTTTCACATCATTTAAGGAATTGACAGTCGGAAGTGTAAGACTAGTAGAGAGGGATTTGACATAATTTTATAACCTATAATCAACCTATCGTAAAACCCTAACCGGGTGCCAAATTCCTAGCCAAGAAAAGTACGGATGAGAGAGTTGCTTATACCACAATACCAAGGCCAAGTGCTAGGTAACAAATTTACTTTTAGCTGTAACAAAATCATTTATGCATCCAATTGAGGAAAAAAATAAATAAAGGATGTTTGTATCACAAGTATCTATTACCAGAAAGCACAGATGTTGGCATGGTATGCTGGAGTAGTAGCACAAATTTGAACATTTTATCTCCTTGTGGGATAAATCCAAGTTTATCAGCCAGGGTGACGATACCAAGCCCGGCTGGAGGAACCAAAACTAACCGAGCAAATATAATTGCAGCAGTTGTGCGTATACCAAGTCTTGCACTTCCTACACCGGGACCTGAAGACATCGAAAAAGGTACAGAAAAATATCAGATACAACCATTTTGGTTTAACATTGTCAAACATAGCACTTTTGAGTTTGTTATATCATTGAAAGACCGTTTATTTTGCAACCACTTAAGCACGGAAAAAATATATTCAAACCACTTGATATTTTATAGGCATGCAAAATATCATAAAAATCAAAATGAACAGTGTATCGTCTATGGGGTGCTCCACCGAGTAATTACAATCACTCCATATGAGGGAATCACCTCCTATAAGTATGTTGCGCCCTTTTCTCTTTTAGTAATATCTATATATAATATTTTTAAGGCTCGACTATCAATCATAGTTTAGTATAAAAAAATTAATCCTATAATTCGAAGTTTATCTCATGTTTAAAGGATTTCAGGAGAATATCTAAATTTTTGTAACATTTAATTAATTATTATGTCTTTCTCTTACAGCACATACTGCATAAATGAGAAATTTTAGAAATTTGAAAAATCAAACGCAACATATTAAACAATCGTTGTCATAATTCAACACATATCACCAACACTCATTAATTCATTACTGTTTTGTAATAATTCTCTTCCAGAATCCAGTATGTTGATGAAAATTAAATTATACTACAAAAGAGTTTTCATCTCAAAACTTTTACAATCAAGTACATGAATCCTTCTTCATGATTCTTTGGGATTGACTACAATATATTGTTAAATGTCACAATCCAAATCAGTGTGGGTCTAAACCTAGACTAAATTTGTTTGTAGTAGAACCAAAGTATTTACCTATTTTCTTGGTTTGAGTAGGCTCCTCGCGACTTCACCAATACAAGGAATAATGAAGTTAACTCTCGTACATTTTCATTTTTATCGTTTTCTACAATTAGTGAGATCATGTGATAATGATAGTGTGTCGTCTTTTCATCTTACTATCTGGATAAGTTGTTAGATTCTTTCTATTTTTAACATAATTAGGTAAACGACAATTCTACTTACTAGTTATTTGAGTGCTCAAAAGGAAATATAAAAGTTTGAGAAGAGCAGAACATGTCTAAAATAAGATACCACAACTATTCTATTAGTCATCTAATTTCCGGCAAGTCATTTGCATATTGCGATACCGGAACAATACATGATCAAACAAAGAAAATACCATTTCCATGACAGAAGTAGAAAATGAATTTTCATATTAAATAGTTTAACAGAGTCCAGAAACTTAAGCAACTAACAAACAAAATAATATAAGAAAAACAAGAGAGAAACAAACTGATCTATAGATCTAAATACCGACCATTGACAAGATTACCACCCAAGGCGAGCAAAATGCATGGAATCATAGCTTCCCTGGGAACCAGATACGCAACAATAAGAAAGCCATTGGCTTTAAGGAATAGAGGTAATTACATCTAAAATAGTAACTTTTTCAGTAAATCAATTATAATAGAACTGAAAAAGAATGCTTCCAATCATGAAAATATAGGCCATAAAAACTAACAAGAAAAAATGTTCTCCATACAACTTTAATCCGAGAAATAGCAGAACTTTTTCCCCTCTAAAATTAGTTTTAAAAGGCGACCATAAAGAGCAACGACTTTTAATAAAAAATTAAGAAATCAGAGAACATCATTGGATTGATAGCACTAGCACAGTTAAAACTTAAAAGCAGACCTTAACAATCTCTATTTTTCATCACTTTAAGCAAATGTTTATCACAAGATGTCTATAAGATGCATATGAAAAAAAGAGGGGGGGAAATGTCATCAATTTTGACCTGTTTTATGCTGCTTTTCTCAGGCTCTGCTTAAAAGAGCTGCTTTAGGGGCCATTTTAACCCTACTTTTTCCGACTTATTTAACAAAATAAGAAGGGTCACGACTCATACATGCCAGATGTAAGATCCAGTTATTTCTTTATTTAGAAAAGGATTTAATTGTCAATGCCACTGTTAATTCTCAGAATGCTCACATTAAATTTGATATGGATACTGAAACACGGATCCATCTTGCATTAATTATATATACATAAACACTCATATGGATATGAGCTCATACACATATACACCGAGAAAGCAGTCCTTCCATATCGCCTAATATTCATCTTCAATAAATAACACAAGTCTACTTAAACTATGTTATTCAATCTTCTTGTTATAGATGCAGAGATTATGGAAAATGCAAGTTCAACAAGCATGCTTCTGCATATTCTACTGAGTGACACATTTTCCCTATTGCTTATGCAACCCAATAATGTGATTGTTAGAAGTCGATATCTAGTGTGAGAAAGTAATGGTAGACTGGTATGTGGAGTTCAAACTGTTACGTTTAGACCCATGTCAAAGACTGTAGTTTTATGTCTATGATTCAAAAGGAATCTGGGTACCAAAAGAAGAGCACAAATGTCACAAACTAGAAATAATACAAATTGGAGAGGTTCATTAATACCCGAGAATGAGGCAACTGTCAGTGAAAAAGAACAAAGGAGCATCATCCGTCAGAATTAAGTGCTTCAAAAATGGAACTATGCCGATGGTAATTGCCATAACCTGTTATAATCACAAATGCAAAAAAAATTTAAGTGGAATAGGAAATGCCTAACAAAACAAGCAATTTTTATTTATCGTTAAACGGTGGGTTGAATAAAAAGATTTTAACAAAACATACAACAAAAAATAAGGCTTATGAAGTTCAGATTCCAACATGCTGGATCCTGGAACTCATACACCCCAACCAACAAACAAAAATACAATGAAATCTAATCCTACTCATCAGCCGACCTCGTCCAAGTCAATTTCTCGTGCCAATTTGAGCTCATTCTCTCTCTCAGTCCCTCGCTTGTACACCGTTTATCCGCTCCGTCGCTCGCACGGACACCTCCGTCGCCCCCATCAGTGACTCATACGTCAACTTCAAGCACCATATGAGAGACTGCAGACATTCCACCAATCTGACAACTCCCTGTACAGATTAAGCCCTGGTTCTCATCCCCTCGCTTGACCCTCGTTGACTCTCACTGGCACATTGTAACGAAGGTTGTCCTTTCCCTCGCTTGCACACCATTTATCCGCTCTATCGCCCCCATCAGTGACTCATACGTCAACTTCAAGCACCCTATGAGAGACCGCAGGCACTCCACCAATCTGACAATTTTCTGTGCAGATTGAGTCCTGGTTCTCATCCCTTCGCTTGACCCTCGTTGACTTTCACTGGCACCTTGCAACGAAGGCTGTGCTCTCCCCTGACTGCTCAACAAACGCCACCACCCCCTCCAAGTCCCCCTGACATGAGAGAGACCTTAGGCACCACCCATTTTGACCTGAATAGGACAAAATGGAGCCCAAACTATAACATTGTCGGACTACCGTCGTCCCACCAACTAGGGTACATTTTCTTGCTAATTGTAAGTTGGTTGTAATTTGAATATTAGGAAAAATAAAACAACCAATTTTAAAACAGGCCTGAAAATTCACAACCATCCTCTCAAATGTACAACGAAATTTATCACATAATTTTTTTTTTAATAAGGCCGTAGCTGCACACGCACACTCTCACAATAATCTCATAAATCTCATAATAAAGTGATGGAACACCTGACCTCTTGCTCATTAGCTAAGAGGCTTACCACTAGACCACAATGACACTTGCAATTTATCACAGAGATTACAATCCACTAAATAATTACTTACATTCGGGCCAACAGAAAAACCATGCATATTAATGCGTTAAACGAAACATTTTTCATTCAAGCTCTTTGAGTTTATATACATTATTATCTGAGGAGAGATCGAAACTTACAGAGGCAAGTATTGGTGGCTGAAAGATTTGTTTAAGCTTCAACTTTTCAACAAGATAGCATAGTTTGACAAATATCTGCATCAGCAAAAGAAACCAGTATGTATGTGAAACCCATATCCAAGTATGAACGATAAACTTGAGACAGTTACAGACATGCAGAGGTTTCAGCTTTAATACTTAAATATAAAAGACATATAAACATTAAAAGAGAAATCGGTGTTGGTCATTCCGGTTTTGTGCTTGACATGACATAGAAAAAGTTGCAATAAATTTCAAAGCATTTTAAGAGATCATCACAAGAACGACTACAAGCAGTGCAAAGGCACATATTCAGGAATTTTCTCCTTACCTTTTTTCTTACAGAATAATCTAACTCCGAGGATTCAGGCTCTTCCGAATCTTGCAAAGGCACATATTCAGGAATTGGCTCTCTGATGGCAGCCTTCGTTGGCAGTTTCTCTTCAACGATGCTATCAAAGGTTTCCCCTGGAGGAGGAGCAAGCATCTGAAACACATATGTGTATAATATAATTGCACCAACCTGCACGTGTACAAGTTCATGAGATTAACTATAGAATCAAGATGGTAATTCAAGTAAAAACTATTCTGGATACAAATGAAGAATCTAATAATAGAACAATTTGGGTACATTTCTATCCACAAACATCCCTTTTGGTACAGAAAAAGGTTTTCTTGAAAAGAGGAGAAGAATTATTGTTTGTTATTGATCCTAAGGTTCAAGGTCTATCTGAAACCGAGGCATGAATAATAAACTCAGTCAGAAAAGAATTTCAGGACTTACCCACTGCCCAAAAGAGATGTAAGCATTTCCATCTTGGCTACATTTCTCAGAGTCACCAAATGGGTTAGAACCTCGGCATAAAGCCGCAATTAAGACAAGGGGAATATTTCCAATATTTCCTGCATTGGTGGTTAAAACAAGTCATATATTTATGCTAGTAAGATCACATAATAGAAAAGGCCCACTGAGAACAAACTCATGCATATTATGAATGAATTTGTTTATAAGAAGCAGTTACAAAATAAATAGGCTTCCCCAAAACACATATAGGTGCACAAGATGATAAATATTTTGAAATGTTTCCAATGCTTACCTATTCCGATATGTATAATGGTGAATTTGAAGTATGGATATGGCGGTCGGACAATAGATGCAACAATCAATCCTATCAACGACCCAGATATTGTACCCAACACAACATTCACAGGAATAAACCACCTGAGCAAGAAAATAGTTAGTCCTCATGTATGTCATACTTTATATTTCTTCTGCTGAACTTCTATATATTATATTTGGTACAGAAGAAAATAATTTTTCTTAACATCCAGAAAGAAGAAAGGACAAGGCTAAATCATAGTGGAAAACACTTTACAACTTTAAATGATAGAAGATTCACAATGAAAAATATCTGATACACATCTGACTCACAGGTTTCTTAAAAGCATTCAGGTATTACAAAACTACAATTCTATGATGAGCCGAGAAAAGTATTTGGGCCACTATTTAAAAAAAGGCAGTAGTCAGACCCTGTAACGTGATAAGAGAAAGCAGAAGCACGTACCACTCGAGCAATTTCTCTAGAGTGATTGCTCGGCCAAGCTGAGAGAATATTAGGCAAGGCAGTAGAAGAGAAAAGACTAGCTGCATTACAAGAAACATGTGTAAACAATTTTGATAGAGGGTTTGGTAAAATTGAAAAAAGGCGTAAACGTAAATAGGCAAAGTAGATAGTAAATGTTATATTTTTTGTAAATTTAAACGATGTTTCTTTGTTATTTTGGTAAGAGTTCTAAGTGAAAGTTTCACTGCTCAGAGATGTCCAAGATAATACAATAATAGAAATTAACCAGAACCTTATATGTACAAAAATCAAACAGTTGCAGTAGCCATCCTATTGAACTTTAGAAGGAATTAGCTCTCAATAAGGTATGGCTGTATAAAGTATACAGATGGCTTATTAGCTTCCTACATGAAGCGATCTGGCTTATATGTTAAATATGACAGCAAATCATGCTGACATGCTATTGTTAGGACTACTTTGATGATCATATATGAAGTCCCAGAATTAGATGAACCACATTTGTGAATTATATCCTATCTATCATACAAACAATTACGAACAATTTCTAAATTCTGAAATGAGTTGTTTCATTGACAATAATGCCAGCATCCTTATATTTTTTTTTTGAGAAAGCATCCTTATATTGGTCCCTTGCATTCTTGTACGTTGGTTTGGATTGGGTCCTATTCGCATATGATGATCACAGGCGTGGGGTTCGTGGATGCACAACATGTGTCCACTCCTATCAAACATGTGTAGCACATCCATGACCTCAGCAACCTGTTGGGTTTATGTCTTGCATACTTGGGTTAGATGTAAAGGGAAGACGATGAAGCGAGAAGATTCTAAGTGTCATTGGTGGAAGAAGAAGCAAGCAGCCAGCAGCTATAGCAGCATGACAATGGACTGACATTTGGGCAGTCAACTGTAGCTTGCTCTGTGACTTGGGTCGAGGCAAGTCAGTCGACTGCCATTTTGGGCAGTCGACCGACGGCGACTGAAGAGGCAGTTTGGGTTCGGGTCTTCAGGTCTGGGTGATCTGTTTGAGCCCATCTTCTACTTCAAGTTAGATTGTATGTTTCCTATCGTGTAGCTTCTTCTTCAAAGTTTATCGAACGGTTATTGTATCAAGACTATAACATAAGATTTCTCTATTGTATTGTCCTCCTTTGAGAGGCAATAGAGAATATCCATTGTAAAGAACTATAGAGAGAGTTCTCCATTGTAAGTGAAGCTTGAGAGAAAGATAGGTTTTTGGTGAGAATATTGTATCTCTTGTATCTTCTCTAATATAATATTTCATTTATTTCTCCTCCGGATTAGGTGTAGCCAAACCAGAACAATGATTGTATGCTTTGTGTGCTTAGTTTGATCTACTTGTTTGATTGTTCATTGGATCGGTTGTCGCTAAACTCAACAACAAATTCCTAACAATTGGTATTACAACATCAATTGTTCCTAACACAACCGTGGTCCAGTCCTTTGCACCTAGGACCCAATTGGTACTGCTTTTGGAGTTACAGTCGAGGGTGAGATTTTTTCAAACACTAAGAAATCCACCAAATAATTTTATTAACAAATCTGCAACCTATTTTCTTTTCACCAGAAAACCAAAACTAAGCACCATCTTTTAGGCAAGCAAAAGACATGAAAGGGCAATAGCTTAAATTTTCACTAAATTTTCTTTACAAATCATAACCAACAACAAAAACCTAGGATTTTCAAAACTGCAAATTATCGCTTACCCCATTAAGAAGTTTCCGCCCATTTGCCGAAAGAATATTGACATACTTGGAGGCCATAAGAAACCCCATGAAGCACATGGTAAATACTTTCGCAATCGGTAGAACAGCAAACTTTATCGTTGCAATGATCGATTCTCCTCCACCGCCCCCTTGGGCCTCCATTATGACAGAAACCAAAGACCTTTCCATCTCTAAATTTAATCTTAAAAAAAATCCGAAACCCCAACTCACCCTAAATTGAAACCACCTCTGAATTATAATAAAAATTGGCCCTTTCCTGCAACTATCAAAAAATAACATAAAAAATATAAATTAGAGATCTAAGATACAATGAACTATCAACTGATATAGATGGTGAGTAATTAAAGTTCCATACTCCCAATCATTTTCCTCTTTATTTTAATGAAACTAACATTCACCATAGCAATGAAATTAATCAGATACAAAGACAAAATCAGTAACTTTCCATACCACTACTTTATATCTAAACTAACATAAAGAAAAATGGAAAAAAACAAATTACTCTAAATGAAACAATTTCCAAATTTTATAGAGTAATTGCCTATTTGCTGTTAATTAATTATAGAAGACTTTTTTTTTGCTGAATACAAACCCATTTCGTTAACCAATTAATTATATAAGACATTGAAATAAACGCAATAAATCCCACATTCTCACTCCCTCCCTAAAATCTACATAAATTTCCATAAACCCATCAAAAAATAAGAACAAAATATTACAAAAAAATACCCCAAAATTTGTGGATAAAGCCCCAAATTACCCTAAATTGAAACCTCTGTAAATTAGCATAAAAAATGGCTCTTTGCTGCAACTTTCAATATCAACAAAGAAAATATACTATGAACTATATCAACTGATATAAAATGTAAAATGTCAATTAAGAACATCTAAATTAACATTTAAAATTTTTTAAAAAGAAAATTTTTATTTAAAAAACCTTATAGGTTAACATCTTCTAAGATTAGACACTAATTACATCTTTAATAAGAATTAATTACATAATATACTCAAACAAACATGCACACATAAATTTCTACAAAATTCAGCACTAAAATTTTAACCCCAAAAAAAAATTTCAGAAAAAAAACAACCTGATATTTCTTGGGTTCAGCTGAAACCGGCTTCTGCTTCCAAATCTGAGATCTGAGTGCTTTAAAAAACGCGCTGCAAATGATAATTATTATAGAAGATGAGAAGCTCAGTTTGGTTTGAATGATAGAGACAGAAATGGGAGAATATCCAAATTGTCTTAAAAGACCAGTAGATAAATAAATAAGAGATTGGTAGAAATGTACCGCTGTGTTTGGGGTTAATTACGGGTTTGCCAGTCCGTACTCAGCGGACGTCAGAGGTTTGCATGTGCTGTGTATTTTGTGTACGGGGGGGGGGGGGGGGGGGGGGGGGGGGGGGGGGGGGGGGGGGGGGGGCGGGGCGGTCTTTGATTGCCCCGAAAAGAAATCAACGAACTCAGATGCATAGTGGTGTGATGCTGAATTTTGGCTAATTGGCAAATGTAAATAGAAAATATGAGTCATCGCTGTAGTCGTGTAAAGCTAAAATTTGAGTTTTCGTACGTTTGTCAATATCAGACAAAAGATTATCTACCGTCCTAGCGTCGTCTACACGTAAATTGACTTGGACGGAGACTTATTTATCGTCTGTTAAATTGGGGGGGGGGGGGGGGGGGGAGGGCGGAATTCAAATGGAACGGGTGATGATATATCGGTTTGTTTTCATTAAGCACAAATATTTCGGACGTAGAAACATCTAGAATTTCAATGGTAAACCCCCTTCTATTTCTTTTTCTTTTTTGATGGGTATTTGGAAAACTGCTGAGGCTTTTAAATATGGTATTCAAAAAAATTGTGGGGATGGTAAAACTGTTAGATTTTGGGCTGATATTTGGATTGGGAATTGCTCTCTTACTTCTGCTTTTCCTTCTCTGTTTAAAATTGCTTCTAACCCTAATGCGACTGTCTTCCCTCTTTGTCATTCTAACTTTTATGGTAAAGTTTGGAACATCACGTTTAGAATGTCTCTTTCTACTTCCCAATCCCAAGAATTTGAAGAACTTATTCATCTTATCAGCAACTATGATTGGTCTATTAGAAATAATTATAAATGGAGATGGACTTCTCCTAGCTCCTTTACTGTTAAATCCTTTTACAAATTTCTTAATTCGGAAGGAGTTTTATGTCCTTTTTATAAAATTATCTGGCAGAATATTGCTCCTTTAAAAGTAAGGATTCTAGTTTGGCTTCCTATCAACAATAAGTTACTTAGTATTGAAAATCTTAATAAAAGGAGCTTAGCCTTGGACAAAATTGTGTTCTTTGTTCTCATGATTCTGAAAATGTTTTTTCATCTTTTTATTAAATGCCCTTTTGTGAGAAATGTTTGGATTATTTTAAAGAGTGCTTGGAATATTAAAGGGTATCCTCCCTCTATTAAATCATGGTGGAGCATCTGGAGGAAAAAAAGAATCAAGCCTAAATTATATTTACTTTGGGACATTCTTGTGATGGCTATTATTTAGGTTATTTGGAAAGAAATGAATATAGGATTTTCACCAAAAATGCTCTTATATTATTTCTATTCTTAACTTCATTTTATACTTTTGTTCTCTTTGGTCGGAAATCCTCCCCCATTCTAAGAAGCATCTTGTTGATTTAAACCCTATTAAGTTTGCTATTCAAAATTTTGTTCATGATTTTTCAGTTACATGTGCTTCTTCTTCTCAGTTAGGGGTCTCTGCTTCTGCTACTCTGGATACTGTTCAACTTCCTGTTACGGCTGGTCATGACGATGCTCATATTAACAATGCCCCTTCTGATGACGTATTTGTGGACATTTTTGAAGTAGTTGACTATCCTGTTGCTGATTTTGTCTTACCTCCAGCTTTTACCCCCGCAAATGGGTCTGTGTCTGGTGATATCCCTACTGCTGATCCTGATGCGTCTGTTGCTGCTTCTGTACAAGAGGAAGTCCATATGGAGGTTGATCCGATTTTATCTACTTTGGACACCATTTCTGCTATGTTGCCCCAGGATCAAGAATACATTGCGAGTATCCTGCTGGTGTCTTCTTTTCAATCTGCCTATGAACGTGGTGTAATCAAGAAGGATGTCCTGTTGTAGTGCTGGATCCATAATATGTTGTCTGTATTGGTCTTTATTTTGATTTCTGATACTCTTTGATACTCTTAGCCTTCTGGTTGTTTTTTGTTATGAAGCTTAATGCTTCTTTTGCACCAGATTGTGTTTTTTGCTGGATGTTATTACTTGCTCTAGTTTTTATAATATTTTGGTCGGCTGGAATCCCATTCCATCCTTTTATCCAAAAAAAATATCGGTTTGTTTTGAGCGAGTGGAAGAACGCTGCAGCGCTAGCAATATCTAGTAAGATATTGTAATATTTATTTAGTCTTAATTGTATGAGTTTCACTTGTAGATCCACTAAGATATTGTAATATTTATTTAGTCTGATTCTTACTTAACTATTCATTGGATTTCTTTAAGTTTTTTGTCCGGTAGCTTTATGAGTACATAAAATGTAAATTAGATAAAAAAAATCAGAAGCCAACCATTTGCGCATTTCAGGAAACTAGGGTGGAATCTCCGACTATGGAGGAGTTTCAGAGAATCAAAGGAATAGGGTCCTTTGAGTGGAGGTTTAAACCCTCGAGGGGATTTTCTGGCGGTATAGCGATTGGGGTAGACCCTAGGGTATTTGAGATTATAGACGAGATAGCAGGAACATTTTCGGTCACGATTTCTATCAGAAGACGTGCTGACAGTTGGATTCACACTATAACCACGGTCTACGGACCTTATGAGTCGGCCCAAAGGAGTCTGTTATGGGATGAGCTTAGGTCCATTAGAGAAAGATGTAGGGGGCCGTGGGTGGTGGGAGGTGACTTTAACATTACAAGATTCCAATTCGAACATCTAGGCAGAGGAGCGCCCAGGGGTGATAGGGAGCAATTCAATGCGCTTATCAACGATTTAGATTTAGTGGAAATTGATCCCACGAATAGGAAATACACTTGGTAGAATTTGCAAGCTACCCCTACTTTGGCAAAATTAGATAGAATCTTGGTGTCCACGGATTGGGAAGACAATTTTCCGTTGGCTAGGGCAAAAGTTTTGATTAGATTTACTTCGGATCATACTCCGTTGGCCTTGGATTGCGGAGAGGGAGAAAGAAAGCGCTCACACTAGTTTAGATTCGAGAGGTCGTGGACGTTATGCGATGGAATTCAGAACACTATTGAGGGAAGCTGGAATGCGCCTACTACATCTGATTCATCAGTGGGGTGTTGGATTCAAAAGATTAGGAGACTAAGAGTTAAACTGAAAGAGTGGGCCCGTGCGGAATTTGGTCAGAACCAAAGATTCAAAGATGAATTAGGAATGAGGATAGAGCAATTGGAACTTATAGAGGAGGAAAGGGACTTAATTCAAGACGAATTTGACAAACTATATAGAAATAGACAAGATATACTTCAAATTGGAAGGATGGAGGAAAATTACTGAAGACAACGCTCCAGAATTCAGTGGTTGAAGGAAGGAGATGCAAATACTAAATTTTTTCATAGGATTGCCAATGGAAGAAGGCGAAATAACCATATCTTTGGGTTAGATGTGGATGGAGTTTGGTGTGAGAGCGAGGACAGAATCAAGAATCACATCAACGAGAGATATAAGGAGATGTTGGGTAATAAAAGGGAACATAGATGTTCGATGAGTCAGAATATGTGGATGGATTCCAGGATTAACGGTTCAGATAGCATTGAAGGGAGCTTCAATGAAGAGGAAGTTCTTTCAGCCATCAGGCTAGGTCAAGATAAGGCTCCGGGGCCAGACGGATTCCCGTTATTCTTTTACATCTTATACTGGAAAATCATCAGAGAGGACTTCATGCGTATTGTCCAAGATTTTTACAAGGGGGAAGCAGAGTTAGAAAGACTAAACTATGCAAATATTGTGCTGATCCCCAAGAAACATGAGGTTAAGGAAGTTGGAGACCTAAGACCCATCAGTCTACTCAATAGTTCCTTCAAGATCATTACCAAAGTGTTGGCTAACAGATTGGGTCCACAATTGAAGGATATCATTGAGGAATCACAGAGCGGCTTTATTAAAGGAAGAGACATCATGGATAGTGTCGCTTCCGCTCATGAGATTGTTTTCAAAGGTTGCAAGGAAAAAATGGATGGCTTCCTTTTTAAAGTGGACTTTCAGATGGCGGAGCCGATTCTTAGATGGCAGAGCCGATTTCTCTTTTTGACTAAGACCACACAGTTCAGGGTTCAGTAGATGTTTTTGTATTTTGATGCTTTTGGGTGGTCTTGTATTTTGTTTCATGCTCTTTCTGTGGATGTCGAGATTAGAGATCTTTCATGCTTTTGGCCTGTGGGCATGGGATGTATCTTTATTTCTGTTTCGTTAATTTTTTTTTAATGAAGCGATGATGCAGTCATCTTTTAATTTAAAAAAAATATATAAATTAGATATAGGAAATATTAGAGGTGGCAATGGATAAAAATTAGGTCTGACCGTATCATTAAATTCATTTGCAAAACCACTAAAAATTTGTAGGAATTCCAGCCAATTATTGTACTCTCGTAAGTCTTTGACTTACAAGATTTATGTGCACACCTGTCATATAGAAAGCAATTGAGGGTGGCAGAATTGGGTCCAATAGGTGTAAGACCTACTAAGATTTTGTAAGATCTATTTGAGGAATTCTACTCATTCATTGCAGTATGCTAAAGTTTTGACTTACTAACTATACTATCAATATGCAACAAAATTATTATATTTATGTAGGAAACGATTAGGATTGGCAAAATGTCAAGATTTTGTAGGATTACCAATTATAAAAATTTAACTTATTCGTAGGATTGGGTCCCTTTCTTATTATATTGTATACTGAACAAAGAACTATAGTGTAGTCTGATCTCAAACCGAGGCATCTATTTCCTATCGTAGGATTACCATTTGCTTTTCCTTTGTCCTAGAGACAGATTCGTTGGTTGTCTTAGGATTTGAAAGTTCGGTGTGTCCTAGATCAAGTTCAAATGTGTGGAGTTCTATCAGAACAAATAGAGTTAAGAAAGAAAATAGAGATTTGTGGGATACCACGGTAGCTGCTACTATGTGGGGGTTGTGGTTGGATCGTAATGAATTTACATTCCAGAAGATTAATCATAGATTATCTAATGTGATGCATAAAATTTTTACAACTTCTCACGATTGGAATGTCTTCACAGGTGGAAAGAAAAGATTGCGCATGGGGGAGGAAGAATAGACTTTTGCAAGCCGATAGGATTTGATAGGGGTGATCGACAGGCGTCTTCTACTGTGTTGTTTTTCTTCAGTATTTGGAGTAATGGATTTTGTGAGTGTTGTACTAGATGCACTGGGTCTTGTATCTGAATCTTGTATTAATTATGTAATAGGTTGTACTGTGTTTCGTTAATAGTTTGTTAATGAAGCGATGACATTAGTCATCTTCTATCCCAAAAAAAAAAAAAAAAATCTTTAAACTATGAGTTACAACCAAGTGATTTTTACTCTAGTATTGTTAACAGTCTTTTTTTCTTCCCTGAATTTGTAGAAAAGCAAAGTTTAGATTGAAAACCTAACTACCTAAGCTAGGATGAAAGTGATCAATCACCAATCAATTAACATAGAAGAAGACTTGAGTGGCCCATAATGCAAACCCCTAATTAAGGGAAAATATTAAGAACAAGCTTAGAAGGCACTGCTACCTTCATTTCTTGTTCTTACCAATTATTCAAGTACAAGTCATTATCCTTAGAAATTAAACCAAGGGGATAATTACTTCGAAGAAAACAATAGTAGCTGACACATATAGAGTTGTTGTCACATTATTGATCGTTAATAAATGTATGCGATGTATGTGACGTGACTTAATTAAAATTAGCAGATATTTTCTTTCTTTAAGTTAATAGATGACCAAGTTAAACCATCCGAAATTAGCATATTCTTGCATAAAATAATCTAAGAAGAAAAATTCGCTGCATGGAAGCTGATACTACTTTTAGTACTAATTGCAGAACACATAATATAAGCAACAAAAACGTTTAAATACTAAATGCAGTAAGAACAAGTCATCATAATAATCGAAAAATTTTACAATAATACAATAATACGCAAAGATAATAAATACTTCATATTCTTCAAAAAATACAAAGATTACAAAGAGATCACAAACTCTCGATATCTCTCTTCCACCTTTGAAGCACTTAGCACTTACCCCTCTTGAAGTTGCAATGATAACGACTCACTAATTCTCTTTAGTCTGATGCTGAGATTGATACAAACCCTAGAGTCTACAACCACTTATATAGCCCTCAAGTAAACCCTAAAAGATATATTCAAATATAGCTTATCAGACTCAAACTCGTCAGCCCAAATAACATACAACGCAATTGTCGGTCGACCGCACTTAGTTGCGGTCGATTGTAGTGTGTCTCGCCAACACCCAAAGCATGACCGGTCGACTGTACGATTGACTGTCCTGCTCTCTGTTGAAACAAAGTACTCTTGAAGAATGCCCGCAGCCTGGATCGGTCGACCACACATCTAGTCGGTCGACCGCAATCCCTCCAGCTGCACTTCTTCTAGTTGATGTTGTCCTCTCCTGCTGCTATGTTCATCTTTTTCTCTTCTTCTCTAACTCTTATAACTCTAGTGTCTACGTATATTTGAGAGAGACAGTCCTAACAATTTTGAATTGTTGTATGGATTTTGTATCTCATCGAGATTTGTATCTCCTGCATAATCCCTTCAAAAAATCGAGAAGATCATTTAGATGAAACTGTTCTTGAAGTTTGAAAATTTTATGGAAATTTCTATATTTTCGTAAATATTAAGTTAGCATATATTCTCTTACGAAATTATAGGGGATCGAGCTTTGATAGATATTCTAAAAATTTTGCTCATTTTATACGGCTTCTCGGTTTCCAGAATATCATACAGGAGACACAGATCTTATAAATCATATGTGCATATGATTTTTTGATAAAAGATGACTAAAGTCATCGTTTCATTAATAAGCACATAACGAAACACAGCAGTACAACAGAAATAAAACGACATACTAAAACACGTGTGCAACAAGCAACACGCTACATCAAAACGACCCGAGCCTACTCGAGTTCAAAAGAAAACAACAGAGTCCTAAAGCACAGACACCGCCTCCTGATAGGACCAAAGGACTGCCCTGATGTGCACCTCGGGTCGGACTAGAACTGCCGGCCGCAAAAACGACCGTGCCTCAAAATGGTAAAGGCTTCCCCCCTTCCCTGTAGATCCACTGAGGGGGAGCCAAGCAACTCCCAGCTACTCGCCATCAGTCAACCTGATTCTCTTTGCAGCTTCATGTGTACCTGCCCAATCATGAATAAACAGGAAAATCTTATGCATAGAATGAGAAAATCTGTACGAAACATTACGAAAAAGAAAATCATTTCTCTCTAGTCACAAATTCCAAATTAAAGCTGCAATTGCAATATCCCAAACCCTCCTATCCTCTATTTTAATAAAAGTCTCTCTAAATGACCCCCAAATAACGGAAGTGGAGTTCGGAGTCTGGCCACACCCGAAACCCCTACAAACAACCTCCCAGGTAAGACAAGCTCTCGGGCAACTGAAGAGAATGTGATTTGTGTCTTCTTCTGCATAGGAACATCTTCCACAACTCGTGTCAATCTGCATGCCTCTCTTCGTAAGGTTAACTTTCGAAAGTATAGCGTTATTGTAGACCAGCCAGGAAAAAACTTTGACCCTGAACGGAACATGGGCTCCCCAAATGATCGCTTGAACTGGACATCTAATCCCTCCGTCGTTGATCCACTTATACATGGAAGACACCGAGAATAATCTAGAGTTCTCTCTATCCCACCATCTCTCGTCATCAGACCTGTCTCCCAGACCCTCTTCTTGAATGGTAAGTCTGTTCAAAGCTTCGAACTCAGACAAGCCCTCCGGTGAGATATTGTGAGACACAGAAAAGTTAAGCCTCCCCCTCTTCCGAACGTCTGCGACTAACAGATCTAAGTTAGACGCTGCTTCAGCTGCCTTTGGAAATTGGCTAAGAAGGGAAGTCTGCCCGCACCACTTGTCTTTCCAGAACCTAGTGTTCAACCCGCTCCCCACCTTACATGTAGTGTTTGAGTGAAACAACTCCCCTTGCTTAGCAATTCCTTTCCACATGAACGAAACCTTTGCCGACGGACTTTTGCCTCCGAATCGAAATTTGCGTCGCTTCCTAAACTAAGCAAACGAAAAGCTCCACCACCCTTTATGGTTATTAGTAATCTTCCACCACCACTTGCTCAACAGTGCTCTGTTCATATCATGAAGATTCATAATACTCAGGCCCCCGAATTCCCTTCTTTTGCAAGATTCATAATATCATGTGCATATGATTTTATTTCTCCAAGAGAGGTTTTTTTTGTTTTGAGAAAAAAGATGACATCGTCACCGCTTTATTAATAAAAAATTAACGATGCAAATAGTAAATAAATGTTACATCTATCTGTTCCGTCCTAAACAGAACAGTGGAGAAATAAATACAAAGCTAAGCCTACATTCCTAACTAGTTCTTTTCCTAATTAAATTTGCAGACGCAGTTTCTGTACCTTGTTCTGCCAGCTATCACTGTGAGGTGTTGCTCTCTCTTTTGTCTTCATGTGAGGTGTTGCTCTTGCGCATCTTGAAGGCCAACTTGGTGGTAGAAAATGCTCTCTCTTGTCTCTTCTCGCTAGCTGGATTGATGAGTCATGAGCATATGATTCATGAAATTATTAAAAGTACTCAGCCACCAATAAAGGATTGATGAGTCATAAGCATATGATTCATGAAATTATTAAAAATTAGTTACCAATAGGTGAGAAATATATAAACTGGTAAACAAACTAATAAATAAATAGCAATAGAAACATAAATAAATGAAGAGTAATGTGGTAGCTAGTAGCAAGATGAAAGTTGTCCAGTACCTAAACTGTATTTTAAGATGAAAAAATATCTTACTTAAGCAGCTTGTTTGATCAGAATATCTCACGAGTCAGTAAGGCATTATGTCTGCTTTCTTATACACTTTAGATGATTTTTTATTTCTTTTAATTTATGCAATTTTTCGAAACTATTTGTAGGAAGATCACAGTTACCAAACTAATTGCATTCGGAGATTCAACAATTTAAAATTCTCCGTTCCCAACAACGAGCTTAGTTATTTTGTGCTCGCCGTTGGGAACGGCGGGTTTAGTTCTATTTTTAGAGAAACTCGTCGTTTCCAATAACAAGTGGAATTCAAAATTAGCAAACAGGACTCACTGTGAGGTTATTTATACTCTACTCGCTGTTGAGAATGACGATGTCTTTTTAAAATTTCACGGAGAGTGAAACTCTTTGCTGAACTTGGTGAATTTAGAAGAAAAAAAATCTATCGAATATTTTTTTTGAACTAAACTCGTCATTGGGAATAGCGAGTCCAGCGTAAAGCACCTCGCCGTTCTCAACAGCGAGCCTTGTTTGAAAAATTTTGAACTAACTCACCGTTGTGAACAACGAGTTTCTCAAAAAAGATTAGAACTACGCCTGCAATTCTCAAATACGAGCACGAAATAATTAAGCTCGTTGTTAGAAATGGCGAGTTTAGTTGTTGAGTCCCGAGCCCAATTAATTTGGTAATTGCACTTTTTCGGTAAATAGTTTCGAAAAAAAGGCCTAAATTTAAATTTTAAAAATCCACTTTAGAGTGCACAACATTAAACTATTTTGAAAACTTTCTATCGTGTAAGGTGGGTTCATGAGATGGAAGGCATATGTTGTACACATATCAGAGATCAAGGAGAATCTACATGAATCAGAGTCCAACTAAATATACTAGTAATCGGCACGTGGGAAGCACGTTCAATTTATTTTATATAGTAAATAATAGAACGTAATATGGCATCGAACCTGAGATCTCCCTTAATCCATCACATACTCTTTACAAATTATACCTAGTAGCACACACTTTTATTTTATATGAGTGTCACTTTTGTAAGTAATTATGTCATAAATATGTCATAAAAATTTTTAAACTTTGAGGTTATTATAATAACTAACAACAGTTGAGTAATAAATGGTTAATATAATTCTTACTTAAAAATGAATGGTTAAGATTAGATGGTTGAATGAATATCTATAAATTACAGATTGTCTACAAATGACAACCTCAACTCTCCCATTATAATATTAGAGATATTTCATCTGTTAGTATAATGCATAAGAATAGTTTTTCATTTATATAAACAGATATACAGATATATAGATGGATAGATGAAAAGATTCCAACCAAATACATATTTCTTATGTTAATTCGACCAGACGCTCTTCTTGGATTCTTAATACTAGTATTTTTCACGTGCGATGCACGTTTTGATAAAGAGTTGGAGTTAAACGTGTGATACATGTAAGTCATTATAAAAAAATGGAGTTGAACGGGCGATACACGTATTTTTTAAAAATTAAGAAGGAAAACATTGATATGTACGTGCGATACACGTGTTAAAATAGATTGGGAGTTTCACGTGCGATGCACCTGTTTGTTTGGTGACAAAAGTGATATTTCTTTTGTGACAAAAAAATATTTAAAATTGTTTATTTGTGACAAACTCTTCCGATAAATAGTAAGTAAATATATTATATTATAGGTAAATAGATAGATAGTAATTTACACATGTGATGCATGTTCAATATAAAAAATAAATAAATAAATAAACTGACATAGTGAGAACTCGAACTTGAGACCTCCTTCATATTAGTTATGTACATTTGATGTACGTGTTGGTAGATTGACAAATGACACTAAGGCCTTCTCCCATTATAATATTAGAGATTAGAGATATGCTTCTTAGCAAAGATTGGAGCCTTAAGAGGCTTCTTAGATCTGGTCCTCGAGCGTAGATATACATCATGTTTGAGCATCTCCAGTCAGTTGGCATTTTGCCAATTTTTACATAATTTGGCAAAAAAACTCTCTGCACTCGTTTGCTATTTTACTATTTTTTGCTAAAGTAGGAACAGTTGCTGTCAAATTTGGTAGCTCAAATGGCAATTGTCAAATTATAGAAAACGGAAAATGATATTTTTGTTTTTTTAAAAATTTATCAGACGAAAGAAGTTCATTCGTCTAATTTTTTTTATAAAAAATCCATCCGTCCTAATATTAATTTTATTAATATTTAATTATTTATTTAATATACTTTGGTGCCGGACTGAAGAAGTTCTTTTCGTCCGACACATATTTCTTTTATATATAACAAAAGAGAGATAAATGCTAGACTAACATGAGATTCAACCCCAAACTTACATGGGACTTGTCTTCTAGTGATTGTTGAGTTTTATTCATTTGTACTAATATAATGCACGCGCGATGCACATCTATAAAGGTGTATAGGATTTTGAGGAAGTGGCAGGTCACCGAAGAGATTGCATGCATGCAGACAGGCATGCACAATTTATTCATTTTGATATTTGCATGCATAACCTACTGGCTTTGATAGGAAGAAACTTTCTTATGAATAAATTGTGCATGCAAGTACATGCAAATCTATACTATTAATTATTTTCCCAAATCTATGCAGACAGGCATGCAAATCTATGCATATTAATTATTTTTTCAATACATGCAAATTACATTTCTGACCTCCGATATTGACCCTATATTTTTTTAGCCTTTTATGTTTATGAGGGCATGATAGTAAAAAGCCGTCAAAATGGGGCTTTGCTTAATAATAGTATAGATTTTAGTGATTAATGAACACACCAACCACTAAAAGACGAGCTCATATATATTTGGCATAGAATTTCATGTATGTCTAGCATTTCTCAGGACAAAAATCATGGAACTAAAGATCTTCCCCTCACTCTTATTTTCTTCTCTAAAAGCCAAATTATGATCATTGACAACTACTAACTCCATTTCTAATTGTTATTTGCCAAATTTGTCATTTGATGACGACTACAACAGATGCTCTTATGTACACATTTCCTTGCTATGTTCCTCTCCGGGCCCTCCCTGCTTGTCCATCTTTCTCTTTCTTTTAACTTGACAGCACATTTTACTCCAATTATTGGATTTGGTAATAGATTTTCTTTCTTCGCCAAATTGCAAACATGTTTCCTAAATTCGACATTGGATATAATATTCTTCCTTAAATTTGGCAATAGAATGTTCTTTTAGAATAACAATTAAAACTTGGAAAACGATCTTTTTCTCGGATATAAACTAGTATAACCATGTATTGTATTGATTGAAAGTGGTTTAACATAATATATTGTATTGATTTGGCAAATATTATTGTGTTAAGCTATGACATTTTTGTTACTTCAAGATTGCAAGGGAGCGGTTGAATTGATGTAAATGTTGATTAAATCTGTTTGTTTTGTTACTTGTATCGAAAATATTTCTTGTTAAAAATTTGTTTGGGTAGAAAAAAATAGGGTTTGTTGGAAAAGGAAAGTGAATACTAGATAAACTAAAAATAACAAATAAAAATGTATTAAAAGATTTTTCCATCGTATTCTGCACTTTTTAAGAACATAGCGTTTGAGCAAGAAAAAAAAAAAAAAAAAACATCATACCATACGGTGAAAAAGTTTTTCACTGTTTTTCCTCTAAGTTCAAACATTTTAAAAAAAAAGCATGAAAAATTATTTTCACAGTTCTCTATATTTTACATCAATCCAAATTCACCCCAAGCCCAAAGGCCCACTTAAAAATTTCCAGAAATCCAAAATCCACTCCAACTGGGCCCCACGGCCCCCACATTATCCTCTCTTCCAACCCAAACCAAAAAAACCCACCAACAAGATTCCACTCCCATTCCAAAAAATGAAAAAAAAAAAAAAGTCATCCTCCTCCTTCAGTCTCCGGACTCTTTTGTGGTACTAGGCCACTTTTTACAAATATTTGCGATTATAAGTCAGTTTCGAAACTATTAGCGCTCGTGGGCTACTTGATGCCACCTTAGCAGTAGCCGCTATTCGCAGTAGCGGCCTATTCACTTTGAAAGTCGCTAATGGGAATAGTGGTCTATGTTCTAAAATATTTGGAATTTTTTTTTTGTTGTCGCTATTCCCACTAGCGACTGAATTATATATGAGGTCGTTAATCATTAACGACCTCAAATGAATGTATTGGGACACTTAGCGATTTTTAGAGAACTTTTGCTCTCTTGGGAAAAAAATAAATAAAACTGGGGTCGCTAGTCCGAATAGCGACCTCAGTAGAAAATTAAATCTCCTTACTCTTTGTAAAATTTGCAAAATAATCATCGCTATTCGCAATAGCGATCTCAGTTGGAAACTCAATCTCCTTATACTTTGTAAAATTTACAAAATAATCACACAATTAAGGCCTCTGTTCGGATATCGATCTTAGTACAATAAAGACCTCTATTCGGAATAGCGACATTTGTACAATTAAGATCGCTATTCCGAATAACGATCTCAGTTTCAAAAATAAATTGATTGTTATTTTTTAAAAGAACAAAAGCTTTCAAGTTTTTACTAAGTGTTGTAATACAGTTCATTGAAGGTTGCTAATCCCATTAGCGACTTCATATATGCTTTGATCGCTAATAGAAATAGAAGTACGCAAAATTTCAATTTTTTTTAAAAATTGAGGCCGATATTTTCATTAGAGACCTCTAAATGGAACGTGCCGCTAATGAGAATAGCGGCCGCTGCTGATGTGGCACCAAGTAGCCCACGAGCGTTAATAGTTCCGAAACTGGCCCATAATCGTAAATATTTTCAAAAAGTGGCCTAGTACGGCAAAAAATTACAATCTCCAACCATCCTTCCTATTATCCTCCACATCCACCACCGTCAAACTCAAACCGATAAAGGATCTCATAGGAGGAGACCTGTTCAAACTTAACTTGGTCGGTGGCTCGACATTGGTTGAGAAGCACACGACATTGGTAATATACTCGATCACCCCATGTGTTGGAATTAATTTTTGCAGTTTTTCGGACCGGATTCCGGCAGGTTCCGGCCACCGGCGGCGCCGAAAAATGAGTGGATTGCGATCCTCTCGTCGAGTACTATTCCGTGGTGTACTCATTTGCCAAAAACGAATTCCGTATGAATGAGAAATGTTGGTCCAAAGTTGGGTACTTGAAATGTACTAACTTGGAAACTTGGAGAAAATGAATAGTCCCATATTGGAAATTGGAAAAGGTTTTTTCTAATATATATACTAGAAAATTGGACTAAAGGGCGTGGCCTGGGGGTTACCACTAACGTGTAGTAGAGAGAGGACTTAGCCAAAATGACAAACACACACACGCGTGCGCGCGCCCAGCTCGGCCTCGGCTACGGCTCGGCTTAGTTTAGCTCGGGCCTATATTTATTTTTTGCCCCAGTCAATTTTTTTCTCCCCCAGTACACTGGTGAGGCTCTTCACATTCGATAACTGATACCATTACTCTGTAACAGCAGAGTATTGGCTCATCAGTTACGGATCTGAACCACTACTCTGCTGTTGCAGAGTAATGGGCCTCCTAACAGTCACCATTTCTCCTATAAGACTACTGTATCCTGTCTTCCAGAATATACAGATTTTGATAATAAGAATTATACTTCTTCTTCTTCTCCTCTGTGTAAAAAACTGAGGGTACATCATAGCACAGTTCGCTGAAATCTCTGGAGTTTTGGTGCTTGTTGCCGCTAAATTCGGTGTGGGGGCACACAGATAGAACTTGTGGATTCTTGGGGAAACTGAATAGAAAAACCTTTGTACCTGTTCCGTCGGGCCTCGGTCGTCGTTCCTGTCGTGCACCTGCAAAAAGTGCGAGACACCGGGGTTGTTCCCGGCGACGCACCCTCCGACGCTCAAGTCAGTAATCTGGCAGACTATGAAAGAGCGTAAAAACTGGTGAAAGATTGATTACCTCTTAATGGAGATGGGCGGGGGGGGGGTATTTATAGGCGCCTTAGGGAACGGATTAGGAATGTAATCCTTGTGATCTGATATGGAATATTCTTCCTGTGAACAGATTAGGAATGTAATCTGATAAGGTATTTTCCCTGTAATCAGATAAAGAATTTAATCCCAAATCCCGGTGAAAGGATAGGCACGAATCAGGGCCGTTGATTAATATGAATCAGGAACCCTAATTCTATCCCTTCTGAGCTGGGTTTGCTGTGGGTTGAAACCCGTACCCGATTAAGGTGGATCCGTTCGCGGGTAAGTGGATTTTCGGGGAAGATAACCAGTACCCGCTTCAGACCCGTCAGAAGGTGAAATTACCGCTCTACCCCTGTGCCTCAAGATTCGTGATCCATCTGGACGGTTCCGATTTAACCCCATTTTTAGCCATATCACGAGCCCCCCACTCCTAAAGACTGAGTTCGATCAGCCTTTGAGGAGTAGTTTAACTGTTTTAATGGCTAGCGGAGCTGTATCGGAGTCCAAATGGAGGGTTTCGAATCTTAAAGGGGGTAGTAATGTGTTTTTGAAGTTGCAATCTGTTTTTAAGCATCTCTGAGTGTCCAACGGTCTTTATCTACTCTTTCGGATTATTTATTTAATTTTGCGATGTGTTAACCAGTCGTCCGGGGGCCCTCACGATACATTCTAGGCAATAATTGTTTGTTCAGGGGTTCGAAAATATTACCCCGAATTTATAATTATTTTCTAGATTTTCCAGTGAATTTTCCCGAATTTTTGGTGATTTTTTCGCAATTTTTAAATAAATAAAACGATTAAAATAAATTAAAACTGATTTTAAATACCCATTTATGACGTGGCGTCATCAGAGCCCTTGATCAGAGCGCAGCGTGATTTTCGGAGAGATCGAGTGGTCCCTTTTCTTCGGCTCGCTTTTTCGCCGTATGTGAGGTTCGGTACCCCGGCACTCCGGCTCGGCGTCTCGGCACCTCGGTTCGGATGGCTCGGTGCTTCGGCTCGGCGGTTCCGAAGTACGTGGCATCATCTGAGCCGTCTATCTCAGCGCGGATCCCCGTAAAGCGCTATCTTGTCGTTTAGTGGACGTGGCCAAATCTGGGCCGTCCATCATGACGAGCGCGCTTTTTGGCAAGATCCAACGGCTGATATGGGTCGGAGCGATTTTTTGCCATATACGAGGGTCGGTACCCCGGTACCCTGGCTCGGAGGGTCGGTGCTTCGGTTCGCTGGGTCGGCGTTTCGACTCGTTGGGTCGGTGCTTCGGCTCGTTGGGTCGGTGCTTCGGCTCGTTGGGTCGGTGCTTCGGCTCGACGGTTCCGAGGTACGTGGCATCATCTGAGCCGTCCATCTCAGCGTGGATCCCAAAAAATCGTTATCTTGTCGTTTAGTGGACGTGGCCAAATCTGGACCGTCCATCATGAGGAGCGCGCTTTTTGGCAAGATCCAACGGCTGATATGCCTCGGAGCGATTTTTTGCCATACACGAGGGTCGGTACCCCGGTACCCCGGCTCGGAGGGTCGGTGCTTCGGCTCGTTGGGTCGGTGCTTCGGCTCGATGGTTCCGAGGTACGTGGCATCATCTGAGCCGTCCATCTCAGCGTGGATCCCAAAAAAACGTTATCTTGTCGTTTAGTGGACGTGGTCAAATCTGGACCGTCCATCATGACGAGCGCGCTTTTTGGCAAGATCCAACGGCTGATATGCCTCGGAGCGATTTTTTGCCATATACGAGGGTCGGTACCCCGGCTCGGCGCATCGGGGCTGATTGGCCGAGGCATAAAGTTGTGTGTTTTGGAGGAGGTGCTTCCTGAGGGGTCACCTCCTCGGCGCTTAGTGGCTCGGTGGCTCGGCTGAGCTGTTCGGTAGCGCGGCCGGGCGAACCGATGGCAGGCAGCAAGGAGGGACGCGTGGCTGGATCTGGGCGGTCCATCTTGGCGTGCATCTCGAGGATGGGGTTCAGATCACGAGAAAACGCTATCTTGTCGTTTTGTGGGTCGTGGCACGATCTGAACCGTCCATCAGATTTTGTCGTGAGTTTTAAGGAGATCCGACGGTGACTTCGCCTCGGAGCGATTTTTTGCCATATACGAGGGTCGGTACCCCGGTATCTCGGCTCGGCGCATCGAAGTTGACTGGCCGAGGCACAAAGTTGTGTGTTTTGGAGGAGGTGCTTCCTGAGGGGTCACCTCCTCGGCACTTAGTGGCTCGGTGGCTCGGCTGAGCTGTTCGGTAGCTCGGCTGGGCGAACCGATGGCAGGCAGCAAGGAGGGACGCGTGGCTGGATCTGGACGGTCCATCTTGGCGCGCATCTCGAGGATGGGGTTCAGATCACGAGAAAACGCTATCTTGTCGTTTTGTGGGCGTGGCACAATCTGAACCGTCCATCAGATTTTGTCGCGAGTTTTAAGGAGATCCAACGGTGACTTCGCCTCGGAGCGATTTTTTGCCATATACGAGGGTCGGTACCTCGGTATCTCGGCTCGGCGCATCGAGGTTGAGTGGACGAGGCATAAAGTTGTGTGTTTTGGAGGAGGTGCTTCCTGAGGGGTCACCTCCTCGGCGCTTAGTGGCTCGGTGGCTCGGCTGAGCTGTTCGGTAGCGCGGCCGGGCGAACCGATGGCAGGCAGCAAGGAGGGACGCGTGGCTGGATCTGGGCGGTCCATCTTGGTGCGCATCTCGAGGATGGGGTTCAGATCACGAGAAAACACTATCTTGTCGTTTTGTGGGTCGTAGCACGATCTGAACCGTCCATCAGATTTTGTCGCGAGTTTTAAGGAGATCCGACGGTGACTTCGCCTCGGAGCGATTTTTTGCCATATACGAGGGTCGGTACCCCGGTATCTCGGCTCGGCGCATCGAAGTTGACTGGCCGAGGCACAAAGTTGTGTGTTTTGGAGGAGGTGCTTCCTGAGGGGTCACCTCCTCGGCACTTAGTGGCTCGGTGGCTCGGCTGAGCTGTTCGGTAGCTCGGCTGGGCGAACCGATGGCAGGCAGCAAGGAGGGACGCGTGGCTGGATCTGGACGGTCCATCTTGGCGCGCATCTCGAGGATGGGGTTCAGATCACGAGAAAATGCTATCTTGTCGTTTTGTGGGCGTGGCACGATCTGAACCGTCCATCAGATTTTGTCGCGAGTTTTAAGGAGATCCGACGGTGACTTCGCCTCGGAGTGATTTTTTGCCATATACGAGGGTCGGTACCCCGGTATCTCGGCTCGGCGCATCGAGGTTGACTGGCCGAGGCACTGAGTCATGTAGCCGGGGCGTCCTATGGCTTTCTTGTAGGTGGCTGAGATGTTGACTTGGTATTTTTAAGGGTCTCTTGCTCTGAGTAGGCTCCGTATTTTTTTCGCTTCCGCCTGTCGCTTTGGCTCCCTGTTGGGCTTTTTGCGTTTCCCAAGGAGGCCCAACTTGGAGGGGTTAAAAGCGCTCACTCTTACTCTCAAAGCTCACTTCTCACTTTTAACTCAAGTTTTTTACTTTCGTTCTCTAAGTGCTCTGCTAGCGGCGATTTCCTCTCTAAGGCGTTTCCGTTAGCTGTCGTGTGGGCCAGGCGATTTCCGGCAAGAGCATTCCGACCGTAGACGTCACTTCAAAAGGTCAGTTTACTTAGTCTGAATAATTTTCCTAGAGATGTCTCGAGTAGATTCGGGGAGTGGGGCCTCGTCTTCGGGCGACGAGAGTGCCGAGGAGAGGAGGAGGTCGGAGATTAGGAGGAAGGGTAAGCAAGCCGCTGAACCGTCTGTAGTCGAGACGAAGAAGGGGAAGAAGAAGAGGAGGGTAGAGACCCAATCCCCCATTGTGGAGGTGATTGTGGAGAATCCGAAGCAGGCACCCGAGATAGGACGGTATCCTTCCGTTCTGTCCGGTCACTCGGGGGTCAGGCAGTACCAGGGCGACTTGCTGGAGAAGGCGATCTATGGGAAGTCCAAGATCGTCGAAGAACCTAATCCTGAACTTGCCACCGAAGCGGATGAGCTCATCACTTTGGTATCCGAGGAGGACCTGCTCCGGGTTAGAAGGGCTTTCGCTATCCCTCCGGAGTACAAACTGATTCTTCCAGGTCCTGGGATACGAGCGAATTCTAAGTTGCCGTCTTCGGACATGTGCATGTTCGACGTTGACTCCTTTCATGCCGGGTTGCGTTTCCCTCTGCACCCATTCATCCTCGAGATCCTCGGCTGGTATTGCCTCGCGCCAACCCAGTTCATGCCGAACACATGGCGCCATGTGAACACCTTTATGCTTCAGTGCTACCGAGCCGAGGTGCAGCCGGATCTCACGGTCTTCCGAGGAATGTATCGAGTAAACCGTCAGCACAAGACGGAGTACCGATACTACTTGGGGCCGAGGAAGGGTGTCAAGATTGTAGAAAACCCTGACTCGATTAAAGGTTGGAAGGAAAAGTTTTTTATAGTGAGGGGCGAGGCGATCAGGCCCATTCCGACCCATTGGAAGGTGGAGGTGCCGAATTTCGCACGCGCCGACCCTGTTTTGTCAGATGCCGAGGAAGAGGTGGCGAGGAGGATAATGGCCCTTCCGATACTGAGTTGGAGGGATTTGACGGAGGAGGTGTTGTTCGGGTGCGGCCTAAGCCCCATCAACCCGAGTATGCTCCTGACATCTCGCTTTTTTTTTTTCTTCTAAGTTTTCGGCTCGGGCTGCTAACTCGTCCCCCCCCTCTTTTTTTTTGACTCGTTGCAGAAGCAATGAAGATCGACTTCAACTCCATGATGGCGGACAGGTCTAAGCTGGCCGGGGGGAAGAAGAGGAAGAGGGCGGTTGCGACTGTTTCGTCGACCCCGGCACCTGCCGTCGCCTCGACCATCTCTCCGCCTCCCCCTGCTGTGGAGGTGCCCTCGGAAGTTATCGTCGCTGAGGAGCCCCCGTCTTCTTCGGTCCCTGGCGTGATCGAGGGGATCTTCGATGTGAACGCGGCGCTGTCGATCGAGGCACCACCGCTGACCCAGGCCGTCGAAGAGATTCTGACAGAGCAGCACAAGCAACTGTTTGTGCCGAATTGGCGAGTGAAGAACCATGACGGGTTCCTCGGCAATTCACAGATGTCAGTGCAGGTCGTCAAACACTTGGCGACCCCGAAGGACAGGGCCGCGCTGAGGGCGGGGACGGTCGGTGATGATACCTATGAAGTCGCCTGGTCACTCGTTTCGGTAAGCGTATTGCAAATTTCTTTAAGTCTGTAACTCGGCATGTGTATTAGTGACTGTTGTCTCTGTAGGCCACTTGCCACTTCGGCCACCTCCTCGAGACATTTGCTGCGCAGGAGAAGGAGCTGAGGTCCGCCAGCGACAAGGACAGGTTGGCGAAGGTCAGGGCGGTCAAAGAGCTTGAGGCCGAGCAGAGGAGGGCTGAGGCCTTGGAAGTCCGGGTCGCGGATCTTGGGTCGGATTTGGAGAAGGCCAAGGAGCGGCTCGATGCGGAGTCTGCCAGGGCCGCCAAGGCTGCCAAGGACTTAGCTGCGGCGCTGAAGTCCTTGGCCGAGGAGAGAGCGGAGAAGGAGGCCCTGGCGACGAGGATCCGGGCCGAGGTGGAGAAGGAGGTCGAGGAAGAGGCGAAGAAGCACATGGCCGAAAATATGGAGAAGTCCTATCAGATGGCCCTCGACCACGTTCAGGAGCGAGTCTCTGGCTTCGAGCGGGTCGGCTATCAATTGTTTCCAACGCCGACCTCGGACGATGAAGGGGAGGAAGGCGAAGAGGACGAGGCTGAAGGCGAAGGCGAGCAAGGACGGGATGGAGAGACTGTGGGAGATGGCCAGGTCAAGGGACCCTCCGTCGATGCACCTGTGGCTGACGCGGCGACGAAGGTGGACCCTTGATCCCCTCGGTTTTTGTAGTTCTTTTCTTTTTTTTTGTGTTTCGATCGTTGTAATGCCTTTTGCGGACTGGCCACCACCTTTCAATGAATGAAAAGTATTTTGACTCCGGAATTTGTCTAAGTGTTTGGCTCGGTAATGAATGAAAAGTATCCAATGCTATCTCTTTCTTATTTCAGATTGCCGAGCCGGCCTGTAACACTTCGGCCGAACAGCGCCGAGCCGAGCTGTTTAAGCGATCTCGGGAGGATCGTCTCGAGGGTGAGGTTCACTTGACGAGGAAAATACTTCATAACTTAGAGATAAGGCATAGCGATGCTTTAGTTGAACTGCACCACCTGCGAATAGTCGAGGCCGAGCTATCTGCTAGGGAAGAGGAACTGGCTCGGATTTCAGCCGAACGGGACGGCTTGGTGAAGAAGGTGGAAGAGTTGCAGAGGGTGACTGTCGACAAGAGCATCGAAGTGACCCACTTGCGTCGCGTTATCTCTGACAGCGCCGAATACCCCGGTTCGGCGAAACTCCCTCGGTTTAAGGTGATAGTAAAGGATGACACTTTGAAAGATCGCATCGTCGAGCTGGAGGAAGAAGTCGCTCGGCTCAAGCCTCAGCCGGTGAGGGCCAACGTCCGGAGCACCTCGTGCACCCGCGAGGAGATCGAGCGAGGGATCACGTTCTATCAAGCGGCGAGCCAGACTCCTCTCGTAGGCAGGTCAGCCGCCGATGCCCAAAGCGGTGTGGCGGTGTCCTCAAGCGGTGCTTCGGTAGGAGCAACCGTCAGAGTTAGTGGTGAGGAGGCGTCTCGGTTCGTCGGCCTTGATTCAAGCTCGGAGGTCAAGAAGCGTCGACCCAAAGTGTCTCTAAAACGGAGCATTCCCCTTCCTCGGAAGTAACGGGCTGGTCGTGTCCTTGTGTTGTAATCCTACTTGCAAGTTTTTACTGTTGTAATCCGCTTTGTAACTTTTATCCGACTTATTAATGGAATTGGAGTTGTTTTACCCGAATTGTCCTTGGCTGTCTTATCTGTGCTATGGTTGTGTCAGCTAGAGTAGGCTTAAGACAAACCACGAGGCTGGTGTTCGCTTCGCCGAACTCCTTGGCCTCGAATTTTCCTTTTTCGCAGCGCTTATGAGCTATAGGCTTGGTCTGGCCGCTTAAGGCGTGGTTGCTTCCCGACTGCGCCCACATGGCCTAATCAGGGACGTCTGATGTTTGACCGGATCTTGAGGCGGGTCCAGTTTCCAAGAAAACACTATCTTGTCGTTTTGTGGACACGTGGCCGAATGAGATCCGCTCATCACGCCCTAGCGCACTTTCTGAGGCGATCTGACGGTGGCTTTGCCTCGGAGTGATTTTTTGCCATATACGAGGGTCGGTAACCCGGTACCTCGGCTCGGCGCGTAGTTGCTTCCCGATTGCGCCCACGTGGCCTAATCAGGGACGTCTGATGTTTGCACGGATCTTGAGGCGGGTCCAGTTTTCAAGAAAATACTATCTTGTCATTTTGTGGACACGTGGCTGAATGAGATCCGCTCATCACGCCTTAGCGCACTTTCTGAGGCGATCTGACGGTGGCTTCGCCTCGGAGTGATTTTTTGCCATATACGAGGGTCGGTAACCCGGTACGTCGGCTCGGCGCGCGAGGGCTGTGATTTGTTCCTAATCCTGGCCCGATCGAGGGTGAGTCGGAAAGATTGGGTCAAGTCGTCGGAGAGATCCGATCGTTAGATTAGTTTAGTTTGGGGGATGCGGGAGCGGTTTCGAATGGCGAGCTACTTCTATTCCGCTTAGGAGCGAACTTGCGAAGCAAAGTCGAGCCAAGTGTTGGACTCCGATCCATTCAACGGCTGCAGGAGCAGTTTCGAACGGCGATCTACCCCCGGCTCGCCTATAGACGTGCCGAAGAGGGAGAGTCGAGCCGAGTGCTGGACTCCGAACCATCGTGTGGGTAGTTTAAGGGATGCAGGAGCAGTTTCGAATGGCGAGCTGCTTCTAGTCCGCTTAGGAGCGAACTTGCGAAGCAAAGTCGAGCCAAGTGTTGGACTCCGATCCATTCAACGGCTGCAGGAGCAATTTCGAACGGCGATCTACCCCCGGCTCGTCTATAGACGTGCCGAGGAGGAAGAGTCGAGCCGAGTGCTGGACTCCGAACCATCGTGTGGGTAGTTTAAGGGATGCAGGAGCAGTTTCGAATGGCGAGCTGCTTCTAGTCCGCTTAGGAGCGAACTTGCGAAGCAAAGTCGAGCCAAGTGTTGGACTCCGATCCATTCAACGGCTGCAGGAGCAATTTCGAACGGCGATCTACCCCCGGCTCGTCTATAGACGTGCCGAGGAGGAAGAGTCGAGCCGAGTGCTGGACTCCGAACCATCGTGTGGTTAGTTTAAGGGATGCAGGAGCAGTTTCGAATGGCGAGCTGCTTCTAGTCCGCTTAGGAGCGAACTTGCGAAGCAAAGTCGAGCCAAGTGTTGGACTCCGATCCATTCAACGGCTGCAGGAGCAATTTCGAACGGCGATCTACCCCCGGCTCGCCTATAGACGTGCCGAAGAGGGAGAGTCGAGCCGAGTGCTGGACTCCGAACCATCGTGTGGTTGGTTTAAGGGATGCAGGAGCAGTTTCGAATGGCGAGCTGCTTCTAGTCCGCTTAGGGGCAAACTTGCGAAGCAAAGTCGAGCCAAGTGTTGGACTCCGATCCATTCAACGGCTGCAGGAGCAATTTCGAACGGCGATCTACCCCCGGCTCGTCTATAGACGTGCCGAGGAGGGAGAGTCGAGCCGAGTGCTGGACTCCGAACCATCGTGTGGTTAGAAAGTTAAAGGCTGAGGTATGCGATAGTATCAAAAATATGAAAAACTTTATTTATTAATATCTAATGGTCGGCTGCTTCTAAAGTTGCTAGCCGTAATTACAATGAAAAAAGAACAAAGGAAAAATTACTAGCAGCAGGAGAGGAGTGGTCCGACATCTCGAGTTACTTAGCATGGCTGCCTTCTCTTGGTATTTCAAAAGATGGTCGGCGTTCCAAGTCCTGGAAATTTCTCTGCCCTCAAGATCTTCTAGCTTGTATGCACCGGGGCGGATCACTTTGGAGACTTTGTATGGTCCCTCCCAATTTGGGGCCAGTTTGCTTTTCTGTCCGGGGAACGAGATGGCCAATTTTCGGAGGACCAGATCTCCTTCTTTCAGGTCGGTTGGGCGGACCCGTTTGTTGTAGGCGAGTTCGATTCTTCTCCGGTAACTTTGTTGCCGTATGGCTGCTCTTTCCCGGATCTCGTCTATCAAGTCTAGGCTTGTTCTGAGCTCCCTGGCATTCTGTTCTTCTTCAAAAGCTATCAAGCGAGGAGAGGGTATCCCAACTTCTAGTGGGATGAGGGCCTCGGACCCATAGGTGAGATTGAATGGACTCTCGCCTGTCGGGGTCCGCTTCGTGGTTCGGTAATTCCACAACACATTGGGCAGCTGATCGACCCACAATCCCTTGGAGCACTTGTCGAGTCTCTTCTTGATGCCGGAGAGGATCTGTCGGTTGGCGTTCTCGGCTTGGCCATTTGACTGGGGATGAGAGACAGAGGAGAAGCGGTGTTGTATGGCTAGGTCTTCACATAAGGCTCGGAAGGCAGCTCCTGCGAACTGCGTACCGTTATCTGTAACTACGACCCGAGGAACACCGAATCGGCAGATCACATTTTTCCAGAAGAATTGAACAACTCTATGTTCGGTAATTGTAGCCAGGGGCTCGGCCTCTATCCATTTCGAGAAATAGTCGACTGCCACGACTAGGAACTTCAATTGTCCGGAGGCCGGCGGAAATGGCCCCAGTAAATCCATCCCCCACATTGCGAAGGGGATCGGACTTGATAGGGAGGAGAGTGGTGCTTGTGGAAGGCGTCGGATGTCGGAATACTTCTGGCAGGAGGTGCATTGTCGAACGTGTTGTTCGGCGTCCCGTAGGAGAGTGGGCCAGTAATACCCGTAGTTTAACACTTTGCACGCCAAGGCTCTGGAGCCGGAGTGGGCTCCGCCGATGCCCTCATGGAGCTCTTGCAGGGCGTAGTCGGCTTGTCCGGGGGAGAGGCACCTTAGGTAGGGTCGACCATCCACCTGGGTGAAGGAGCGCTTATACAGAATGCCTTCGACCAATATGTAACGCTCGGCTCGGGTCCTTATCTTTCGGGCTTCCTTCGGATCCCTTGGGAGGAGTCCGTCTCTTAAAAACTCGATGAGGGGCTTCATCCAATTGTCTTCGAGGGGGAGTGGCAGTGTTTCGACGGAGTTGAAAGCCTCGTCCTCTATGCTTGGCTTGAGGAGGACTTCTATCAGAACAGTTTGTTCGAGGCCTTGCAGGGATGAGGAAGCTAATTTGGACAGGGCGTCGGCCTGGGCGTTTTCTTCTCTGGGGATTCTTCGGATGAGGGCCTCCTCGAAGAGCGCCATGAGGCTCTTTACTTTAGCCAAGTACTTTATCATCCTGTCATCGCGGGCTTCATACTCGCCGAGGACCTGGTTGACGACCAACTGAGAGTCGCTGAAGATCTGCAAGCGTCGCGCCCCTGCGTTTCGGGCCATCCCAAGGCCGGCTATGAGTGCCTCGTATTCGGCTTCGTTATTCGAGGCTTTGAAGTTTATCCGGAGGGAGTATTGGAGGACAAAGTCGTCTGGGCCCGCGAGGATGACTCCTGCCCCGCTCCCCTCGTTGCAAGAGGATCCATCGACATATACCGACCAGACAGGCGGTCCCTTCATTGTTTGTTCGGAGTCGGGGATAGTTGTTTCAACTATGAATTCGGCCAGCGCCTGCGCCTTGATTGCGGTCCGAGGCTGATAAGTAATATCATGTTGGCTCAGCTCGATCGACCACTTCATGAGGCGGCCGAAAGTCTCGGGCTTGTGAAGGATCTGTTTCAGCGGCTGGTCGGTGGGACTGGAAGTATGGCCGAAGCTTTCTCGCAGCCATTATCAGGGCGTAGGCTATTTTCTCAATTTTCGGGTACCGGAGCTCGGCGTCCCGGAGCACTTTGCTGACGTAGTAAATGGGCTTCTGAGTTCTTTCTTCTTCTCTGACTAAGACCGCACTGAGCGTCTGTTCGGAGGCTGCCAAGTAGAGGTAGAGTGGTTCGCCCGGTATGGGTTTGCTGAGAAGAGGCGGATTGACGAGGTAAGCCTTAAGCTGGTCGAAGGAGTCTTGTTGTTGCTGCCCCCACTCGAATCCCTTAGCCCCCCTGAGGGCTTTGAAGAACGGGAGGCACTTCTCCCCAGACTTCGACAAAAAGTGCCCAATGGCGGCTAATCGACCAGTCAATCTCTAAACTTCTTTGACGTTTCTAAGCGGGGCCATGTCCAGTATGGCCTTGATCTTCTCCGGATTTGCCTCTATTCCTCGTTGGCTAACCATGAAGCCGAGGAACTTGCCTGATGAGATGCCGAACGCACACTTGTTCGGGTTGAGTCTCATATTGTGCTTTCTCAAAACATCAAACGCTTCTTGGAGGTCGGCCACGTGATCAATGCCTCGGATGCTTTTCACAAGCATGTCATCCACGTACACTTCCATGTTTCGGCCAATCTGGGCCTGGAATACCTTGTTGACGAGGCGCTGGTATGTTGCCCCTGCATTCTTTAGGCCGAACGGCATGACTCTGTAGCAGTATAATCCTTGGTCGGTCACAAAAGATGTCTTCGGAATATCCGGGGGGAACATCCTTATTTGATTGTAACCCGAGAAAGCGTCCATGAAGCTGAGGAGCTCATGTCCCGAGGTTGCGTCAGTCAGAGTGTCGATGCTCGGCAGAGGGAAGGGGTCTTTAGGGCAGGCCTTGTTAAGGTCAGTGAAATCAATACAGATTCTCCATGTTCCGTTGGACTTTTTCACCATTACTACGTTTGACAACCACTCAGGATAATTCACTTCTTGTATGAACCGGGCCTTCAACAATTTGTCCACCTCCTCTTTGATAGCGAGCTGACGTTCGGGAGCGAACTTGCGCCTCTTCTGCTGGACCGGTTTGGACCCCGGATCAACACTGAGGTGGTGGACCAAGAGTTCTTCGGAGATACCGGGCATGTCAGCAGCTGACCATGCGAAGAGGTCTTGGTTGGCTCGGATGCATTTTACAATATCCGCGTATAGTGCGGATGGGAGGGTCTTGCTGACAAAGAACCTGCGGGTCGGCTCCTGCTCCGAGAAGAGTACCTCTTCCAACTCGTCTACCGGCTCGGAAGTTGGCCGAGCAGCATCTTGGGGGATCTCGAGTGTTTCTAAGGAGAGGACGGGTCCGAGGGTGGAAGTCATATAACACTTGCGGGCCTGCTCCTGATTGCCCCTTACTTCTCCCACTCCAGCCCGAGTGGGGAATTTCATTTTGAGATGGTAGGCAGAAGGGACGGCTTCAAGGGCGGCTAGGCCGGGCCGACCCAAAATGACGTTGTAGGCCGCTGGGACATCTACGACCATGAAATCGATCGACTCCGTGCGGGTAGTAGGAGTTTTGCCGGCCGTGACATCGAGGGTGATTACCCCTTCAATCGTCACCGGTACTCCCGTGAACCCATGGAGCGTGTAGCCGGCGGGCTTGAGTCTGTCTCGGGAAAGCTTCAGCCCCTTGAAGGCGTCGAGAAAGAGGATGTTGACGGAGCTACCGTTATCCACTAAGATCCTCTCGACTTTGAAATTGGCCATGTGAAGGCTGATGACGAGTGCGTCACAATGAGGGGTGCGGACACCCTCGAGATCTTCGTCAGAGAAGGTGACGGGCACTCCGAGGCCTTTAGGAGGAGGGGTGGTTCGGACCGAGTTTACTTCTCTAATAAAAGCTTTCCGAGAAGAGTTCGAGGAGCCCCCCATTGGACCCCCGTGGATGAGGTGGAGGACTCGTTCTTCCTCAAACTCTGGCGTCTCTTCTCGTTCTGGACGTTTGTTAGCCCCCCGAGGCTGGGGAGGAAGCTCGGCTTGGTCCTTTCTCACGAATTTTGCCAACTGCCCCCTCTGGATAAGGGCCTCAATCTCGTTTCTTAGCGCACGGCAATCGTTGGTGTCGTGCCCATGGTCCCGGTGATAGCGGCACCATTTTTCTCTATCTCTTCTCTTAGCAGGGGTGTTCATCTTCGGAGCAGGAGGTAAGACCCCTTCTTTTTCGACTTCCATGAAAATGGTGGAGATGTTTGTGGTGAGGGGAGTAAACTTTTTAAATCTAGGGGGAGGCCGGCGCTGGCCAGCATTATCCTTCTGGAACTTTTTTGCTCCCTCTTCTTCCGTTCCCTTCCTCTTAGACCCGGAGGCGTTTCCTTCCCAGTTGGGCTGTTCCTTGGCCTCTTCAGCTCGGATGTACTTTTCAGTGCGGAGGAGGAGGTCAGAAAAGTCGTGTGGCGGTTTCTTGGCGAGGGAGGAGCGGAGGTTGGAATTGAGGATATTGGATTGGAACGCCGCGGTAGCGACGGATTGGTCGAGGGACGCGATGGTTCTGGCTTCAGCTGTGAACCTCTTCACGTAGTCCCTCAATTTCTCCCCCTTCTGTTGGCGGAGGTGCAATAGTGAGATGCTGGTCTTCTCGGCCCTTCGGCTACTGATGAAATGGGTGATGAACAGGGTTTCGAACTGTTCGAAGGAGAATATCGATGCCGGGGCGAGGCGAGAGTACCATTCTCGAGCTGGGCCTTTGAGAGTTGCAGGGAATGTTTTGCAGAGGAGGGCATCGGAAGCTTGATGGAGGAGCATCAAAGTCTTAAAGCTTTCGATGTGGTCAACTGGATCGGTCTCCCCAGTGTAGTTCTCGAACTGGGGGGGTTTGAAACCGAACGGAACAGGGGCATCTACTATGGTCCGGGAGAACGGGGGTCGGCTAGGACGTAGGGTCCTCCCCCTAAGCTCATCTTCTCGGTTTATCTGTCCCAAGAGCTTTTCCACCTCGTTTAGACGGCGGTTCATGGTGTCATCTCTCCGACGGTGATCTGCCGAGCCACGGGACTCGTCTTCGTATGAGGGGGAGCGAGGGCTGCGGCGATGGTAGCTTCGAGAACGACGAGGACTTGGGGTGCGCCTGGAATTGGTAGGAGCGGGTCGAGGAGAAGGGGACCGTTGGCGAGGGCTCCGGACCGGAGGAGGGGATGGGGCCCTCGGCTCATTGGGGTTCTGACGGAGGTTGAGGGCCTGTTGTACCATTGCTTGGAATTGTTGGAACTCGGCACGGGTGATGGGTGCCTCATTGTTCCTAGGCTGCTGCCGACCTGCTGGAGAGTGCCTCCTTCGGTAGTGATCGGGGGAGTCCTTTCTCCCCCTTCGGACGGGGGACCTCCTATGCTCTCGGTGTCGGGGGGACCGTTCTTGTTGGCGGGAGGCTTCCCCCCGAGCCTGCTTTTCATCCAGATGGCGACGAAGGTCATCATCCTCTGGGCGTTTGGGAGGGGCATTGTGGCGACCAGAGGCTCGGGGATGATGGGAGGCCATGGAGGCACTGGAGGCGTTGTGGATGGAGAGGTTCTCTTGGTGAAGAGGCTGTTTCTGGGGGTTAGGACCCTTTGGATCAGGAGGTGGAGGGTTCCGTTGAAGCGGCTCTTCCAAGGTAGGGGGGAGTTGCCCTTGTTGCTGAGCGGGATCAGGAAGGACTTCTTGCTGGTCAGGGTTGGGCGCTCGGTTGGAGCCTCTAGACCTAACTTTGCGAGACGGCATGGCTGGAGAAAACCTGTTTACCGGGAGGAGGAAAGGTCTCTATTCGTTAGTTTCCCACAGACGGCACCAATCTGTTGCCGCTAAATTCGGTGTGGGGGCACGCAGATAGAACTTGTGGATTCTTGGGGAAACTGAATAGAAAAACCTGTGTACCTGTTCCGTCGGGCCTCGGTCGTCGTTCCTGCCGTGCACCTGCAAAAAGTGCGAGACACCGGGGTTGTTCCCGGCGACGCACCCTCCGACGCTCAAGTCAGTAATCTGGCAGACTATGAAAGAGCGCAAAAACTGGTGAAAGATTGATTACCTCTTAATGGAGATGGGCGGGGGGTATTTATAGGCGCCTTAGGGAACGGATTAGGAATGTAATCCTTGTGATCTGATATGGAATATTCTTCCTGTGAACAGATTAGGAATGTAATCTGATAAGGTATATTCCCTGTAATCAGATAAAGAATTTAATCCCAAATCCCGGTGAAAGGATAGGCACGAATCAGGGCCGTTGATTAATATGAATCAGGAACCCTAATTCTATCCCTTCTGAGCTGGGTTTGCTGCGGGTTGAAACCCGTACCCGATTAAGGTGGATCCGTTCGCGGGTAAGTGGATTTTCGGGGAAGATAACCAGTACCCGCTTCAGACCCGTCAGAAGGTGAAATTACCGCTCTACCCCTGTGCCTCAAGATTCGTGATCCATCTGGACGGTTCCGATTTAACCCCATTTTTAGCCATATCAGTGCTGCTCTTAGGAAAAGGTATACAGTTGTATCCTGGGAGGCAATTCGCCAGCCACCGTCACACTACGGGGCGAATTTTGCTTTAAGGAGAGAGATTTGAATCTCGACTCTATATAAAGCTTTTGGTTTGTTATATTTTATTCCTGTAATTTCTGTTCTTCACAATTATTGTTAGTAATTTTCAGATTTATAACATTCGAGTTCTAACAATTCTAAAGCAAAATTTTTCCTCACTGATTCTACTAGTTTTTTTGAAGATTGTTTACAGGTATTGTTATCAATTTGGAAAAAAAACGACAACTAATAGTTCTGTTTCAACTGTTTAAGAAATAACATGGAGAAGACACAGAATGATATTGCCAGTGGGCTTATCAGTACCGAAACACCGGTGACCCAAAATGTGACTGCAGAATCATTTGCGGCACATTCGGTCGTTCTGCCCACACACATAACCGTGGGAGAAAAATCGGAGAAGTTCAATGGAACTGGATTCAAGAAGTGGTAAAGGAAGATGCAGTTTTACCTGACCACCTTGAAGCTAGACAGGTTTCTCACTGAATCTGCCTCGATGCTGGCAGCGATGGATGCACACTCCGTTGCTGCGGTTGATGTGTGGGCTCAGGGCAACTACCTCTGCAGGAACTACATCCTGAATGGCTTGGTAGACCCCCTGCACAGCATCCACTGTGTCTTCAAGACGTCCAAACTCCTGTGGGGGTCTTTGGAAAAGAAGTACAAAATAGAAGACGACGGGTCCAAGAAGTTTGTAGTCTGTAAATTTCTGGACTACAAGATGATTGACTCCAAAACTGTTGTGAGTCAAGTCCAGAAACTGTAGGTCATAATGCATGAAATTGCTGCAGAGAACATGACGCTGTGCGAACCATTCCAGGTTGCAGCGTTCATTGAAAAGCTTCCACCTGGATGGAAAGACTTCAAGAACTACCTCAAGTACAAGCGAAAGGAGATGTCTCTTGAAGACCTCATTGTCAGGTTGCAGATCGAAGAGGAGAATCACAAGGCTGACAGGTCCTATGAAAATCAGTCCATAGAAAAGGCCAATGTTGTGGAGCACGAACAGAAGGGCAAGAAGAGAAAGTTCTTGCCACAGGCCTCAAACAAAAAACCTCCTGCAAAGAGGTTTGCTGGGAAATGCCACAAGTGTGGTAAGCTGGGGCACAAAATTTCTGAGTGCCGCAGTAAGGACAACAATCGTGCAGGAACTGGACATGCAAAAGTGAATGAAAAATCCCACGCGCACACATAGCTAAAAACTTGTCCATTGGTCTCTCTGACCTGGACCTCTGTGCTGTAGTATCAGAGGTAAATCTTGTGGGGAGCAATCCTCGTGAATGGTGGTACGACACTGGGGCCACCAAGCACATCTGCTCGGACAAGGAGATGTTCACTTCATACCAGAAGTGCAACGAAGATGAACAGCTGTTCATGGGTAACTCTTCCACCTCCAAAATTGCAGGAACAGGGAAGATAGTGCTGAAGATGACTTCAGGCAAGGAATTAACACTCACAAATGTGTTGCATGTTCCAGATATTAGAAAGAACTTGATATCAGGTTCTTTGCTAAGCAAGAATGGATTTAAGGTTGTTCTTGTTTCTGATAATTTTGTATTGTCTAAGAATGAAATATACTAGGGTAAAGGATATGTAAAGGATGGACTGTTCAAGTTTAATGTAATGATAGTCATTCCTAAAACTATTGTTCTTGCTGTTCCCAATGTTAATGAAATAATTTCTATTGCCTATGTTGTTGAGTCTTCTTCTGTTTGGCATGAAAGACTAGGCCATGTTAATGTCAATTCTATGCGTAGATTAATTAATATGAATTTGCTAACAAAATTTAAGGTAGATAACTCTGAAAAAATGTGAAGTTTGCACGGAGGCCAAACTCACTAAAACTCCATCACGTTCTGTAGAAAGAACACAGAAACTCTAGGTCTAATTCACACGGATCTGTGTGATTTAAAATACGTACAGATCAAAGGTGGCAAAAAGTACTTTGTGACATTCATAGACGATTGCAAAAAATTCTGTTATGTATACTTGTTACATAGCAAAAATGAAGCTTTGGATAAATTCAAAGAATATAAGCTTGAGGTTGAGAATCAACTTGGCAAAATGATTAAAATCGTTAAGAGTGATAGATAAGGAGAATATGATGCACCATTTAATATGTTCTGCTCTGAACATGGAATAGTTTATCAGACAACTGCTCCTTACTTACTCGAATCAAACGGTACTGTCGAGCGTAAGAACCGAACTCTAAAGGAGATGATGAATGCCTTGTTGTTAAATTCTGGCTTACCCCAAAATATGTGGGGGGAAGCATTGTTGACTGCCGACTACATTCTCAATAAAATACCTCACAAGAAAACCGACAAGACACCATACGACTGTGGAAAGGTAACGTACTTTCGTATAAATACCTCAAAGTGTGGAGGTGTCTAGCAAAAGTGGCTATACCTAACCCAAAACAGGTCACCAACGGACCTAAGACGATTGATCGCATATTCATAGGCTATGCACACAACAGTAGTGCATATCGGTTCTTGGTATACAAATCAGATATACCGGATATCCATGTGAATACAATAATGGAATCAAGGAATGGTTTCTTCTTTGAACATGTGTTTCCATGCAAGGATACTACGTATCCCAAACGTACACGTGAACAAGGGAATGCAAGCACTTCAGTTGATGAACCAGAACATGATAATGATGAGCGTGGACGAAGTAAAAGGTCTAGAACATCAAAATCATTTGGTCCTGACTTTGTAACGGTCTTTCTGCTAGAGAATGAGCCCAGAACTTTTAAGAAAGCCATGTCTATGCCTGATGCTCCTATGTGGAAGGAAGCAATCAAAAGTGAAATAGACTCTATTATGCAGAATCATACATGGAAGTTAGTCGATTTGCCTGCAAATGGATTTTCAAACAAAAATTGAAACTAGATGGTTCAATAGAGAAGCATAAGGCGAGACTTTTGGTACAAGGATTTAGGCAAAATGAAGGCCTAGACTTCTTTGATACATATTCTCCAGTTACAAGAATAACTTCCATAAGAATGTTGATAGCTATTGCAGCTCTACGTAATCTGGAAATACATCAAATGGATGTTAAAACTGTATTTCTAAATGGGGACTTGCAAGAATAAATATACATGAAACAACCTGAAGGTTACGTAGTTCCTGGACAGGAAAACAAGGTGTGCAAGCTTGTAAAATCTTTGTACGGACTGAACTAGCTCCAAAGCAGTGGCATGCAAAATTTGACAATGTTATGATGTCAAATGGCTTCAAAATAAATGAATGTGATAAGTGTATTTACATCAAAGATACTTAAATGGATACATTCTGGTGTGGCTGTATGTAGACGACAAGCTCATTATTGAAAGCAATAATGACATTATCAAACAAACTAAGAGCATGCTTAGTGACAAGTTTGATATGAAAGACTTGGGAGTTGCAGACATCATACTAGGAATCAAAGTTACCAGGACGTCTGAAGGAATTACTTTGTCTCAAGATCATTATGCTGAGAAAGTCTTTGAAAGGTTCAAGAATTACTCGAATGGAACTACCAAAAGTCCTGTGGATCTCAGTCTTCACTTATTCAAAAACACAGGTGAAAGCATATCACAATTGGAATATGCACGTGTAATCGATAGTCTGATATACTTAAAAAATTGTACAAGACCGGACTTGATCCATTCAGTAAATGTACTGAGCCGCTACACAAGTAATCCAGCACAAAGTCACTGGAAAGGAATAACTAGAGTATTGAACTACCTGCGACATACTCAGTGTTATGCACTGCATTACAACAGATACCAAGCAGTACTCAAAGGCTACAGCGATGCCAATTGGATATCGGACTCCAAGAACTCAAAATCCACAAGTGGATATGTCTTCACTTGGTGGTGCAGCTGTGTCATGAAAATTCTCTAAACAAACACTATTGGCTAGATCCACCATAGAATCTGAGTTTATTGCTTTAGACAAAGCGGCAGAGGAAGCAGAATGGCTTTGAAACTTTTTAGAGGATATTCATATGTGGAAAAAACCAGTACCTGTTTTATGTGTACACTGTGACAGCCAATCGGATATAGCACGGGTACTGAGTTGTATGTATAATGGTAAGTCTCGTCATATAAGAAGGCAACACAAAACCATTAGACAACTGCTCTCAATTGGAGTAATCTCTATAGAGTATATAAAATCGGCCGACAACCTAGCAGATCCATTTACTAAAGGTCTGTTGCGAGAGCAGATTGTGAGATCATCAAGAGGAATGGGTTTAAAGCCTATGACGAAAGAGGATACTTGATGGAAATCCTACCTAGGAATTGGAGATCCCAAGATCTAGGTTCAAAGGGACAACTAAATCTTGTTGAATCGACGGGAGCACTGAGAGATTAAAATCTCATACCCACTCTTAGGATGATAAAACAATGCTACCTGCAAAGAGTTATGATAAGTATGGCTTTTAATGATTTCCATAGCTTTGAAATAAAAGTGGGGTATAGTAGGATACTCTTTATGGGCAATCACCTTGTGAGTGTGAAATGGGGCCATTTCTAGGAGAATGAAGAGAGACTACATTCTTCAAGTTCACTGACGATTAACCAGGACTGTTCAAGGCCAAAATGAACAAAACAAGAGAACTTAGTTCTGTGAGGAGATGAAACTGTGTGATAGTTATTGTCTAGGTTCACATCAAAGCCCGGGTAGTTCAAGACATGATGTTCACTACCTGGTCAAGTTAATCCGATAGCTACTTACTAAGGGTGGTTCAAAGTTGAAAATTTAATACCATTCCTGATGCAGTGATTTTCCAATTGTACTCTCAGAGTTTTTCTGTTATGTCTTTTCTGTCATGTCTTTTTATGTCGTGTCTGGATTACATAGTCTGGTAATTTCCATTCATGTGGGGGATTGTTGGAATCAATTTTTGCAGTTCTTCGGGCCGAATTCCGACGGGCTCCGGTCACCGGCAGTGCCGAAAAATGAGTGGATTGTGATCCTCTCGTCGAGTACTATTCCGTGGTGTACTCATTTGCCAGAAACGAATTCCGTATGAATGAGAAATATTGGTCCAAAGTTGGGTACTTGAAATGTAATAACTTGAAAACTTGGAGAAAATGGAAAGTCTCATATTAGAAATTGGGAAAGATTTTTTCTAGTATATATACTAGAAAATTGGACTAAAGGGCATTGCCCGGGGGTTACCACTAACGTGCAGTGGAAAGATGACTTAGCCAAAATGACAAACAACACACACGCGCTTGCTTGGCTTGGCTTAGCCTATATTTATTTTTTGCCTCAGTCAATTTTTTCTCCCCCAGTACACTGGTGAGGCTCTTCACATTCGATAACTGATACCATTACTCTGTAACAGCAGAGTAATGGCTTATCAGTTACGGATCTGAACCACTACTCTGCTGTTGCAGAGTAGAATGGACATTACTCTGCTGTTACAGAGTAATGGGCCTCCCAACAGTCTCCATTTCTCCTATAAGACTATCGTATCCTGTCTGCCAGAATATACAAATTTTGATAATCAGAATTATACTTCTTCTTCTCCTCCTTTGTGTAAAAAACTGAGAGTACATTATAGCACAGTTTGTTGAAATCTTTGGAGTTTGGGTGTTGCTCTTCAGGGAAAGGTATACAGTTGTATCTTGGGAGGCAATTCGCCAGCCACCGTCACATTACGGGGCGAATTTTGCTTTAAGGAGAGAGATTTTAATCTCGACTCTGTATAAAGCTTTTGGTTTGTTATATTTTATTCCTGTAATTTCTGTTCTTCACAATTATTGTTAGTAATTTTCAGATTTATAACATTCGAGTTCTAACACCATGAAGGTGGGTATGAGGGAGGTACCTGAACAGGTTAAGGTATAAGGGTTACATGTTTCTTCATATGACTACTCGTGGGCTTGGTGACCCTGGAGGCTACGCTGAATAAGATTCATTTGGTTTGCCCGGTTAGTCATTCTGTCTGTACTACTATGAAAAATACGAGTTTCAAAAATATAATAATAATAAAAAATTGTCATTTTCATGCATCATGAAACCTTGCAATTATTTGAACTAACAGAGTACGCGTGCACTGAGTGCACGGGTGGTGTCTAGGTGTTTGAAAGATAAAGTGGTATGCACATATGCAAAGAAAGTTATATATCAAGTTAGATAGATATAAATGAAGTTGTGAAAGGTCTGCAAACTTTTGTCATACTTGTTGCATAATTTTCTTGTAGTACCTTGCGATAAATCTGAAAGGAAAGTCCGTTACTATTCCTAGGTACATGAAAAAGTTCTATCCCTATGTGATAAGAAATGTGCTAGCATGCAAAGATTATATGTTGTAGGAAGAGATCTGAACTGCTAAATGCACGAAGCATATGCAACAGTTATCATGGGCGGAAATTTGCGGGCTTTGAGAAGAAAAATGCTGAGAACATGAGGGAAGAACTTCTTTCTCTGTCGTTGCTCTCAGCATTGGTGACTTGTTCACCAAGTGTTACCTAGACACAGAAGCAATGCATCACGCAGACACCTAAGCAAAAAATTGGAGTGGCTACATTGGGTGTCGGGGGGGGGGGGAGGGGGGGGGGGGGTGTTAAGACCCACAAATTGATGAAAACCACAAGTACGAAGAAGTCTTTTGAGATTTTAAAGACTTTTCTTTTGAAACCATAAAACCATTTTTTTCACCCCCACCCTGCGATACTTATAAAAATAAATTTCTCACAATGTCGCAGAAATTACACGCTGATTCTAGCTACATATGCAGACCATAAACATGGAACAAAGCAGCAAAACCAAAACTGGTCATAATCCAATGCAGACAGTAACTGATAATGCCAGAGAACACATACAAAGAACACAATAGCAAAACCATAGCTTCTTGATTTCATTCAGGAAAAACAGATCCTGAAGAGCAACATTCCAAACAAGAACTTTGCTTCAAACAGGTTGATCTAAAATTCAAACAAAATCCATAATAGGAACTATGCTTGAAACAGTTTGATGCAAAATTTAAAGAAAATCGCATCACCAAATTAAAAGCTATTAAAGAAAGAAAACATCTTAGCATATGAGATTATCTGTTGTCCAAATATTCTGAATCAAATAGAAAGAATAAGGCTCAGATGAGTGTTGGCTTCGACATTCACTAACTATCGGACTTTCTAACATCATCTCTTTTCCAATCCCACAGCATGGCTGCAACCATTATAGGTGCCTCGCCATTGTTGTTGGTAAGATTGAGAGAGAAAGGAAGTTAAGCTAAAATTATATTGTGAAGTAGAGGAGCTACGCAATTTGTCGAACACTGGAGTTCTACATTTCTGTCTCATCATCAATGCCTCAACACAATTAACAAAGTGAATCAACCTCAAAGAAAATAAATCGACCCATGCAGCAATAACAACTAAACAAAATTAGCACGAGAGCCTCAGAGTAAGAAAATTGGACATTTTTCTTGTAACCGGACGCCGACGGGCTAAACCCGAAATATATAGCACAACATGAAAACAAATTAAAGAGCCAGTAAAAAATGGAAGCTATAAGAAAGAACAGAAAAATATATAAAGCATGAGAATCTGCGGTATTCCTAGGTATTACATTCACAAACATAAAACCAAATCAAACAGCACAGGAGAACAATATATGTAGCAAAAATAATGAACAAATAACAATCACTAAGAAACCCATACTAAAAAAAGAAAGAAGCAAGTATATATATATAGAGAGAGAGAGAGAAAGAGAGAGAGAACAAAGAGAAACAAAACCACACTCCGATAAGCACACATGTAATAAACAAAGTCAAACAACAACCAAAAATATCGAATAAAAAACATAATTGTATGCAGGAATGGGAATTTCTTCTGTTAAGATATCAACACGTCCCAAATTCGAAAACAGTGTGAAAATATGAAAGGAAATGAACCAGGAACGCCTACTAATTATTTTAAAAAAAAGATAACGAACAATAAAAATATATATGTAAGTGCCTAGACACCAATGATTATGAGGACAACAACATGTACACTAAAAGTAAGTAATAAGCAACATCACCGAACAAAGTTTTAAGAAAACTCACCTAATATTATAGAAACAGGATAAACTACAATGTACCCCGCCAATGATATGAACAATAAGCAAAATCAATAAAATAAGCAAAATCTATGAAGAAACATCTAAGCAAATGGCCACAATATTATAGAACAAACAAAAACCAAAATGCATCTCGCTAGCGACACATACAACGGGAAAAATCGGACAACAACCAACAACATGCAAGACATAATAGCCAAAGTAAGCAACCAAGATATCTCTAGAGAGACAAAATATCTTTTCCCGCAAGAAGGATGTCGCAACCTAAATATCTCTATAGGAGAAAAATAAAATAAAAAAGAACTGATCTTGAACATCTTGTTCTACAAAAGGATCTAACCTCAATAATTTATCTATTTTACCCAAAAAAAGAGAAAAAAATAAAAGACAAACAAAATTACCGAGCCTAAGTAAGAGCAAGTAGTCGACATTGAATGAAATCAAACAATGAAAGAGTTAAACTCACAATTTTAATTAACACACAAATACCCAAAAATTTGGGATCATCGTTGAATTTGAAGTATCATGTCCAGTCCAACTATGCATACCGAGAAATAATATCATCAACAATCAATGGTTATTTTCAAAAGGAAAGTATAAATAGTAAGATCCTTGTAGAATGAGAATGTGAATTTAATTTTAAAAAACCAAAAGAGGCAAGATTTTGTTCACCCAAATTAGACATGGATTCATGTAGAACATTCTTCAACTTTATCCAGCTATCTCTTCTCAACCTCCTCTTTCCGCAAAACTTCATAAAAATTCAATACAAAAAAAAAAAACATAAAGTTCAAACCATAAACCTAAATGAAACACCTTGAAGAAAAAATTCCGAAAGAAAAATGGAAAAGAGACTTACCTTCAACCCAACTCTTGTTTAGATGACGACAGCTTCTCATAGCAAGCCCTCATCGCCGTCGTGGTCGCCGTTGAGGACATCGAGATTGAACATGAAAGTGGAAGGGGAGGAGGAGAAGGGGATTATGGTCATGGGTTTGGAGGAGAACTGGTCTTGGAGGAGGCGATGGATTTCAAAAGAAAAGATCGGATTTGGGGGGGGGGGGGAGGGGGGGTGGAGCGATGAGGCCGAGGCGGCGGCGGTAGTGAGGGCTAGGATTTTCGGGATTTGGAATTTGGAGGGAGAGAGAGCGATAGAGAGAAACAGAGAGAGAGAGGGGGAGACAGAGACAGAGAGAGATAGAGAGAAAGATCACGTGAGCAGAATTTTAGCCCCTCTTCACGCTATAACCACCATCATTTTCTTCCGATCAACTCTATCAGAGTGTACACCCAGACAAGATGATGAAATGGTACATTTACCATAAAATAGAGTGCAAATATCATACAGAGATTGGCACGAATCGCAAAGAAATCCCTACCAAATAATTACAATCAGACGGACGAAAACACCATGGCAAATGCGCAATTCAAACCAACCCCAAGAACAGAGAGGACTTTGCACATTTTAAAAATATTTTTTAAAAACAAAAAAATTCAGAATTTCCACCCAGATCCTGCAATTAGGTATATCTTTAATATTATAATGGGAGAAGGCCTTAGTGTCATTTGTCATTTTGTCATTCTACCCACATGTGCAACGCACGTACATAACTGATATGAAGGAGGTTTCCAATTCAAATTCTCCTTAAGCTTTTTTTTTATTTTTTAAAATTATTAAAACGCGCATCACACGTGTAAATTACTAGGATATAGAAGGGGTAAAGTTATAAAACACCGACTGATAATTAAGAAATCCCCCCATCATCTGTTAACGTATAAGAGAAGATGTGACTTAAATTACATAAAAACATAGAGTTAAGTGATTGACATACATTCAAAATTATATTTATGGATTGAGGGAAATTTTTAGAATTGGGATACATAAGATGGAACTTCATTAGCAGAGGATGGGAGAAGTTCATCGATGAGGAGGATTTCTTAATTAAAATTTGATGTGGGTGGTTTATTTTTTTTTTTTTCAGGAGAAATCGTTGGGGTTTCCATAACTTTACCGCTAGAGGGGATTTTAATTGGCTGTGAGTCTAGGGGAGAGTGAAATTCTTTAATAGTAGTAATTTATGGATGGACGTCTTAATAAATATATATATATATTTAAAAGTAAAATCTTCATTGTAGTCTAGTTTCGAACTTGAGACTTCTTTTATATTCGTTATGTACGTACGATACACGTAAGTTGATATGTTTACAAACGACAAATGTAACTCTCCCATTACAATATTACGATTAGATTAGGAGGTTGGTTGAATAATCTGAGACCACCATATTGAGGATTAGAATTCTATGGATATAGCAATATGCATAATATAAATGACGAAACATCATGTTTCGTCCGTAATATTTTATAATTTTTAAAAGATCAGACGAAATATGATATTTCGTCCCATATATTTTATACTTTTTTTTGATATGAAATTTAAAAATATAAAAAAAAAACTAAAATGTTATGATCTTAATTATTTAGTTAATTAGTTTAGTTAGCATTTTAGTTGGATTTTTAGTTAAATAATTAGTTAATTAATTAAGTTTAGTTAACTAATACATCAGTTAAACACTTATAATTATTTGGGTCATCGAGTGGGACTAAACACGAAACATCATGTTTTGTCTCACATGGGTCCCACATTAAAAAAAAATTGTTAAAAAAACCTAAAAAATCTTTTAAAAAATTACATGAATTTTAACAGACGAAACATCCGTTCAAATTTTTTTGCTATATTTTGTCTTTTACCCACTGCAGCGAAACAACAAAATGCTATTTTTAATTATGCATATTTTAGCTGTCATGACTGTGGATGCTCTAAAGAATAGTTATCATCATCAACACTTAAGTAGAAAACATAGACCACATAAAGTTCTTCTACTGATGTCTCTCTAACTATCGAGCTAAATTGAAAATGAATAGTAACATAATTTAAGAGGTTTTTGTTACAAAAATCTTTATAAAGTTTCTTTTACAATAAACTCAATTGATTGAGAGGCACAGAAAACGGAGAAGAAAATAGGAGATACAGATAAATAGAAAGGAAAATGAAATAAATAAATAACAACTTACAAAAACCAATTTCAGACTACAAGTTTGAGTAGTCGAGGCCTGTGTATCACACAGTGTCCTTAAAACAGATTTTTCCTTTTCCGATTGCTGGATTGTACGAAGGCATCTGTCTCCCAGGATGCAACGACCCGAGTGTTCATGTAGGCACCACGTAGCACTCTCGAACCGAGCAGCAGCATCAGAACCCAATCACCGACTTACCAAACAGCAGGAGTGAAGAACAGAATAGAACTCAGAGGAGGAAGAAAGAAGATTACTGGTGCAGGGAAGAAATGAGAGGGAAGGCCTCTATTTGTAGACCCAGGGTTAAAACTGTAACGGCAGACAAGGCTATGAATGCCTTCAGTGTAACGGCAAACAAAAAATTCAATACAGAAATGAAACGGCAGACAGAACCGATTCTGCATTTATTTTAGCCGTTACACATGAAAAAATCAAAACTGTAGCAAAAATTGGCTCTGTACGGGGTGGGGTCATGTCGGTCCGGCATTCGTGTCCGCAGGTCGTGCGGGCGCATACAAGTCGCATGTAATTCGGTCCGGGATTTGCACCCCCTTCCCCTCCCCCTTATGAAAACGAGATAGAATTCAATGGTTGATTCCTGCATAGGATAGGTAGGTGTTACCCTTTGAACCTTCCCTTATAAAAATATGTTTCCTTTACTAACTAAACAGTAGACGCGATATCCTTGAACTGTTATATCATTTGTGTAAACGATGACATATCTCACACATAAATCTTCCTAACGCATTTTCAGTTCTCACTGTTATGTTCGTTTTGGTCATGAACATACACCTGGTTTTACAAGAGTTTAACAGGAATATTGCACTATATTATTCCCTTGGAAGCAGCCATTCTTTCCTCTTACATAGGTAATTTCTTACCTAAGAGTAACCCATATTACTCTGTTCGGATATCCGACGCATAAGAATCATTAAAGCCTAGCTTAACCGATTACCTTACGGGCATCACTGTTTCATCATGGGAATAGACATGGGAAAATCTCCACAGTGATTAAACTTGGTCTTTACAATTTAGTTGTCCCTTTGAACCTAGATCTTGGGATCTCCAGTCAGCTAGGTTGGGTGTCCATTGTATCGACTTATTCTTTCATGGGCTTTAGTCCCATTTCCCTCGATGATTTATCAATTAACTCTCTGTTTAACCCTTTGGTTACCGGATCCGCAATGTTATTCTTTGACTTTACATAGTCCACAAAGATAACCCCAATAGAGCGTTGTTGAGCTTATGCTTTAGGTAATTCTTAAAGTCTTTTCAACATTGTGGTAATTTTTCAGTTATACATGCTACTTAGAAACTTTCACTTAAGTTCATACCTTAGCATGAATCTCATGCAAGATCAGTTGTAGTTCTTGAACTTGATTGATCACTGTTTTAGAATCTACCATTTTATAGTCTAGGAAGCGGCCCACAATGAATTTCTTGGCGCCGGCATCCTTAGTTTTATACTTATGGTCTAGCGATTCCCAAAGTTCTTTAGCTGTTCTTTTGTCAATGTATACATTATACAAAGAATTGGCTAATCCATTCATTATGTAATTCCTACACAAGTAACCAATACTTTTTCAAGTATCTACAGCGGTAATGACTTGGTTATCTTGCTTATCTTTCTTAAGATTTGGAGCTCCTTCGTTCAAGGTCAGATAGAACATCATCTTCTGTTGCCACCTTTTGAAGTTATGCCTCCTATTTTCCTCGATGATTTATCAACTAACTCTCTGTTTAACCCTTTGGTTAGCGGATCCACAATGTTATCCTTTGACTTTATATAGTCCACAGAGATAACCCCAGTAGAGAGTAGTTGAGCTTATGCTTTAGGTAATTCTTAAAGTCTTTCCAACATTGTTGTAATTTTTCAGTTATACATGCTACTTGGAAACTTTCACTTAAGTTCATACCTTCAACATGAATCTCATTCAAGATCAGTTGTAGTTCTTGAACTTGATTGATCACTGTTTTAGAATCTACCATTTTATAGTCTAGGAAGCGGCCCATAATGAATTTCTTGGCGCCGGCATCCTCAGTTTTATACTTATGGTCTAGCGATTCCCAAAGTTCTTTAGCTGTTCTTTTGTCAATGTATACATTATACAAAGAATTGGCTAATTCGTTCATTATGTAATTCCTACACAAGTAACCAGCACTTTTTCAAGTATCCACATCGGCAATAACTTGGTTATCTTGCTCATCTTTCTTAAGATTTGGAGCTCCTTCGTTCAAAGTTAGATAAAACATCATCTTCTGTTGCCACCTTTTGAAGTTATGCCCATTGAACTTCTAAGGTTTCTCTCCATAGGAGACTGAGACAGGTACAACGGTTGGCATCGGCACTCGTTCCACTTTTTGACAAAATAAATTTGTTTGCTCGAACACTAAACGAAAACTGTGGTTATTAAGCAACGAACCGGATACCAGGTTCTTACAGATTTCAGGAACATATGTGATGCTGTTTATTTCTGGGAGACGTGTGGATGCACCAGGTGTGAGTTCGGACTCAATTTGTATTGAAGGAGAATGCCGCTCGTCTGCCGATCTTTGGTTGACCTTCTGGGACCTACGATGAGCTCGGAAAGATGTTGAAGGCTGGGCTCGGATCGGAAGGGTCGGATCCGAGGTCTTGTGTACCTGCAGACGGTCCTGAAACACCGGGGTTTATCCCGGCGGCGGACCCTCCGACGCTCTAGTCAGTCTCTGTGAAAGAGTAGCAATAACTAGGTATATTTAAGTGGCAAAAGATTCATTACCTCAAAAGGTGGGTGTGGGTCTAGTATTTATAGAGAATCCCAACCGGGTTTGGTTCCACTTGGGGGCCGGGTCTGGATCCGAAAGCCCGTGGGCCTGACGTGGCAGAAGGCCCAGGGGGTTTAGGGCGGACGTGGCAATACCAGGAGTGGTATAGGGCTGACGTGGCGAAACCCTTGGCGGTATTTGGAGCTGACGTGGCCCATCGTGGGCCTCCTGTGCTTCTGAGGGGGATCGGAGGGCCTAGGCTGCGCCAGGTCATCCTTCTGCCCCGCCAGAGAGGGGGGACGGCCTGTGGGACTGTCCCGGATCGGACTCCGAGGGCTACTGAGGCTCGTCGGTACGAGGAGGCCAGTACCGTGAGGGCAAACACGAGGTTCGGCGCCGACCCTGAAGGGGTTCGGAGTCGAACCAGGTTGCTATCTTTACCTTTCTGAGTGGGAATTGTATTGGGCCCTGGTTGGGCCTCAGGCCATTTTTACCCTGTCACACAAGCCCCCCACTCCTGCGGGGGGTGCGGGAGATAGCCGTGGAGGAGTGCTTATGGTTGTAGAAAAAATGGGAGGGCGAATCACAGGGCCTTCCTGGTGGTGCTGCCCTGAGGCTTGGATAGGACCTCGAGCTAGTCGAGGGTTTACGTGTAGGTGAAGGCGATGGCGAACCGTTGTATCTTCCGGAGAAGAGTACCCTGGTGTTCGACAGAACCTCGAGAGGTCGAGGGATTATGTGTCGACAAGGGTGATGGCGAGCCGTTGTTTCTTCCTGAGAAGAGTACCCGGGTGCCAGACCGAACCTCGAGATGAGGGGGAATTATGGGCTGGTAAGGGTGATGGCCAGCCGGTGGATCTTCCGAAGAAGAGTACCCAGGTGCCAGACCGGACCTCGAGCTGGCGAGGGATTATGGGTCGGTAAGGGTGAAGGCGAGCCGTTGTTTCTTCCTGAGAAGAGTACCCGGGTGCCAGACCTAACCTCGAGACGAGGGGGAATTACGGGCTGGTGAGGGTGATGGCCAGCCGGTGGATCTTCCGAAGAAGAGTACCCGGGTGCCAGACCGGACCTCGAGCTGGCGAGGGATTATGGGTCGGTAAGGGTGAAGGCGAGCCGTTGTTTCTTCCTGAGAAGAGTACCCCGGTGCCAGGCCGAACCTCGAGACGAGGGGGAATTACGGGCTGGTAAGGGTGATGGCCAGCCGGTGGATCTTCCGAAGAAGAGTACCCGGGTGCCAGACCGGACCTCGAGCTGGCGAGGGATTATGGGTCGGTAAGGGTGAAGGCGAGCCGTTGTTTCTTCCTGAGAAGAGTACCCTGGTGCCAGGCCGAACCTCGAGACGAGGGGGAATTACGGGCTGGTAAGGGTGATGGCCAGCCGGTGGATCTTCCGAAGAAGAGTACCCTGGTGCCAGACCGGTCCTCGAGCTGGCGAGGGATTACGGGTCGGTAAGGGTGAAGGCGAGCCGGGGGATCTTCCGAAGAAGAGTACTTTAGTGCCGGCGAAGGCGAGCCGTTATTTTGCCCGAACCGACCCCCGTACCGAGCAGCCAGTCTGGCAGTGGGTGACGTCAGCAGCACATGTTTCGAGGACGTGGCGTGATTTCCTAGGCGGCAGTTGCACGTCAATCGGTGAATAGTGACTGCGAAACTCGAGGAGTCGTTCTTCTCCCCTATAAATGTTTCCCCCTCTCCTCCCATCGCCCATTTCTTTCTTGCTCCTTACTTTTCAAAAAACCCTTCAACTCTTCAGCGTTCGTCCCTTCAGTTTCCTGCAGCAAGGTCGTTTTTCCGAGGTGATCCCAGGTTAGTTGGTAACCCCGTTTAGCTTAGGCACAGATGGATAGGGCTCAGTCCGGCTCGTCGGCGTCGACCTCTGGGGGGGGAGTGAGGCCTGTCTCGAAACCGACCTCGGGGGAGGGGCCGGTAGGCGAGGAGGAGGTTGTACACAATGTGAAGCCATTGCGATCTCGGAGGCATTTCGTGGTGGAAAGCAGTGACTCTGAGGAGGGGGGCGGTAGTTCAGACGAAGTCCGGACCCTAGGGTTGGCTTCCGGAGAGGAGGGTGGTTCCGAGGGGGATGGCTCCGCAGGGTCTCGGAATCCGCCCGTTCTGGGGCGTTTGTCTACACCTTCGCCGGAACGGACCAAGAGGAGGAGGGCTCCGAAGAAGAAGGGATCGAGGATTGGCGGCCCGAGCGACTCGGTGATAGGGTCGTCTGCACAATCCCAGTCTTTCCGTCGTTACCCCGACGATCTCTCAGATAAGGAGTCCTCGGGGGTCCAGCCGTCGTCGTCAAGTCGGAAGAGGTTGAAGGTGGACGCATCCCTGACCGTTCTGGAGGCAAGCGACTTGGGGGCTCTGCAGTTGGCCTACTACATAGGGCCCAGTTATGAGCTTATGCTGCCGAATTCTGCTCTTCGGCCGACCGATCCCCTGCCGGATAGGTATTGTATCTTCCCTGTGGACGCCTTTATCTCCGACCTGAGGCTGCCCATCCATCCCTTCGTTCGGGAGGTGTTGAATTGGTCGTCCCTGGCGCCGATGTAGTTTGGACCGAACTCCTGGAAGCAGATCATCTGCTTCGTGCTGTTGTGCGAGGAGCAGAGGGTACCCCTGCGGCTGAGCGTGTTCCGAGCGATGTTGTTGATCGGCTCATCGGCAGAGGGAGTATACTATATCTCGCCTCGAGGTAAGGCGAAGGTTGTCCACGGTCATCCCGATTCCATCAAGTTTTGGAAGAAAAAGTATCTGGTGATCCGGAGTGAGGATCCTTGGGCTATCCCCACTCGGTGGAACCATTCTAAGCCGAGCTACGCAGCACCGGGGCCGGGGGACTTGACGGCGGAGGAGTGGAGATTCGTTGAGCGTCTCCGTCTGTCGTATAGCATCAATTGGGGGAAGGTGACGGAGGCCCATCTGGCGAGCGTCGGACTGAGCCCTAGCTCGGCCGTGCCTCGTACGTGGTTGTTTCTTTCCTCTCACTCTTCTTGTACTTTCTTGCTCATTTGCTCTTAATGGATCTTTTTACAGAAATGGATGAAGAATCGATTAAGGCGCTGAGGCTCGCCATGAAGAAGAAGAAGGCCGAGAAGAAGGATGTCGTGGCGAAGACGACCGAGTTGTCCCAGGTGGTCTCCGAGGCCCCCATTCAGCCGAGGATGAAAAGGACTCGGTCGGAGACGGGTGGGGACGCGGTGGTCCAGGGGGGTCCGGATCAGGGTACGGCCGCCGACCTTGATAAGGGGAAGGGTCCCCCGGTGGATCCCGGACTAGAGGAGAGGCTTCGGCGAAGGTGGGCACCGGAATGGTCGATCCGCGAGGGTGATTGTCTGGTCCGGGGGCGCCAGGCCGTGGAGGTCGCAGATAAGCTGGCGACCCCTCGGGACCATTCGGATATGAAGTCCCAGACCCTGGACGAGGCGTACGTGCGTCTTGTGCAGGCCACTGTGCTGGTAAGTCAATCGAACCCCCTAGCTTTCAGGTTATGTCGTTAAGAAAGATTTCTTAGTAGTGTCTGGCTATGGCAGGCGACCGTGCAGGGGGCCCATGTGAGGGGCCTCTACGAGGCGGCGTTGCAGCGAGAGCGAGACCGGGCTGACAAGGCCGAGCAGGAGGCGACGGAATTGAAGGGAGAGCTCGAAGGCTCTCGTAAGAAGGAGGCGGAGACGAAGGCGACTTTTGACAAGGAGAAGGAGGAATGGGCGAAGGCGAGGGTGGCTCAGGAGGAGATGTCGGAGAAGGAGAAGAAAGAGGTGACTGAGTCGTGTTAGATCCTGGTGATCAAAGCCCAGGATAGCAGTTATGCAAAGGCCCTCAGCCATGTGAGGCACTTTTATCCGACTATTGACCTGTCCAACTTCGAGTACGATATGGAGATTGAGGGGACACCGAAGACCCCTGGCGGACAAGGGTCCGATGATAATCCGGTTGCCGACCCCCCTGCGGATCCGGCTGACATTGAGGTGGGAAAACCAGCTGTATAATTTTTGTCCTTCTTTTTCCTTCTCTCGATTGTATTTGCCTTCCGCGGACTGGCCACCGTATTTTTTGTATGGGAAAACTGAATTTATAAAAAGAGGGTTTTTTGGCTGGCCAAGTGTTCCAACTTCGAAGAATTTCCGAACCTCTTTGCTTATATGTCTTGAGTGGGCTGGTTCTTCTTGTAGGTTACGGCTCCCCTTCCTGAGGTGGACCCCCTTCGTTCCGACGTGGCGTGGCTTTGGGGCAAGGTTGAGGCTTTAGAGGCCACTTTGGTTCGGTATCGAAAGAGGGCTCACGACACCGATGCGGCCTTCCATTATTACAGGAACAAGTCTGAAGCCCTAAGTGAGGAGGCGAGCCGGCTGAGGAGGGCGATGGTGGATCGGGAGCTCGGGGGCGTTGGTCTTGGATATACCATGTCAAGTTCCTCGGTGCAGAGGCCTTCCTCTGAGAAGCTACTTCGCGACGTGATAGTGGAGAAGGAGATGGAGATACACCGCTATAGGACTATGCTGGGTGTTTCGACATCTTCCTCGAGGGGTCGGCGAGCAGAGGGGGCTCCCTCGGCGTTGCAACTGATGGAACGCATGCGATCCGTGGATGCCCAGAGCTCCGTGGCCGGGGCGTCGACTGTGGCAGAACCGAAGGACCGTCATGACGAAGAGAGAGTTCCAAGTCGTTTGGTCGGAGTGATTCCGCCCTTCGCCGGATCCGAGGGGCCCTAAGTCGGCGATTCCCTTTAGTTTGAGATGAGTGGAGTGGTCCTGTAACGGTATTTGCTTGTTTTCTCAGCACAAAATAAAAGAGTATGAATAAAGCTATCTTTTCCTTCTTTGCTCTGGCTAGCGGAGTGGTGAAGGCGAGGTTGGGCTCCGCCGATTCGTGAGGGATCGATGCGGGGCGACAGGGAGACCTCCGGTCCGGAGTTGGGTCGAACCTACCGAGGCGTTTGGGGACGAGACCCGAGTGAGAACCCAGGTGCCGCCCCCATTGCCCGGTACCGGGTCGGAGTTGCCGAGGTATTTAACTTTTGACAAAAAGAGACTTCTTTTATACCAGACAGGGGGGGGGGGGGTCGCTGAAGCGGCCCTTTACACATGAATGTTTACAAAAGATTTAATTTACTTAAGCCATGCTAGAACCTAAGCTCGCTCTCCCAGGAATTTCTTTTGCCCTACCGCTGGGGGGAAGGGCCCCACAAGGTCCATACCCCACATGGCGAAGGGCGTAGGGCTCGCCAGGGATCGGAGGTTGGCTTGAGGAAGCCTTTTGATAGGGGAGAATCTTTGGCAGGGGCCGCACCTCTTGACTAAGTCTTGTGAGTCTTGGAGCATGGTGGGCCAATAGTACCCTTGATTCAGGGCCTTCCGGGCAAGTGTCCTACTCCCCATGTGGCATCCGCCGATCCCCTCGTGCAGGTCTTTGAGGGCGTAGCTGGCCTCGTCCCTGGCGAGGCAGCGGAGGTATGGTTTGCCGTCGGCCAAGGTGTACGAGCGTTTGAAGAGGATGTTATCGATCATGACGAACCTTTCAGCTCGGATTCTGATTCGTCTGGCCTCGGCTTTGTCTCCAGGAAGCTCGGCCCTGCTTAAGAATTTTCGGATGGGAGTGGTCCAGTCATCTGGGCTGGTCCCCTCTTGCACACACATCGCTTCCGGCTCTGGGCCACTGATGCTTGGCTTCAAGAGGACCTCGACGAGCACCGTTCGATCGAGACCCTCGAAGGAAGAAGAGGCAAGTTTGGATAGCACGTCGGCTTGGGCGTTCTGTTCCCTGGGGACTCTGACAACCGCAGCGCCGTCGAAGAACGCCAAGAGTCATCTGACTGCCGCCAAATACCTCATCATTCAGTCGTCACGGGCTTCGTACTCTCCGGTGATTTGATGGACCACGAGCTGAGAGTCGCTAAATGCCCGGATTCGCTTGGCACCGGCTCGGTGGGCGAGGGTCAATCCGGCGATCATGGCCTCGTATTCTGCCTCGTTGTTGGAGGCTGGAAAGTTGAGGCGCAGGGAGTATTGAAGTAGGAATTGGTCGGGGCCACGAAGGATGACGCCAGCCCCACTCCCCGTTTCGCATGACGAGCCGTCGACAAAGACCTCCCAGGTCGGATCCGACCCTTCTATGCCAGGCTGCTCGGAGACGGTGCACTCAGTTATGAACTCGGCAAGGGCCTGCCCTTTAATGGCCGCCCTTGGATGATAGCTGATGTCGAACTGGCTCAGCTCGATCGACCATTTGACTAATCGGCCGGAGTTTTCGGGCTTGTGGAGGACAGTCTTCAGTGGTTGGTCGGTCAGTACTTGGACAGAGTGGGCCTGGAAGTAAGGTCGAAGTTTTCGGGCTGCCATAACCAGGGCATAGGCCACCTTCTCTATCTTCGCGTATCTCGTCTCGGCCGGGTGCAGTACTTTGCTCACATAGTACAGTGGTTTTTGAACTCCTTCCTCCTCTCGGACGAGGACGGTGCTGAGGGTGCAGTCCGAGGCGGACAGGTAGAGCCAAAGCGGCTCGCCCGGCTCGGGCTTGCTGAGGAGAGGCGGGTTGGCGAGGTATTGTTTCAGCTGTTCGAAGGCTTCTTGTTGATGGGTACCCCACTCGAAGCCCCCTTTCCCGCACAAGGCTTTGAAGAAGGGGAGAGATTTCTCCCCTGACTTGGAGAGAAAACGGCCGATTGCAGCCAACCGACCTGTGAGCCTCTGAACCTCTTTGACATTCCGGGGCAGGGACATGTTAATGATGGCCTGTATTTTTTCGGGGTTTGCCTCAATACCGTGCTGGCTGACGATGAATCCTAAGAACTTCCCCGTGGAGACGCCGAAGGCGCATTTAGCCGGGTTGAGCCTCATGTTGTGGCGTCGGAGGACACCGAAGGCTTCCTCGAGGTCGGCGACGTGGTCTGGCCCAGCCCGGCTCTTGACAAGCATGTCGTCGACGTAAACTTCTACGTTGCGGCCGATCAGGTCCTTGAAGACTCTGTTGACAAGTCGCTGGTACGTGGCTCCGGCGTTTTTCAGCCCGAAAGGCATAACGCGGTAACAATAAAGACCTTGGTCGGTGACGAACGAGGTCTTGGAGATGTCTGGTGGAAACATCCGGATCTGATTGTACCCCGAGAACGCGTCCATGAAGGACAGCAGCTCGTGCCCTGAGGTCGCGTCTATTAAAGCGTCGATGCGCGGGAGGGGGAAAGGATCTTTCGGACATGCTTTGTTAAGGTCCGTGAAGTCAATGCAGATTCGCCAACCCCCTGTCGCTTTCTTCACCATGACGACATTGGCCAACCACTCGGGGTAGCTGACTTCCTGGATGAATCGAGCGGACAAGAGCTTGTCCACTTCTGTTTTTACAATTTGTTGCCTCTCCGGGGCGACTTTGCGCCTCTTTTGGACGATCGGTTTAGAGTCAGGGAGGACGCTCAGTCGGTGCATGATCAAGTCTTCGGAGATCCCGGGCATATCGGAGGGCTTCCAAGCGAAGAGATCAACGTTGCGGCGGACGCAAGCGATGATGCCCGTCTTCAGGTCTTCGGTGAGTGAGCGGCTCACCCGGAACCATTTTGACTCATCCTCGGTGTCGAATAGGACCTCCTCCAGTTCGTCAACGGGCTCGGGAGCGGGGCCGTCTCTCTCGGGTTCGAGTTCAACGGCGTTGAGGGGGAGTACGCCCCCTCCCCTGGTGGCAACGCAACACGACCGTGCTGCTTCGATGCTGCCTCGGACGATGCTGACCCCTTGGGGGGGGGGAATTTGAGTTTCAGATGGTGGGCCGAAGGTATCGCCTGGAGGGAGTTTAGCCCGGGCCGGCCGAGGATGGCGTTGTAGGCCGCCTTGACGTGGATGACCATGAAATCCAAGGACTCGGTTCTCTTGACAGGGGCTGATCCAACGGTGACGTCGAGGGTAATAATTCCCTCCACTACGACCGGGACGCCCGAAAATTTGAGCAACGTGCATCCTGCTGGTTTGAGTTTCCCTCTGGATAATCTGAGACTTTCGAAGGTTCTGAGGAAGAGAATATTTACCGAGTTGCCGTTGTCAACAAGGATTCGGCGAACCTCACAATTGGCCATGTGGAGGCTAACGACGAGGGCATCGCAGTGGGGTAGGTGAACTCCTTCGGGGTCCTCTCCTGAGAAGGAGACTGGCCGCGGTTGTAGCTCGGGAGAGGGGCTGTACTGAATAGCGTTCGTCTCCTGGGTGAAGGTTCTTTGGGAAGTATCGGATTCTCCCCCCACCGGCCCCCCGTGGATGTAGTGTAGGGTGAATGGCGTATCCATGGATACCTCGGATTCGGGATCCTGACCCTGGGTGCGGTTTGGGTTAGGGTTCGGGGTTGATAATCCCCGGTTCCTATCACCTTGCCGACCCCGTGGGCCGTCATCCCTGTGGGTCTGCCTCGGATGGTTCGGGGCCGGGTTGGAAGCGGCCCTTCCCCTGCTGTGGGTAATCTTGCGGTTGAGGATTACTCCCCGGAGGTCGGGCTAGGCTGGTCGGCCGACGCTCCTTTGGGACTCCCGAGGGGGAGCCTTGTGTTTCGACATGCGTGGCCTGGCTTTATCAGTGGGTGGGGGCGAGTCCCGTTGGTTGACGGAGGAAGCAGCCCCCTCGCCTTTGGAGGCCATGAGGGTTCGGCTGTCGAGGTCTTTTGAGGGTCTGGATCGGATCGGCTTCTGGAGCAGCTGTTCCCACAGACGGTGCCAACCTGATGCTGTTTATTTCTGGGAGACGTGTGGATGCACCAGGTGTGAGTTCGGACTCAATTTGTATTGAAGGAGAATGCCGCTCGTCTGCCGATCTTCGGTTGACCTTCTGGGACCTACGATGAGCTCGGAAAGATGTTGAAGGCTGGGCTCGGATCGGAAGGGTCGGATCCAAGGTCTTGTGTACCTGCAGACGGTCCTGAAACACCGGGGTTTATCCCGGCGGCGGACCCTCCGACGCTCTAGTCAGTCTCTGTGAGAGAGTAGCAATAACTAGGTATATTTAAGTGGCAAAAGATTCATTACCTCAAAAGGTGGGTGTGGGTCTAGTATTTATAGAGAATCCCAACCGGGTTTGGTTCCACTTGGGGGCCGGGTCTGGATCCGAAAGCCCGTGGGCCTGACGTGGCAGAAGGCCCAGGGGGTTTAGGACGGACGTGGCAATACCAGGAGTGGTATAGGGCTGACGTGGCGAAACCCTTGGCGGTATTTGGAGCTGACGTGGCCCATCGTGGGCCTCCTGTGCTTCTGGGGGGGATCGGAGGGCCTAGGCTGCGCCAGGTCATCCTTCTGCCCCGCCAGAGAGGGGGGACGGCCTGTGGGACTGTCCCGGATCGGACTCCGAGGGCTACTGAGGCTCGTCGGTACGAGGAGGCCAGTACCGTGAGGGCAAACACGAGGTTCGGCGCCGACCCTGAAGGGGTTCGGAGCCGAACCAGGTTGCTATCTTTACCTTTCTGAGTGGGAATTGTATTGGGCCCTGGTTGGGCCTCAGGCCATTTTTACCCTGTCACAATATGCAACATTGTTCAGAGTCAGTTCCTTTTCAGAAGTCATCTTCAAGATCACCTTGCCTTGGCCCTTATTTCTGAAGTAGCCAAGTTTCCCATAAACATTTTTTCCCCATTCTCTAATGGTTCGAAAGTAGAGAACATATTTCTGTTGGAGCACACATGTCAAGTAGCTCCAGTGTCAATCCACCATTCCTTCGGGTTTGAACCTAACATATTCAGCTCTGAGATCACAACTGAGAGGTTGATATCGTAAACTTCTTGAGCAATCCCTTGACTCAAGTTTCCTTCTCTGTTCCTGTTTTTCTTGGAAAGTCTGCATTCAGTGGATTTGTAACCTATTTTGTCACAATTGAAGCACTTGCCTTAAAACTTCGGCTTCTTAGAGATTCCTCCCTTAGGCCCCAACTTGGGACCCTTGTTGTTGTGCTTGTTGGAATGTTGTTTATGTTCCATTACATTTGCCTTGGCTGCATGACTGACGAGTCCAACCTTTTCAGAACCTCTATTGTCTTCTTCAATACGAAGCCTGACAATGAGATCTTCAATGCCCATTTCTTTTCGCTTATGCTTTAGGTAATTCTTAAAGTCTTTCCAACCTTGTGGTAATTTTTCAGTTATACATGCTACTTGGAAACTTTCACTTAAGTTCATACCTTCAACATGAATCTCATGCAAGATCAGTTGTAGTTCTTGAACTTGATTGATCACTGTTTTAGAATCTACCATTTTATAGTCTAGGAAGCGGCCCACAATGAATTTCTTGGCGCCGACATCCTCAGTTTTATACTTATGGTCTAGCGATTTCCAAAGTTCTTTAGCTGTTCTTTTGACAATGTACACATTATACAAAGAATTGGCTAATCCGTTCATTATGAAATTCCTACACAAGTAACCAGCGCTTTTTCAAGTATCCACAGCGGTAATGACTTGGTTATCTTGCTCATCTTTCTTAAGATTTGGAGCTCCTTCGTTCAAGGTCAGATAGAACATCATCTTCCATTGCCACCTCTTGAAGTTATGCCCGTAGGTACAACAGTTGGCATTGGCACTCGTGCCGCAGCAGCAGTCGGCTGCCTTTGAATGCCTTCAGTGTAACGGCAGACAAAACTTTCAATTCTGCATTGAAACGGCAGGCAAATCCATTTTTGCATTCAAAAGAAAAATCAATCGGGTCCGGCATTCGTGCGGGCGCTCCGTTGCCACCTTTTGAAGTTATGCCCGCAGGTACAACGGTTGGCATTGGCACTCGTGCCGTAGCAGCAGTCGGCTGCCTTTGAATGCCTTCAGTGTAACGGCAGACAAAACTTTCAATTCTGCATTGAAACGGCAGGCAGATCCGTTTTTGCATTCAAAAGAAAAATCAATCGGGTCCGGCATTCGTATAACGGCAGACAAAACTTTCAATTCTGCATTGAAACGGCAGGCAGATCCGTTTTTGCATTCAAAAGAAAAATCAATCTGGTCCGACATTCGTGCGGGCACACACAAGTCGCATACAGTCCGGTCCGAGATTTGCACCCCCACTGCGCACGCGAGAGAGCCTCTCTTCTTGCTATCTTACAATGCTTAGAAGGAGGTTACTATATATCCTCTTCTATTTCCTTTGATTTTTCCGATGTGGAACTACGTTCCCTTAACCCATTTTTAAGAATGAAAACGTCTCACTTTGAAAAACAATTTCTCATTCACCCCTTAACCGTTTTTAGCAAACAAATATATGATTTTGATCTACTCACGAATGAGAATACAAATCAATCAAGATCTCTCAATAATTCATGGAGGATCTTACTCAAAAAATTGCTCAAAAATCGGTTCGTAAATGGTGTATAAAATACCTATTTTCTAACATCGACTTCATACACTAAGAAATTGAGCACAAAGAAGTTTAGATTATAACAGTTAAGAGCAATAAAATATATATCTAACACGTGTAGATTGACTTCACACATTTTTTATTGCTTAATTCCCAAAACTGATATTTGAAGCATATAAAACATAGATGCAGTTGAGAAATTCAAATTAATTTTGGTACACTTATAAAACAAAATAACCTAATTTGCATCCTTTGGTACAATATATGAAGTACTATAGGTTAGCTTGATTTCCTTGTACTTTGCCTCGATCCAATCCTAAGATCTAAAGCTTAGAACCTCTGAAGTGTGTAGTGACTCGAATTTTGATGTTGTTCAAATCCTTGACCAATGAGAAGAAATCAATTTTGCCTTTGTGTTGCGAAGATGATGCTTTTGGCCGAATACGTTCATTGAGCACCCCCTCCCCTATGGAGATCTTAAGAAAAATTGTCTAAGGCAGGATGTGTTGCCATCTGAGAAAGACGAGATTTTTTATTTTTTTTTAAGAAAAAGGTGGAGTATGGCTGCCCTGTTTCATTAATCAGAAGTTAATAAAATATACTCAGAGTACTAAGCAAAGTACAAGGTCCTACAATACATACAAATAAAATATACTTCCTCCCTAACATGGGAGAGAGACAAAAGTGATAGAACACATCATCAGAAGTACAACACATCCATCAGAAGTACAACACATCATCTAAACTCCCCCCAACAAAACTCTGGGGTGGTGGGGATCAATAAACAGTAAAGGGTTGTACTAGAATAACCACCTCGTCTCTCAGTGTAGTGTCAACCCAATCTCCACTTCATCGTCGTCATACTCCTCTGCTTGGAACACACTGGCGATCCTCACTCGGGGACATGTAGCAGTGGCAGTAGCCCAAAAAGATATAAGATGCATAAAGACGAGTTGAGAACACCGACACTTCTCTGAGCTACAATTCAATAGGTTTGAACTTAGAATGTGCTTGGATGAATGTAAAATATTGTAAATACGTAGAATACAAGTTTTTATGCTTATTTTTGTTGCCATCAGAGAAAGACGAGTTGAGGACACCGACACTTCTCTGAGCTACAATTCAATAGGTTGGAACTTAGAAGGTGCTTGGATGAATGTAAATACGTGGAATACAAGTTTTTATGCTTATTTTTGTGTGTGGAAAGAACAGAAAAAATGGAGGAATTTTTTTTGATCATATGACATGACATTCTTTTATTTCAATGTTTTCTCCTAAAAAATACCGAATACACGGAATACAGAAAAAAACTCAAGGAAACTTATTTAATACATTTTTAATTATTATTATTTATTTTATTGTCTATACTATTTACTTTCTTAACTTTTTAAACCAACTTTTCTTCCTTCCAAACAATATTATTTTAGAAAATATTTTTTCACTAAAGCAATCTAACAACATTTATGAAAATATATTTTCCTACCAAAAATTTTAAATAAAGATTTTCTATGTATTTATACATTACATCAATCCAAAGGAATTGATGGTGAAGGACAAACAATAGTAAGGTTGGGAATCCAATCACTCACCTTTCTGTAGCTGTAGACAATAAATATTTACAACACAGAAATAAAATAACATGTTAGATAAAACAAACAGAGAGAAAAAAATACAATGTACATACATATCTCTATTGTTAATGAAGTTTACAATATAATTGATTTGTGCCGCTTATTTCTCAATGATTTTCTTTTTCTCTCTTCTTTCTCCGATTTCTATGACGGCTCATCATGCATATTTATTGGAAAATTTCAAAAACCCTAATTAGCCTTAGTGAACCCAAAATTATAGAAATACCTCTAGAAAGTACCTAAAAACTCATAAAGTTTAGAATTTCTTGAATTGGAGAGCTGATGATCTTCAACGGGGTCACATCTTAGAGCTTCAGATTACACTCGACCATCTAAGAGGTAACAGTCAGGCCCGGCCCTCTCTGGAGGCAACCGATGCATTTGCATCAGGCTTCCAAAATCACCAAAAAAAAGGAGCCCCGTTTTCAGAAAAGGAAAAAATATTATATTAACTTCAGGCCTCTAAAATTCATGAATCGTTTTATTTTTTTCATGATTTTATATTAGCTTCAGGCCCCTAAAATCCATGATTTCTCATGTATACTTTTTTATTTTTATTCTAATACATGAATCAATTTTTTTTGTTGATAAATGTAGGGCCCCTTTTTGAGAGTGAAACCATGTTAATTCATCTTCATTTGTTGCCCCTAAAATCCCAGGGAGCCCTAAAAAACTTCAGGCCCCTTCAAATTTTTTTTTTTTTGCTTCAGATCCCTAAAATCCTAGGGCCGCCCCTGGTAACAGTGCGGTTTCTTTTTAACTTTCAAGGAGTAATCTCAACATTTTTGTTGACTTAAGGATGACATCTTACAAATAATTTATTTAAGTCATAAATGTCGTGCAAAGGTTCGAGAGATTTTTTTCTGTGTAGCCCCATACACACACCCACATTAACCCCATAATAATTAGGGATTTTATGGTTCAAGCAAGATTCAAACTCATGACCTCACACTAACTAGCGAAGAGGCTTATCAGTAAACCACATTGACAATTGACACTTGATGTTCGAGAGAGTTTAAATTCAATGAATGAGCAGTCCAACTTTTCAGCCCACGGATTTCGAGTTTTGAGAGAGATTGTAATGATTTTTCTCACACGAGTTTTTGGTGCATAAATTTTGAAGGTTCACAAAAATGTTAAAAGACCATGTATTGGACTGTGGCTGAATTAAAAATTGGCTTCTTCTTTCACTCCTTACAAAGAAATTATGATACATATATCTTTTTCTTTGTCCAATTTATGGCCACTTAGTTACTCTGTAAGGATTATTGTACAAAGCGAAAAAAAAACATATTCTGATATTCATTATTGTAAAGAATTGGTTTATCTGTGTAATGACCAAAAAAGAAAAGATGGGTTTGTTGATATTGGCCCAAAAGTAGGGTGGATTAAGTGAAATCTAGCCTTTAAATTATTGTGATAGGGAGTAGGAAGAATTTACTGAATTATTCATGCTGCTTCTGTGAACAAATAGCTATTGAATGGTAAGAAAGCATACATTTTTCATCAATTTCTTGTTTAGAATGCGAAGAAAGTTTACTTTCAACATTATTCTGTCACAACTTTGCTTCTTTTCTATTTTAATAGTTTTTCTCTTTTCTTGGTAGGTAAATTTGAGGTCGCTTCAGCATGTTCAGTGTGTGTTCTTTGCTTTTGTTTGGCTACCATCAGCTGGAATCGGCTTGTTCTACTTGTGTGTTTTGCTGGCCAATTAGGCTCCTGCGTATCTTTGCTGGTTGATCTTTGTGCTCTTTGCCTTTCTTTTCAGGTGGGGCTCAGGTCGTCGCTCTGCCTTTGAGGTCTTCTTCTTCTTCTGGTAGCCCAGCCTTGTTGTGTTTCGTCTCGCTTAGCTTTCTGTGGTTGTTGGCTTTGGGCGCCGATGCTGGTGGCTGTTTTGTGCATCTGTTATGCTCTTTCTTTGTTGTTTGTGTGATGTTGTAACTGTCTTATTTACTAGTCGGTTATGTGTTTCTTCATGCCTTTTATATTGAGCACCTTGTACTACATCTTGTATTACTCCTCTAATTATTGTACTGTTTTGATTTAATATATTTTTGTTCGGGCTAGAGTCTTCGACTCTAGCCTTTTCATCAAAAAAAGAGTTATCTTTTTTCTCCTTTTTTTTCAATCATGGCTTGAACTAAACTTATGTGCAGCCTCACCTAGGAATGCAACCGATAGGGAGATGGTTGTAACGCCCCGAATCCCAAATACACTGAATTCGAGATGTTCTACAGGATCTTTTCACTTTCTTTAGTACACTTTTACAGGGAAAATTAAAACTTTTCATCATACATCAGAGATTACATCATAATTACATCTTTCTTTTGCACAGCGGAAGTAAAATTTACAACAATTGAATTAAAATACAACAGCTTGATATAATCTTTAAGCATCCAATCCTCTTTAATCTTTAGCATAACATTTACCTGCATATCAGACTGTGGGTACGTCAATTTATTCAACCGACGAACATTATACACGGCTATCCTCTCTATGCCGGAAATAGTATAACTTAACTTTTCATATTTAGCAAACACAAACTTGTCACATTCAAACTAAAGGGACTACCCTATTGATGTCGTGTTGTGATTGTGCACTTAATCCTTAATGCATCTATTAATGTTACATGACACTAATGCACACTTGTTCGGATTCTATGCATCCCATACTACATAGGTCCGAGGGCAAGCCCTTATTCGTTCTTCATCTTTATAGGGTTCAATCCCCCGTTATGGCTTAGTCTACTACTGTAACTACGGTAGTGTCTTAGATGTCCTATGATCTATGAGCCCATGTCCAGACAGCCTGGAGGGGAATCCCACGCACTGTCACGACGCATCGAGCAGGCAACCTATGGACAATTCAGCCTCCGCCATGGAACAATGGCACCATCCATAGCCACTCGAACATCCCACGAGCATCGCCACCGGGACGATAATTCTGGAGTAGCGTCCACGCCATGTCTTGACGCATCAAGCAGGCAGCTTGTGGATCGCTCTCACACCGCTATCCGATGGCCCACATACCCATGTTTTTCTTCTACTTTCATCGCGCCTCCACTATGTACTAATCCTTAGTTTTATAAAAATCATGAACAAAATAATCTCTAGAGTTAGCCTCTCCATCAACCGGACTTATTCATTTGTTTCATCATGACCAACCTTGGTCTAATTTCATCTCAATTCATTTTCTTTTTCAATGCCGGGGAGACTTAGCTACTCTAGTTCGAATTTCATTTCACAATCTTCAACTTGAGTACTTACAACTCATAAGATTCATATTCATAGCCAAACAAATTTCTTTTTCTTTTCATCAACATGATTTTAATTCCATAATCATACATGAACTCATGCACTTCATAATTTCACATTTGAAATTCATATTACTAATAAACATTCATGCTTCATATTTTGCACAATATTCTCAGGTGAGAATTAATAATATCATGTCACACAACAAGGTTCTTTTTGCCAATTGCTTTCTAATAAATCCATTTCAATTTATCTTTATAAACTATAATTTTCATAAGTGTGTATCTTAGAACCATAGCTCTAATTGTGCCTTTTGTTCACAAACCATATTGTATTTCCTTCAAATAATACCCAACTCAATTTCATAAAATTCCTTGCATGTTTATGAGAATTACCATATTTTTTCCACATTTTTTGGACATCACAAACTCACAAAAAAAATATTTTTTAATAAGTGCCGAAGGGAGGAATCGAACCCAGGCACAACGGGAAACAAGCCAAGAGCACCCGCCAACCGGCCAAGCTGTGCTAGCGGTATGAAAGGGGGTCAAATAGTATATATGGTGTACAGACCGATAGTTATAAGTTCTCAAAACTGTAGAAAAATATTGTAATCACTGGGGCTCGAACCGCTCGACCCAGAGAAGCCACACGCCGACGCTGACCGCCTGAGCTACTAGCTCAGGTTGTCCAAGTATTGGTTTAAAGTCTAAATAAATTATTTTGATACTGTGGTTAAAACAACTCGATGTTCAACTACACTTAGTCTCATATGGCTTTTATGAAAGGTACTGAAAAATTTCAGATTATCTTTCTCTTACATGATCTTCATGTCAGTAAGATTAAAATAATTTTTGCATAAATAAAAGTATATTTTTCACACAAAATCATGAATTGTTAATCACAAATCATTATATTCTTTATTTTCGACATTGGTTACAATTAGTCCCCAAGTCTCTTCCATCCCAAAATTATTGTGCATTTTTGCTGATATTAATCTTTCCTCTAACATACACAAATCTACTTCTTTTTAATTTACCCATCCTCACAATAATTAAGGAGGTCTCTTCACAAATTAGCACTAACAAGATATGGGTTTTCTTTTTCATACAATTAGTGATAGCAAAAAGTGTTTCCTTTAATTTAACATATACTTCTAGTTCAATCAAGTGCATCACAAAAATATGTAGTCATTTATCAATTATTAGGTTCACATATCACCATACAAGAAAGTTGCTCCTTTAAGAAGCGTGCTCTTTCTTAATCAATTTGCATGTTTCATCTTTTCCAATTAAACTAGCATTCTCAAACATCAATACTAACGTCATCCATTTATTCTAATGAGCAAGAAGAGATTTTATCTACAACTCAATTAACATTAATAAGCACATGCAATTGTTTATTAACATGCTAATCAAGTTGTGAACTAACTTTCCCAAAAATGTATTTTACTAACATTTTCCATAGATTATTTCTAATTAAGAACAAAGATAATCAACTCACTTTGTAATCACATTCTTATGGCATACAATCCCACATAATTCACATATCAATAATTCAATCAACTAGAGATTATTTATTCAATTAAAGGTGCATTCTTCTTAATCATTTTTCATGCAATTTGCTAATGAGATCTAGCATACACTCCTATATTAGAAATATGAAATATTTTACCCACCTTGAATGGAGAGAACTAAACAACACAAGCCTTGCAAATGAAAGCACCTCCTCCTAGCCAAAGCGCGCACAAGCTCCAAGCCTCCTAGCCAAAGCCGAATGCTTCCTAGCACAACCGAATGCTCCCCCTTTGTGATGGTCGGCCACTCCAAGCAAGCAAAACCCACACAACTCTCTATCTTTTTATAACTCACACTATTACAACAATAATACTATAGCTTGGAAATATAATTTGCATATCAAAATAGCCATGAGAGGGGGGGTATTTATACTAGAGAATAGGTGAAATGGAGGGCCAAGATTGAGTGGTTGGTTGTAGAATGAAGGGCCTAGATCAAAGTAGGAGTTATGCAAACTACCCACTTCCATGAAACTACCACCATGATCACCATGATCAATTTTGAAAATCCCTCCAAAAGAATGTAACCCGGCCTAGAAAAGAGGGTGTGCATTGCACGTGTACGTGTAGTGCACGTGCATGCAACTAGGCCAAATTTGTACCTTTTTAATTTGTATAAAAATAAATTAGTTAAAAAAAGTCTTCTACATGACAAGTTTAATTAAAAGAGATTAATTCATGGGCTTTCTTTTTGGGCCAAAATAGTTTATAAAAATAAATAAAATAAAATACATTTGGGCTTTTAAGAAAAGACCTTTTTAATTAAATCAAAATAAGGCTTTAAAGAAAGGCTTTTTGTACAAAATAATTTGAGAACAAATTTATATATATTTATACACATCATAATAAAAATAATTCAACCCAAAATATTGCACGTGCACACTACGTGCAAAATAAATAATTTTCCATTAATTGAAAAATCAGGGTATTACAATGGTACTTCCCACCTGAGGTTGATTACAGGCTCTCCTTGCTTTCCCCAGATGCGAAGAAAGGCCTAGTCGTATGGGTTATTGAAGCAAAGGTTAAAGTTTATTCATAATCACATAAGTTCACTTGCAAAAAGAAATCTTCTTTTAACTTAGTTTTTTTGACTGTTAACCTACAATCTTAATTAAAGGTTCTGTACAAGGCTGAGCTGCAATTTCTTGCATTGCTTCCAACACTTAGCCCAAAAGTTGAGGTTGTTGCAAAATGTGGCAACTGGTGAGCTATCTTCTCACTTTGTTCAGTGGCGTACTCAAATAGTAATACATATATAACAAATGGCTTTTCTATTATGTTTCATTTTTTTCAGGAGAAAGTTTGTTTGGAAGCCTTTGAGAGAAATAGCTGGTCTTCCATCAGCTGGAGAATGGAAATCTTCTTCTTCTTCTTTTTTAAGCTCTGTTATTTTTATTGGCAATAATTGGTGACTTTACTGCTATCAGTCAATTTACCTATGTATCTATATGGGCTTCCATTGCCTATGTATCTATATGCGCTTTTTTTACATCTCTACTACTATAATGGGAGAAGGTCTTAATGTAATTTGTCCATATCCGAACCCGTTCAACGCACATTTAATTAAACTCTACAATATCAACCAATGAAATACGTCCAGTACACGTTCAAATTTATTACTCTCTCCCTATCTCTCAAAAAAACCAAAAACCCTACCTTCATGATCTCCCTCTCTCTTTGCACCTGCCCCGTGAGAGAAGGATCATGAACAGTGAATGTCAGTCTATTATTTTACGTGTTCTGCACGTGCTTCTCCCATTATAATATAGATAAATAGAATATAAAAAAATATTGTTCAGACGTGCATTGCACGTGTATTTACTAGTGTAAAGAATTCATAATTGTAAAAATGCATTTGTTAGAAATGGAACCCAATTTACCTCCCAAGAATAACTTGAATGTCTATTCTAACCTATAGAATTCAGTACCACATTATATCAGTGTGTTTCCTGTGAAAACATAGTGCATGCCCATACAATAACAACAACGTATTTTTCCCAACTAGTTGGGATCGGCTACATGAATCCTGATTTTTCATTCTGCTCGATTTAGCACAATATCTTCAGTAAGGCAACAAGTTATCATATCTTTTTGCTCACTGTTTCCACCCAAGTAAGTTTATGTCTTCCCCTACCCTTAACTCTACCCTCAATACTTATCAAATCACTCTTTTTAATGGGGGTACTACTAGGTTTACGTGTGACATGTCCAAATCACCGGAGGTAATTCTCTCTTAATTTCTCTCGGATAGGAACTACCTTTACTATGTTTCGTATAAGCTCGTTTCTAATTCTACCGTTTCTGATTTTACCACACAAATCAGAGTAGCATGCCCGTGTCTTCTGGAAATGCGAGGGGACCGGAGCTCCTTAATATCTGAGAGCTTATAAAGATCTCTCAAAACTTTGAGAAGATAATCAAGGATGTAGGATATCCAATGGTCCCTACGATGCCATAATTTTGGTCTCCTTATCATTATCTCTCCAAATTCTCTTTCATCTTTCTTTTTTGAGAAATAAAAGTGACATCGTCACCACTTCATTAATCAATAATTAACGAAACAAGTAGTACAAATAGAATATATATATGTGTTTCTAAAATGGTACAGTGGGAACAATTATAAAGCTAAGTCTATATTTCTAACTAGTCCCTCCCCTAGCTAAACTTGTAGGCAAGACATCTGCAACATGTTCTCCCACCTTACCCTCGCAGATGTACTTCGAATTCCAAAAAAATATAATTTGAAATTCAAAATCCATCCACATAACTCTCCACCTCAGAAACTCCCTCCACATTCCCCTAAACATCCACCCTGTCAACAACCTCAGCCACCATCTCATGCTGGCATGCTAATTCCTCTTTCTATGACGTTGCCATCGTGTATCCGCCAAACCAACCCCACCGCAACACCATCTTTCGATTGCGTCAAATCCAGCCCTCCACAGTAGCCGTTGCTATCAACTGACATGTCGATGTTGCTGACGAACATCTCCGCCAATGAACAACACTGCCTATCAAATATTACGCTTGCACTCGCCAAACACTCCACGCTTGTAATTTGAATTTCAAATAAACATTTAATTCGAAATTCGTATTACAACAAGATAATCTCTCCATAATCCCCATTCTATAATTTGAGTTTCAAAAAGCTACAATGAAATTTAATTGAGTTCATATCCCACACATTCCAAATCAACTTTGAGTTTGAATTTCAAAATTCTAAATTGAAATTCAAAAATCAACGTCAAGTACACCCTCCCTCACCGCCTATCCCCCACATGTCATCTCGTTAATTGTAAATTGTATTTCAAACCAAATCTAGTTTGAAATTCAAATTATAAAAGCATAAACTCCCCACACTTCCCACCTGGTATTTGAATTTAAAAATATATATTGAATTCGAAATTCAAAGAAATTTCCCCCTCCTCACTCTCGCTTCGAAACCCAATTCCGGAATTCGAAATTCAAAAAAGAAATTCAAATTTCAAGTTTGGAAATCAAATATCAAATCTGATTTTGATAATCCCACCCCAGCTCCTCTTCTCCCCTCCGACCGACTTCCCGGCCACTGTCGCTCTCCGACGCACGACCCCTCCTCTTGGTGTGCCCGTCATGCATGTCCGCCATTCCAATCCAGCCACAAAAGTGCCATTAATAGATGGCAACCACCCTACAAACACATCTCCTTCGTCGTCCTTGCCTCCAGCTCCGGTGATCCCCATCTTGGCAACACCGAGACGAACCTCCTCGACACGGCGATGCTCTCTGCGTTCTCCGTCGAGCCAAGTCCAAATCTATACCCCATCGAGCCAAATCCTAGTTGGATCTTGGCAAGAAAAAAAACCCAAAACTCCGGCAAGACATAACCACAATGCCACTTCGATGAGCCCTAGGTAGTGACTCGATGTGCTCCACCCCGACAATTCAAACCCCTAGTAGGCTCCCTGTAGCACCCTGAATTCCTAACATAGGAACTCGTGACACACTCTAGGATCTTTTTTCAAATGAGTCACACAAAAAAAAAATCACAGGAAATTAAAAACTTTTATTACATCAAATAGTTATTACAATGTCCAATGATTATAACAAATTACAACAACTTGATACATCATGAATATACAATGAATTAGACAGTAAACTTTCACTTGGATGCTTCCCCTTGCTTGTGTTTTCCCGCGCTTCCAAATCTACAATCCTGCAACTGAAGAGTGGGCACGTCAGTTGAATACAACTGACGCAATACTATATACGGATATCATCTCTATGCCATAATACAGCGATTCCAAACATCCACAAATACAAATATTTGATGCAAAGAAAATGGTGATATAAAATAAGTGTCGGTGTATGTCATGGCCTAATCTAATGCACACATGCTCCTAAAGCTAATACACGCTTGATTAAAAGATATGCATCTCATACTACACATCCCCCAACCAAACGATGTTCTTCAGTTTATTGGGGTTCGATCCCCCGCCACGCAACCTATCTTGTGCTCTATCCTGTCTCGATCATTAGCTATGAAGAGGTTGCAGTCACCGCGGTCACTGCAGTCAATAGCGGTGTCGGGTAGCCTCCTTTTGTTTCCCACTACGCACGGTAGTAGTCGTACGGTTTCTCTTTTCCGTCGCTACAGTTATAATATTATTATTGTCATGATCCCTCCTTCCGGACCTCTTCAAAAATTGTAATACGGGCATAAGGCCTCACAGTACCCCCGCTAGCCAAGGATATTAGAATTCAACATACGACACTTCACTCTAAGTCTCCGCCCGCGTTGAACAACATAGGACTTGGAGGGCTCCGAGGGTTTCCCCTCTTCTCCGCTAGCTCCTATCCTTACACTAAGTCGAACTTGCAGTCGAGACGTCATTATCCCGCCAATCCTCATCAAAAGTTGTTACAGGCATAAAGGTAATTTTGCGCTAACCACGCGTGCCGAGAGTCACAGAGCCTTACTCTTACTCAGAGCCTTGTTCGGCGCTCCTTGCCTGCATTAAACGGAACTTAGGACTTGGCCAGGCGTGAAGACACCATGCATCTCCCTGACAGGCGAACACAAAACCCACTAGTGCCTGTCCTTACACATACGGTGACTCGACCTACCCTAAGTCACAGGCTGTACTAGTATAATCCACCATTAGGGCCCCAACTATAGAATTGAGTGGAAGTTATCACTATTCTGAGTTATCATTATTTAATTATGTTTTACCCGATTCTAATGACTCTAATTAAAGTTATAAACCACTTTATTAATCCATACTTAGTAACATTAGGCGATCTAGATCTATAACCATGACTCGACCTATCCTAGGTCACATTTGGGTTGTTGAATTAAGGGTTTGGGTCATGGACTAACCCTATTCAAATTGTCCACATTACAGTTATTAGCTTACTAGGCGATCTAGTTCTACCTGACTAGCCCAATTAGTTAGGCAATCTATCAACTAGCCTCATGTGGGGTTTGTGGATCCAATACACGATAATGGGGTTGGAGAAGTCAGATGAGAGGAGAGTCAAAGTGGGAGCAAGAGGTCAGAAGTGGTTTGAAGTTACAGGCAGAGTTGCGATTGACCGCGCTCCAGGCAAGTGTATGGTCGATCGCGCAGTACATCGACCGTCCCGCTGTCTGATTCAATTTTGTAACTTGAAGAGGCAACCGGTAGACCGTGCAGTCGACCGACTTGCTCTCTGTTGGACTTCGTGCAGTCAAAGGAAAGAACCGTTCGACCGTTATGATGTTGCGGTCGACCGTCCCGATGCTGATTGATGAGCGGCTGAGATTAAAGTTGTGGAATCCTATATATATTGTATTGTGTACGATTTTAGGGTTAAGTAAAAAGAAAATAGAGATCTACCAGCCGTCATTAAGAGAGATGGAGATAGAGAGAAACCCTACCCCTTGGTGGTGAGTTCTTGAGAGATTTGTAAACCTAATCTTTATATTTCTAGTGGAAATCGCAGGAGTGCTTCTGTGCGGGGAAGTAGCCATTGTTTTGGGTGAACCTAAAAAAAATATCGTGTATTCTTGTTTTTTGCCTTTTGGTTGTTCTTTATTATCTTGTTTTGATTCTATAGTTTTTGCATCTCGTCGTCGTTGTTGAGTTTATTCCGCAGTTAGAATTTAACACCTCACACCTAACTTAGATGTCACAACTAGATATTTTATAACCACTAGTTAAGTTCTAGTTGTAGGTACCTTTTATTCAACCTAACCCATACTTTCTTGAACTTAACCCGACCCACCCTAGGGTCTAAACTTGGCTCTCAAGCCCAACCCACAACATGGGGCCACGAAAACTAGTGAATCGACCACGTCGATCACCACCGCCCGTCACGTCTGGAGTCGCACGCCACCTCGGTCCAAAACAAATCACTGCTCCCACTAACCATCGCGCTCCATGTCCTCTCAACAAGTGGTAGCTCCTACGATGCTGGATACCCTCCTTAAACGACAAGCACGTCGGCGTCCGAGTCGTCGCTCCAACACGTTCGGGGTCTCGGTTTCCTATCTACCCACCACAAAATCTATCCATACGGACCTAGTCCTAGGGTCTCAACATTCTATCAAGATGACCCTAAAATTTATTCATAGTGTAAATCCCAAATTGAGGCATCATGAATGGGGGAAACCCATCCCAATCCCAACAACAATCACGCATCCACATATCCCAACTCTATTTTAGTCCATCACTAAAGACTAAGAAATAACCATGCCATGGATAAGATGACCTAAATTGGTCTACAATTATTACATATCGGTGCCCAAGCAAAATATGGCTTATAAATAACATCTACAACACTCAATTAGTCATACAAGGCTCAATCACATCAATGTCACTTCAAACAGTAAACTTAGGTTCGGGTCTGACAGAACCAATACATAATAAAGATCATATAAAATAGCACCATGCACCAAATTTTACATTCTCAGGCTTTCTGGAAAGCTCTAGGTATGCTCTACAACTTCCTAGTTGAACACTTTCAAAAATTTGTACGTTAACATGCTCAGAATCTTGGTTCTTTAACATGCAGCAAAATCATTTCTAGAACAGAGCACTTTGTGTACAGTGTTAAAGAAAATTACCTTATATATATCAAATGATAGTGGAATTACATGAAATTTAGGAATCAAATACATAACATACATTCACAACACATATCCAAAATTCAAGTCTTTTCATAAAGTAGATCTTGAGTTATGCCTTTTTATTTATCACCCAAAACAAAGCAGTCAACAACAACAGTTCTGTTTATCATATTGACTAGCTGAGTTTGCATGATTTAATTTCCATAGCTACAGTGGTCCAAAATTCATTGAAATTTGAAACTAAAGCTTTAGACAAGTCATTCCCATGAGTACACACTGATTTCCAAGTATTTTAATCTACAACAGTAACATGCAGCAAAATCTGTTCTGTTTTCGACAAACATGCAAGTTCGTATTTTTATTAATTAGCAGGAAAAATAAAAAAAAAATCTAGAAAAATTACAGAAGGTGTACGACACATGTATGATCATCCCATAAAAAATTCAGACCAAAATATCAAGTAGTGTTCATGCTATTAACAGGAAAAAATTCTGCTTTTAACAGTGTTACTATTTTGGTTTCTTTTAGCATGTATATAGCCATCAGACTTCTAATCTTTTGCATGCAATCAGTTTTAGACATTATACCCGAAACTCGGGTTCAACCCGGACCCGACATTGGACTGAAACCGACCCGGCCTATCCTGATCCGGGTCCGGGTCCTAAAATGGGACCCGTTGTACTTTCGGGTTCGGGTCTGGGTGCGCTCAAAAGAGACCCGACCCGGACTCGGACCTGTTATAAAAAAAAACCAAAAAATCAAAATAAAAATAAATATTCTATCCTCATCCCTCCTCTCCTTCCTCCTCAATTCTAAATCTTCCTCTTCCAAACTCAAAACTCATGCCTTTTTCTTCTCTCCTCTATTCTAAATCCTTCACTCGCCACCCACACTCTGCTCTTACCCGAACGGGTAGGAATATTTTAATAGGACCCGAAATCGGAACCGGACCCGGTCCTCACGGGTCCGGGTCCAATTTTTGGACCCGTAGGGAACCGGGTCCGGTTCTGGGTAGTGAAGGACCCGACCTGACCTGACCCGATACCAATGCTACGAGGAAGTCCTCCCTCAAGGAGGCTGAGGAGGACGAGGGAGTCCTCCCCCCTCCTTGATCGGGTTCTGTTCTCCTTCTCCCCTTTCTTTTTTTTTATTCTTTTTTTTAGAGCTTCTCTTTCTAGAAATTCTAGACAGAGAAATCCTCTTGACACAATAAAAAATTTTAAAAAAATTCTTTCATCTTACTTCCTTATTACCAAACACATTTCTAGAACTCTCTCATGTTCCGTTGATAATATGTCATTTTTAATTCAATTTTTTCTTTGGTTCGTCATTTCTCTCCTTCTTTCTTTCAAAAAGTTAAATTTGGGGATAGAGTGGATTTACGGATAAATTTGAAAAACCCGTCTGAAGTATACATTTTCTGCAGAAATTCGTTCCAAACTTTTTTTGCGCCAACTGAAGTATTTGTCTCCTCTAAAGTATGTTTTGCAAAAACCCCACTCCGTTGGGGTTAGGGTTTTGGATGTTTTTGTTATAAAACCACAAATAAATTTTCTGTTTGTATTAGATAATCTCATTCAGCTTTGCAAATTAGTTCAAAAAATATCATATATTTTTCTCTTTTTTGTCCAAAAACCTCCAAAACCCTAACCCTAACAGAGTGAGTTTTTTGTAAAACATACTTCAGACGGTTTTTTGCTCAAAAAAAGTTTGATGTGATTTTCTACATAATGGGTATACTTCAGATTTTTTTCCTTCTTGCAATTCAGCCGTGTAGTTACAACTAGGATACATACATACATACATACCCAAAAAATTTAGAAAAGAGATGGGGGTGAGTCAATTTTGCATGTGTATCCAGGCTTGAATCCTGTATCATTATATGTCATGCCCCATTTTCCAAAACACGGGAATACGGGCGCATGACTTAGGCCTAGAGAATGGTGCAAATACACCATTCATAAGCTGTACAAGTAACTCAACAACAAGATAACAAAATAAACCACGCAAGCATGTAAAATCACAACATGATAATGAAAGTTCATAACATCGTCCATAACATAACCAACCACTGGGAAATACAAATAATTACGGGTCAAACAATTCCGGATTACAATAAAGAGTTACATGAAATAAAACATAAACTAAAGATAACATGATAAACAACAAGGCTAAAACACTTAATCAGCAACGTCTTCTAGTAACTCTCCATTCGGACCTGCAATTACATTATTACAAAAAGAAAAGAAAAGAAAACAAGAAGACGCCCGTTAATACAAGTCACGGGCCGCAAGTGGTACAAGTTAAGGAACATGTACAAAACTAAACAAAAGAAAAACATGAAAAGAGCAAGGAATCGAGAGTCATTAAATAGGGAAAATGCAATATGTAAACATGATTATGAATAAGGCACTATGGAACAAGTAGCATGTAAACAAATAATCAAGTAAACAAATATCAAGTCAACATGAACATGTAACATGTAATTGGATCATGCAAGTGCACGTGTTAATCTTATGTCTTTTATTTAATTCTATCTCGGTAGCACTTCATGCATCCATACTTTTACTACATGGTTGCTACATACAATCAGTTTCGTTTAGATTTAGTGGTGAATTCTATAGGTCACGTACTGGAGAAAAACATATCAATTGTATCTTGTATCAAGATACGTGCAAACATATAACGTGAAACATATCGAGTCAAACATAGTGTAAACATGTAGCGTGAAACATATAAACATATAATTTGCAAACTTGCAACTTGTAACTTGCAACTTGCATCGGAAAATCACGAGCTTCCATCCGGGTACGCTCTTTTATATTGTCCACTACTTAAATCTTTTTCCTTATACCCCGGCTTGTTACTTTTATTAATTTTAATCAACAAGAACAAGATGTCATATTTAACTACAATTACGGGCAAAACAATTATGCACGTAATAATGTATAGTCCTAAGAGTACATATGTATGTATTAATTTGTGTTCATATAATACATGTGGCAACAAGGTATTCACGATCATGTACGAATACGGAATCAACGGGATATGTATAGCAACAGATTTCAATTCGACTTATGAATGCGAATTAGAGTCAAAGAATATATATACTTGCGGTATTTTTGCAAAGAAAGCTTGTACTAGAATAAACAAATTTGTACAAGAGATACTTGCCTGATTTGACGATTCCGGTGTGAACGAGGGAATAACGGGATCAGAATCCCGAAGCACGAACACGGGAAATGCAAGCACGTGCGCTCCATGTGCAAAATAGAAAACAGCGAACACAGCAAAACCTAACAGCGGATCCCTCTACTCATACAACAGCAAGCACCAAAACCCAACTCCTGTGCTCACATAACAACACACACCCAAACTACCCACAAACAGCATACACAAAATTACACGTGCAATGCACGTACAATCAAACCCAACAGCCTTCTTCTTCCTTCTGACAGAGAGGGAAAGAGTGGCAATAGCTGTGGTGACGACTAGGACTCGACGATGGTGCGGCACGGTGGTGGCAAGGCGATGGCGTTGCGGTCGGGAAGTGATGGCAACGGCGAGATCGACGGCGACGCGAGCTCTGTTCTCGACAAAAACAGAGGAGGCGGCGTCGCGGTGGAGAAGACAATGACAGGGAAGCGTCGCTGGCTTTCGAGGGGGCTCGACTGACAACCGGAAGGAGGAGGAGAGGGAATGACAACTTCGACGGAGGGAGGCTCGAGGTGATGGTGTTGGGTTCTATGGTGGGTTTCGGCGGAAATGGCAATGCTCGGAAGGTAGGGGTGAAGACGACGACGAATGGGAGGGCAAAGGAGCAGGCGGTAGTTGATGAAGGAGGAAGGCAATGGAGGCGAAGGACCATCGAGGTCGGGGGTGCGGTGCGAGCGGGAAGTGCTCGCGAGGAGATGGAGGAAGTCGACGTGCGGTGCATGCGGTTTGGAGGAGTCAGTGGTTGAAGACGAAGCGGAGGGGGGGTGATGGCGAGGCAGTTGATGGCGAAGATGGAGGGAAACGGAGCTGGGGCGAGGTCGAAGGTGAGGGGAATGGGGAAGATGACGAAGGGAATGGGTTCTGTGATTTTGGTTGGGAACCAGAGGAGAAAGAGTACGGAAGAGAGAGAGAGAGGTTATAATATAATAAATGTATAATAATATAATAATAATAAAGAGGGGATAGATTATAGTGAGGAGTGGTTAAGGGAATCAATGACTAACTGTGGAGGAGAATTAAAGGTAATTAAAATTGTTATAACTGCCTGATGCGGTTTGTTTTTGGTCGCAGTGTGGATGCACCAAGTGTGAGTTCGGACTCAATTTGTAATGAGGGAAGAGTTCGGCACGGGACGACGAGCGGGAGGCTCGCTTCGGCGCTTGAGGATCTGCTCGGATCGCCTCGCCTCGAGTACCTGTAGACGGTCCTGAAACACCGGGGTTTATTTCGGCGGCGGACCCTCCGACGATCTAGTCAGTCTCTGTGAGAGAGTAGCAATAACTAGGGAAATTTGGGTGGCAAAAGATTGATTACCTGAAAAGGTGGGTGAGGGTCTGGTATTTATAGGGAATTCCAACCGGGTTTGGATCCTCTTGGGGGCCGGGTCTGAACCCGAAAGCCCATGGGCCTGACGTGGCAGAAGGCCCAGGGGGTTTAGGGCTGACGTGGCAGTACCAAGAGTGGTATAGGGCTGACGTGGCAAAGTCCTTGGTGGTATTTGGAGCTGACATGGCGGATCATGGGGCTCCTGTGCTCCTGGGAGAATCTGGTGGCCTAGGTTGTGCCAGGTCATCTTCATTCTTTACCAGGCTGGGCGGACGGCCCATGGGGCTGTCGTGGATCGGAGGCCGAGGGCCATCGAGACTCGTCGAATACGAGGAGGCCAGGTTTGTGGGGGTGAACTTGAGGTTCGGCGCCGACCCTGTAGTGGCTCGAAGCCGAGCCAGATTGTTGTTTTTCCCATTTTTGAGTGAGAGCTGTACTGGGCCCTGGTTGGGCCCCAAGCCATTTTTACCCTACCACACAAGCCCCCCACTCCTGCGGGGGTGCGGGAGCTAGTCGTGGAGGAGTGTTCATGGTTGTAGAAATGGGATGGCGAATCGCTGGGCCTTCATGAGGGGGTTGCCCTGATGTTAGAGTGAACCTCGAGCTGGCGAGGGTTTATGGGCCAGCAAGGGTGATGGCGAGCCGTTGAAACTTCCTGAGAAGATTACCCTGGTGCTAGACCGGACCTCGAGCTTTCGAGGGATTATGGGTCGGCAAGGGCGATGGCGAGCCGTTGAGTCTTCCGGAGAAGACTACCCTGGTGCTAGACCGGACCTCGAGCTGGCGAGGGTGATGGCGAGCCGTTGAGCCTTCCTGAGAAGACTACCCTGGTGCTAGACCGGACCTTGAGCTGGCGAGGGATTATGGGTCGGCAAGGGTGATGGCGAGCCGTTGAGTCTTCCGGAGAAGATTACCCTGGTGCTAGACCGGACCTCGAGCTTTCGAGGGATTATGGGTCGGCAAGGGTGATGGCGAGCCGTTGAGCCTTCCTGAGAACACAACCCTAGTGCTAGACCGAACCTCGAGCTTTCGAGGGATTATGGGTCGGCAAGGGTGATGGCGAACCGTTGAGTCTTCCGGAGAAGATTACCCTGGTGCTAGACCGGACCTCGAGCTTTCGAGGGATTATGGATCGGCAAGGGTGATGGCGAGCCGTTGAGCCTTCCTGGGAAGACAACCCTGGTGCTAGACCGAACCTCGAGGTTTCGAGGGATTATGGGTCGGCAAGGGTGATGGCGAGCCGTTGAGTCTTCCTGGGAAGACTGCCCTGGTGCGAGACCGGACCTCGAGCTGACGAGGGATTATGGGTCGGCAAGGGTGATGGCGAGCCGTTGAGCCTTCCTGAGAAGACTACCCTAGTGCTAGACCGAACCTCGAGCTTTCGAGGGATTATGGGTCGGCAAGGGTGATGGCGAGCCGTGGTGCCTTAGAAGGTTTGAGCGGAGTGGCCCGCCGTCTTTGCGGAGCATTGAAGGCGCTCCGGGATCTGTGCGATGTTCCAATTTCCTAGGGACATTAATGGCGCCGCCTAATAAATGCATGTGGCGCATGGGCTTCCGTCGATTGGCTTTCCCAATGTCATAATGGCCGGTCTATGGGGGAGGCTATAAGTACCCCTCCCCCTACAGCGGGTTTGATCACAGCAAGGGTGGTCCATTGGCCATCAGAGGTGTCTGCTTCGGCGGACGTCTGTCTCTTGCAAAATTTTAACCCTGGTAGTGTCGGAGAGGTGGTTACTCTGCCGCCCGGATCTTCTCTTGGATCTGATGGCTCTGACACGGTAGCCAGATCCAAGGGAGATCAGGGTGAGAGGGGTAACGACCGAAATCCGGACCGGTAGATAAGGAGCCTCGGATTGGTGGTGTCTTTGCCGTCTAGATCCTTTTTCGGGTTAGACGACCCTGACACGGTTGTTTGGCCAGAGAGAGATCCAGACGGGAGGGGCATAAACCGTATTCCGGACCTGGGGCTGAAGAGCCTCGGACAGATGGGTCGTCTCCGATTGGAGGTGGGCCGATCTATTTTCCGATAGGGCTCCAGGCGATGGTGGCTTTTGTCCCACCCTCGAACAGTTCGGGGTTTCGACTGCCGAGGCTATAAGCCCCGGGCTGCTCGCGGGTGAGAGGGGAGCCGACCGAGCCCTGGAGCCCGGGGCGTCTGTCGAAGGACGGTGCCTTAAATCATAAGTAAAATGTTTTCTCCGCCGAACACTCCATCCGAACCGACCCCTGTGTCTGGCTGCCAGCCTGGCACTGGGTGACGTCAGCAGTGCACGTTTCGAGGACGTGGCACGATTTTCCAGGCGGCAGTTACACGTCAATCGGTGTACAGTAATTGCGGAAATCGAGGAGTCGTTTTCATACTCTATAAATGTCCCCCCTCTCCCCCTATCGCCCACTTCTTTCTCGCTTCCTTCTTTTTCAAAAAATCTTCCAGCACTTCAGCGCTCGTCCCTACAGTTTGCTGCACCAGGCTCGTTCTTCCGAAGCGACCCCAGGTTAGTTGATAAGTCTGTTTAGTTTAGGCACAGATGGACAGGGCTCAGTCTGGCTCGTCAGCGTCGACGTCTAGGGAAAAGTGAAACCCGCCTCCAAATCGACTTCGTAGGAGGAGCCCGCGCTTGAGGGGGAATCTGTACATAATGTGGAGCCTTCCGATTCGATTTCGTGGGAGGAACCGGTAGGCGAGGAGGAGCCAGTGTATAATGTGAAGCCGTTGCGATCTCGGAAGCCTTTTGTGGTGGAGAGTAGCGAATCTGCGGAGGGGGGCTGTAGTTCTGACGAAGTCCAGATTCTAGGGTTGGCTCCCGAAGAGGAGGGTGGCCCCGAAGGGGGTGAAGCCGAAGGGGCTCAGATAGGAGGTCAGGGTGTGGGCTCGAGTTCCATGCCGACCGGTCTGGGGCGATTATCTACCCCCTTGCCGGAACGAGCCAAGAAGAAGAGGGTTCCGAAGAAGAAGGGGTTGAGGACCGGTGGCTCGAGCCAGGCACCTGTTTACCGTAACTTGATGACAGGGTCGCCCGTACAACCTAAGCCGTTCCGTCGGTACCCCGACGATCTTTCTGATAAGGAGCTGTTTGGGGTCCAGCCGTCGTCGCCGAGCCGGAAGAGGGTGAAGATGGACACACTTCCGACCGTTCTGGAGGTAGGTGACTTGGAGGCTTTGCAGCTGGCGTACCACATAGGGTCCAGCTACGAGCTCATGTTGCCGAGCTCTACCCTTCGACTGACCGACCCCCTGCTTGATTGGTATTGCGTCTTCCCCGTGGACGCCTTCATCTCCGGACTGAGGCTGCCAGTCCACCCGTTTGTTCGCGAGGTGTTGAACTGGGCGTCCTTGGCGCCGATGCAGTACGGGCCGAACTCCTGGAAGCAGATCATCTGCTTCGTGCTGATGTGCGAGGAGCAGAAGGTACCCCTACGGCTAAATGTATTCCGAGCGATGTTGATGATCAGCTCGGCGGCTGAGGGTGTTTACTACATTTTGCCCCGGAGTAAGGGGAAGGTCGTCCACGGTCACCCGAACTCCATCAAGGATTGGAAGAAGAAATATCTGGTGATCCGGAGTGAGGAACCTTGAACATTCCTACTCGGTGGAACCACTCTAAGCCGAGCTATCAACCGCCGAGGCCGAGGGACTTGACGGCCGAGGAGTGGAGGTTTGTCGAGCACCTCCGTCTGTCACACAGTATCAGCTGGACGAAGGTGACCGAGGGTCACCTGGCGAGCGTCGGACTGAGCCCAGCCGTTATTTGTATGTAGTTGTTTCTTTCTTTTGACTTTGTTGTTCCTCCGTGCTCATTTTCCTTACTGGATCTTCTTGCAGATATGGATCCTGAATCGATCAAGGCAAAGAGGCTCGCTATGAAGAAGGAGAAGGCCGAGAAGAAGGGGGAGGCGACGAAGAGGCCGAGGGAGTCGTCCCTAGCCATCTCGGAGGCCCGGCTCGAGCCGAGGACCAAGAGGACTCGCTCGGAGACGAGCAAGGGGGTGGCTACTTCGAGGGGCCAGGGCCAAGCGAAAGCATCCGATCTTGACAAGGGGAAAGGTTCCCTGGTCGAGGTCGAGGAAGAGGACCCGGTGGTGGAGATGTTGCGGCAACGGTGGGCACCGGATTGGTCGGTTCTGATGGGGGACTGTCTGACCGAGGAGGCCCAGGCCGTTGAGGTGGTGGAAAAGTTGGCAACCCCTCACGACCGCAAGGAGATGGAGAGCGAGCCCGTGGAGGTGGCGTTCACGCGCCTGGCACAGGCCACCGTGCTGGTAAGCTCGTCGACCCTATCCCCCTTGTTAATTTTACTGCGGAAGTCTTTTTCTTATCTGCGCTTGTCGATCGCAGGCTTGCGTGCAGGGGGCTAACGTAAAGAACCGCTACGAAGCGTCCCTGGCACAAGAGCGAGCTCGGGCGGATAAGAGCGAGCGGGAGATGAAGGAGATGCGGATCAAGCTCGAGGGCTCGCACAAGAGGGAGCAGAAGATGAAGCTCGAGCTCGAAGCCAAGGATGCGGAGTGGGGGAAGAGGGTGGTCTCCTTGAAGGAGAAGTTCGCCAAGGAGAAGGAGGAGCTGACGAATGCGGGTCAGATGATGGTGATCAAGGCCCAGGACGAGTGTTATGCGAAGGCCCTCAGTCACGTGAGGCACTTCTACCTGACCCTCGACCTGTCCAACTTCGATTATGACATGAAGATCGAGGGGACACCGAAGACCCCCAATGAAGAGGGGCCCGTTGATGACCCGGCTGCCGACCCCCCTGTGAACCCGGCCGATGCTGAGGTGGGAAAACAAGTTGTATAGTTTTATCTTTCTTTTTCCCTCTCTCGATTGTATTTGCCTTCCGCGGACTGGCCACCGCATTTTTTGTATGAAGTACTTTTATTTATAAAAGAAGATTTTTGACTGGCCAAGTGTTTTGACCTCGGATATTTCCGAACCTCCTTGCTTATGTATTTTCAGTTGGCTGGTTCTCTTGTAGGTTGCGGCTCCCCTTCCCGAGGTGGACCCCGTCGTTCCGACGTGGCGTGGCTCCGGAGCAAAGTTGAGGCCCTGGAGGCCACGTTGGTTCGCTACCGAAAGGGGGCTCGTGACACTGATGCGGCCTTTAACTATTATCGGAATAAGTCTGAAGCCTTAAGTGAGGAGGCGAGCCGGCTGAGGAGGGCGATGGTGGATCTGGACCTCGGCGGATTCGGTCTTGGACATGCCATGTCGAGTGCCTCGGTGCAGAGGCCCTCCTCTGAGAGGTTACTTCGCGATGTCATTGTGGAGAAGGAGATGGAGATACACCGTTACAAGACGATGCTGGGTGTCTCGACATCTTCCTCAGTGGGTCGGCGAGCGGAGGGGGTTCCCTCTGCGCTGCTGCTGTTGGAGCATATGCGATCAGTTGATGCCCAGAGCTCCGTAGCTGGTGTGTCGACCGTGGCTGAGCCTAAGGACCATCATGACGAGGAAAGGGCTCCTAGTCGCTCGGTCGGAGTGGTCCCGCCCTTCGTCGGACCCGAGGGGCCCTAAGATGGCGGCTTCCTCCAGTTTGAGATGAGTGGAGTGGTCCTGTAACGGTCTTTGTTTGTTTTCTCAGAACCAAATAAAAGAGTATGAATAAAGAATTCTTTTCCTTCTTTGCTCTGGTTAGTAGTGTAGTGAATGATGGCGGAGGCGAGGTTCGGCTCCGTCGATCTGTGAGGGATCGACGCGGGGCATTAGGAAGAGTCCCTGGTCTGAAGCCGGGTCGGACCTACCTAGACGTTGGGGACGATACCGGAGTGAAGACTCGGGTGCCAATCCCATTGTCCGGTGTTAGGTCGGACCTGTCGAGGCATTTGGAGGTTTGACAAAAAGAGATTTCTTTCATACAAGATAGGGAGGGTCGCTGAAGCGGCCCTTTACACATGAAAGCTTACAAAAAATTTTATTTACATTAGCCAAGCTAGAACCTATGTTCGCTCTTCCAGGAACTTCATTAGGTGCTCGGCGTTCCAGGGTCGGCTGATGGGCCGGTCGTCCATATCTGCCAGTCGGTATGTACCAGGGCGTACAGCCTCGACTACACGGTATGGGCCTTCCCAGTTGGGAGCCAATTTCCTCTTCTTGGTTGGATCAGAGACGGACAGTTTTCGTAACACGAGGTCCCCCGCCTTGATGTTTGTGGGGTGGACCTTCTTGTTGTAAAACTTCTCGATCCGTTGTTGGTAGATGCTTCTTTGGATTGAGGATTTCTCTCTGACTTCGGCAACAAGGTCCAGGTTGGCCCTCAAGCCGGATGAATTGTCAGCCTCGTCGAAGGCCATGATATGGGGAGAAGGCAGGCCGACTTCGACGGGGATGACTGCCTCCGTCCCGTAGGTCAAGGTGAACGGTGTCTCTCCCATGGGGATCCTCTTGGTGGTTCGGTGTGCCCATAGTACGCTAGGCAGTTCCTCGACCCACAGCCCTTTGGGGGAACTGTCGAGGCGCTTTTTGAGGCCGTCGAGGATTTGTCTGTTCGCGTTCTCTGCTTGGCCGTTGGACTGAGGGTGGCAAATAGCGGAGAAATGCTGCTGGATGCCGATGTCCGCGCAGAAGGTTTGGAAGTTCTGACCTTGGAATTGGGTTCCGTTGTCTGTGACGAGGACCCGAGGGATTCCGAACCGGCAAATGATGTTCTTCCAAAAGAACTGTTGTACTTGGCGCTCGGTGATGCTGGACAGAGGCTCGGCTTCGAGCCACTTGGTGAAGTAGTCGATGGCGACTATTAAGAATTTCTTTTGCCCTACTGCTATGGGGAAGGGGCCCACCAGGTCCATGCCCCACATGGCGAATGGGGTAGGACTAGACAGGGATCGGAGATTGGCTTGAGGAAGCCTCTTGATAGGGGAGAACCTTTGGCACGGGCCGCATCTCTTGACTAAGTCTTGTGAGTCTTGGAGCATGGTCGGCCAATAGTACCCGTGATTTAGGGCCTTCCGAGCGAGCGTCCTGCTCCCCATGTGGCATTCGCCGATCCCCTCATGAAGATCTTTGAGCGCGTAGCTGGCCTCGTCGCTGGTGAGACAGCGGAGGTACGGCTTGCCGTCGGTCAAGGTGTATGAGCGTTTGAAGAGGATGTCATCAATCATGACGAACCTTTCAGCTCGGACCCTGACTCGTCTAGCTTCGGCTCGGTCTTCAGGAAGCTCGGCATTGATTAAGAATTTCCGGATGGGAGTGGTCCAGTCGTCTAGACTGGCACCGTCTTGGACACACATTGCCTCCTGGTCTTGATCGTTGATACTTGGCTTTAGGAGGATTTCTATGAGTACCGTTTGGTCGAGACCCTCGAAGGAGGAAGAGGCGAGTTTTGACAACGCGTCTGCTTGAGCGTTCTGCTCCCTAGGGACTCGAATTACTGCGGAGTGGCAGAAGGACGCTAGGAGATGTCGGACTACTGCCAAATACCTCACCATGCGTTCATCGCGGGCTTCGTATTCTCCGGTGATCTGATTGACCACGAGCTGAGAATTGCTAAAGGCCCGGATTTGCTTGGCTCCGGCTCGATGTGCTAGGATCAATCCGGTGATCATGGCCTCGTATTCTGCCTCGTTGTTAGAGGCCAGAAAGTTGAGGCGGAGGGAGTATTGAAGTAAGAATTGGTCGGGGCCACGAAGGATGATGCCAGCCCCACTCCCTGTTTCGCATGATGATCCATCGACAAAGACCTCCCAGGTCGGATCCGAGGCCTCGGTGCAGGGCTGCTCGGAGACGGTGCACTCAGTGATGAACTCGGCGAGGGCCTGCCCTTTGATGGTCGTCCTCGGCTGGTAGCTGATGTCGAACTGACTCAGCTCAATCGACCACTTGACTAAGCGGCCGGAATTTTCGGGCTTGTGAAGGACAGTCTTCAGTGGCTGGTCGGTCAGTACTTGGACGGAGTGGGCCTGGAAGTAAGGACGAAGCTTCCGGGCTGCCATGACCAAGGCATAGGCCACCTTCTCTATCTTTGCGTACCTCGTCTCGGCGGGGAGCAGAACTTTGCTCACATAGTACAATGGCCTCTGGACCCCATCTTCCTCTCGGACGAGGACGACACTGAGGGCGCTATCCGAGGCGGACAGGTAGAGCCATAGTGGTTCGCCTGGCTCGGGCTTGCTGAGGAGAGGGGGGTTGGCTAGGTACTGCTTCAGCTGTTCGAAGGCCTCTTGTTGATGGGTACCCCACTCGAAGCACCCCTTTCCGCGTAGAGCCTTGAAGAAGGGGAGAGACTTCTCCCCTGACTTGGAGAGGAAACGGCCGATTGCAGCCAACCGGCCCGTGAGCCTCTGAACCTCTTTGACATTCCGGGGTGGGGCCATGTCAATAATGGCTTGGATTTTCTTGGGGTTCGCCTCGATGCCGCGTTGGCTGACGATGAACCCCAGGAACTTCCTAGTGGATACGCCGAAGGCGCATTTAGCCGGGTTAAGCCTCATATTGTGATGTCGGAGGACTCCGAAGGCTTCCTCGAGGTCGGCGACGTGGTCCGGCCCAGCCCGGCTCTTGACGAGCTTATCGTCGACATAGACTTCCACGTTGCGGCCGATCAGGTCTTTGAAGATTCTGTTGACGAGCCGTTGGTATGTGGCTCCGGCGTTTTTTAGCCCGAAGGGCATAACGCGGTAGCAGAAGAGACCCTGGTCGGTGACGAACGAGGTCTTGGAGATGTCCGGTGGAAACATCCGGATCTGATTGTACCCTGAGAATGCGTCCATGAAGGACAGTAGCTCATGCCCCGAGGTTGTGTCGATCAAGGCGTCGATGCAGGGGAGGGGAAAAGGATCTTTCGGACATGCTTTATTTAAATCCATGAAGTCGATACAGATCCGCCAGTCCCCGGTTGCCTTCTTCACCATGACGACATTAGCCAACCATTCGGGGTAGCTGACTTCCTGAATAAATCGAGCCGACAAGAGCTTGTCGACCTCTGCCTTCACAATTTGCTGCCTCTCCGGTGCGACTTTGCGCCTCTTTTGGACGACCGGCTTAGAGTCTGGGATGACGCTCAGCCGATGCATAATCAAGTCTTCGGAGATCCCGGGCATGTCGGAGGGCTTCCAGGCGAAGAGATCAACGTTGCGGCGGATGCAGGCGATTATGCCTGGCTTCAAGTCCTCGGGGAGCGAGCGGCTCACCCGGAACCACTTTGATTCATCCTCGGCGCCGAACGGGACCTCCTCCAGCTCGTCGACAGGCTCTGGGGCGGGACCGTCCCTCTCGGGTTCGAGCTCAACGGCGTCGAGGGGGAACACACCTCCTCCGACGGCGGTCATGTAGCATGACCGTGCTGCTTCCTGGCTACCTCGGACTATGCCGACCCCTTGCGGGGTGGGAAATTTAAGCTTCAGATGGTATGCCGAAGGTACCGCTTGAAGGGAGCATAGTCCGGATCGGCCGAGTATGGCGTTGTAAGCTGCTTTGACGTTTACCACCATGAAATCCATGGACTCAGTCCTCTTGACAGGAGCCGATCCCGCGGTGACGTCGAGAGTAACAATCCCTTCAATCACGACAGGGATGCCAGAAAACCCATGCAAGGTGTACCCGGCTGGCTTGAGTTTGCCTCTGGGTAGTTTGAGATTCTCGAAGGCCTCAAGGAAGAGAATATTTACCGAGCTGCCGTTGTCGACGAGAATTCGTCAAACCTCATAATTAGCCATGTGGAGGCCAATGACGAGGGCGTCGTAATGAGGGAGGTGAATGCCTTCGAGGTCCTCTCCGGAGAAGGAGACAGGCACCGGTTGCAACCTGGGCGAGGGGTTGTCTTGGACAGCGTTCACCTCTCGGATGAAGGCTTTTCGGGAAGTATTTGACTCTCCCCCTATTGGCCCCCCGTGGACACAGTGCAAGATGAATGGCGTATCTGCGGCTCCCTCGGGTTCGGGATCCCGACCCTGGATGCAGTTCGGAGTAGGGTTCGGAGGCGAAGGCCTCCGGTTCCTAGCATCTCGCCGATCCCGTGGGCCTTCTCTGGTGAATTCTCGGAGGTACCCTCGTGAGATGAGGTCCTCAATTTCGTCTTTCAGGGCCCGACATTGGTCGGTTTCGTGCCCATGATCTCTGTGGAAACGGCAGTAGAAGCGCTGGTCTCGCTTCTTGTTGTTGTTTGATCGGGGAGGTAGTCGGACAATGCCTTTGTCTTCGATTTCTAAGAGGATGGCAGACACGTTGTGTGTCAAGGGAGTGTACCTTTCGAAGCGAGGGAGCGGAGGTGCCCTCTTCGCGCCGACCCCTTCCTTTGCTGTTTTCTTGGCAGGTTCGGCATCATCGACCCTGCGCTTGCCCTTCCCCACGACTTCTTTGCTGCCCTCTGGGTTCAGAGCATCCTCAGCTCGTATATACTTCTCGACCCGGTTGAGAAGGTCAGGGAAGTCCAGAGGTGGCCTCTTTGCCAAGGAGACCTTTAGCTGGTTGTGGCGGACATTGTGCCGGAAAGCTGCCGAGGCGACCCCTGCGTCGAGGGCAGAGACGGATCTGGCCTCGGTCGTGAACCTCTTGACGAAGTTACGGAGCGACTCTCCCTCCCTCTGACTGAGGTCGAGCAGGGAAGCGCTCGTCCTTTCGCTCTTCCGGCTTGTGATGAAGTGGGCCAGGAAGCTGGCTTCTAGCTGGTCGAACGAGAAGATCGAGCCAAGGGTGAGTTTGGAGAACCAATCCCTGGCCGGACCCCGGAGGGTGGCCGGGAAGGCTCGGCACAGCAGGGGATCCGAAGCGCTGTGAATCATCATGAGGGTTTTAAAGCCCTCCATGTGATCAGCTGGATCACCCTCGCCGTTGTAAGTCTCGAACTGCGGAGGCCGGAAGTTTCGGGGGATCTCCGCTTCTATGATGTTGACGGAAAATGGAGGTCGAGAAGGCCTCCGTCCTTGGACTAGGTTGGGATTCCTGTCGCCGATGCGCTCGATTCGATTTTCCATCTCCAGGAGGCGTCGGAGCACCTCGTTTGTGCGCTCCGGCGGGGGAGTCGGCGCACGAGTGTGGCTTCTCCCTTCGCTCATTTGAGGGGCTCGGCCGTAGGTGGCGGACCTCGGCGCTCCATGGAGGGCCTCCAAGATTTCCTCTCTGAAGCTTCTGAACTCGCCCCTGGTGACCCCGCCGTGGTCGGAAGGGTCGGGTCGGGGCGTAGGAATTCGGCCGATGCGGCTGAGTGCTGACGGCCTTTCCCTTTGTGCGGGCCTGGAGTAGTTCGAGACCGAGTTGGAAGCGGTCCCTTCCCTAGCCTGGCTAGCCCTTCTGTTCACAATGACCCGACGAAGGTCGGGTTCGGCGACGTCTGAAGCGCTTCGCTGGGATCCGGGGTTTCCACCCGGATTATTGGATGCTTGCCCTCCGTCGAGGGCCCCCTCGGGAGGAGGCCCGTCTGGTCGGGCGGAACGGGCTAATCTTCAGGCTTGAGGATCAGCTCGGATCGCCTCGCCTCGAGTACCTGCAGACGGTCCTGAAACACCGGGGTTTATCCCGGCGGCGGATCCTCCGACGATCTAGTCAGTCTCTGTGAGAGAGTAGCAATAACTAGGGAAATTTGGGTGGCAAAAGATTGATTACCTGAAAAGGTGGGTGAGGGTCTGGTATTTATAGGGAATTTCAACCGGGTTTGGATCCTCTTGGGGGCCGTGTCTGAACCCGAAAGCCCATGGGCCTGACTGGCAGAAGGCCCAGGGGGTTTAGGGCTGACGTGGCAGTACCAAGAGTGGTATAGGGCTGACATGGCAAAGTCCTTGGTGGTATTTGGAGCTGACATGGCGGATCATGGGGCTCCTGTGCTCCTGGGAGAATCTGGTGGCCTAGGTTGTGCCAGGTCATCTTCATTCTTTACCAGGCTGGGCGGGCGGCCCATGGGGCTGTCGTGGATCGGAGGCCGAGGGCCATCGAGACTCGTCGGATACGAGGAGGCCAGGTTTGTGGGGGTGAACTTGAGGTTCGGCGCCGACCCTGTAGTGGCTCGAAGCCGAGCCAGATTGTTATTTTTCCCATTTTTGAGTGAGAGCTGTACTGGGCCCTGGTTGGGCCCCAAGCTATTTTTACCCTACCACACTGCCATATTAATGGGGAGAGATATTAGGGCTGAAAACTTGGGATTCAAATTTTCATATTTTTGGGGGTTACAGGATGTGGGGAGTGATAAGGAGAGATTTTGGGAATTTGTTAATCTGGTCAACAAAGGGGTTTGGGTTTAGATTAGTGGATCAAGATCCAATAGGAGGTGGCTAGGTCTATGGGCTCAAAACAATTTAATAAGTCAATTATAGAATTGGGCTCATACTAAATAATTAGACCATTAGGCTTAATTTAAACAATTGGCTTGGACTTCAAATCATTTAAATATTAAAACAACGAATAATTAAATTATTGGGTTTGTAATAAAAAATTGGCTCAGATTAATAAATAATAAAATAAAATAAGAAGTTGGGCTTATAAGAACAATTGGGTTTTATAAAATAGTTTTATAATATAATCAATTAAGAAATTAGTTACAAGATATTAAGAATTTAAAATATGGAGAAATACTTGAAAAAAAAAATACATACTAACGGGAACAAGGGTTACATTATACGTGACCCTTGTTCCTATTAATATTTACATTATATATATATTGAAGGAAAATGTGGAGGACAGACACTCTGCTTTATTAATAAGACGTTAATAAAACAAACCCAGAGAACTGAGTAAAGTACACAGTCCTACAAAACATAGCACATATAGATCCTCCCATAACCAGGGGGGATGGGACAAAGAAAAACAGGTACAAACATGCATCCAAACAAAATGTGCCCCTCATATTGCTGGGGACAAATATGTAAATATGAAAAGATATGATTTTTTTTGGGATGTGAGTGCAAAGACCTATCTCAACTTTATGAATCATTGGTCTTCTCCTTGAGAAGCGATTCTGCCCCTGGCCCTGACGGATTCCATTCTTTCTTCTTCCAAAACTTTTGGGAGTACCTCAAAGATGACCTCTTTGAGATGTTCGGTGATCTTCATCAAGGATCCTTCTCCTTCGACCGCATTAACTATGCGCACATCGTTCTTATTCCCAAAATTGTAGGGGCTAACTCGGTTACTAATTTTAAACCGATTAGCCTTCTCAATTCTACTTTTAAGATCATCGTGAAAGTCCTCTCTACCCGCCTCAGTGCTGTGATTTCCCCCCTCATTGACCATGCCCAGTCGGGTTTTATCAAGGATTGCTTTATCCTCGATAATGTTGCTTCCGCACAAGAAATTATTTTTGAATGCCACAGATCCAACTCTAAGGGAATTATGTTAAAATTAGACTTTGAAAAAGCCTACGATAAAGTAAGCTGGGATTTCCTTTTCGATATCCTTCTTCATCGAGGTTTTGGCCCTAAGTGGATTGCTTGGATTAAGTTCAGTCTTTTTTCGGGCATCTCGTCTATTCTCATTGATAGATCTGAAGGCAACAAATTCAAATGTAAATGTGGCCTCCGTCAAGGAGACCCCATTTCTTCCCTTTTGTTCACTCTTGTCGCGGATGTCTTTAGTAGATTGCTTCGGAATGCTTGGGATGCTAACGTCATCGAAGGGCTTGGTGGTTCCCACAGCTTCCGGGGTGTTCCCAACTTGCAGTATGCTGATGACACCATTATTTTTGCCAAACCCAATAGTAGCACCCTTCACAACCTAAAACTTCTTTATATCTTCGAAAATGCTTCCGGCTTAGCTATTAATTTCCAAAAAACTTCGGTTCTTTGGCTCGGAGGTTTGACCAATCGTCAATTCGAGATAGCTCAGTTCTTCAATTGTGCCTCTGCCTCTTTCCCTTTCAAATATTTGGGTATTCCCTGCGATGGGGTAAGTTACATAAAGAGGATTGGATTCCTATGATAGATAAAGTGGAGTCTAGGGTCAACGTCTGGTCGGCTAAACTCCTCTCTCAGGGGGGCCATCTGATTCTGGTCAACTCGGTCCTTTCTTCTATCCCGTTATACATGATGTCCTTTTTCTATGTTCCATCTTGGGTTATCAACAGAATCGACCAGATCAGAAGGAACTTCTTCTGATCGGGCGCCGATCCTATAGACCGGGTACACACCTTTGTAACTGGAAGGTTGCGTGCTCGTCCAAAGCTGCTGGTGGGCTGGGCATCCTTGACTTCAGACACCAAAATTTAGCTCTTTTGGGCAAATGGTTTTGGAGACTGATCAAAGAGGATCACTTACCCTGGGCCCGTCTCATCACTTTTAAATGCTTCAGTCGTCAACGGATTCTGGATTTTAACCCTTCTATTTCCTCAAGAGCGTCCCCATTATGGAAAGGAGTGTGGAAAGTAGCTGCACCGTTTCTTTGTAGCATCTCCCATGTTTGTGCAGATGGCTCTCAGACCAAGTTCTGGTTGGATATCTGGATCAGAAATATTAAGTTAGCGTCTGCCTATCCGGCTCTCTTTCAGCTAGCTTCCAACCCCTTGGCCACTGTGGCCGACTATTGTTCGACTCATAACAACTCCAGAGCGTGGCAGATCCCCTTTTCTAGCATTCTCCCCCTTCTCTTGAGTCAGAGCTCTCTAAGCTTTTTGAGAGTTTGAACAACTACTCATGGCATCACTCAGATGAGGTCAGGTGGTGGTGGATCAGTTCTGGTTCCTTCTCGGTTAAATCATTCTATAAATTCCTCAATTTTGGAGGTGTTAACTCGCCCATCGCTAAACATATCTGGGGTTGTTGTGCTCCGCTCAAAATTAAGATTCTTTCTTGGCTAGCTCTTAATAACAAGCTTCTTACGGTGGAAGTTCTCAATAAAAGAAACCTCGCACTTGGCCAATTATGTGCTTTGTGTTCTAATAGTCCAGAAGATGTTGATCATCTTTTTCTCCATTGTAATTTCACTAGCAAGCTGTGGTCTATTTGTGCGATTGCTTGACAAATATCTTCTCCTCCTAACACCTTAACTGCGAGCTGGAACTCTCCCTCGATTAAAAAAAAATATCGCAAAGCTTGGTTTCTATCTATTATGATTATTATTTGGGTTATTGGGAATGAGAGAAACTCTCGTATTTTCTCACTTACCTCCAAACCCATCGACACTATTATAGATGCATTTATTTTCTTTTCGATGAACTGGACTTCCTCGTTGCCCCTCCATAAAGTTAAGGCGATGAGTCTTCATCGCCTTGTTGAGGTGGTTCAGTTTTTACGTCCTTCTTATACTCATTCTATTTAATTCTACTCCTCATTTCTGTTTTTATCCAATTTACTCTATCTGTTAATTTGCCTATTCTTCTTGTCTTTTTTCCGGCTCGAGACAAGTTTTGCTAAGCCTCAGGTTTCTTGCTTTTCTGAGGCTATCTTTCCGGGGTTTGGCTCAGTTTCATGTGTCCTAGCTCTCAGCGGTGTGCTCTTTTGGGCTGGTGGTAATAGACCTCCAATTTTGGTTTCAGCCTGTTTTGTTATCTCTGTTTATGTTCTCCCTCTCATACTGTTTCATTATTTTGAGTTTGTTGGCCTTGTAAGCCTCTGGTTAGCTACTCTATTTTAACTTTAAGTTCTTGTTCAGTGTGGTTCGATTATTCCAGAGTTTGCTAATTAGTTTTGTTATGTTGGGGCTAGCGCAGCTTTACATAGTTGGGTCATTCCCCTGGCGTTTTATTCTCTGTCTATTATGGAGTTTGGTGGCCACCGACATCTGAGCTTGCTTTGCTGTTTGTGATTGCTTTCTTGGGTGGTGTAGGTGGTTCTTTGGGCATGTGGTTATGTTATTGTGAGTTTGGGATGTGGCCACCGACATCTGAGCTTGCTTTGCTGTTTGTGATTGCTCTCTTGGGTGGTGCAGGTGGCTCTTGGGGCCTGTGGATGTGTTATTGAGCTCTCTGTTCGTTTACAACTTCGGTTGTAGTTTCCCACTGTTTTGCCTTATGTTTCTTGTGTTCCTTTGGTTTTTTGATTGCCTGTGAGCCCCTTAGAAGTCAATCTGTTTCGATCTTCTGCTATGGTCGGATGTTCTCCTGCAATTGTTTTCTCATTCGGATTAGAGTGCTCGGTTCCGGCTGTATGCTTCTCTGTGGCTTTTGCTGTCTGCTGGTCGCTGATGAGCAGGCCGGCGACCTTTTGTCGTCGCCAGGGATTTCGGGAACTCTTGGGTCGCTGCCATCTGCCTCCGCGGTCGCTTATCTTTCGGATGTTTTTGCTTTGGCTGTTTTCGGCTGAGTCGAGTCTGGCTGGTTGCTTTTTTCTGGTTTGGATCGGACAGCAATGGGTCGTATTGCTCTCGTTGTTGATTTTAGTTTATTTGTAGTTCTTTTTTGTGACGTATCAGTTTTACTACGGGTCTGTTTGGTTCAAAGGAGGGAAGGGGAGGGGAGGGATTTTAATGGAGGGGAGGGAAGGGGAGGGAAAGGGAGGGGAGGGATTTAATGAAAACTCTGTTTGGTTCAAAGGAGGGGAGGGGAAGAAAAATAATAATTTTCTTGTTTGGTTCACAAGGGGAGGGAATGGATTTTAGAATAAAATTACTTTTATACCTTTTTGCATATAATAAGAAATTCATACAACCACTTCATACAATAAGAATTGAAACAACAACGAATTAGAGAAATTTGCATTAGTCCAAACATGAATCTTAATTCACCTCATTGTTGGATCAACCTCATTGTTGGATCAACTCACATGACTTCAACATGGCTTTGCTTAAATACTACCTTATTGACCTTCTGATTTATTACTATGCAGACTCAAATAATCAATGACAAAGTTTCCCAATTTCATCAACATGCTTTCTATGGTTTCAATTTAAACTGAAAACACAAAAACTCAATTTTCAACCAATAAACTTGACAGTGCAAATTATTGAGAACGAATCTACAAAAAACCATTACCTGCGTATTCATTAAGATCATATGAAGTATCTGTAATTCTGTGATCTGTACACTCATGTATATGTTTGTGCAGTTGCCTTACATATTAATCTATACCTTTACAGTTTACAAATGCCTCAGTTTGCCTTGATCAATTCTTAACTTGTTTTACTCTCATTCTAATATCTAAACCGCATAGCCTATTCTTAAACTTGAAAACAAAACTTTACGATAACATGTCATGGAACCTATCGAAAAATTAACAAATGCAACAAAATCAAAAATTTCTTTGTCTGCAGCATTTCTCAATTCTCTTCATCTGCTTCTTTACTAATTCTCTACTTCCCTCAATCCTAATTCTTCCAAAATTAAAAAATATAGAAATATAGTAAAATCGTTCAGGAAATCGGAAAGGCTACCTGATATAGGTGGAGAAGGCGGGCGGAGCTGGCGGCGGCGGCGAGGGTTTCGTGGTGGTGGGCGGTGGGGATTTGGGGAGACGAGTAAGGAGGGAGGAGTTTGATTAGATTAGGATTTAGATTTTAAAGGGCAATTTAGTCATGCCACTTTAAAAAATTAGCCATATTTTCTCCCCTCTCCAAATCCCCCCCACTTTTGGAGGGGAGCCAAAATTGGCTTAGGAGGGGTGTTGCACCCCTCCATTTCCCTCCCCTCCCCTCTTAAAAATTGAACCAAACAAGAAAAGTAATAAAAAACCCCTTCCCTCCCCTCCCCTTCCCTCCATTCCCTTCCAACCAAACAGACCCTACGTGTAAAATTGGTTGTGGTTGTAAGACCGTTTTGTTATTAATATTTTTATTGGGCTGGAGTCTTAAGACTTTATCCCTGTCATAGAAGAAAAAAAAAAAAAAAACACTTTATGACTCATTAAAGTTTTCTTCTTCAAAATGGGGTAGGCAAATAATTTTCCAACAATTTTGATCAATCTGAGGCAGAAGAAGATAAAGATTGAGAGGAGCAGCATGGTTAGAATTGATGGACTCCATGGCCAACATCTTCACACTCACTGCAGTGGTTCTATTAAGTTTTCTTCTCTACCTGTACAAAATTCTGTGGGTATCACCTGAGACAATCAGAAGGGCTCTCAGACAGCAAGGTATTAATGGGCCAACCCCTTCTTTTTTTACTGGAAATTTAGGCCAATTGAGGGAGATTATGAAGCAGGCCAAGCAAAGCCGAACAAAAACTGCACCAAATTATGATGAGGAGGGTTTGGTCCACAATCATGAGTCCACTCTCTTCCCTTATTCCATAAGGTGGAGAGAGCAATTTGGTGAGTAGTTGTTCTTTTTTCTTTTCCTTTTGTTTAGGGTTTTAATTTTTTTTTGTGTACAATACAGGTTAAATTAGTGGTGATGGGTTATGAAGTATGTCAAAGATTTTCAATTATAGATTACCACCTTGCCCTTCAAATGGTCTGATGTTTTAATTACCGAAACTCCGAATTATGGTGAGGGTTGAGAGTTATATACATGTTATAATGGTTGGATGCCTTGCCCTTTTGTGGGATGAGAGCTGGGTTGTGCACATTGGTGTTTTTTGCTGTTTGTATCTATTATCCAATGTGATGCTTGATCAACATTTGAAATGAAATAGTTATGCAATTGTCTATTTGGATTCACCTAGCAAATATCTGATTTATACTTTCATTTTGTTTTTTTTCAAATTCATATTGCAATGGATAAAAAACTCCAAAAATAAAATAAAATGGATAAATCAAACTTAGTATCCTGGGTCATGCTTCAAACCTCTATATTGTTTCTGTCATTTGGGCTTATATAGAATTCATGCATGACAACAGGTTCGACGTTCGTATACTCTAATGGCAACATAGTCACGTTGTATGTCGGTGACAAAGATCTTTTCAAAGAATTATGCGTGAGTAAATCTCTTGACATTGGGAAGCCTTTCTTTGCAAGGAAGCACTTTGGTGCTCTACTAGGAAAAGGAGTTGTATCATCAAATGGTCAAGAATGGGTTATGCAGAGGAAGATAATAGCACCTGAGTTCTTCATGGAAAAGGTCAAGGTATCTTTTCTTATGACGACATATTTTCTATTGTTTTAGAAAACTGCATGTACATTTTAGGTGTGGAATAGGCTTGATATAGTGATCTCTTGATTTTTTAGGACATTGGGGATATTCAACTGTTTCCCTGACAAATGAAAAAAAGTAAAGCTCTTTAGATGACGAGCAATTCAAAATTTAATTTTTGGTGATGCAACGTGATTGTAGGGTATGATAGACCTCATTGTCGAGTCTGCTCACCCGTTACTGAAATCATGGGAGAGTCGAGCTGAACTAGCTGGGGGTACTGCAAGTATACATATCGATGAAGATTTGAAAATCTTCTCAGCTGATGTAATATCAAGAGCTTGTTTCGGCAGTAGCTATAGCAAAGGAGAAGAGATATTTTCAAAAATTACAGCTCTTCAAATGGCCACATCAGCACAGAGTTCCCTTATGGGTATTCCTGGATGGAGGTAAAACTTACTTGGGTTTAGTGTGTTGTTGTCACTGCATCAGTTTATCCTATATTGAACTTCACATAATGCCATATTCTTATCTACCGACTACCGGAAATGGTGAAAACATTTACGGATTTACCCCATGGGTTCCTTTAGGATTTTCAGATTTCTTTTTTTATACCGTTGATCAAATTAAAAATATTGGAAACCTTCCTATGGTCATGCAGAAGGGCTAAATAGTTTTGTTTTTGGGATGAAAATATACCTCACCTCGTGAAGTCCTTTGTGAGGAATTGAGTATTTAATTTGTTTCATGCATATTGCTTTCGATTAAATTATCATGTTTTCTTTGTTTCATACAGTTTTCGAATATCACATATTGATTTTGATTGAAAAATATTGCTTTTGTTTGATGTATATTGTTTCTAGATACTCTCAACAGAGAATGGCCAAGTTAATTAAGGTTCGTTAGGATGAAACCACCGCTCAAGGTCTTTTGTCTTTTTTACTCTAAAACAAATGTCTTTCAATTTATTCAGGTATATACCAACCAAGCAAAATAGAGGAATTTGGAGATTGACAAGGGATATAAGATATTTGATCCTGAAAGTAGTGAAACAAAGGAAGGATAGTGTGGCCAGAGAGAATGATCTTTTGCAATCTATTCTTCGAACTGCTGGTGATATTCAGGACGCTGATAGCTTTGTTGTTGACAACTGCAAGAGTATATATTTTAATGGCCATGAGACTACGTCAACAGTATCCAAATGGGTATTGGTGCTTCTTGCATCAAATCGAGAGTGGCACGCACGTGTTCGGAATGAGGTGGTAGAGGTCTGTAAGAGTCAGATGCCTAATTCGGAGATGCTGAGAAAGATGCCTTTGGTGAGTAAGATATTAAGCATCATGTATCAAATTTTATTTGGCTTAGACTTGTATAATTCATGACAGATAACCAAACATGTTATCCTATCTTGAACAATAAAAAACCTGCATTTTGGAAATATTATTGCCATATTACAATTACCCCATCTATTAAAAATACGGAAAATGCTCAATCAAGAATGCAATACAAACTCAGTGAAACTCAATCAAAAATATAAAAACATGACTTTTACGTGTCTACTTCATTGCAGCTCACAATGGTGATTCAGGAAACACTCAGACTCTACCCAGGTACTCCCACGTTGGTTCGCGAGGCTTTACAAGAAGTGAAGCTTGGACATCTTTGCATCCCTAAAGGAACTATACTGATGGTTCCTATTCACAAATTCCATTATGACACCGAACTGTGGGGCCCAGATGCAAATCAGTTCAATCCTGAGAGGTTCTCAAATGGCATTTCCGGAGCCTGCAAAATTCCGCACGCCTACTGTCCATTTGGGGTAGGACCGAGGTCGTGCTTGGGGCAGAACTTTGCAATGGTGGAGATGAAGATAATACTCTCTTTGATTTTGTCCAGGTTTAGCATTAGCCTTGCGCCAAACTATCGACATTCAGTTATACATAGGCTGGTTCTTATGCCTGAGCATGGCGTGGATCTGCTCATAAGCAGGATTTAGTTTTCTCCTAGTATGGCTATTGGAAAAATGAGGTAAAATCATGGAAATGTTAGTTTTTTTATTTGTGTTTTGTATGTTAACTCATGTACCATTTGCAAATACCAATCTAGTTATGTCATCTACCTCTTGTCTTTTGTTCTTTGCTTTGTTCCTTACGAAGAAAACATCCATATCGTCCACTTCATCCACATTTATGTGTCTTGATTAGCACATGCCGAGTCTGTGCTAACAATAGTATTAGTTGCACTGCTCTGTTTTTTTTCCTTCATGAATTAATGAATAGAGGGATAGATGGAAAGTGTAGGGTTTATGTCATGCATAGTAGACTTGATGAGAAGAGAAGACGGGTGAAGTGATAAGAGGATTTGAAGTGAATATTTGAAGAAAAAAAGAGCAGGAAGAGGCAATATCAAGCTGCAGTCGACCGCAACTGTTTGGTATGCTCTCTGACTTGGTGAAGTCATTAAAGCAGTCGATTGCAACAGTGCAACGGTAGCAATATGAGTCGGGTCTGGGTGATGTGATTGAAGCCCAACTTCTTTTCCAAATTAGATCGTACGGTTCTTATTGTATAGTTATCTCTTCAAGATATATTAGATGGTTATTATATCAAAGATTAAATTTAGGGTTTCTTTAGATCTGTATATATACATTGTAATTGCCTAATTGGCCTCCAAAGAGAGGTGTACCAAAAGTACTAGTTCTTCATCTGAGAGTTCTCTTCATTGTAAACAACAAGGATCTTCCGTTGAGGCATGATAGATAGATAGGTTTTTGGTGAGAGTAGTTATAACTCTTGTATCTTTTCTAGTTGAATAATATCTCGGTTATTTCTCCTCAATATTAGGCATAGCCAAGTACTGACAAAATTATGTGGTTTGTGTGTTTGGTTTGGTTTACTATTTGCTTGGTGGTTTGTAGTGATCGTGTCGCAAAACTCAGCAGAAATCGTAACAAGTGGTATCAGAGCATCTGGTTATGAATTGCACAAGCTCCTTGGAGAAGATGACAGAATAGGATTTCATGAAGATTAAGCAGTTCGATGGTATGATTAACTTTAATCTCTGATAGGTGGACATGTACGATGCATGGTTCAAAATGGCTTGGATTTAGCCTTATAAGGAGATAAAGGGAAGCCACTCGGCATGAAGCAGGAGAATCAGAAGGAGATTTGTTCAAAATCCTTAGATTTAATTCGGCTGTCATTAACGAACGACGTTAGGTGCAGGAGAAGCGCGAAGAGTCTGTGGGCAAGACTCAGAACTGACTACTCAAAAACGTCTTCACATGATCGGATGTACTAGAAGAGAAAATGTTTCTTTTCTTAATGAAGGAAGGTACCGCTTTTCAAGATCATACAATGTAATTCAATACTGAGTTATCTGAACTGAGGGCGATGAACGCAGCTGATCGAAGAGAATAGGTATTCAACTTGATATATTTACTATCAGATTCATACAAGCATTTGATAACCACCATGTTAGATGGAAAATCTGCCAAGGATAAGTTTTTGGTAGCAGGTTTGATCGTGGGCTTGAAGGAGGATGAACTTAGCAAGGAAACTCAGAAATTATGGTCTACTTCTATGAGTTGCTTGGCGGTGGTGGTGCTCCAATTGGAAGGAATTGTACACGTAAGGGTGTGTTCCGGTCCGTTGCCACAATTGCATAGAGATTGAACATTACAAGAGAGACTGTTGCAAGTGGTTGAGTCAGAGGGGTGTCAATGTAGTCAACGCCGCTGAATTATGTGACTTATATTGTCTTCTTGTTTCAAGTTTTTTAGATGTAGATTCTGGATTCGGGTAGTTTTCACATTTGCTCTAAGTGGGAGATGTTTTCTACTTATAAGCCTACAACAGGTCGTTGTGTGAGAATGAGGATTAGGGAGATTTGTGACGTAGTGAGTGAGGAAACAGTTGAGTTGGAGATGTCAGACGGTAATGGGTACACATTAGATAATGTCATGCATATTTCTTTGTTGAAACAAAATTTGATATCATTGAAAACTTTGGAAGCACGTGGCAGCAAGTACACTGCTCGAGGTGGAGTTCTATCAGTTCAGAAAGATCGTCGTAAGGTGATAAGGAGAAATATGGGTATTGGGCAGAGTCAGCACAACCTTTACCTGCTTTGTGGGAACGAAAAATCTTTGACTAAGTGTTTCTAAGCCCTGCATTCTTACAGCAGTATGTTGCCACTAGAATCGCTGAAGCGAGATCTCATGTTCAAATATCGTCGGGAGGTAGAGTTCGTGCGGAGGGTGGCGTCTTCGTGTTAATGCCTAATGGGGTATGCCCTTGAAGGAGCATACGATTGAAAAAATAACGTGGCGGTAAATTTAACTAGCAGAAAAAATCACTAAACCGAGTTGTTTGCAAGACAATGAAATAGTCTAGAGGTGATTAATCACACAAGTGTGAAAATATGAGTATGCAATTCATAGTAGAGATTGTTGGGTTTATATCTTGCATGTTAGATTCGATAAGAAGAGAAGACGAGTGAAGCGAGAAGATGATTTGAATCGAATATTGGAAGAAGAAAGCTGCAGGAAGAGGCAGTATCAGGTTGCAGTCGACCACAATAGTTTGGTGTGCTCATTAGCAGTTGACTACTAATTAAAGCAGTAATGTCAACCGCAAGTGTGCAACGGCAGTAATATAGGTCGGTCTGGGTGATTTGATTGAAGTTCAACTTTTAATTTACATCGTACGACTCTTATCTTATGGTTATCTGGTCAAGATATATCAGATGGTTATTGTATCAAGATTCAACATATGGTTTCTCTATATCTCTATATATACATTGTAATTGGCCTCCAAAAAGATGTGTGCTAAAATACTAGTTCTTCATCTGAGAGGTTTCTTTATTGTAAATAATACGTATCTTTTGGTGAGGCTTGAGAGATGATAGGTTCTTGGTGAGGTGGTTGTAACTTTTGTATGTTCTCTACTTGAATAATATCTCCGTTATTTCTCTCCCGGATTAGGCGTAGCCAAACCTGGATAAAATTGTGTGCTTTGTCTGTTTGGTTTGGTCTATTATTTACATGGTAGTTTGTAGTGATCGTGTCTCAAAACTCAACAAAATTCCTAACATAAAGCACCTACAATACACATGTGAAAGTCGCAATGTATAAGGAGAGGCTACAGCTACATCTTCTAGATTTCATTTTACGGGTTTATTATAAAATTCTTAAACATATGTTTCAACATATAGCTGGAGCTTTATCTTACTAGATGTCTTTCGTGTATCAATAAAAAATGATTAAGATCTCCATCTAACCCTCCCGTTCATATACCTCTCAATAAAGAATAAGTCAAGAAAGGACAACTTTTAGCAAAATAATCCTAGGATAAAGAACCATTTACTTACAATACATGTTACCTTGAATCTTTCTACATGTGCATCCTCTTTCCAAAGCACATGGGAGGAGAAAATAAATCATATACTTCATAGGATATACGTATGTATAAAATGGTAATGGGACCATTGAATCTGCTGTATATTTGTTGCCCATGCCTGACCTATTTGATTTTCAAAGAGACCATGAGCAGAGAATAGAGAATAGCGATCAGGGATCCAACGGATCTCCTGCCTTTCTAATATCATATACCTTATGAGGTATACATTTTGTTCCACGAAACCATGTTACTAATATTATTTAGTTAACCATGTTACAATTACTATTTTTATTATTACATTTTTATCAAGTACTGTTATAAGTCAACCGTCAAGTAGTTATCACAGGGATATTGGAAGTTAAATATGATTGAATATAAATAAGAAATTCATCGGACACCAAACTTATGGAGTGTGCCGAAACTTGGGTTCTCCAAAATTTAATCTCAATTTTGACAAGTATTCAAACACAATATATTATAAAACTTGTCTATTAACTTTTGACAGCTCCATTGAAGTTCTAATGGGATGTAACTCCTTTTATTTAAGTTAAATATTTTTCGACCCCAGTGATACAATTCATGGCTTCGTTCCTGACTTCCTACACACAATGTCAATACATCTAGGTTTTATGCAGTCTACTCAGTTAATTTAAAATATACCAAGCTGGAAAAGATTAGATGGATGTAGCCGGCCAGTGTTTTTGGTGAAAATCATGTCAGTATGTTATACCCATGAATTCTGCCATGTGGACAGGGTATCAGAACTGCACTGAATTGCTGATACTTTGCGCTGTCAGGAACCAGAACTCGGGAAGTTGACATCGATTCAGAATCATTATATTTTTACATGATAAGATTCATGTGAATTTTATAATGTGATAGTGTATACCTTTGGGATTTTTTTTAGCAACGTTTACTAAGGGAAAAAAGCTGTTGTTTTTCTTGATTTAGACTTGCGACCAATCGATGGGAATAGCTTACTCAGTATAAAGACAAAATAAAACATAGAGGAATATAAAGATCAGGTGATGCCCTTATAGAACCTACCTATATCTCAAATGAAGCTATTTAAACCACTGAAAAACAAAGAAAGAGTTTAATGTGAGTACAATGGAAATAGATCTGAGTAGTATTCTTTCAGTGTTGGCAGTGAGTGTAGCCACTCTTATCTTCTATCTGTATAACATACTATGGTTGAAGCCTGAGAAGCTTCGAAGAGAGCTTAGAAGACAAGGTATTAATGGGCCTACTCCTGCTTTCCTCTTGGGCAATATTCGAGATATGAAGAGAACTAAGCAAGTAGTAGAGAAGGAAGAAGCATCTCCAAAGCAAGATGGAATTGATCATGACTATTCCTCAAATATCTTTCCATACTTCGATACATGGAGAAAGGTTTATGGTAATTAACAGCAACTCTCTTAAATTTGAGAAATTATTTCTTTGTGGGTTTATTTGAGAAGTTCACAATTGTTTTGCAGGTAAAGTATTCATGTTTTCAATTGGTACTAGTGTGTCGGTGTATGTGAGTGACCCTGATTTGGTTAAGGAAATATGTCTGAATACAACTCTCGACATAGGAAAGACAACCATTTCGAACAAAAGCTTTCATGCTTTGTTTGGAAAAGGTATTATTGCAGCAAGTGGCCATGCTTGGGCTATTCAAAGAAAGATCATCGCCCCTGAAGTCTTCATGGATAAGGTTAAGGTAAGAACGTTGTATATGCTTTTGAAAATTTTAAGCTATTTATCTTTGAAATTTAGTATGCGTAGTACTTATTGATATACTCACATGCATATGATTACAGGGGATGGTTGATCTGATGACAGAGTCAGCTATTCAATTGCTGAACACGTTGGAATCGAAGATCCAAAGTGGAGGAGGTGTTGCTGATATAGAGGTTGATAAAGATTTCCAGAGCTTTGCAGCTGATGTGCTTTCGAGAGCTTGCTTTGGTAGCAACTACTCCGATGGGGAAGAGATATTCTCCAAAATTACAAGTCTTTTGGGGGCTATACCTATGGAAAGCATGCTTGCTAGACTTCCTGGATCAAGGTAAAGCTTTCGTTCATTACAGTATGTTAGCTTTTTTTTTCTAATACCAATTTTCAGATCATAGAAAGTTCGGTAAATATATTATAGACTATTTATCGATGTTCACTAATTCTCAATATAAGCTTTGTTAATACGGAGAGATTTGATTTCACACGGACCGGAGGTTGGACTTGCTCCACAAGTTGCTTTATAAGTTAAATAGTAAATACAAATACAACTATGGTGGAAGACTTTAATTGTTGGTTTCGTCGTTTTTTAACCTGATCGTGAACCGTTGTTGCTTGTCGTTAGGTTCATATATTTTACCAATAAGTGTTTCTAGAACAATTATTTGTCTTTAGAAAAAGCAAATGACTGGTTTTCCAATATTATAAATTTATTATATTCACCTATAATATATAAGACTCACTTAGCTTTAGAAGTTAAATAGTACAGACATACAAAAATGGGGGTTTTGTTGTTTCTTTAACCTCATTATAAATTGTTGTTGTTTGTCTTTAGGTTTATGTATTTATCTATAACCTTAGAGCGTTTCTAGACCAATTCCAAAAGGATGATTTAATTACAGTCCTGAATATACTTCATCTAGATTCATTACATGCATATTCAATTATATGTTTTCTATAATAATAATAATAATAAATACTTGCGCGCAGCGAGTGCCAAAAGGCTAAGCATATATAACCCTCACTGGGTAAATTGAACCAAACCTTATTAATGATAAAGGTTTGATGCAGGTTTCTGCCAACGAAGAGTAACAGAGTGATCCGGATGTTGGAAAAGGAAATTGGCACGTCGATACAGAGGATAGTGAAAGAGAGGAAGAAAAGAGCGAACAATGAGAATGACCTTCTGCAATCAATTTTGAAGAATGCTATAGGCGAAGGAACGGATAAATCCTTCATTGTCGATAATTGTAAGAACATATACTTTGCAGGTCAAGAGACTGTTTCCACTGCATCAAAGTGGGTGTTGGTGCTTCTTGCGCACAACCCTGAATGGCAAAGGAGCATTCGCGAAGAGGTGATGGAGGTGTGCGGCGTTCAGAAGCCGGATTTTGAGAAGCTAAAGAAGCTCACTTTGGTAAGTACTACGAGGGACCACTATAACAACGCCCCGTATTTTGACGAAGTGGCTTCAGCCCAACCAGGGTTAGACCAAGTCCGACCAAGTTAGAGGCGGGCTTGAACTAAATATTTCTACTTCTAGTCAGGTTCGGGCTTACATTTTGAACAGACTCATTTGTTACTTATGCAGCTGACACAAGTGATTCAAGAGACACTTCGATTATACCCAGCATCTCCCATGTTAGCACGACAACTATACGGAGACATCAAACTCGGTAACCTGCAGCTCCGCAAGGGCACTTGCATATGGATTCCATCGCTCCTTTTTCATCACAGTACAGAGAATTGGGGACCAGATGCCAACCAGTTCAAACCTGAACGGTTTGCGAGAGGGGTGTCAGGTGCGTGCAAGCATCCGCACCTGTACCAGCCATTCGGGATCGGTCCTCGCACGTGCCTGGGTCAGAACTTCGCCATGGTTGAATTGAAGGTTGTGTTGGCTATGATCCTATCAAGGTATAAGGTGTCTCCTTCGCCAAAACATCGCCACTCGGTGGAGCTTAAGATCACTTTGGGACCTAAACATGGCGTGCATCTTGTCTTCGAGAGAGTGTAAATACCATTACAATCATGATGAGGATCCTAAAAAAAAAATCCACTTTGGATATAACGTATTCGTGTGGACAGTGGATGTGTGATCTGTAACACGAGTTGTTCTCATATATATTTCTTATACATGTCTTGAGCACCAAAAAACACTAGTACTATGCTAATTTTTCCCAAACTGCCCTACTTTTTTAAAGTTTTTCTCAACCTGCCCCACTTTTTTTTAAAATTTCCAAAACGATTTACTCGCTGTCTCAAAAAGAGAGTTTGGAAAAAATGTCATCGTTTTTTGAGACGAGTTTGAGGCTTTGGATTTCTCTGGCCAAGACTCGGTGTCTCAAAAAGCAATGAGGTTTTTTCCAAACTTGTTTTTTGAGACAGCGAGTGTGTTGAGAGATTTTCTGAGCCTAAACTGGCTTCTTGAAATTTCTCAACTCAACAGTCGCTTTCTCAGAAAGCGACTTTCTCAGAAAGCGACTGTTGAGTTAAGAGATTTTCAGAAAGAGAAAGAGAAATTATGATTGATTAATTTTTCCCATGATTTCAATTAATGGTGATGGGAAGTAACTCCAACTTGATGAATAAGCGAAATTAGGTCACCATTGAATTTGGTCACAAACAATTGAAGACATAATTGATAACTCCCTTACAACGCTCCAACTCTATTAGATAGTGCTTTCTTTCCATTATCCACAAACCAAAGAGTAGATATAGAAAGTGGTATCCTTGTTTTGATATAAATCATATATGGGTCGTTATAGGCAAAAAGGCTTCGTTAATAATCACTTAGATCTGATCTGATTCTCCTTAGATTCTATACAAGTATTTCGTGTCTGCAAACTCCCTTTTGCATGCATATAAAGAACTATTGGAACACCCACTTGAAGAAGAGGCTAACTAAGATGGGGATTGATCCACTAACCCATAAACCAAAGAGTGAGACTCTTACCTCCTCCGCCTCTGTAGATGGTCAGTCCAAGAGCATTGCAAACCTCAGCCACATTGCCGCCGCCGCCTCCTCCTCCTCTTCTGATTATCATATCAATGGTGGCCTAATTTTTGCATATTAATCAAGTTCGAGTTGCTTCCCATCACCATTAATTGAAATCTTTGAAAAAAATAAGCAAACATAATTTCTCTTTCTCTTTCTGAAAATTTCTCAACTCAACAGTCGCTTTCTGTTGAGAAATTTCAAGAAGCCAGCTTAGGCTCTGGAAATCTTACAACACACTCGTTGTCTCGAAAAGCGAGTTTGGAAAAAAAAACTCATCGCTTTTTGAGACACCGAGTCTTGGCCAGGGAAAACCAAAGCCTCACACTCGCTGTCTCAAAAAGCGATGAGATTTTTTCCAAACTCACTTTTTGAGACAGCAAGTAGGTTATTTTGATAATTTTTTTACAAAAAGTATGAATGTTTGGGAAAAACTTTCAAAAGTTAGGGCAGTTTGGGAATTTCTTTTTACTACGGCTGCTAATTGCTAACCATTTGCATCATCAATGACATACATTTTTTTTTCCGAGACAATAACATATACCGACTGCTTGACTAATTTAAACATCAATGACAAATTTAGCACAGTGACCTCCCAATTTTTCCAATCTTTTAACCTAATAAACAAAAACAAACCAATTGACAATATCAAATCAAATCAAATCATGATGAGATCAATCATAATTATATTATATAAAGAAAATTCTGACCGACAGAAGCTAGAAAAACTAATACAGTTGTTATTATGCATCGAGATAATAAATACAGAAGTAATTCAGCATGAATAACACGTTCCGAACAAATTTTTCGGTTCAAAATGGTAGGAAATTAAATTTCTGAATTTCAAGAACAAGAGGCGGGGATGACAACAGTCATCATCATATTCTTAAACTCCATGAAATCGACCCTACCATCTTTATTACGATCGACCTCCCCGATCATCATGTTCACCTTGTCAATGTTCTTCCCCTCCTCGAGGTCCAGCTTGGCCAGCACCGCCTGCAGCTCCCTAGCCGATATAAACCCGTCCCCGTCCAAGTCAAACACCTTAAACGCCTCGGCCACATCAGAATCCACTTCTTCTGACGACGACGACTCGTCCAGCTGCATTTCCATTTCGTCCTCACAACCGAACAGCGCGTCCCCTAGGGAGCGGTGGAGGGCCTGGAAGCCATCGAAGTCTAGGCCAGGAGAGTCCGGGGAGGAGAGGAATGGGGAGAGGAGGGAGGAGAGGTCGTTGGGGTCATTGGTGGGGGTGAGGCCTAGGCGGTCGAGGGCGAGGGAGAGCTCTTGTGGGGTGATGAAGCCGTCGGAGTTGTGGTCGAATAGGTCGAAGATGCGGTGCAGGCGGAGGGCGTTGAGGGACGGCGTGCGGAGGCGGAAGGATGGGGAGGGTGGGGAGAGTTTATGGGTGGTGGTGGTTGATGGTGGTTGTGTTGATTGTGCCATGTTCTTGTTTGTTGTTGTTGTTGTTGATGCTGTTGTTGCTGTGGTGCACAAGTTTTGAATGGTTGGTGAATGAGAGGAGGAAGTATAGATATTATAGGATGGGAGGGAAGGGAGGAATTGGTCCGAATCAGGTGGGAAAGCATGTGAACAATGTGGAATTGGGCTAAGGGCATGTGATTGGCATATTAAAAAAAATATGGTGGAGGGGTGGTGGTGGTGGGAATGGAATTTATGGTTTTTTCAGTGTTGTAAAAATCGGACCGGTCTATATTTTTTATTTTTTTTTGAAGGAAAAGGTGACTACCGGCCTGTTTTATTAATAAGAGCTTAATGAAATAAATTCAGAGTACTGGACCAGATTACAAACTACAGAAAGAAAATAAAATATACATGAAGTAACATGGTCCGTACAAACAATAAATTTTTCCAACAAGTAGGAAAGATAGTGAGTGTTTCGGAGGTATTGGTTGGTTCAAGTTTTCATGGTTTGAAGCTGATTTTTGTTTTGGCAGAATTGGGTTTGATACAAGTAAGAAAGATGGTCTAGTCGTGTATCAAACCAGGTTCGATACAAGTAAAAAAGATCGATTAGTCGTGCATCTGGTGTTTATAATTTGTGGTATTTTGGTGAGTCAATGTGGATCATAGGTTTGAATATTGTTATCTACATCTGTAATCTCTAATATTATAATGGGAGAAGGCCTTAGTGTCATCTACCAACACATGCATCGCACGTGCATAACTAATATGAAGGAGGTATCAGGTTCGAGTCTTCACTATGTCAGATTTCTTACTTTAATTTTTTTATATATTAAACATGAATTACATGTATAAATTACTATCCATCTATCTATCTATAATATAATATATTTACTTACTACTATTTAATAGAAGAGTTTGTCACAAACAAATAAATTTTAATATTTTTTTGTCACAAAAGAAACACCACTTTTGTTAACAAACGAACATGTTCATTGCACGTGCAACTCCAATTCAATACGTGCATCGCACGTACACATCAGAGTTTTTCATTCTTAATTTTAAAAAAATATATGTATCAACCGTTCAGCTCTTTTTTTAAAAAATAAGGCATTCATCGCACATACTAATTACTATTGTCTTATGTGTATAACACGTTTAACTTCAACTCTTTATCAAAACGTGCATTGCACGTGAAAAATACTAGTGATATTAATTGGAAGATGTTTGAGATATTTTGAACCGGAATGTTCGGTTCGGACATGTTCTAGTCTGTTAATTCAGAGTTTTGGTTCGATCCAAATCTTTATATATTTGTGGTTTTTAAAAAAAAAATTCAGGTTGGATGATGGTCTGATCCTGGTTGAACCCGATGCTGACGGTTTTTAGAGTGCTGATTTTAAAAAATAAATAAATAAATAAGAATTTAAGGAGATTAATATTAAAACCAGCTGAGAATACTAAAGAGTATGGGGTCATGAGAGAAGGTGCTTTCAAAAAAAAATAAATAAATAAAAAGAGTATAAAACTGTTCAATGGCTGAATAGAAAGGCAACTTTAGAGAAGTCTATAATTAAGTCTATACTAGACATATGCACGTGCGATGCATGTGGAGGGAGAATGAAAAGGACAAAAAAAAACTACCAACATATACGCTGCACGTGTTGACACACACACCCCAAGAAATAAAAAATTATTTATTTGTTTGTGAACCCCAACTCTCCTATTATCTCTACTACTATAATGGGAGAAGGCCTTAGTGTAATTTGTCCTTCTACCAACCCGTGCAACGCACGTGCATAACTATTGTAAATGAGGTTTTAGATCAAATCTGAATTTTTTACTTTAAAAAAATTATATTAATTGAGACGTGCATTGCACGTGTAAACTACTAGTAATAGTTATTATAGAAATATATTAATTGACGTAGTAATTTTTTTCAATAATTTAGGAGTAGACAACTCACATGACTACATGAGCAATCTTGTGAGAGGGGTTTCATTTGGACCGTTGACAAATAAGTATGGGGCTTTGATTACTAGCCAGCCAATTGTGAATCTGACTTTTAATCAGATACCCTTTCTAGAAAAATATAATTCTATATATTGATAATAATGTCAATAAAGGAAAGGTATAATGAAATTTTATGTTTGAAGATCTAGTTGAGTTGGTAAGTGCTGATGAAAATAAAGAGATTTTTATTTGATAATAATAATAAATAAAAAAGAGAAAAAAACATGTGGAAATTGTAATTTGCAGGATTTACTATAAATAAGGATATTGGAGGTCGGGTTTGGATGCAAGGGGGCATACATCATAACGCTTCGGATCCCATACATTGGAAAACCGTGACTTTTTCAATACCGTTAATTCAAAATAATAACATAAATACAAATGGTTGGCGATTTCTCTCTCGTTGGCGATCCCTTATCTTTCTTCCCCAGATCCGGCCTCACCTTTCCTTTTTCCACCCTCTCCCTTTGTTAATCTTGTTCTACTCCGTCAACCCTTCAGGCCCAGATCCTTTGATCTCCACCTCCCTGCCATCGGAGTTCTTCCCCTCCTTCCTTCTTGCCCCATTTTGAGGGTTGGCTCGCTAAGGTCCTGCCGGCTCCAGCTGTTTCGCTCCCCGCCGCCCCCGCTTTTGAAGCTTCGCCCTCACCGCTGAGTCCTCCTCGGTGCTCCATTGGAGGTGTTACAGCTCTTTAGTTTCGTCTATCTCGGTTCCCTGTGGAGTTTTCAGCCTTGCCCATCACTGTGAGTATCTTTTTTCCTTTTTTGGGTTTTTGGCGTTGTTTGAGCTGGTCTTTTTGCGCGTTCGATTTTTTGTCGTTTGGGGTGTCGCCGGGATTCTCTCTCATGGCTGCCTGGCTTGTTTGTTCGGCCCTTTTTTTCTTACGGTGGTTCAGGCTGCCCTTTTTTCTTACTCTGCTGAGGTTAGAGATAGCGCTTCTCCTGTTGCCATCGATTGAGCATTAGTTCTCGGAACACTCTCTTTCTCGATTTGCTCAACTTCTTCTTTCTCTATGTTACCTCCGGTGTTTGATCGCTACAGTAGCGGTCGGCGGTAGTCTCTGTTCTTCGTTCTCATTTTTTTCGCCTCTGTGATCTGTGTCTGTAGTGGGCCTGGGCTTCTATGGGCTCCTCTTGGGTGGATATTGTTATAAAAAAAAAAATTCCCAACCTCTTTAACGGCATTCCGGAGGCTGTTGGTGTTGGGCCCCTGTGGGGTTATTCTTCAATGTTGGTGGCGGAGTTGGCCTAGCCCAAACACCAGAAGCTTCCTCGACGCTTCCCTGCGTTCTTTTACCGCACTTCCCTCTCCCCCTTCTCTTCTCAATCAAAAAGTTCTTCGACCCCTCCCTCCCCCCAATCTCCTATTTGCTTTCGCTGCCTCCAAGCGGAGCATATTAGGGCATTTTGCACTGATAATATGAAGTGCCTGTTCTGCTTGAAATCGGGTCATGCTCGTAACCGATGCTTTGCTTTACAAAAAATTTTGGGGTTGCCTAGGGGAGCTCCCATCTCTGACCAAGTAATCGCAGCACTCAATTTCCCCTTTCTGCAATCGAAGCTAGCCGATTTGCTTGCACCTAAGTCTAAGAGGGCTAAGGTCTCTTCGTCTTCTCCTCTTCTCCCTACGCCTCCCGTATCGCAGCGTTTAAATGCAACGGTTCAACCCCCTACTCTAGGGCCAGCTTCAGCCTCTTCGCAACTGTCCAAGCCTCCTGCAACGGTGATGTTCTTACCTACCATCGAACTCTCCGATAAGATAAGCAGGTTTGAGCACTATGGTGCGCTGGTGGGTCGGTCCCTAACTCTACTTTAGATGCTTTCCTTAGCAATTTCTGTAACGTGCAAGACTGGGTATGGGCAATCGACAGTTGTTCCAATGGAGAAGTGGTCATTAATTGCCCTTCTATTAAAAACCTGGAAGCTCTGATGTTCATCTCCTCCCACTCTATCGGAACTATCAAACTATCGATTCGCAAATGGAGGTATCTCTGCCCTTCCCCTCCTCCCTTAATCCCCACTGATGTTAAAGTCACATTACTAGGCATGCCACCATTTTGTGACTCTCATCGTATTGTCGCGGATTTGTCTAAATGTGTGGGTGATTTGAAGCACATTTCTTCCTCGGCTAAGCTAGCCTCAAGGTGCCTTCAGGTGGATGCAGTGTTCAGTTGTCTTGCAGTGAATGATACAATTGAGGCCTACTCTATTAGAGATCACAAATCAGTTTTTGCGATCTCCGTCATCTATCAAGATAGCACAGTCTGTATTCCATCTTCAGCTCCCCTGACTCAGGATGTATCCAAATCCACTGTGCAACCTCTCCCCTTACCCAGCATCTTCTCCGTGGGTACTTCGTCTCAGTCGACTACCCCTTCGTCTAAATGGAGGTTGCCTCACAAAGTGCCTCCTAGAAAAAATAATCCGATTCATCGCAAAGGGACTACTACTCCGACAAAGTCTTTTACCTCACCTTCTAAGGCTCATAATTTGGTCTGGATCAATCGAGACATTGCCTCGGCTAAATCTCTCCCACCGTCTCAACCTGATAGTGTTGAACGACACCCCAAGCTGCCTCCGCGCCCTCCTTCCAAAGCTCTGCTGGCAAACTATGAGACTGCGACTCAGGTCGTAGTCCCTGATCAACAGAACCTGAGTGTTAAGTTGGAGCAGTGGCCTAAGTGGGAGGTGAATCCCTATTATGCTTCTGATTGGGATAAATTTATATCCGCGGCTCACGACACTTCTTCTTCAGGCCCCCCCTCTATCTTCTAAGGCTGGCAAAGTTACTTCCGCCCCTTCCCAAAAATCGGATGCTTGGATTGATAAAGATAACCTTTTGGAAGAAGAATTGGCCGAGTTGGATCATTCCCTCTCGCACAAGCTGGTATGTTCTTCTCCTATTCCTTTGGTTTTCCAATTAAGTCTTTCTAGTCGTCGTGTTTCCCTTGGTTTGCGCTTGTCAAACTTAAGCTGTTATTCTCCTTTTTTTATTAGATTCAATCTCAATTTCTGCCTATCCTCTTACTGTCGACTTCACTATTCTTTCGGGGTTCCAGCTCCGTCTCTGGCGGCTTTAACTTACCCAGTTTTGGTATAGAGACTTCTCTCCCTGATCCTCTTTCTAAGCTCAATACTTTGAGCCCCTCTTCCCGGATCACTTCCCTCTCGATTGATTCTGGTTGCTCTTCAGCGGAGCCTGACAGTTTGGCTGAGTATCTCCTTACTCATAGCCAACAATCTCATTACCCCCCCCCCCTCCAAAGAAAAAAGAATCATTCGCCGTCATTCGCTCTAGTGTTCGTATTCGGACCAATAGAGCGTCCCTTGCGGCGCAGGTCCGAAACTTGGATTTATCTCCACCTTCTATCTCCTCTGATGGGAAGGCTCAATTGGGTTCCTTATACCAGGTGTATTTTGACTCCCTCTCTAATTTAGATATGCTTTCCCTTACTAGGAAAATAGGCTTCCTAGTGGATCAGGATAACTTCGTAGACTTTGACTCAATTCGATAGACTTTGACTCAATTCGATAGACTTTGACTCAATTCGATGTCATGAGATCTCTCGAGCTTTTGAGACTAGTTTCTTTAATGATTAGCATCTCTTGGAACATTCGGTGGTTGGGAAGTAGGTCGAAGATTTAAGCGGTTTTGCAACTGATTTCTTATTCCCACTGTTACATGATCTCTATTCAAGAATCGAAACTCCAGTCCCCTTCGTCCTCCATCCTTCGTTCGATTGGAGGATCGTTCATCACAAATTGGATCTCTCTTGACGTAGTAGGGTCAAGAGGTGGTATCCTCTTTGGGTTTAAAGAGTCCAAGTTTTCTCTCAATACTATTAGTCGCTTAACTTTCTTCCTAGTGGTTTGTCTTCGCTAGGTTGAATTCAATTGTGACCTCACTTTCGTGTCTGTGTACGGTCCGTCGACAGCGGATCGTCGCGATGTGTTTTGGAACGAGCTTAATTCATTCCAAAATAACATTCACGGATTTTGGCTTTTTTGTGGTGATTTCAAAGTCACCAGATTCTCCTACGAAAGATCGGGGACTTCGACCTATTCATCGGATTCCTCCCACTTTAATGACTGCATCCGTTCTCTCCATTTGACTGATCTTCCTCTTAACGGTAGATCTTTCACTTGGTCCAACATTCGATTATCCCCATCTATGGCCTAACTCGACCGCTTTTTGGTTTCCTTTGATTAGATTAATTTCTTCCACAACTTGTTCGTGTCGGCGTTGCCCAACCCCTCTTCTGATCATGTGCCTATTGCGTTGTCCTCAAACTTCAATTTTTCCAGATCATTCAAATTCCGTTTTGAGAAATTTTGGTTGCAAGACCAAACCTTCGTCAATCCCATTACCGAATGCCTTTCCTCCATTACAGGTTCCTCCGGGCTAGGGCGTATACTGATTAAACTTTACGCTATCAAATTCGGTAGCAAAATTTGGCATAAAGAGAGAGTGGCCAATGATTGTTTTCCTAAAAATGTCTTCCTGTCTACCATTGAATCCATTGACCTAATGGAGGAGCATGGTCCGATCTCTGAACCCCTCTGTTCTGAATGGGCCTCTTGTAAAACCGGATACATGGATTTTCTTCATAACGAGCACATTAAATAGGCTCAGAGGGCCAAGCTTAAGTGGCTTAAAGCGGGTGACGGCAACACCGCTTTTTTTCATAACTTCGCTTCGCATCGCTAGCGTTGCAACCGTATCTCCTCTATCCTTCACAATGGCACCGAATTAACTTCGGATTCAGATATTCATTCTACTTTCCTTCATTTGTTTAAAGATCTTCTGGGATCTTAAAAGCAATACTCGCTGCATCTCGACTGGTCTCTTTTATACGGTCAACCCATGCATGATTTGTCTGGTCTGGAAGATCCTTTCTCTTTAGAAGTGATCAAGTCCGTGGTGTTCTCTTTAAATAGTGATTTCGCCCCGGGACCAGATGGGTTCCCCGCCTTCTTTTTCCAATATTTTTGGGATTGTCTCAAAGTCGATCTTCTCCAAATGTTCTCTGATCTCCACCAGGAAAATTTCTCCTTCGATAGGATCAATTATGCCCATATCGTTTTCATTCTCAAATTCTTGGGCGCCAATTCGGTTGCGAACTTTAGGCCTATTAGCCTCCTGAACACGACCTTCAAGATTATCATGAAAGTTCTCTCTTCCCACCTTAGTTCTTTGATTTCTCCCTTGATCGACTCCACGCAATCAGGCTTCATTAAGGATCGCTTCATCCTTGATAGCATGGCGTCGGCCCAAGAAATCATTTCCGATTGCCATAGGACTAACTCGGAGGTAATCCTGTTAAAATTGGATTTTCAAAAAGCTTACAAAAATGTCAGTTGGGACTTCCTTTTTGAAACACTTCTTCTGTTAGGGTTATATACTGAAAGCATCACTTTTGTATTAACTTTATTTTCTTTTTTTTTTTGAATGAGAATCATATGGGCATATGTTTGCATATTGTGTTTATTATAATATTAATGCAAGTGTCTGATATTCTATAAGGTTGATAATATAGTGTGAGGTGACACACAGAAGATCATATTATCAGTTTCCTATGGAATATATAAATAGTTCACAACCTAGACGGACTTGGACAATCCATTGAAAAGGTTGTAGTGTAATCTGGTATTAGTCTGTCTTGACTATAGGTTTACACTAGTACACTTTGTGTGTATTGAACAGGACCATTTGAGGTTGTTCTCTTTGTACTGACTACAAAAGAGAACAAACACCTCTGTTATTATGGATGCTTATGCTCTTAATCCAGATATAATAACAGACATGTATATGCAGTGTGCATTACTTTGACTCATAAAAGAGTGAGATTCATTATGGATCCATAACCTCTATGAATTGGGTAATAGCATTGTATGTATGATGGGCTGTTGATTGTAAAAGGAATCCATGTCCCGATACGTCGGGTTGATGATGTCCCCTTAAGGAGCTCATAAGGATTGTCATGTAAACCCTGCAGGTGGATTACATCCGACATGACAAATAAAGTTGAGTGGTACTACTTAAGGATAAAAGATGTTGATCAATATAGTTGTCAGTAACTTAATTTGATCGACGGACATTCGATATCTTAACATGGGGAGCTCAATGAGCATATAATAAAAGGAGTCCATAGATATAATTTGGGATTAGGAAGGTAGTGCAACAATAGCTCCTTAGTGGACCGAGCTATTGTTAATGGGCCTGGGTTGTGTGTTCGGGCTGAACACGGGATACCCAGATTCGTTAGGAGACTTAACCCTAATTTCTCCTCATGGTCCCTGCCGTAGCCTTATATATATCCTCTATTTCTCTGGCCGTCATTTGACAATCTAAAAATAAGATTTTTCTCAAAACTCGTGATTCACGTAAGGAGAGAAAGAGAGGTCAGCCAAGGAGAAGAAAGGTTGGGAGATCGTCGCCCACACGACGTCCAACCCGAGGAAGGAATACGTGCAGAAGATCTTGGGGTCGCTGTCGTCTTCTTCTCACCGCAGGTATAATTTGTGAACCCTAGATTCCGCTATATAGGGTTAGATCACAATTAAGCAATCTGTTTATCTTTAACGATCGATACGCACACCAATCCGTAGTCCTGGGATTCATCTCAGTTCCATCATCTTCATCGTGGATTCTATCCCAAATGGCTTGCATGGATTAAATCCAGTCTCTTCGATGGCACCTTGTCCATTTTGGTCAACGGTTCGGAAGGCCACAAATTCAAGTATAAGTGTGGCCATCGTCAGGGTGACCCGATCTCTTCCCTATTATTCTCTCTAGTTGCTTATGTCTTCAGTAAGCTGCTACGCAATGCGTGGGAGGCTGATGTGATTGAAGGTCTGGGGAGTTCTAATAGTTTTCGAGGTGTGTTGAACCTTAAATACGCGGATGATACTATTATCTTTGCGAAACCCAACGGGGAGACCCTTCGTAACCTTAAGTTACTACTTTACGTGTTTGAAAGCACCTCGGGATTAGCTATTAACTTTCAAAAGTCATTCGTTATTTGGCTTAGTGGTTCTCAAAACCGTCAAGCGGAAATTGCGCAGTTCTTTAACTGTAGTTCTTCCTCATTTTCCATCCATTATCTTGGCATTCCCTTAAGATGGGGGAAGCTACATAGATCGGATTGGATGCCGATGATCAAAAAAGTTGAGTCTAGACTCAACCGTTGGTCTGGTAAGCAACTGTCGCAAGGAGGCAGACTTATTCTTGTTAATTTCGTTTTGTCATCGATCCCTTTATACATGATGTCCTTCTTTTATCTTTCTTCGTGGGTGATTAAGAGGGTTGACCGGATCAGAAGAAACTTCTTCTGGTCAGGTGTGGATTTGTTTAAACCTGGCTCGCATTTCTGCAACCGGAAGATCATCTACACTTCGAAGGCAACTGGTGGGTTGGGGGTCATTAATCTCAGGCACCAAAACTTAGCCTTATAGGGAAAATGGTTATGGAGATTTCTTAAAATTGATCACCTGCCCTGGGTCCGAATTATATCCCTTCATTGTTTTTCTCGTCATAACATGTGGGACTTTCCGACATCCCTCTCCCGTAAAGCCTTTTCTTTTTGGAAAGGGGTCTGGAAAGTGGCTGAACTATTCCGTTGCGGCTTAATCCACGAGTGCGCAGTCGGATCCAAGACCAAATTCTGGATTGATCTTTGGTTTGGTAATATCAAACACGCTTCAGCTTTTCCTTCCCTCTATCAGTTAGCGTCTAACCCCTCGTCCTTAGTGGATGATTATGTTGTGGTCATCAATAACCATAAGTTCTGGTCGATCCATTTCATTTGCGAGCTTTCGCCGCAGCTATTGCAGCAGCTCCAAGAGCTGTTCGACGATATTAACCATTACCCCTAGTTTCCATCTGATGATTTCAAATGGAGGTGGACTACCTCGGGTAATTACTCTGTTAAATCTTTCTACAATTTTCTTAACTTCGGAGGGATCACCTCCCCGATTGCTAAGACCCTTTAGAGTAGTTGTACTCCCCTCAAATCCAAAATTTTAACCTAGCTTGCGCTGAACAACAAGCTTCTTACTGTCGAGGTTCTCAATAAGAGGAACCTTGCCCTAGGACAGTTATGTGTGTTATGTTCCGTACACCATGAGGATGCCGATCATTTGTTCCTAAAGTGTCCTTTTATCCAACCTTTATGGAGAATCGTGGTCAGAGCTTGGCTAGCGCTGGCTATCCCCAGCAATTTATTGTCCTGTTGGTAGCTGTGACAGTGTAAAAATGGCCTGAGGCCCATCCAAGGCCCAATACAATTTCTATTCAGAAAAGCAAGAATACCGACCTGGCTCGGCTCCGGACCCCTTCAGGGTCGGCGCCGAACCTCGTGTTTTGCCCCCACAGTGCCTGCTTCCTCGTACTGACGAGCCTCAGTATCCCCCGGAGTCCGATCCGGAGCAGTCCCTCATGCCGTCCCCCCTCTCTGGCGGGGCGGAGGGGTGACCTGGCGCAGCCTAGGCCCTCCGATTCCCCCAGAGACTCAGAGGACTCACGATGGGCCACGTCAGCTCCAAATACCGCCAAGGGTTTCGCCACGTCAGCCCTATACCACTCCTGGTATCACCGCAACCGCCCTAAACCCCCTGGGCCTTCTGCCACGTCAGGCCCATGGGCTTTCGGAACCAAACCCGGTTGGGATTCTCTATAAATACTAGACCCTCATCCACCTTTTGGAGGTAATCAATCTTTTACCACTTAAATATACCTAGTTATTGCTACTCTCTCACAGAGACTGACTAGAGCGTCGGAGGGTCCGCCACCGGGACAAACCCCGGTGTTTCAGGACCGTCTGCAGGTACACAAGACCTCGGATCCGACCCTTCCGATCCGAGCCCAACCTTCAAACGCCTTTCCAAGCTCATCGTAGGCCCCAGAAGGTCAACCGAAGGTCGGCAGACGAGCGGCGATCTCCTTCAATACAAATTGAGTTCGAACTCACACCTGGTGCTTCCACACGTGCCCCAGAAATAAACAGCATCAGGTTGGCGCCGTCTGTGGGAAACGGCTGCTCCAGAAGCCGAATCTTCATGACCTCCAAAGGCAAGGGGGCTGCTCCCTCCGTCAACCAACGGGACCCGCCCCCACCCTCTGATGAAGCCGGGCCCCGCACGTCGAAACACAAGGCTCCCCCTCGGGAGTCCCAAACGAGCGTCGGCGGGACAGCCCAGCCCGACCTACAAAGAGTAATCCTCAGCCGCAAGGTTACCCACAACTGGGGAAGGGCCGCTTCCAACTCGGCCCCGAACCATCCGAGGAGGACCCACAGGGATGACGGCCCACGGGGTCGGCAAGATGATAGGAACCGGGGATCACCAACACCGAAGCCTGACCCAAACCGCACCCAGGGTCAGGATCCCGAATACGAGGTATCCCTGGATACGCCCTTCACCCTACACAACATCCACGGGGGACCGGTGAGGGGAGAAAATGATGCTCCCCAAAGAACCTTCACCCAGGGGACGAACGCCATTCGGTACAGCCCCTCCCCTGAGCTACAACCGCGGCCAGTCTCCTTCTCAGGAGAGGGCCCCGAAGGAATTCACCTCCCCCACAGCGGGGGCCTCGTCGTTAGCCTCAGCATGGCCAATTGCGAAGTTCGCCGAATCCTTGTTGACAGCAGCAACCCGGTAAATATTCTCTTCCTCAGAACCTTCGAAAGCCTCAGATTGCCCAGAGGGAAACTCAAACCAGCGGGAGGCACGTTGCTTAAGCTTGCGGGCATCCCGATCATGGTGAAGGGAATTATTACCCTCAACGTCACCACGGGACCGGATCCTGTCAAGAGGACCGAGTCCTTGGATTTCATGGTCATCCACGCCAAGGCGGCCTACAACGCCATCCTCGGCAGACCCGGGCTAAACTCCATCCAGGCGATACCTTCGGCCCACCATCGGAAACTCAAAGGGAGAAGGGGCGTACCCCCCCTCAGCACGGGCGTACTCCCCCTCAGCGCCGTTGAACTCGAACCCGAGAAAGACGGCCCCGCCCCCGAGCCCGTGGACGAGCTGGAGGAGATCCTATTCGACGCTGAAGATGAGTCCAAATGGTTCCGGGTGAGCCGCTCACTCGCCGAGGACCTGAAGGCGGGCATCATCGCTTGCGTCCGCCGCAACGTTGATCTCTTCGCTTGGAAGCCCTCCGATATGCCCGGAATCTCCGAAGACTTGATCATGCACCGATTGAGTGTCCTCCCTGACTCTAAACCGATCGTCCAAAAGAGGCGCAAAGTCGCCCCGGAGAGGCAACTAATTATAAAAACAGAAGTGGACAAGCTCTTGTCCGCTCGATTCATCCAGGAAGTCACCTACCCCGAATGGTTGGCCAATGTCGTCATGGTGAAGAAGGCTACAGGGGGTTGGCGAATCTGCATTGACTTCACGGACCTTAACAAAGCGTGTCCAAAAGATCCTTTCCCCCTCCCGCGCATCGACGCTTTGATAGACGCGACCTCAGGGCACGAGCTACTGTCCTTCATGGACGCTTTCTCGGGGTACAATCAGATCCGGATGTTTCCGCCAGACATCCCCAAGACCTCATTCGTCACCGACCAAGGTCTTTATTGTTACCGTGTCATGCCCTTCGGGCTGAAAAACGCCGGTGCCACGTACCAGCGACTCGTCAACAGAATCTTCAAGGACCTGATCGGCCGCAACGTAGAAGTTCACGTCGACGACATGCTTGTCAAGAGTCGGGCTGGGCCGGACCACGTCGCCGACCTCGAGGAAGCCTTCGGTGTCCTCCGACGCCACAACATGAGGCTTAACCCGGCTAAATGCGCCTTCGGCGTCTCCACGGGGAAGTTCCTAGGGTTCATTGTCAGCCAGCGCGGCATCGAGGCAAACCCCGAAAAAATACAGGCCATCATCAACATGTCCCCACCCCGGAATGTCAAAGAAGTTCAGAGGCTCACGGGTCGGTTGGCGGCGATCGGCCGTTTTCTCTCCAAGTCAGGGGAGAAATCTCTCCCCTTCTTCAAGGCCTTGCGCGGGAAAGGGGGCTTCGAGTGGGGTACCCCTCAACAAGAAGCCTTCGAACAGCTGAAACGGTACCTCGCCAACCCGCCTCTCCTCAGCAAGCCCGAACCAGGCGAGCCGCTTTGGCTCTACCTGTCCGCCTCGGACCACGCCCTCAGCGCCGTCCTCGTCCGAGAGGAGGCAGGAGTTCAGAAACCCCTGTACTATGTAAGCAAAGTGCTACACCCGGCCGAGACGAGATACGCGAAGATAGAAAAGGTAGCCTATGCCCTGGTTATGGCAGCCCGAAAACTCCGACCTTACTTCCAGGCCCACTCCGTCCGAGTTCTGACCGACCAACCGCTGAAGACCGTCCTCCACAAGCCCGAAAACTCCGGCCGATTAGTCAAGTGGTCGATCGAGCTGAGCCAGTTCGACATCAGCTATCATCCCAGGGCAGCCATTAAAGGGCAGGCCCTCGCCGAGTTCATAACTAAATGCACTGTCTCCGAGCAACCTGACGTAGAAGAGCCGGATCTGACCTGGGAGGTCTTTGTTGACGGCTCATCCTGCGAAACGGGGAGTGGGGCGGGCGTCATCCTTCATGGCCCCGACCAATTCCTACTTCAATACTCCCTGCGCCTCAACTTTCCCGCCTCCAACAACGAGGCAGAATATGAGGCCATGATCGCCGGACTGACCCTCGCCCACCGAGCCGGTGCCAAGCGAGTCCGGGCGTTCAGCGACTCTCAACTCGTGATCCACCAGATCAACGGAGAGTACGAAGCCCGCGACGACCGAATGGTGAGATATTTGGCGGCGGTCCGACGGCTCTTGGCGCTCTTCGACAACACTGCGGTTGTCAGAGTCCCCAGGGAACAGAATGCCCAAGCCGACGCGCTATCCAAACTCGCCTCTTCTTCCTTTGAAGGCCTCGATCGTACGGTGCTCGTCGAGGTCCTCTTGGAGCCAAGCATCCTTAGCCCAGAGCCGGAAGCAATGTGCGTACAAGAAGGAACCAGCCCGGACGACTGGACCACTCCCATCCGAAAATTCTTGAGCCAGGCCGAGCTTCCTGAAGACAAAGCCGAGGCCAGGCGAATCAGAATCCGAGCGGAAAGGTTCGTCATAATCGATAACATCCTCTTCAAACGCTCGTACACCCTGGCCGACGGCAAACCCTACCTCCGCTGCCTCGCCAAGGACGAGGCCAGCTACGTCCTCAAAGACCTGCACGAGGGGATCGGCGGATGCCACATGGGGAGTAGGACGCTTGCCCGAAAGGCTCTGAATCAAGGGTACTATTGGCCCACCATGCTCCAAGACTCGCAAGACTTGGTCAAGAGGTGCGGCCCCTGCCAAAGGTTCTCTCCCATCAAAAGGCTTCCTCAAGCCAACCTCCGATCCTTGGCGAGCCCTACGCCCTTCGCCATGTGGGGAATGGACCTTGTGGGGCCCTTCCCCCCAGCGGTAGGACAGAAGAAATTCCTGATTGTCGCCATCGACTACTTCACCAAGTGGATCGAAGCCGAACCGCTGTCCAGCATCACCGAACGCCAAGTGCAACAATTCTTCTGGAAGAACATCATTTGTCGATTCGGGATCCCCCGAATCCTCGTCACGGACAACGGAACCCAGTTCCAAGGGCAAAACTTCCAATCTTTCTGTCAGGACATCGGCATCCAGCAACGTTTCTCCGCCATTTGCCACCCTCAATCCAACGGCCAAGCAGAAAATGCGAACAGGCAAATCCTCGATGGCCTCAAAAAGCGCCTTGACAGTTCCCCCAAGGGGCTCTGGGTGGAGGAGCTGCCCAGCGTACTATGGGCACACCGAACCACGCAGAGGATCCCCACAGGGGAGACACCCTTCAATCTGACCTATGGGACTGAGGCAGTCATCCCCGTCGAAGTCGGATTGCCTTCCCCCCGGATCATAGCCTTCGATGAAGACGACAACGCGTCCGCCCTGAGGGCTAACCTAGACTTCGTCGCCGAGGTACGAGAAAAGTCCGCGGTCCGAAGGAGCATTTATCAGCAACGGATCGAGAGATTTTACAACAAGAAAGTCCGCCCCACCAGCATCCAGGCAGGGGACCTAGTGTTGCGAAAGCTATCCGTCTCTGACCCGACCAAGAAGAGGAAACTGGCTCCCAACTGGGAAGGCCCGTACCGCGTAGTCGAGGCGGTACGCCCGGGTACATACCGACTGACGGATATGAATGACCGACCCATCAGCCGACCCTGGAACGCTGAGCACCTCATGAAATTCCGGGGAGAGCAAGCTTAGGCTCCAGCGTGGCTTAAGTAAATTAAAAGTTTTTGTAAACATTCATGTGTAAAGGGCCGCTTCGGCGACCCCCCCCCCCCCCCTCAGTCTGGTATAAAAGAAGTCTCTTCTGTCAAAAGTTAAATACCTCGGCAACGCCGACTCGGTACCGGGCAAGGCGGGCGGCATCAAGGTTCTCCCTCGGGTCTCATCCCCAAAACGCCTCGGCAGGTGCGACCCAACAACGGGCAGGAGGTCTCCCTGTCGCCCCGCATCGATTCCTCACGAATCAGCGGAGCCCGACCTCGCCTAAACCACCCTTCACCACCCCGATAACCAGAGCAAAGAAGGAAATGAAAGCTTTATTCATACTCTTTTATTTTTTGTACGGAGAAAACAAGCAAATACCGTTACAGAACCACTCCCCTCATCTCAAACTAAAGGGGATCTCCGACTTAGGGCCCCTCGGACCCGGTAAAGGGAGGAACCACTCCGACCAAACGACTGGGGACTCTCTCCTCGTCATGGCGATCCTTCGGTTCCGCCATCGTCGACACCCCGGCCACGGAGCTCTGGGCATCCACGGATCGAATGCGCTCCATCAGTGGCAACGCCGAGGGAGCCCCCTCTGCTCGCCGATCCCTCGAGGAAGATGTCGAAACACCCAACATGGTCCTATAGCGGTGTATCTCCATCTCCTTTTCCACTATCACATCGCGAAGAAGCTTCTCGGAGGAAGGCCTCTGCACCGAAGAACTTGACATGGTGTATCCAAGACCAACGCCCCCTAGCTCCCGATCCGCCATCGCCCTCCTCAGCCGGCTCGCCTCCTCACTCAGGGCTTCAGACTTGTTCCTGTAATAATGGAAGGCCGCATCAGTGTCGCGAGCCCTCTTTCGATACCGAACCAAGGTGGCCTCTAAAGCCTCGACCTTGCCTCGAAGCCACGCCACGTCGGAACGAAGGGGGTCCACCTCAGGAAGGGGAGCCGTGACCTACAAGAGAACCAGCCCGCTCAAGACATATATGCAAGGAGGTTCAGAAATTTTTCAAAGTTGGAACACTTAGCCAGCCAGAAAACCCTCTTTTTATAAATTCAGTTTCCCCATACAAAAAATGCGGTGGCCAGTCCGCGGAAGGCAAATACAATCGAGAGAAGGAAAGAGAAAGACAAAAATTATACAGCGGGTTTTCCCACCTCGATATCAGCCGGATCCGTTGGAGGGTCGGTAACCAATTTGTCATCTGACCCTTGTCCGCCAGGAGTCTTCGGTGTCCCCTCAATCTCCATATCATACTCGAAGTTGGACAGGTCGATGGTCGGATAAAAGTGCCTCACATGGCTGAGGGCCTTCGCATAACTACTATCCTGGGCATTGATCACCAGGATCTGACACGACTTAGTCACCTCATCCTTCTCCTTCTCCGACCTCTCCTCCAGAGCCGACCTCGCCTTCGCCCATTCCTCCTTCTCCTTGTCAAAAGCCACCTTCGTCTTCGCCTCCCTCTTACGAGAGCCTTCGAGCTCTCCCTTCAATTCCGTCACCTCCTGCTCGGCCTTGTCAGCCCGATCTCGCTCTCGCTGCACCGCCGCCTCGTAGAGGCCCTTCACATGGGCCCCCTGCACGGTCGCCTGCCAGGACCAGACACTACTAAGAAATCTTCCTTAAATAACATCACCTGAAAGCTAGGAGGTTCGATCGACTTACCAGCACCGTGGCCTGCGCAAGACGAACATACGCCTCGTCCAGGGTCTGGGACTTCATATCCGAGCGGTCCCGAGGGGTCGCCAACTTATCTGCAACCTCCACGGCCTGGCGCCCCCGGACCAGGCAATCACCCTCGCGGATCGACCAATCCGGCACCCACCTTCGCCGAAGCCTCTCCTCAAGTCCGGGATCCACCGGGGGACCCTTCCCCTTATCAGGCGCGGCGGCCGCACCCTGATCCGAACCCCCCTGGACCACGACGTCCCCACCCGTCTCTGATCGAGTCCTCTTCATCCTCGGCTGAATGGGGACCTCGGAGACGACCTGGGACAACTCGGTGGTCTTCACCGCGACATCCTTCTTCTGGCCCTTCGTCTTCCTCATGGCGAGCCTCAGCGCCTTAATCGACTCCTCATCCATTTCTGTAAAGAGATCCATTAAGAACAAATGAGCAAAAAAGTACAAGAAGAGTGTGAGGAAAGAAACAACCACGTACGAGGCACGGCCGGGCTGGGGCTCAGTCCGACGTTCGCCAGGTGGGCCTCCGTCACCTTCCCCCAATTAATGCTATGCGACAGACGGAGGCGCTCAACGAGTCTCCACTCCTCCGCCGTCAAATCCCCTGGCCCCGGTGCTGGGTAGCTCGGCTTAGTATGGTTCCACCGAGTAGGGATAGCCCAAGGGTCCTCACTCCGGATCACCAGATACTTCTTCTTCCAGAACTTAATGGAATCCGGATGACCGTGGACAACCTTCGCCTTACCTCGAGGCGAGATATAATATACCCCTTCTGCTGATGAGCCAATCAATAGCATCGCTCGGAACACGCCCAGCCGTAAGGGTACCCTCCGTTCCTCGCACAACAGCACGAAGCAGATGATCTGCTTCCAGGAGTTCGGCCCGAACTGCATCGGCGCCAGGGACGACCAATTTAACACCTCCCGAACGAAGGGGTGGATGGGCAGCCTCAGGCCGGAGATAAAGGCGTCCACAGGGAAGATACAATACCTGTCCGGCAGGAGATCGGTCGGTCGAAGAGAAGAACTCGGCAGCATAAGCTCATAACTGGGCCCTATGTGGTAGGCCAACTGCAGAGCCCCCAAGTCGCTTGCCTCCAGAGCGGTCGGGGAGGCGTCCACCATCAACCTCTTCCGGCTTGACGACGACGGCTGGACCCCCGAGGACTCCTTATTGGAGAGATCGTCGGGGTAGCAACGGAAAGGCCGGGGTTGTGCGGACAACCCTATCCCCAAGTCGCTCGGGCCGCCACTCTTCGATTTCTTCTTCTTCGGAACCCTCCTCCTCTTAGTCCGTTCCGGCGAAGGTGTAGACAAGCGCCCCAGAACGGGCGGATTCGGAGACCCCGCGGAACCTTCTCCCTCGGAGCCACCCTCCTCTCCAGAAGCCGACCCTAGGGTTTGGACTTCATCTGAGCTGCCACCCCCCTCCTCAGAGTCGCTGCTTTCTACCACGAAATGCCTCCGAGATCGCAATGGCTTCACGCTGTGTACGACCTCCTCCTCGCCTACCGGCCCCTCCCCAGAGGTCGACGCCAACGAGCCGGACTGAGCCCTATCCATCCGTGCCTAAGTTAAAACAGGATTACCAACTAACCTGAAATCACCTCGGAAACACGACCTTGCTGCCGGAAGCTGAAGGGGCGAGCGCTGAAGAGTTGAAGGATTTTTTCAAAAAGTAAGAGGCAGGAGAGAAATGGGCGACGGGAGGAGAGGGGGGAACATTTATAGGGGATAAGAACAACTCCTCGATTTCCGCGGTCACTATTCACCGATTGACGTACAACTACCGCCTAGAAAATCACGCCACATCCTCGAAACACGTGCTGCTGACGTCACCCAGTGCCAGGCTGGCAGCACGATACGGGGCCGGTTCGGGCAAAATAACGACTCGCTTTCGCCAGCACTAAAGTACTCTTCTTCAGAAGATCCACCGGCGGGCCATCACCCTTACCAGCCCGTAATCCCCCCTCGTCTCGAGGTTCGGCTTGGCACCGGGGTACTCTTCCCAAGAAGAAACTACGGCTCGCCTTCACCCTCACCGGCCCATAATCCCTCGCCGGCTCGAGGTTCGGCTCGGCACCCGGGTACTCTTCTTCGGAAGCTCCACCGGCGGGCCATCACCCTTACCAGCCCGTAATTCCCCCTCGTCTCGAGGTTAGGTCTGGCACCCGGGTACTCTTCTCAGGAAGAAGCAACGGCCCGCCTTCACCCTTACCGACCCATAATCCCTCGCCAGCTCGAGGTCCGGTCTGGCACCGGGGTACTCTTCTTCGGAAGATCCACCGGCGGGCCATCACCCTTACCAGCCCGTAATTCCCCCTCGTCTCGAGGTTCGGCATGGCACCGGGGTACTCTTCTCAGGAAGAAACAACGGCTCGCCTTCACCCTAACCGACCCACAATCCCTCGCCAGCTCGAGGTTCGGTCTGGCACCCGGGTACTCTTCTTCGGAAGATCCATCGGCTAGTCATCACCCTTACCAGCCCATAATTCCCCCTCCTCTCGAGGTTCGGTCTGGCACCCGGGTACTCTTCTCAGGAAGAAGCAACGGCTCGCCATCACCCTTGTCGACGCGTAATCCCTCGACCCCTCGAGGTTCAATCGAACACCAGGGTACTCTTCTCCGGAAGAGACAACGGTTCGCCATCGCCTTCACCTACACCTTGACCCTCGACTAGCTCGAGGTCCTATCCAAGCTTCAGGACAGCACTTCCAGAAAGGCCCTATGATCCGCCCTCCCATTTTTGTACAATCATGAACACTCCTCCACGGCTAGCTCCCGCACCCCCTGCAGGAGTGGGGGGCTTGTGTGACAGTGTAAAAATGGCCTGAGGCCCATCCAAGGCCCAATACAATTTCTATTCAGAAAAGCAAGAATACCGACCTGGCTCGGCTCCGGACCCCTTCAGGGTCGGCGCCGAACCTCGTGTTTTGCCCCCACAGTGCCTGCTTCCTCGTACTGACGAGCCTCAGTATCCCCCGGAGTCCGATCCGGAGCAGTCCCTCATGCCGTCCCCCCTCTCTGGCGGGGCGGAGGGGTGACCTGGCGCAGCCTAGGCCCTCCGATTCCCCCAGAGACTCAGAGGACTCACGATGGGCCACGTCAGCTCCAAATACCGCCAAGGGTTTCGCCACGTCAGCCCTATACCACTCCTGGTATCACCGCAACCGCCCTAAACCCCCTGGGCCTTCTGCCACGTCAGGCCCATGGGCTTTCGGAACCAAACCCGGTTGGGATTCTCTATAAATACTAGACCCTCATCCACCTTTTGGAGGTAATCAATCTTTTACCACTTAAATATACCTAGTTATTGCTACTCTCTCACAGAGACTGACTAGAGCGTCGGAGGGTCCGCCACCGGGACAAACCCCGGTGTTTCAGGACCGTCTGCAGGTACACAAGACCTCGGATCCGACCCTTCCGATCCGAGCCCAACCTTCAAACGCCTTTCCAAGCTCATCGTAGGCCCCAGAAGGTCAACCGAAGGTCGGCAGACGAGCGGCGATCTCCTTCAATACAAATTGAGTTCGAACTCACACCTGGTGCTTCCACACGTGCCCCAGAAATAAACAGCATCAGTAGCAAAAACACCTCAGAAAAGAATTTCGTAACTCTTGGATATTTTCCATTATTGCGATCATTTGGGTTATTTGGTCTGCTTGGAACGAACGCCTTTTTACTAATTCCGTTTCGTCGATAGAGGGCATTATCGATGATTTTCTTTTCTTTTCTAAATTTTGGCCTGTCACTTTATCACTTGACAAAGTGGAGGCGTTACACTTAAATCGTCTAGATGAGGCGATTAGTTTTTTACATTCTTCTAGCACTTAATCTTTATGGCGTAGTGCCTTTGCTGATTTTCTGCTATTTTGTCTTCCGTTTGCAAATCTAATGTGCGGACGTTTCTCTTAGCCTATGGTCCTGCAGGGTTTTTTGGTTGTGCGTGTTTTGTTGATGTCGTTTGCAATGGGCTTCTCCTGCTCCCTCTCTGATGGGTGATCATTTGACTCTCTGTTAATGTTCTTTCCTTTGGTGGTTGGTATCTTTTTTTGCTTGCTCTGGGGTGTGGCAGTTTGGTTCTGTTTGGTGGTGGGCTCTGCCCTTTTGATGGGAGGACTTGTGTTGGCTGTTACCGCCCGGGCTATGCTGCCTTGGGTTTTATGTATCTATGGTTTAGTTCTGGGCTTGATTAGCTTTTCTTGTGCGCGATTTTGGTGGACGTCTCCTATGTGAGACTTTGCTTGGTTTGGATGTGTGCTATTTTTTAGTTTGGTTGCTTTCGCTGTGGCATCGCATTGCACTTGTGGTTCTAGAGTGCTTTGGCTTGTTTTGTGTTCATATCTACTGCTTCGGTCGATGTGATGGGTTTGCCCTTTGGCTAGGGGTGCCATTTGCTTCGGTTCCAGTTCGGAGCGTCCGATGACTCTTTTCCTTTTTTTGAGGTGCTCTTTTCCTTTTTCTTTGAATGGCAACATTCTCGTATTTTTTAGCGCCTTTATTTCTTTCTTTCTGTGATGTTCGGTGCCCTCTTTTTCTGGGTGGTGCTCCGGGGTGTGACCTCCCTTCTTTGTGGGGACCTTAGCTCAGGGGGTTTGTTCGGTTCTTTCTTGGGCTCTTTTTCTGGGTGGTCGGGCTCAGCTCTGTTGTTTTTTTTGGGGGAGCGGGTAGAGTCTGCTACTGGCGCTGCATGGTGTGCTCCCCGCGTCCTGGTCTCCGTTGAGAGAGCCACTGTCTCGTTGGGGTATGTCTCCAGTCAGATTCAGCGCCTGGTGGTGGAGCGTTTGGGAGTTCTTCCCGCTCCTTTTTCTTTTTAGGGGTTCCCCCATCTCTTTGGAGGTGTGTCCCTGGTCCTTCAGCGATTTCCGATGGGGGCATTTGCTCCTTGATGTTTTCTGCGAGCAGTTTTTGGCTGTGCCTAGGTTCGTTGAGGGGGCCATCGTCCGGGCTCTGTCCTACCATAGCTGAGTTCCTTTTAGCGTTGCTGGAGCCTTCCGCCGGCCTAGCTGTCTAGTTAGTATCTCTTCGTCGGCGTGGCCCCATAGCGTTGTTTGAATCTCTTCCCGCTGTCGGTTCCTCTCCGTTCAGTGATGGGTCCTGTGGGGGGTCGCACTGTTTTATTTTGGTTGTAATTTAGCTCGGCAAAGCACTGCTTTGCTTTTCTCTTTTTGTATTGTTGATTTGTTTTTAGGTCATTTTACCGCTTGTAAAATTTACCGATGTACAGTCTTACTCTTTTTATTTATTTATTGCTGTCTGGAGTCTCTAAACTCTATTCGTGTTATCAAAAAAAAAATAACATAAACACAAATAAACATCGGAATTTAAAAACTTTTATTCATTAATGTTCATTTACAACACGAATATTATATATCACATGAGACCCTCTCATTTACAACGAATAAAAATGACAATGGACTTCAGTGGTGCACATATTGAGTGACGTCTTCACATCTGGGTCTCCGCCTCCATCTCGCAAATCTCATCTGCACAAGGACCGTCAGCCTCTGAGGTTGACATTAGGCTGGTGAAATTAGCGATAATCTTGCTCGCTCACAAATCATAAACCAATTATTTCAATATACAAGTAATTAACAATTTATATAACTGAGCACAAACAATCATGCAATAGTATGAGTGAACCTAGACAGCTAATTGATGAAACATGTTATTATTATACCACAATGCAATCAAACTTCAAGATGTTGTTCTAATGCAGTGCTTGTTTAGATAGCTATGTCGTCCATACAACTTAGTTTCTGAATGCAAGCTGCTAACCGTTTTCTCCTTATTATAGGATTCGACCTCCTCACCATGCAAAATCTAACCCTTATGACTAGTATGACAAAGCGTAAGCTCCGTTGGCCCCACCCTATGTCTACCGACCATTCTGAGTCTTATCCCTGGCTTAGAACATCCAGTGAGCCTATCTCTCTACTGGAATTTGTGGGATGCCCAACTTCCACAGAACCTGGGGCCTATCCCAACATTCAAAAAGAACCATAGGGCCGATCCTCGGTCGCAGATCCGTGAGTCTTACCTCCTTACCAACTGTCCTGAGTCTCATCCCCGGCTTAAAACATTTTGTGTGTCTATCCCACGCCCTTAAGCACCCTAAGGTCTATTCTCGATCGTGGGTACTCTGGACCTCACCTCACTTCCGACTTTATCCTTGTCACTTCACCTTCCAGTGCCCGATTCTTAAGTGTATGGTGTATAACAAAACTTACCTATTCCTTGTGGTCTCATTCCGAACTTATATTTATGGGTAAATTTGTCATTGCTAGACACTACCCTACTCCCACACTGGAGTTACGAAGCTTACCGGGCCTGGACCCCACGTAGGCACTAGCATCAAACCCTCGGTGATCTTATCAAGTTACACCATCAGATATTCTACCTAATGCTTCACTTGTGCACAACCGGCATACACATCAAACTATGTGCACTTATTTGTGCAATTAGTCATCCTTCATTAGTCATCCTTCAGAGTATATAGAATACAATTAACTACTCTCAAAATTAAATCACTAAAACATCATTAAAAATTCAAAACCTCCTCTATTTCCCCATTGACTGTCGACTATCTTTGGGACGTTTGACTGTCAATCCTGCAATATGTCGAACGACTTGTCTTTTAGGATGGTCAACCGCTAAACTCGTTGTATCAAAAGAGACTAGCGGTGGTCGACTGTCCCAAAAATGCAATTGATCATCGTCGTCTGTTGTTGCTATTTTGCTCGTCTTCTTTCCATCCAACGCCGCTTGATCCTCGCATCACCATCTCATCTTCTTATTAATCTAGTTCTTATCACAACAAAATAGGGTTCTTAACATACTTGGGTTTATAGAATCTTATCAAGTTATCTCTTTTATTAAAAACACTAATTAAAATATCAAACCATATTGTCTAGCATACATATGGATTTCATACACCCATAACCCGCAAGTATCAACCAAGCATGCATATGCATGCTTATTCCAAAAAGGAAAACTAACAAGCACTTATCAAAATTATAAGAACGCATAACATACACAAACATAGAACTCACAAGAAAATCACCCACCTCAACTGCTACGGAATAAAAACGGCAATAGACTTCCCACGAACGCTCCCACGCATCGAATTCGAACTTCTTGTACGATCTTTAACTCATGCAAAACATTACACACCATATTACTATTATTTCTAAGCCAAAATATGAAAATATTCAAGATGGTTTGTCGGCATCTTACCTTTGATGACAAACCAGAAAACTCCACTCCTTGCTTTTGCCTCTTCCTCTCCCTCAATCTCACAACTTCTCAATTCACCAAAGAGAGTTTTTAATCTCAGTTGAGGACTTTTAAAGCCATTAGAGGGAGGGGACAAATTTACAAATTTCAGATTTGGGGTTGATTTGGGACTGTTTTGGAAGGGAATTAAGTATTATTTTGGGGCTGAAGTCAAGGAAAAAATATTGAAAGATTTAGGGAAAATGATCAATGATATATGGTAACTTTAATAGAGGAAATAAGGGTTGAAATTTGGATTTCAAACCTGAAATTTCAAATTCAAACACCTCTTGGAGGGAATTCTTAGTGCTACATGCACGTGTGACTCCACTCCCCATCACTTTATCGGGATTCGGTTCCCATCACGCCCAAAACACGTGCAAATGCACAACACGAACATGACACGTGAAAGTGTCATACAACTATTTAAAACATTGAAATTCTGATATAATAATTCAGCTTTATTTCACTTCATAAATAATAATATTTTCATACAAGAGTAACATACAAATGCACGTGCATCATACGTGTAAGGAAAAAAATTCATTTACTATTTTGCGAGTGTTATTTAACTATCACGATGTTCTTGAACTTCGAGGTTATGTATAGTTTGCATGTTTCAAAGTTATTTTTTTGTATGCATCTAAAAGAAAAAGATGAAAATAGAGCAATTTTTGTGACGGTAACATGCTTGCTAACACCAGCTCAGATAGTGAAGGGATGTTCGGAACCAGGTTACAATATAACCCTTTATTTTGAACAAACATGCTTTTTAAGAGCATCTGTAGTCATTCTTTATAATTCAAAATTGCACACAAAAAAAACTCTTGCAGTCGTTGGTCAAATACCGAAAATTTGGGTTTGAGAAGAACAATAGGATGCCATATTTGTGAAAAGATATAGGAATTTGGAAAATATAGCTAAAAAAAGATCATATTTCATCCGTTCATAATTTTATCCCAAAATGTTATGGGACGAGTTTGCCGAATTTTTTTATTAAAAAATAACGAACGGGAAATGATATCCCGTCCCACCAATTTATTTTTTAAAATTGAAGGGATGGGAAATGATATCCCGCCCGAGATTTTTTTTCCCAACAGATAAGGGTACTTAAAAGAAGGGAAAAAATTCCATTTCTAGAAAGACTTAAATACCTTCCTTCAATCCCAACGTTCACATAAGGACTCCAACGGCTATTATTCAGTTGCACAATGGCTAGAAATTTTAGTTGGTTATATATATACATACTCTAATCTTCCCCAATTCCATTCACAACAATTTCCATTACAATCTATTCTTCCCCAATTTTTATAATCATCTTTCTCTATTTATAATTTCGGTGTTTGTTAATCGATAGCATGGTCAATCGTCCTAATAGTGGCAGGACATACACAGCTATTGAAGATGTTACTCTATCCCAGCTGAGTTGCTATAACTCAAGATCCGTTGATCGGTAGCGATCAATCCGGGGCACAGTTTTGGGATCGGATTTATTTACATTTGTTAGTCTCTTAGGCACTACAACCGACAGAATGACCAGCTCCCTTTCAAGTCGATTCTTAAGAATTTCAAAAGAAGTTGCTTTGTACAGTGTGAATTTAGGCAGCGTAACAAATAGAGCAGCAATCGGAACTACTGAAGCGGATAAGTTATATATCGTTTATGTGGTTCATACGAATTTATTGTTTTCAAAAATAAAATTACTCAATTATACCTAGTGCTTTTGTAATTCTGAAAGGTACACGATGCATGAATGGAATACATGCAAACTGTCGGGAAAACCTTCAAATTCGAAGGGTGTTACGAAATTCTTAAAGATCAACTGAATTTTTCTTTGCGTACAACCCACTTTTTCGACTCTGTCTCGAGTTCTGGGATTCAAATATAACATGTTCGCCCACAACCGTCGACTAGAATTCAAATATACCATTTCCACATTGCTTACACATATGAGGGCGGTCGTCGACTACCCATTTCCACATTGTTGGATCGCTTAAATCCATATTTGGAGTATCTAATTCAGCTTCTTTTCTTGTTTTGTCATGATCCGAACCGGCTTGACCTTTTGATTTGATCATACCAATCTTCAGATCGACACAACGTTTTGGAGTGGATATTCCGGATAATGAATTAAGATGAGGGAAAGAAATTTAACAGAAAAATGAGTGAAGTCAGAGGATTGAAGACTGAGAAGAATGAGTGTCACGCCCCGCTTCCCAAAAAGAGAATATGGAATACAGATACATGACTAAGCCCAGCGAATGATTTTCATCATCCATAAGCTGTCTGGATATTTACAACATTTCACAGGAATAATCAGAGTAGGATGCAAGAGAAGTCAACCACGCATGCATATATGAATCAATATACCAACAGGAATTTACTTGAAACAAAATTTAATAATCTCAAAAAAATCAGATCTGAAAACAAGTTAATAATTCTGGGACACATTGCCCAATACAAAATAATCCAAGTAACCAAGTACAATTATTCAAAATAGGCAACATGAAATAATAATAATAATAGCAAGAACTCCAGCATCTAAAATCTCAGATTACCTACTCCATCGGGCAGCTGATCTCCATAATCTGCAATTTAACAAATTGCAGGAAGAAGGAAAAGATAACAAAATGTCCGTCAATGCAAGTTACGGGCCGCTTGTAGTGCAGGCACAAGTACATGGGAAAGATAAACAAATATAGAATAACAGCGGAAACAAGCATAGCATGAAATAGATATGGTAACAAAATAGAGCAACTATCAGGAACAGAATCAAATAACATAATGTGCTAACAGGGTACAGGTAATATGTATCAGGTATCAAGTATCATGCAGGTAAACATGTAACAGATGAATAGGTGAACAGGTAAACAGGTATACAAGTAGCATGTACAGGTAAGCATGTAACAGGTATCATGTTATGTTAAGTTTTGTATTTAATTTTAATTAGGTAGCACTTCATGCGTCCCAAACTTTTACCACATGGTTGCTACATTCAAAAAAAAATCGTTTAGATTACGTAGTGGAGTCTATAAGGCTGTGTACACAGGGATCAGGAAAAACAGGAACATGAACAGGAACAGGTAGAACCTAATGGTCCTCTTCCGAGTACACCTTCCTATAGGGAAGTGTGCAGTCAGGTAATCAGGTAAACAGGTACAGGTAGAACCTACTGGTCCTCCACCGAGTACACCTTCCTATAGGAAAGCATGGAGTCGGTTAATCAGGTAAACAGGATCGTGTATCATGCAGTCATGAACACGTAACAGGTGGGAAATGCGGCCCTCTTCTAAGTACACATTTCTATATTTTTCACTACTAGATCTTTACCTTAACCCCAGCTTGGTTATTTGTTATTATTATCAAACAGGCATATATATGTCACAAACAAGGAAAGAATAACATGGTATAAATAAGTAACAGTTTTAGATTGAAAGATAAACATGTACAGGTGAAAGACCACATAAAAGGATAGAACAACGAAAATTCTAGTTCAGGACAACAAGACAGTACTGCGCTAAATCTGGAATTCCCGTTGCTACAAACATGCAAACCTGGATCCGTCAAAAAATTTGGAAAATAGACTCTTGGCCGAATCCAACAAATATATATAAGTCATACAGTATTTCACAACAACATGACTCAAAACAGGTTTGTATCCAGAAAACGTATTTAGCCAGAAATCAGAAGTTTGTATTCATAAACAGGAAAACGGCATCAAAACTTACGAATTAAATCCAAAAAAAAATCTGGGGTATTCCCTAATATGTTTAGTAATAGAAAATAAAGTTTCATAATTTTCCAACATAGATAGAATAGTCAAGTAAAATCAGAAAGCAGCAAGATACAGTAGTTTTGTAAATCTGGAATCATAAACATTGCAGTACTAAAACAGCAATATCTCGCAAAATATAAATCAAAATCCAGAACCGTCAAAAGGGTGATAAAATAGATACAGTAGGCTACAATTCATATTCACAAAGTTTTTATAGAAAGCAAATAGAAACATGTCGAAATTATGTATCTTTACTGAACAGTATAAAAATTCTGCAAGTATAGTAGTTGTTTGCAAGCATGGAATAGCATATAAAATTTATCATTTAAATCCATAAAAATTAGGGGTTAATTCCAATCAAGTCTAGTTGTAACCAGCAAAATATTGGATTAAAATATTATCTTTAGCGTTAGTAGAAAAATAAATAACCATACAAAATTCGTGTAAAACTGGATCTGGAATTTTAAACACATCTGTGGTAAAATAGTCATAACTTGCAACTCACAAATCGAAACTAAGATCTGTCAGAAAATCTGGAAAGTAAACAGAATTCTATATAACTCATATTCACAAATAAATTTCATATACTGACTTTAATAGGATCTAAAATACTGAAAAAAGGGGGTTACAACAAAAACTGAAATATCCTTCAAGCATAAAACCAACTAGATCATATGAAACACATCCAAATCATAACCAAACATGAAATAGGGTATACTAGATGTCCAAGAAATATGGTATAGGGTAGAAGTCCACAACAAGTTATACTACCACTAACACATCAAGCATACGAGATCATACAACTCATCATGGATCACGAACAACATGCATGTATATATATCAAGAATCTAGATTATTTCTAAGTTATTTCATATCATGTGTGTAATGAGGTAACTACGGGAGAGGCAACACAATAGAGACAAGATATAACTGGGGTTTTGCACAAGAATTGTCTCTAGAACACAACTACACTACATGCGGTATTTAGTACTTGTATTACACAGAAAAGAATACAAGTTACTTGCCTGAGAGACGACAACAGAAACAGCGAAGCAAGAGCAAGAATAACGGAAATGGATTTCCGGGCATGAACACAAGCGAGCGAACGAACCCACGAGCATAACTCACGAACAACAAACTACGAGCACAACTCACGAACCAACACATGGACACAAGAGAGAGAGGAGGCAACGACACGGAAGAATGGCGCTGCACAGCGTCGAGGGTAGGCGATGACGGCCAAGGGGGACCGGCGGCGCGACGCAGGGGACAGACGTCGAGGCGAGGGCTGACTCTACAGGTGGTCACCGGCAAGGTGGAGAAGGGAGAGGACCAGGGGTGTTGTCCGGTGCTCTGGTTATCGCTGCTCTGAGACGCGACAGGAGGACGGAGGAGGCCGAGAGGAGCAGGACGACGAGGGGGGCTGAAGCTGCGATGCTGTAGGAGGTGCTGGCGTCGCCTAGGCTGCCAGCGATGCTGCTCTGGCTATCGACGCAGCGGAAGGAGAAGGGAATGAGGAGGGGCCGGAGGTAAAGGGAAAGGATCGGGAGGTGACAGGAGGGGAAGGTGATTAGGCGGCTTAGGGTTTTTTGCAGGATGGAGATGAACAGGCAGGGTGTATATGTATATATATATCAGATGAGTAGGGTTAGGTTTTAGGGGGTGAGGGCTGATGGGTATTTCGGTAAGGTATTGTATAGGGTGGTAAATTTTGGGTTTGGTGTATCTGGCTAACGGGTTAGATATGGATAGCGGGTATGGGTATAGTTAGGCTTATAAGGTATTAGAGATATCAAGATAATGGATATGAATAGATCCAAAAAGAAATTTAGAATAGGATTTAAAATGAATTAATAACATAGGACATGAATAAATAATGGGGGTCAAAAATATAAGCTCGATCAACCAGAGATGGAATAATAGGAGACAAATGAATCAAAAACTCAAATAAAAAGACGACAAATCAAATAGATGAATACATAGAGAATGAAGATCCAAAACATGATCCAAATAGAGATACAAATGAGAAAAATACACCCAAAAATACATAAATGAAAAACAGGGGTTACAATGAATGAAACTTGATGAATATATAGGTTTAGAATGAGATAAAGTGTGAAGGGAAAATTAGGAAGGAAAAAAAATCAAAAGAGAGGGACAAAAAATGATGTAAAGTCCTTTAAATAATACTTTTAAAAAAAAGTAGCTCTCGGACGAATGATCAAATTTCGTTTGATGCTAAAAGATCCCCACTTCTTTCGGACGGGATTTGATCTCCCGTGCGTGACTGTTTTATTAAAAAAAGAATAATAATCATTGGACAATTTTTGATATCCCGTTCATGATTTTTTAAATCCTTTTTTAAAATTAACCGGATGGGAAATGATATCTCATCCATTATTTTTTAAATTTAAAAAAAATACGCGACGAAAATTCATCTACTGTCCGTCACTTTTTAGAAATCAAATCTCATATTTTGGTTTCAAACGTAGGGATGCTCTCGGATAAGGATATATCCAATCCGATCTGTATCTGAATCTGAAATTTTTGTGGATACGGATATGAAAAATCCATATCTAGGCGGATAAAGATACAGATTCAGATATCCAAATCCAAAAAAAATCGGATGCGGATACGGATATCACTTCAAAAAAGGGATTCGAATATGAATATCCACAAAAAATATATTTTATTTATGTATCATATTTATATTAAAGGACATTTTTGTAATCTTCTATCATTTCTCATTCCCCCTGTATCTCTCTTATTTCTAGCACTTTCACATTTACTCGGTGCCCGACCCGGACTCGATATTGGACTGGAACCGACCCGATCTATAAGGTTCCAGGCCTGGGTCCTAAAAAAATACCCGATGCACTTCCGAGCCCGGGTCCGCTCAAAATAGAACAGACCCAGACCCGGACCCGTTAGAAAATACCCCCAAAAATATGGAATTTGAATAATAGGGTTATAGGGATATACATATAAAACTAATTGTTGAAGATAGATGTGTCAATATAATATTTATACATGTGCTTAAGTGCAAAAATTATTGGAACCGTAGGGTATCGGGTGAAAAATACTTAAGTGCAAATATTTATTCCCTGCTACTGGACCTGACGGGTAGATTTGTTTAACTAGGACCCGGAACCGTACCCGAACCCAGACTCGGTTCTTGTAATTTCGGGTTCGGGTCTAATTTTTGGACCCGTAAGGTATCGGGTCTAGATCCGGTTAGTGGAGGACCCGACACCAGCTCTACTCATACCCATGAATCCCACCCCAAACCCGATCACAAATCCCCCAAATCCAACTCCTCCACCTTAGCTCCACATTCCTCCACCATCCTCATTAGCATCGGGTTGTTCCTCCACCCCCAAATCTAAAACCTAGCTCCACCAGCTCCGCCAACACTATGAACCATATCTCGTGCATCACCGCTCTCATATAAATAGCAGTAATGGATCTTCTTAGTTATCAAATGGTGATAAATATTTTTTTAGGGTTTTGCAAGATGGGAAGAAGAAGAAGAAGAAGAAGAAGAAGAAGAAGAAGAAGAAGAAGAAGAAGAAGAAGAAGAAGAAGAAGAAGAAGATGATGATGATGATGATGATGATGATGATGATGATGGCTTCCCTTGATGGTCCTGATGCTCATCATCATAAGGATTGTCAGTTCTGTAGAAGAAGAAGAAGAAGAAGAAGAAGAAGAAGAAGAAGAAAATAATGATGATGATGACTTCCCTTGATGGTCCTGATGTTCACCATCACAAGGATGATGATGATGATGATGATGAATTCCCTTGATGGTCCTGATGCTCACCATCACAAGGATTGTGAGGTCTGATTTTTTTGATCTCGATCTATTTTTTAAGATTTATTCTTAATACTTTGCAATTCCTAGTAATAACAATAATAGTAACCTATGGAGTATACTGGTCGGCTAATAGTTTCTTTTGAAGAAGAAGATGATGATGATGATGATGACGACTTCCCTTGATGGTCCTGATGCTCATCATCATAAGGATTGTGAGTTCTGTAGAAGAAGAAGAAGAAGAAGAAGAAGAAAAAGAAGAAGAAGAAGAAGAAGAAGATGATGATGATGATGATGATGATGACTTCCCTTGATGGTCCTGATGCTCATCATCACAAGGATTGTGCGGTCTAAATTTTTTTATCTCGATCTATTTTTTGAGTTTTTTTTTTAATACCTTGCAATTCCTAGTAATAACAGTAATAGTAACCTATGGAGCATACTAGCCAGCTAATAGTGTAGCGCCCCGAATTTACAATATGATATCTCAGAAATACGTGGCATAATTTCCAGCATCAACTCAATTGCAACAGTAAATATAGCCAAAAACATAGATAATTTTTATTTCAACTTTTATTACATCACTTGCTTAGAAAACACAGCGGAATACAAAACACTTTGAATTACAATCTTTTTCCTTACAACACATCTTTTACAATTTTACATAAGCCATAACATCATTCTATCTCAAGCATCCAAATTCCAAGCTATAAGCAACAACCTGTAAAACATGAGGCTAGAGATAACCCTAACCCCCAAAACTACAGGGGTCAACCATAACGGTGTGAGTGACATCAAAAGAAAATAACATACATAAAACATGAAGCATAGAGTCATACCAACATGTATTAACAGCAAGAATAAATGAAATAGGAAATAACAATAAATAAAATATGAAAACATCAAGGAATATGAAATAATAAATAGTAGAGCATGAAAACAACAAGTGAAACTAGATTAAGTGTCAAGTGTAGGAAAAACAGAAAACAACATGTATAAAACCAAGTCAAGAAACATCAATGCTATATGCTGACTCTCTAATGCATACTTGTCGGATTCTATGCATCCCACAATACATAGGTCCGGTGCAAACCCTTAACGATCTCCACTTTATCAGGTTAAATCCCTCATTATGCAACTAATCCTACTACGGTAATAGAAAAAAGATCCAGAATACTCCGTGAATAGGCATCACAGCCTTCGACGTGCAAGCATCATGTAAGAATAGCTCTAAAACTGGAGAATCAGCTCCCAACCGTGTACCCCACGAATAGGCTTGCGAGACCCTCGCCGTGCAGATACACCGAGTACATCTCGTGAATAGGTCCGCTGACCCTCGACACGCGAATGCACCCTGCATGCTCCGTGAATAGGCCTGCAGACCCTCGACACACGAACATACAAATGTTCTCTCGAGACAGGACAACAAACAGTCCTGGAACGCATCCGTTGGACTAACAGAACAAGAGTATATACTTATGTTTCCCAAGTTCCATCATATCTTCACTAGTGCCTGTCCTTAAGTTGGTTATTATTAAAACACAAAAATCATCGTCTCTAGAGTTAGTGTATCCTGCCGGACTTAAATCCACAAAACAAACCCAAGACCCCGCAGGTCTAAATCCACAAATCTCATCTGCCGGTTCACAGGACTCCCACTCAACTTCTAGAGAAATCACAACTCATCCATCAAGACCAAAACTTTCAATAAAACTCACAAATCCATCATCAAAACGAATATATGAAGAAACATCTTAAATCAACAAAAATCCAAATCTTATATTAAATTCCAGAATCCAAATAAATATTAAATCTATTAAATAACTGAAAATCATATTTTTAAGTTGTAGAATATCACAAAACATCAATTCCTTTAAAAACACGTATAACTCAAATAAGGTCTAAAAGAATACATTTAAAGCTCCAATATAAATCTCTGTAAAATATTTTTAATCTGTAGCAAAACATCTTTTAAAACAATATAATATTAAAGGAACAATCGATCAAAAGAAGCATAAGAAAACTCAAGAAAACATTAGTCAAAGCGGTAGCAGTCGACTTTATAGGGTAGTCAGTCGACTGTCTCGCATAAAATCCAAACTCAAGAAAATATCAAGCAGTGCAGTGGCAGTCGGCTGCATACTGTAGCCAGTCGACTGTCCCGCGTAAAATCCAAAGCTTTAAGAAAACATGAATCAGAGCAGTGGCAGTCGACTGTGTAAAGTGGTCAGTCGACTGTTCCGCATGAAAATCCAATACTGTCACGCCCCGCTTCCCAAAAATACGGAATACGAGCACATGACAAAAGCCCAGCGAATGACTAACGTCACCCATAAGCTGTTTAATCGATTAACTCAACAACATAAACAATACAGAACAATTGCGCAGGCAATAATAATGATCTCATGAACAAAATACTTGGAATAAAACAATATAATATCCAAATACAATAATAATAATCCAACGTCTGGAAACAATATAAAAATTCGGGACATAGCCCAAAACAATACTAATCCCAATCCAAAAATAAATACAAGTCTCAGTACATTAAGTCATTTAAAGCGATAAACAATTTAAAAGCAGAAATCTTCAAGATGTTTGTTCTCCAACTCCAGCAGGCAATTCTCCTTCATTACCTGTAAATACTTCATCTAAAAAGAGAAAAATAATTGTCCTTAGAGCAAGTCATGGACAGCAAGTAGAGAAAGCAGAAAACAATAGAATAACGGTATAACAATGAAACAATGGATCAATAGGATTCAATAAAATGGGACAAAAATCATGATAATTGATGCAATTGGCTATAAACAATGGTGCAATATTCGGTAACGGTAATCAATGATCAATAACGGTAATACTTAGCCAATATTCGATATCAATAGGAACAAGATGCAGTGTCGATGTAGTGTGATCCTTAAGTCTATTAATTATTTTAATCCTAACTAATGTAGCACTTCATGCATCCATCCTTTTACTACATGGTTGCTACATACAAACAATTTCGCTTTAGACTTTGTAGTGGGCTCTATAGTTCATGTACTCTTCAACATTAAACATTATTCATCTTTCGGTGTACGGTACGGTCATCGGCAACGATACAATACACGATAGATTGGGTTACGGCCATAACCACAATCATCGATAAAACAATAGCCGGAACATTATTTAGGGAAACACGGGCCCCTCCTCCAAGTACAATTCCTATATTGTCCACCACTAAAAGTCAACCCTTATACCCCGGCTTGTTAATTATTTATCTATGCAACAATACGATATGCAATTAAGGAATAAGGGGTGATCAGTAGTATCAATAAGGAAATAATAGGTTGATAACATGAATATGGCGGTTACAATAGTGACAATAACTCATTGGGAACATGCAATGCGACATACATTCATTAATTCATGCAATAATACAACATAGGAATAATTAATCTATTAAAAAGTAGTCTACGAAATTCTGGAATGTAGAAACACAGTTTCAGTAAAATGGGCATAACTCTTACTACAAAACTCGGAATTCGGAAATTCTGGATTCTATTGACATTTAGACATTCGGGGCTACATTTCATATTCAGAAAATATTTTATTTTAAGGTCATTTACTGCTTCGAAAACCGCAATCAAGTTCAGGTAAGCAACATGTATAGTTCTTAGGGTATTTTTCTTGAGAATAAAATTAGTTAAACATGATGGGTTTCGATTCTATAGTCAACAATTCGTGTAACTAGCATCATAGGTGTCCAAACATGATAAATAAGATTTAGAACACACACATACAAGTCTAACATCAATCAATCATCAAACGATCAAACGACATACTACCTAACAATTGTCTCTACAATAAATTATTTGTGTTGTGACTTGTATGAATAACCCTATTAACAATTCTATATGCATTCATTAAGGATCCAAACTTTAGAGTCAAAGTGGCACGATGTCAAGAATATTGGGGTTAGCTCGTGTAAACCCACAATAAACCCAACGAAAAGGACAAAAAGGGCAATATGATAACAAAAAGATCTACTTGCAAGAATTTTCAATAAAACTTGAATTTGAAACGAATAGCAATTCAAGTGGACGGTGACTTGCCTGTTAGACGGTGAAAACGATTACCAACAATAACGGGATACGGTTCCCGAAGCAATGAACCCACGAACTAGCAAATTCTCAAAGCAGCACGTGCAATATACGTGCAATAAAAGAACCTAATAGCAAAAAGAGACTGCAGCAACACCAGCAAAAGAGACAGCAACCACAATGGGTGAGGGCTTCGGGGGCGGCGGCGCTGGCGTCTCCGATGGCGGCGCGATGGTAGGGTCGACGACAGCGTCGTGGAGGAGGGCGGCTCAGTGCTGTGGTGGTCGTCGATCGGAACAAGGAGGAGTAATGGGGTTTCGGGGCTTTGGGTTTTGATATCGATCGAAACGGGAGAGGAAGAGGAACGGGAAAACTGGTGGGGTTCTGCGGTGAGGGTGGCGCGCGTCAGGGGAGCTGACGACGAGGGGAGCGGCGCTCTGGGCTGTCGACGATCGAACAGAGGGGGAAAGGGGATTCGAGATTTGGGTCTGTTGGGTTCTGCTAGTGTCGATGGAAGGAGAAGGGGAGGTCGGGAAGGCTAGTGGCGCTGGTAGAGGGCGGCGACGATGGGAGTCGCCGGAGGAAGATGGGTGCCGGGAAAGATGAACGGAGAAGAGGTTTGTGGGTTGATTTGGAGAAGATGAACAGTAAGCAGGAGAGAGAGAACGGGAGGAGAGAGAATAGGCGGATAGGTTTCGATTTGTGTGCCGAAATTAGGGTTTCCGTAGCGTTGCATTTATAGGGTACAATTTGGGTTCAATTAGGAGATATATCAAAATCAACACGATTCAAATAAAAATACCCATAATTCAAATAAACAAAATCCACAATATAGATAACCCAATAAAGGAAAAAGATAATTCATGAACGAAAATTCCAACCCAATTAGATAAATAAATAACACAATTGAAATAATGAGAATTTAAAATAAAATGGAACTCGCCATGAAAATCAGATCGGGTATACAAATAAAATATTTCGATTGATGAATTTTTAATTAAAACATTCAAGAAATACCAATTAGTAATTATAATCATAATAATAATAAAACCGTACAATAAAATAACATTCAGGTTTAACAACTTATTAAAATACTCTAATAATAATATACATGATTTTGGCTGAAATACAATTAACCGATAAATTAAGATTTTAAAATACGCCCTACTCGAAATAATAATAATAGTATTTTCGATTGGAAAATATTTAAATAGATCTCAAAACAAATTTGACACAAAATAAATTTATAAATGATTAAAATACTAAAAATATTCGGAAAATAAGTATTTACGGAAATGGGGGTTACAAATACATCAAGAAAACACAAATCTGAGCAGTAACAGTCGACTGTATAAGGTGGTCAGTCGACTATCCTGCCTAAAAATCCAAAACCTCGAGAAAACATTACAGCCAGGATCGCGACGGTCGAATATCGAAACTTACCAGTCGACTTTCATACCTACAGACTGCAGTTTTAGTTTGTACACATTTCAACCGATACGGATATTTACTTTACAAAAACGAAATATGTAAAAAATATATTTCTGATATGGTCAAATATGACTTGTAGGGTATATAAGAGTCCACAAAAACAAATCAAAACCACTTCAAATTAATAAAAGTATCAATTTGTTGAATTTCTTCAAAAATAAGACATGAACATATACATCTTCAAAAATAGAGTTTTTAAGAATCAATTATGCATCGAAATAACTTCATATTATGTTCCAAACCATATCAATGCCAAAAAAAGTTAAGATATAATAAAAATCCATAAAATACACAAGGATTCAATTTCTTCAAAACCACAAAAAAGGATATTCATATAAAAATGTTTGTGCATGTTTGTGCACCAAGAAAACTTCGCAAATCCACCAATTAAAAATAATAAAATATTCATATTAAAACTTAGTATTTGAGCAAATTCAATTCCAAGTAAAAACTTCACAAAATCACGAAATTCCCTAATTGATCATAATGCCTAGATCCAAATCTAAACCCCCTTCTCAAACTCCAAGACTTGATTCTTAGATTCAATAGCCATTAAACTCATCCACATTCATTCAAAATAATTTGTCTTTGCATCTGAGAAATTATAACAATCACTAATCAAGTTTCTACTCAACGAAAAGCCCCAAATAGAGTTTATGCATTTATACACAAGTAAAGGTAATCTTTTTATCTACTTTTATGCAATATCATCATAAAACACATCATTATAAGTTAAAACAGCAAGAATATGAAGGAAAGCATCCTACTCATGATTTCTATTCAGTTCTCTAACAGTCTCAAGTCAACAAATTAGGGTTTCAATCATCAATAATATAGTTTCATGAAAGGATTCACTTTTAATTCATCTACTCATCAAAACTTCACATATCATCATACAAACTCCTAGCATGCTTTCTAATTGATAGATCATCATGTATAACATACATAAAACAAAACAAAATATGTCACTCACCTCTATAAAAAATCAACCGAAAAGAAATAAAGAATAAGAAAAATCCTCTTTCGCAAGAAAACCAAGAATCCTCGTTTGAAAACTCCAAGAAAATAGCAATAATAAAAATCCTTTGTGTAGCACAGTAAGAGACGGCTGCACCCCACTCTTTTATAGGCCGGAAATAATAGGTTTAGGGTTTTGTAAATAGATTTGCAAAATACATCTTTTAAATATAACTTTACATTTACATAAAAAAAATATAACTTTACATATATATATATCCTTATACTTGGAAATTAAATAAAACCAACTTAATTAAGTTTTAAAAACAAAAAAACCCATATTAATACCAGCCGGCACTGTTTGAAAAACCCAGAAAAATGAATTTACACGTTTACCCCCTCTAAATAGCAAATTTGCGAAAAGACCATTTTTCATCAAAACTTGCAAAATAAACCAAATTTATTAAAACAAAAAGTAACCTCTTTACCTCTGAGTTGACTAGGCATCATACTCAGCCCAAAAATTCAAAATTCTAGAGCTTTTACTCCAAGTGGTAATTTTGCACAAAAATCCCTCTTTTTTGTAATATTTGCAAATAGGTCCAATAAATATCAGAAAATTTCAAAAAATTCACAAATAATATCTAATAATAAATAATTATTTTATAAAAAATAATTTTTAACTTTGAACTTTCCAAGAAAATATTTGCACGTGTTTTGCACGTGTAAAAAGATAAATTTTCAAAAAAAATTTATTAAATCACCAAAAATTATTTTAAATTCATTTATTAATCTTAAAAACATTATTTTAAAATCTGGGGTATTACAAATAGTTCCTTTTGCAGCTTAAATTTTCTAAGAATTAAAGTGCTCTTAGTCTTTGTTTAGTCTTTGTGTCTAATGGGTCATCTCTTCCTTTATGTGGACTGGTATATAAGGGATTATGTTGTAATTTACTCTTTCCTGGAGTATGGGTGGTTGTGGGGTTTCATTTAGTTCAGTTCATGAACTTAACATGGTTATTTTTTATTTGAACATTACAGATATAACTTGGGTTATCTTTTGAAATTAACAGGGTTATCTTTGAAAATATATATCGTCTTTTAATTGTTCTACTTAATTTAGTTTATTTGGTTGTATTGTAAATATTGTTTCCATCAATTTGTTTGTTCAATCAAGTAAATCAGTCCTAAAAAAATGGGGATCCCACGTGCTGCTGAGTTTTTCTTCTTGGAAGCTGCAGAAATTGAATTGGGACTGATAGGGTTCACTATGTTTCTAATTTGTTAGAGTATCTCCAACCATGCTAGCTATTTTGGCTAGCTAGAATAGTCAAAATAGATAACAAATGGATAATTTGGCTAGCGAAAAAAGCTCACACTCCAACCATGCTATCTATTTTGGCTAGCCATAAATGTTTTAATTTTTATTTACTAATAAATAGTTACAATAATATTTTTTTTAAAATGACAATATTTCTATTCCATAAGAATTTTGGAATGAAATAAAATATTAATTTCCAATAGCACTAAACAAAAACATGAATGCAACAAATCATATATCCTACAGATCTTGGTATGAAGGGAATATATCATATATCCTACAGACCTTGGACATATAGCAGAAAAGTAATAAATCATATATCATAATCCTACAACCATAAAGCAGAAAAGTAATAAACCATAAACAGAAAGAAGAAAGAAGAAGCAATTGGTGGTTGGCTAATGTTGTGAGAGGGACATGGGTGGAATTTGCAAATGCAATTCAGAAGGAGAATTCGAGGAAGCTGATTCAGGATGGAGAGATCCATCCCTTGACACGGTATGTGATGAATTCGGCAGTATCATAATAGCTATCTGTCTAAACATTCGGCAGTATCATATTAGCTATCTGAGAGCTTCTTGGACAAAGCCTTCGTCTTACTTGAAAGATACTGGATTGGGTGGGAGTGGGAATGCCAAGAGTGTTTCCCAAGTAGCACTTAAAGAGGGCTTCAAAAATTTTAACTTGGCTTGCGAAAATAACTATAAAACCCAGAGTACTTGGAAAGTTCTGAATCCAATGAATTGCCTTCTGTTCTTTCTTACATCATGTTAATATCATCTACATCCAATGAATTGCCTTCTGAACTAGTCTGATGTAAGATTAGGATCCTTCCCTTTCATCAATTAGATGGTTAATTACGGTCAAGTAAAACAGTTGAGATGTATGTGGCTCTGCAGGGGAACCATGAAATCATACTTCAAAGAAAGCATTCACAGAACAAGCACAATAGTGTTCTTAATTATAAAAGAAACAGTATGTATTAATATGCTTCTGACTAGCTATAACCAGATAATGCCAGATCTACGAACATATAAGCATCTCAACAATCCAATAAAATGATATCAATTGGTTATTAATGTATACATATACATTATCAGTAAACACTAAACAATCAAATATACGTTACTAATAATGTATATGTATACATATGCTTTTGACTACATTATCAGTATACATTCAAATTATGGGTTTTGACTACATTAATGTATACATATACATTATCAGTAAACAATCAAATATACATTACTGATAATGTATATGCATACATTATCAGTAAACAATGAAATTAATGTATACATTATCAGTAAACAATCAAATATACATACTGATAATGTATATGTATACATATGCTTTTGACTACATTATCAGTATACATATACATATCAGTATACATTATCAGTAAACAATCAAATTAATGTACACATATACATTATCAATAAACAATCAAATATACATTACTGATAATGTATATGTATACATATGCTTTTGACTACATTATCAGTATACATATACATATCAGTATACATTATCAGTAAACAATCAAATTAATGTATACATTATCAGTAAACAATCAAATATACATTACTGATAATGTATATGTATACATAGGCTTTTGACTACATTATCAGTATACATATACATATCAGTATACATTATCAGTAAACTATGAAATTAATGTACAAATTATCAGTAAACAATCCAATATACATTACTGATAATGTATATGTATACATATGCTTCTGACTACATTATCAGTATACATATACATATCAGTATACATTATCAGTAAACAATCAAATTAATGTATACATTATCAGTAAACAATCAAATATACATTACTGATAATGTATATGTATACATATGCTTTTGACTACATTAATATCAGTATACATATACATAAACAATAAAATACCATAGCCAAGTGCAGCAACTGGTTGAAGATATTAAAGAAATTGAAGCACCAGTTATCCCTAGAACACTGTCGATATCGAAGAAATTGAAGAAAAATTGAAGAAATCGAAGAAATTGAAGAAATTGAAGCACTAGCAATCCAAGAACATTGTCGATTTAAATAGCGGGAAGAAAACTTACCGTTGAAATCTCCTTCATCTCCGGCAAGAAGAGTGGACGACCTTTGGCGAGTGAAAATCAAATCACCAGATTTGGCAAGCAGATCGCAAGCGGATTCGATTTCGCCAGGATGGCGATCGAAATGGCGAGGCCGTTGAAGACGATTTTTGGGAGATTTTCGCTATTCTGGCGAAATTGGGGGATTTGAAGAGTGCCTTTGGAGATGGTCTCACAAGAATATTGTATTTGTATCCCTTCTTTCGTTCTTGTTTGTAAATTATTATCTTTTATTAATTGAAAGATGACGGGATCATCTTTATTATCAATATATATATATATATATATATATATATATATATATATATATATATATATATATATATAGGGAAATGATCGAGTGAGAACTCTTTTGGTGAGAACCACGTGAGAACTTTTGTTTGGGATATTAGTTGAAAGATCTGAACCGTTCATTTTGATCTACTCGACTCAATTAGTCCATGGATGAGAAATCAAGTCATTTGAGATTCATTTGCCCATGTATTGAAGTGTTACAAATTGTGTGGCTGAAAAATCGTGAATTTTTATAGTGACATGATGCATGGACAAATGAATACCAATGACTTGATTTTATATTTCTAGACTAAATTAGTTATGTTAAACAATGTGAACGATTCAGATTATCCATAAGATGGATAGGCGTGGAGTTCTCACGAAGCTTATCGTGAGAACAGTTCTCACCGGATCGCTACCCTATATATATATATATATATATATATATATATATATATATATATATATATATATATATATATATATATATATATATATACAGAGGAATGCTCCATTGAAAATGGGTCTAGTTTTCACGGGTTGGAAAACACCAATCTGAGCCATTCGATAGCTCATGATCGTGATCAGCGGCTCAGATCGAGCTCCCCATAACCCGTTTCAATTGATCAGCGGAGGGTTATTTTGGGAATTTCGTCACAAATAACTCTTCGCTGAACAGATTCTAAAAAAATTGATATAACCTAGGCTATAAAAATTTGAATTATAGGCCGTTGTTTGGAACAACGGTCTTGTTCTAAATTTTTATAAGCTAGGCCGTTGTTCCCAATAACGGCCTAGGCTATAAAATTTTATTAAAATTTTATAACCTAGGCCGTTGTTGGGAATAACAAATAAAATTTTATAGCCTAGGCCGTTGTTGGGAACAACGGCCTAGCTTATAAAAATTTAGAACAAGACCATTGTTCCAAACAACGGCCTATAATTCAAATTTTTATAACCTAGGCCGTTGTTCCAAACAACGGCCTAGGTTATATTCATTATATCAGAGCGAATCAGGCGAAGAATTATTTGAGACGAAATTCTCAAAATAACCCTCCGCCACTTAAGTGATATAGAGTGATGGGCGGAGGCGATCTGAGCCGCTGATCACGATCAAAAGTGATCCAACGACTTAGATTGGTGTTTTCCATCCCGTGAAAACAAACCCGTTTTCAATGGAGCATTCCTCATATATATATATATATATATATATATATATATAGGGTAAAAGGGATATGAGTAACAACTAACCCTTTTAAGGATTTTCCAATCACATGCATGCCACATCATCAATTGCTTATTTACTAAATAAGCAAGTTGCTCATAGCCCTTTTTGCCTATATATATATATATATATATATATATATATATATATATATATATATAAGGAATGCTCCATTGAAAACGGGTTTGTTTTCACGGGTTGGAAAACACCAATCTGAGCAGTTGGATCACTTTTGATCGTGTTCAGCGGCTCAGATCGCCTCCGCCCATCACCCTATATCACTTAAGTGGCGGAGGGTTATTTTGGGAATTTCGTCCCAAATAACTCTTCGCCTGATTCGCTCTGATAAAATGAATATAACTGGCCTAGGTTATAAAAATTTGAATTATAGACCGTTGTTTGGAACAACGGCCTTATTCTAAATTTTTATAAGCTAGGCCGTTGTTCCCAACAACAGCCCAGGCTATAAAATTTTATTGAAATTTTATAGCCTGGGCTGTTGTTGGGAACAACGGCCTAGCTTATAAAAATTTAGAATAAGGCCGTTGTTCCAAACAACGGCCTATAATTCAAATTTTTATAACCTAGGCCGTTGTTCCAAACAACAACCTAGGTTATATCAATTTTTTTAGAATTTGTTCAGCGAAGAGTTATTTAGGACGAAATTTCCAAAATAACCCTCCGCTGATCAATTGAAACGGGTTATGGGGAGCTCGATCTGAGCCATTCGATCACTCCGCTGATCACGATCATGAGTGATCGAATGGCTCAGATTGGTGTTTTCCAACCCGTGAAAACTAGACCCGTTTTCAATGGAGCATTCCTCTCTCTCTCTCTCTCTCTCTCTCTCTCTCTCTCTCTCTCTCTCTTTATATATATATATATATATATATATATATAGGGAAAGGATCCGTTGCACACTACTTTGGTGCTCACCGCGTGAACACTACGCCTTCGGGCGTTCATATCGAAAATCCGAACCGTTCACATTGATCTACACATCTAAATTAGTCTAAATATGTAAAATCAAATCATTTGAAATTCATTTGCCCATCCATCATGTGACTATAAAAACAATGAATTTCAGCCATACAATTTTGTAACACTTCAACGAATGGGCAAATGAATTTCAAATGATTTGATTTTACATATTTAGACTAATTTAGATGTGTAGATCAATGTGAACGGTTCGGATTTTCGATATGAACGCCCGAAGGCGTAGTGTTCACGCGGTGAGCACCAAAGTAGTGTGCAACGGAGCCTTTCCCTATATATATATATATATATATAGGGTAGCGATCCGGTGAGAACTGTTCTCACGATAAGCTTCGTGAGAACTCCACGCCTATCCATCTTATGGATAATCTGAACCGTTCACATTGTTTAACATAACTAATTTAGTCTAGAAATATAAAATCAAGTCATTTGGTATTCATTTGTCCATGCATCATGTCACTATAAAAATTTACGATTTTTCAGCCACACAATTTGTAACACTTCAATACATAGGCAAATGAATCTCAAATGACTTGATTTCTCATCCATGGAATAATATATATATATATATTATTAAATTATTTTAACAAACTAAAAAGACAGTGCCGGCCCAAAATCATGACAGCCAACTCACTAAAATTTCTCCCTTCGAAACTCGAATTTAAATTACAAAACCACATCAACCGTCCACCCTATATCCAACGGTCCAAAAAACCCCACGTGGCGTCATCCCATTCGCACCCAACTGCCAACTCAAGATGAAATCTTTGCCGTTGATTTGAGGAGTTGGCGCCGCTTCCGACTAATTATATATATATGCCCTCTCTCTCCTCTTCCTGAACTCTTTTCGCGCGGCCGCCTCCCTATTTCCCGCCTTTTCTAGTGAGAGAAAGCAGGAAAAAAATCCCATCTTTCTCTCTCTAGAACTCTAAAGGTGCGATTTTTAGAGGTATGGTTCTCTTAATATCTACTCTTTGTTCGTATACATATAGTTGATTGATTTGAAGGTTTGGGGATTTGTTATCTGTTTGAATTTGGGGGATTTTGAGGTGATTAGGGTTAAAAATTAGATTTTTGATTGCATCATAGATTTGTTGTTAATATTGGATAATGGTGGGTTTTACCTGCAAAAGTTTCGATCTTTGTTGTAAAAATTAGAATGTAATGTCATTTCTCTTTTGAATCAGAAATTTTGGTTTGCAAGAAAGAAAGTTAAAAAAAATGTTTTTTGGGTAAAGATTAGATTTTTATGAATTTCTTAGTTTTTTTATTAGGTTCGGTTAATTGAAAAGGATTTATGTAAGAATTTTTTTATTTTTTTTATTTTGGGGTTTTGGTAATTTGAATATATGTGTTTGTTGTAATGTTGAGAATAATTTTAGTTTGTTCTTTATGTAGAATTGAGATTAATTTTGTTGTGTTGTAGGTTCTAATATTGATTTGTTTGAGACATGGGAGAGTTCGAAATGGTAGGATCAGTGAATCTTGATAGGGAATCTATAGTTGCAGTGAAGATTCCAAAAATTGAGGTGGAGGACTCTTGCATGTCACCCATTGTGAAAGAAGGTGATGAAAGTAAGGTTATTAGCAATGGAGGTGGTGGTGGGGAGTTGTACCCTATAACCCCGTCTCCAAATAGCGAAACCGTGGAAATTCCATCGAGTTCTGAGAAAACTGAAGATTCGGAAACAATTTCCGAATGTGAAACCCCGACGGGAAGCAGGTTCGACCCGTTTGCTCCTGTGGACAAGGAGCTATTTGCGCTTGCTCCTAAGAAGAAGGTTGTGAGGGAGACTAGGATCCCCATTCGTCGCCAGCTAAACTTTGACGACTGTTGTTGTGGCTCTGATGGGGAGGAGAAGGTGGAGGTTGTAGTCTTGGATGAAGATGAAGAGGATGCTAATCTATTGCGGGATCTTTGTGAGTCGTTTCTTGCACTGATTGTTTCGAATCAGGTTAAGGAGATATCGGTTGAAAGCATTGCTGAAGGAGTTGATGATGGTGTATCTAATGGTTTGAAGACACCTACCGGTATTCCTTTGTTGACGGGCATTGCGGAGACTTGTCCCGATGCTCCTGAGAGGCCCCATTTTAAGTTGAGGAGGCTCAATTTGAATATTTGTCGGAAGCTTGAATTTGAGAGCTGTTTGATATGAAATTGCCCAAGGGAGCGAATGAGGGCTGTAAAGTATTGTCGTAGCTCTGATGAGTAGATTCTAATCTGGGGCATGTACTATTATTGTGCGGCTAACCCTTATGACGAACATGTATGGAGTTTGGCCAATAATATGGATTTGTTGCCCTCTAGTTTCAACCATTGATATTAGTGTTGTGTAGCATGTAAGATGAAACTATAATTGGCTTTTGCAACTGATGTTTGAAAACTTCAGTTATTTATATGTCAATATTTGTTAGTCTTGTGATATTTATTTCCCATCGTCGTTGCATTTGTCAATATTACTTTCTTTCGCTTTGATTGTTTCTTTACCGTATAAATTTCTTCAATGTTTGGTCGATATATTATCAGTGTGGAGTTATGCTGCTTTATTTCTTGCTTGATGTGGTTGATTGTTTTTGCGTTTGTGGTGGATATTTCAGGCAGCTCAAGCAATGGTGGCCTTCTGCAAAGTTTTCTCAGCAACTCATTGTTTTGGGCTAATTTCGAATTCTGTATATTGATGTCTTTTATGCTACTGTTTTGATATGCATCAGTTGATGTTGTTGAACTATCAGGTTGACCTGTTGGACTTGGAGCTGAGGTTTATGTTTTCTTAGATGTTATGCTGTTTATGAAAGTTGTGAAGCTTTTGAAAGCATTTGTCTGTTTCTGTGTATTGGGTACTTTGCCTCGAAATGTTCTTGCGGAGTAAGATAGTAATTCAGTTTTGCAACATTGCCTACATGTCAACAATTCAGCGAATAACAAGAACAAAATCACAGAGTTCTGTCTTATGAATGGTCCTCTGGTGAGATATCAAACATAAGCCGTTATAGACTTGTAGCTATGCTCGGAGAATATTGATAATCCGTTTGTCAACTTACATCGTGTTAGCATGATAACATTTTGAATGGATTGAATAGATATAAACTTACATCGTGTTAGCATGATAACATTTTGAATGGATTGAATAGATATACACAACATTGTGATGATCACATTGTATGTGACTCGTGCTAGTAAGATTGACTGTCACATATATAGATCGCAATCTTGAACAGAAGCGACTTGTTAGTGTACATGCAAAACAGAATTCGCTGCAGGTTCATAAATTTGATTGATTGTCTGGTTATCGACAAACAAATATATCCACTAATCAGTAAATTTCTCAGAGTATACATATAATCAGTCGGGATTTATTTTGATGAACTGCAAGAACATAAAAGCAAACCCAGATGTATAAATCAACAACGAACCAATATCAAACTCACACAAAAATGATCCATTACACTAAGCTCAAGCATTACATAGAATTTCTGTCGAATTAACAACTTACACTCAATCCTATCACTACTACATACTAACAAAGTAAACAACCTCGATAACTAGAAATTTTGTGCTTATGTTGTAGTTTTGTTGGTTGCTTTAGGTAGAAAGGTCTCCCACCAAATACCCTCGTACTTGGGATAGGGTGCAACCCATTTCTCTGGCTTTTCGAACTGTAGGTCAACAGGATTAGATGCCATAGCCTCATCAAAACTGTCTGCTTCGAAACATTCAGCTAAAACTCTATCCAGTCTCAGCTTCATGTACCTACGAAACCAATAAAATAAATCGATCAATATGACGGATTTTCTAAAGAATTGTTACATCAGAATATAACTGGTCAGTACACATACAGACTGTTCAGTAACTTAATATTGTAACCATTTAAGGCAAAAAAACTTATTCTGCTTTTTCGATCATTTAAGAGTTCCCCTCCGAAACATGAAATTTTATGTACTTTTAAATGAAACTTCTTACTAAATCCTAACTGGAATAAGCATTATACTTGAGTTCTTGAACATCATATATGTACCCACCACAAAAGTTTAATACAAATACGAGTCTTATGTGACACAACTACCTTGCTCTTGTATTCTACATTCTCAACTCATGTTTAGAAACAAAATTCATACAAGAATTTGTATAAAGATTTGAGATGACGCTCCCCATTGCCTTTCAAGTTTCAACTGCACACTATCTTCCATTATACAACTTCCAGATAACCTGAATGAATCACAAGCCATGGATCTCTCTCTCCTTTCAAATAAGTCAGTAAGCATATCTGTAAAAAAAAATCATCGGTCCGAATCTTCACCACTAAATTCCGCGCGATTCCACTCATGTAAATCTTATGAACTTAAACATCCATTTATTTTGTCCAACTGTGAAACACATTGTCTCGTGCCTAGTGAATGACAACCTACAGTCAGCAGCTCAACCATTCAACCACTGATATGGCTTAATATATAGTTGTAATACAAAACAAGTAGTAGGGTTTCTTAGTTTCGGTTAGTTTCTTGATAGTGTAAGCTACAAAAGATTGCTGCCAACTCTTGTTTTCTCTTCATCTCCTTTTTCCCAAAACCCTCACATCCTCCTCCCTAATACTGTTTATCCCTGCCATTTCTCTCAATCCAATCAATTCCTCTCCAAAACACTAATATCACCTCATTCAATCTTCCTCTTAAAATTTAGCCACGACCCAAATTAATTCAAGTGTATGAAAACACCAAAAAATTCAGGTTATACTATATCGACTACTAGACCTAATTTTAGTGGTCGATATGGGAAAAAACCCCTAACTACTAAAATTAGTTTATCAGAGCATCTGTAGTCGTTGGCTTTTTACCCAAAAGTTGAAAAAAATAGGAAAAAATGGGTGTTGTAGTCGTTTTCTATATACCCAAAATTTGGGTATTTGGTGAACAGTGGTCTACTATATTTGGCAGACGATATAGGAATATGGACGAAAGATCATTTTTCGTCGCAGACAACTTTTTTAAAATAAAATTATCGGACGGGTAATAATTTACCGTCGGAAACAATTTTTTTATAAAAAAAACGACCGGACGGACGAACGTTTTTCTTTAAAAAAAAAAATTCGTAAGGACGGGACACAATATTTCGTCCGTGCTTCAAAAGTGGCGCGATCGATTGGACGAGGGATGATTTCCCGTCCATGACTTTAATTTTATTTTTTTAAAATAGCGTCGGACGGGAAATCTCCGTCCGTTTGTTCTATTTTTTAAATAATAAATAAATAAATCGACGGACGGGGTATCATTACTCGTCCGTTTAATTATATTCTAAAAAAATCCAGGGTCGGTTGACGATTTTTCGTTCGAGATTTTTCAGCATAAAAAATGATTTTTTTGTTTTTGTTTTGGGAAGCGACATGATTTTTTGGCTGTGGATGAAAAACCAAATTTTGGATTAGAACGACTAGAGCTGAAACTCATATTTTCTATTTCTATATGCCAAATACCCAAAAATTTGAGTAGCAACGACTACAGATGCTCTCACACCATTCTCTATTTGCAATAGAAACCAAATATCACACCATTCCTGTATATGTTAATATGTTGGCATTCTCTTTTTGCACTAGCCTAGCAATAAAGTAATATGAATTTACCTCAAAATGCAACTACAAAAGACTAAACGTCTAATCAAATTCAGAAGACTAAATGAATGTTCTATCTGTTAGTGTAGGTGCCCTAGAGGCAATACAATGATATTATGTAATCAGTATTATTGACATTATGTTCTTTTTTATTATATTAATAATTTATTATGCTTCGTATTTACTGCGTTATAAATATTAGCATGATAAATGTCCTTAGATTATTAATACGAACTATATGAACATGAGATTATATATAGTATAATAATCTTAAATGTCCCTAGTCGAGTATTATTATTATTAGGACAGTAATAATACATTGAGACTAGTATGTTGATTGATTGATGACCACCTCTCATGGGTCATTAGTATAGAGATACTAAAATCAATACATAGGTAAATGTAAGAGTACATTGTACTGGACAGACCCACTATGAGATTCAACATGAAATGAATAAATAAGTGTCATAAGTAATCTCACTGTGATAATGGTGTAATGGTCCTCTGACCTGAAATCATTATATTTCTACACGAGAATTAATGTACTTTGATTCTATCAAAAGTTATCTTTAATCGGGTAATGAAAAAGATAGTATTGGGTTCATTATGAATCGTGTGAGCAATGTGAATGATCTAGAAGGAATTTAACCCTCCTAATTTTAGGAGCGATATTATCGGCCTCTTGTTTGAGTGAGACTATGAAATGCATGGCCATGCTCAAATATTGATTTGTTTGAATAGTCTACTCATTGATCAAGAAAATAAAGATTAAATTATTAAGAGGATGACACGTACCATGCCTCTAGTTTAATCTATAATATCAAGGTTAAAAGGATTATATTACATGGAGACATTAGTCACGAAAGGTTTAATTGAATCACCAATTATTATTATTACTTGGTTAGCAATGATGTATTACTAGATGCCGCTCATTGTTTATAATTTTATTATTAGATAATAAAATTATTGCCAACGTAATAATAACCTAAAGGGTCACACACTTAAAACGTTTAAAAGGAGTATTAATTTAAATTCGGAATTTAAATGATTCGAAATTAGTTATTTAATTAATTGAATTGGACTTAATTAATTAAAGGATAATTCGAATTTAAATGATAAAACCAAATCAGATTGGTCTTATCAGAAGCCAAACTGATTACGGTTAAGCCCACCTCACTCTCTCCCTATAAATACATAGAGATGTATTGGTTTAGGATTATCTTTGACAAATTCGTTTTCCACAGAAAACCCTAGCCGCTCAACTGTTGAGAGGCAAGAGAGAGAGAGAGAGGCAAGCATTATCGGCTAGTACCGGCTCCCTTGATCGTTGGACGATCGGACGTTCGTGTGGACTGCTTTAGAGACGCGGATCTAGCTACAAGGGTTGCGTGGTGATTGTAACCTCCATCTTTCAGCCTTCGTAAAGCTCCGAAAGGTAAAATTTTGTTTCTCCATTATCAGCCATGTCTTGTACACGGATCCTAGGGTTAGGGTTTCGGATCTGTTTTCATTTCTTTTTGCTGCGTTTGTGCCCCGAAACCCAACACTATCAAGTGTAACAATTTCAGCTTATTGGATAAGCAGCTAGCAAACCAACAAATTGACATAAGTAATGAATCATGTACACAAAGACAACTTACGTGATCCAGTTAGCATCAGTCGAAACCAGTGCCACCGCGGGCCTCTTCAACCTCTTGGTAAGATTAGGGAACTTATCAAGAAACTTGGGCTCAACCACAAGCCAAAAATCCACCTCCTTGTTCCTCTCTCCATACATCCTCGCCCTCTCTTTCATCAACTCCTGGAAGTGCTCCTCCTCATCCAACATAAACTTCGCATTTGCCACCAAGAAGTAGTACTTCCTCCTCGTCTCCTACAACCCCAACATTCCCAACTCATCACAAACCAACAAAATAATAATTTGAAATTAAAACAGTGTAGTACCAGTTGAGTAGGAGGTGGTGAATCAAGCGAGATGGCACGAGTAATGGGGAGGGTGAGTGATTTGGTTGAGAGAAGGGGGAAGGGAGTGGTTGAATGGGGTTGAAGAGGAAATGAAGGTGATGGGTTGCTGTTGTATTTTGAGAGGATGTGGGTTTTGGGTTGGGAGAGGAAGAAGCCTGAGCATGGTTGGAGAGAGAGGGATGCAGGAGCTAGTGCCATTGATTGGGGGGGGGGGGATGATTTTGAGGGAGTTTGGATGGAAGGGGAGCGAGGATAATGTAGTATTTATTAGGTGGAGAAAAAATGTTAGAAGATAGGATGATACTAGATTTGTCTGTCGCCACGTACCTACGACACATCTTGAGAACGATCAGTACATGAAAAACTTTGTAAACTGTAAATCAATAGTTATGTAGCTGAAGTTTGAATAGTATGACAATAATTAATAGTAAATAGAAGTTCATATTTTTTTTAGTATATAATAAAAAATAATTATAAATTCGAATATAAAAGTTCATGTTTCCATATATATATATATATATATATATAGAAACATGGACATTTATATATATACTAGGTTTGCCTGTTGATACATGCCTACGGCACGTCTTCGGAACGGTGCACCTTGTTTGATCATATAAAATTGTTTTGGATGTCCTACAAATTAATTGAAGTAGCAAACATAGAAAAAAAAACATATTATATGAATTTTTTGAATTATTTTTAAAGTTTTAAATTTTAATTTTTTTAATTTTTAATTTTTTTTAAAATTTTTCAAAATTTTTATTTTCTTAATTTTTTGAATAGAAGAGGGAGGGAGGGAGAGAGAGAAAAAAAATTAAATAAATATAGGAGTTGTTTTGGTGGGGGATTTGAATTTGAGTTTTGGGGAGAAACTTTTGAGATGGAAAAATATATTTTGTGAGGTTAGATCTGGACCTTTGATTTTTGATAGAATTGAAGGAGAGCCACTTGATAGCTTTATTTGTGTTTTATTATATATAGAGAGAGAAAATAAATAAATAAATAAATAAATGAGTTGTTTTGGATGATACCTTATCTTCTAACATTTTCTTGATTCTCTCCATCTCTAATCTCTAATCTCTAATCTCTAATCTCTAATATTATAATGAAAGAAGTCCTTAGTGTCATTTGTCATTTTGTCAATCTACCAATATGTACAACGCATATATATAATTAATATAAAAGAGATTTTCGGTTCAAATCCTCCCTACGTCAGAGTTTTTATTTTTATTTTTTGAAATTATTAAAACGTGCATCGCACATGTAAATTACTGGTTATTAGTTGAGGCCCAAAAGAAATGTACCCTTTTTTTTATGCCATCATTGGTTGATATGTTTCTGGCCCATCTTCATTATACACGTCTATCGCGGATGCAATGCTAGCGCTTACTTGATGGCTTAGCGAGGTAGGACCGAGGAGAGTCTGTTTCTTGTGGTGCTGGGTGTGAATGTTGAGCTCACTTATAAGCTTCTTTAAGTTGATGCTAGGGAGGTCTTTCATGAGAGGTTGCAAGTACTGAGTTATGTTCTTTGTTTCTCAAAAAGAAAAAAAGAAGAAACAAAAATTAGAGAAAGGAAAAAAAATAAGAAAAGAAGATTGTTTCTAGTTTTAATCTTTTATTAAAGAGAAAACTGTATTAAGAGCACATAATTGATTAACCATGATTGCATGAATAACAAAAATCAATTATGCTCATATGGTGCTGAATCCTAAGGTGCCTCGATTAGTTCAGACCTATTCTTCTTCTTAATGTTATCTTTAAAATAATTATAAAAATTTTGGCTAACAGACTAGCAAAGGTGATGGCTAACAGACTAGTAAAGGTGATGAAGCAATCAAGAATCTGGGCCAGGAAAAAGCCTCAGGTCCGGACGGACTCCCGATCTTTTTCTACATAGTCTACTGGAACATTATTGAGCATATTTCGCGAACTGTTCGAAGGTGTAGCAAGATTGGACAGGATTGACTACGCAACTATCATACTGGTCCCGAAGAAACGACTAGTTGCCTCCTACGAAGACCTCAGACCAATCAGTCTACTGAACGGATCCTTTAAAATTATCACCAAAGTTCTGTCCCAAAGACTAGCTCCTCATCTTCAAGATATCGTCTCCCCGGTGCAAAGCGGATTCATTCGTCGGAGGGATATTATGGACAGCATCGCATCAGCACACGAAATTGTGTTCAGAGGCCACAGGACTAAAGCGGATGGGTTTCTTCTCAAGTTAGATTTTCAAAAGGCCTACGATTCGGTTAACTGGGATAGTCTGGACGAAGCATTAGAGCTCAAGGGTTTTGGAGAGAAATGGAGAAAGTGGATGAAAATGTGCGTGCAGGGAGGAAAATCATCCATCCAAGTGAATGGCTGGCAAGGAAAAGAAACCAGATGTAAGAGAGGGCTTAGGCAGGGAGATCCTCTATCCTCACTGCTCTTCGCCATTGTCGCGGACGGATTAGCGGAAATGATTAAGAAGGCCCAAGACTCCAACATTATCGAAGGAATCAAAATCAACGGAATTGCATAGCCTATGACGATTTTGCAATACGCAGACGATACACTTCTATTCGGGAAAGCTGAAAAGAACGAGGTTATAGCTATTAAGGCGGCGCTGGCCAGCTTTCAAGGGTGGTCGGGCCTGAAGGTCAATCTAGATAAGACAAGCATCGTCCCCATTAGCGACAATCTATCCACGCCGATCTCAGAGATCTCGGGCTTGTTAGGGTGCGGAATAAGGGAATTCCCAATCAAATACCTCGGTGCGCCCATCAGGCCAGGGACGCTACTTAAGGAAGACTGGGCCTTTTTGATCGAAAAGATTGCTAAGAAACTCGCAGGATGGAAGAACAAATTCCTTTCCCTAGGTGGGAGAATAGTGCTGTTAAACTCGGTCCTTAGTGCAATCCCACTGTATATTATGTCTATCTACGAACTTCCAAAATGGGTCATTCTTAAGATTGATAAATTGAGAAGAAGATTTCTGTGGAAAGGTACGGGCGAGGGTAACAAAGGAATGCCCCTGGTCAATTGGGGTAGAGTGTGCAAGAAAAAGGAATTTGGCGGTCTTGGAATCTTGAACCTCCAAGACATGAATAGAGCTTTGTTAAGCAAGTGGTGGTGGAAGTTGACTCAGAAGCGTAACAGCTGGTGGAGCTACTCTTTTGATCTTTTCCGTAGAAGAAGGAAATTTAGGTTTGGAGGAAAAAGTGTCTCCTCCAAAGTCTCATTCATGTGGAAAGGGATCACGAAGCAGGGCGACATATTCCACACCAACACTACTATCAAAGTAGGGAACGGGAAAGGAACTAGATTCTGGAAAGACAAGTGGTGCGGTAATACAACCCTACAAAACAGATTCCCAAGTGCAGCTAACGCAGTTCTAGATTTAAACAGTACGGTGGCAGCAGTCCGGAAAAGAGGACAACTCAGATTTATTGTGTCTAGTAGTATTACCCAGGAGAATAGCGCCCAATTCGAAGAAATGAACAGACTAATCCAAGATGAGAGCGGTCCACATAACAACAGCGAGGACGTCAGATGTTGGAATAGGGACAACTCTAAAGAGTTTTCAGTCTCATCGATGTACAATTTGCTCAACGATGGAGGACTGAGATGTAAAGAGGAAAGCATCATTTGGGGGGCCAAGGTACCCCTGAAGGTAAAAGTCTTCTGCTGGCTAGCACACAGCAACGCGATTCTGTCCAAAGTTAATCTTAGGAAGAGAAATTTGCAAATAGACGTCACATGCAGGGTATGTCTTTCAGAGGAAGAGGATGTCAACCACATTCTTTTCCGTTGTCCTAGGGCAGTTCTTACTTGGGAGGTAAGTTGTAGGGGATTCGGGTGCGATCGACGCCCGAATTCAACCGCGGAAATTTGGGGTACTTTCAGAGAGGACTACATTAGATTAGGCGACAAATTATCTTGGGACATAGTTACCGCGGCGTCTTTGTGGAACCTATGGCTAGATCGAAATGACTTTATTTTCCGGAATTCTTCTTATAGTTTTTCAAATTCAATGCATAACATTTTTTCGTTGACTCACGACTGGGCAGGGGCTGAGCAGGCGAGGAAGAAGATGAAGAACAATGAAGGAGAATAGCCTAAGAAGCATCGGTGACAGGACGGGCCTTCACGTCAACATGAGGTCTCTTTGGTAGATGTTTTGTGGCCAATATGGCAGGCCAGGAAGTGCAGAGTATCATGAAGCTACTGTGGCTGCAGGCCGACTCATAGAAGTAAAGATCTAGATGTTGTTTGTATCTAGTTTTATTTCCTGTTGTTGTTTTTTCTGGCTTGTAGATGTTTTGGCAGTATTGACGCGTGTTGCGTCTACTTTTGTTACTGTCCCTTTTGTACTACTCTGTTTCGTTAACAAATCATTAATGAAACGATGGCAGGACCATCTTTATTCTCAAAAAAAATATATGGTTAATATTACACAATCTGGTTTCATTAACTATATAGATTTATTTTGGATAGTATTGCTGCTGCTCAAGAAATAATTCATTTGCTCCATCATGAGAAATCAGAAGCTATTCTTTTAAAATTAGATTTTGAAAATGCATATGATAGAGTTAATTGGAATTTTTTGAGAAAAATTTCGATAATTGCCAAGGGATTTGGTCCTGGATGGATTAATTGAACTTTTAATAGCTTATATTTTGGGACTTTTTATGTTATTATTAACAATTCATAAGGTAGAAAGTTTAAGTGCAAAAGAGGCCTTAGACAAGGTGATCTTATTTCCCCTCTTCTTTTTGTTCTTGTTGCTGATGTTTTCCGCTGTATGTTGTCTAAAGCATGGGGTCATGGTTTAATTGAAGGTCTAGGGGGTTTTCCTTCTTTTAAGGGTATTCTTAATTTACAATATGCTGATGTCACTATCTTATTCTCTACTTGTGACGGTGTTAAGCTTAGAAATCTTAAATTCCTTCTTTATTGCTTTGAAAGTGTTTCTAAGATGAAGATTAACTTCTTTATATCTTCCACTGTTTGGATTGGGGGTGATTATTTTATACAAGAGATTGTTGCAATTTTTTTAACTGTCCTAAGGGTTTTTTTCCTTTGAATTATTTGGGTATTTCTATTTGTTGGATATTATATTATATATTATATTATGAGAGAGATTAGTTTAGTCCCATATTGAATAATGTATTGATTTAGTCTTCCTTCACTCCTATATATAGGAGACAAATTGTACTCAGTTTATTCAATAAATTCAATAATTCTATCATGGTATCAGAACCAATATTCTTATAAGGCCTATACTAATTTGATCCTCGTTATCGGGGTGGAGTGGTTCTCATCTTCATCGGAATCAATCCACCTCCCACCTCTCTCTCACCCATCAAGTCTCCAAAACCCTAGCCGTCATAAAAAAACAAGATCCAAAAACCCTAGCCGTCATCTCCTATCTCACAAACCCTAATCCAAAATCTCCAAAAATAGAAACACAACAACAAGATCCAAAAACCCTAATCCCAGACACTTCTCAAACACAAACCCTAGCTGCCACAACAAACGGCTACACCTCTACTCCGGCGACACCACCACTACAACCATCTGACCTCTCTTCTCCAGTGACTCACTGCACCCAAACCCATCAAAGAAGAATCAGCAACTCCCAGCATCATCAACAACACTTCCGACATCTCCTCTTCCCCCTGCCTCCCGAGTCCTATTCATCGCCGTCGCTGCCCTTCTTCGCCGTCCCCGATCCCGACACCTCCCAACCAGCCAACACCCAGGCGTCTCCTTGCCGCACTCCACCATCACCGACTACAACCTGACGCCCCGCAACACCCTCATGACGGCCATCGTCAACAACCCCAACACAGATCCGATCGGCCGAACCTCCCACCCTATCAATCTGACGTCATCCTTCACCTCCTCAATCGTCGGCGCGGCGGATGGGAAAGCAACAGCACGATTTCAAACCATCGATCGCCTAGGGTTTGTCAGCTCCAGTTTGAATAGATCCTCCATCAATTTCCCTATGGTTTTTTGGTTGATAAAATCCGTTGATTGAGAGAATCTGAAGATTCGATCCGTTAAAATTAGAATGGAAGTGAATCTTCAGTGAAAGATCGATGAAAGAAGAAGCATGGATCTGACTTACATCTTGGAGCTGATTCATGGTGTAACGTCTGGATTGTGGAAGAAGGTCCTTCAGCTTCTATAGTATTTGTCAGCAAACTCACACTGAGTTTGAGAGGGGGAGATATCAACATCATCACAGTTCTCAGTTCAGTTCAGGGACAATTCTCAAGTAGGGGGTGCTACTTCCTTCCACAACATACGAAAATTCTCAAGTCAGGGGTAAGATCCCAACATGCGCCAATAGTGTGCTACTTCCTTCCACAACATACGAAAATTCTCAAGTCAGGGGTGAGATCCCAACATGCGCCAATAGTGCGCCATCGAGCGCCTTCCCTGCACCATTTACGTGAGCGTCGTTCTTGCATCATTATTTATCATCCCTGTCACATCAATTGAGTCAATATTCCAAACTCATGCGTCGTTCCTGTATCACTATTTGTTGTCACTGCCACATCAACATCGTCAATATTCCAAACTCATGTTGCTTGAACCAACTTGAGTTTGAGAGGGGGTGTTAGATGTTATATTATGTATTATATTATGAGAGAGATTAGTTTAGTCCCATATTGAATAATGTATTGATTTAGTCTTCATTCTCTCCTATATATAGGAGACACATTGTACTCAGTTTATTCAATAAATTCAATACTCAATAATAAATTCAGTAATTTTATCACTATTAGAGTTGGAAACCTTCACAAATCTGATTGGTATCCTATAATTAATAAGATTGAGAGAAGACTCAATAGTTGGTCTGGTAGATCTCTTTCTAGATCAGGGAGACTTACTCTCATTAATTTTGTTCTCTCTAGTATCCCTCTTTATTGTATGTCTTTTTTCTACCTTCCTGTTTGGGTTATTGAAAAATGTTGAAATCAGATTTGGGAGAAAATAATTATTATTCTTATTCATCTTTGTTTCTCTATTATATACATCTATATATAAGAATTACATTCTTGGAGAAGAAGAAAGGGGATTGAGAGAAGATTGAGGAGATGAGAGATTTGGAGAATCTGTTTCCTATGGATTAGAAAATAAAATATACAATTACTATATTTCAATACTCCCCCTTAAGTTGGTGCATAGATATTGAACATGCCTAACTTGTCAACAAATTTCAAGAGGAGCCAATTCAAAATTGTCTTGGTTAGGATATCTACGAGTTGATCTTCTGACTTCACTTTAGATATCTCAATGACTTTCTCATCTAATTTTTCTTTGTTGAAGAATCTGTCCACCTCTACATGTTTCGTCCTGTCATGCTGAACTGGATTGGCAGAAATATCACACGCCGCTTGACTATTGCAATACACTTTCATAGGTTCATTCAGATCATAGCCTAAGTCTTGCAACAGGAGTTTTAGCCATAAAGCTTCCGTTATACTTAAAGCTATTCCACGATACTCAGCCACTGCACAATCCCGCAAAAACATTTTGCTTCTTGCTCCTCCATGTAACTAAATTTCCTCCAACAAAGGTGAAGTATCCTGAAGCAGAGCGTCTGTCAATTAAAGATCCTGCCCAATCAGCATCAGTATATGCCTCAACCTTCAAGTGACCATATTTCGCAAATAAGATCAATTTTCCTGGAGCAGACTTAATATATCTCATAATTCTCATCATTGTATCCATATGTTGTTCCCGAGGTGCATGCATAAACTGACTTACCACACTTAAAGCATATGACAAATCTGACGGTGTATGTGCAAGATACATCAGTCGTCCAACCAATCTCTGATATCTTTTCTTATCACAAGGCACATGATCAGATTCGTTGTAAAGTTATGGTCCTTCTTATAATGATGTACCAATCGGCTAACAAGCATACATTCCAGTTTAATTCAATAAATCAAGAGTATACTTTCTTTGAGACAGAAATATGCATTTTCTAGAGAGAGAAACTTCAATACCAAGGAAATATTTCAAAGGACCAAGATCCTTCATTTCGAACTCTTGTGACAAGTAGTTCTTTAATGTCTTTCTCTCCTCATGATCATATCTAGTAACTATCATATCATCCACATATATAATGAGAGCAGTAATTTACCTTCTTTCCTTTTCAGGACCAGGGTATGATCTGAGTTACTCTGATAATATCCAAATGTCCTCGTTGATTTTGTAAATCTTCTAAACAAAGCTCTTGGTGACTGCTTGAGACCATACAATATTTTCTTCAACCGACACACTTTATTACTGTGTTGGACTGGTCTGTTTGATCCTGGTGGTAGATCCATATAAAGTTTTTATGTTAATTTCTCATGCAAAAAGGCATTCTTCACATCAAATTGCTCCAATGGTCAGTCAAGATTTGCAGCAAGTGGCGGTAAAACTCGAACGGTGTTGAACTTTACTACCTGTGCAAATGTTTCATCATAATCAATTCCATAAATTTGAGTATACCCTTTGGCAACCAGTCTTACTTTGTATTGCTCTATTGAACCATCAAACTTATACTTCACTGTATAAATCCATCTACATCGTACCGGCTTCTTCCCTACTAGCAATTCGACTGTCTCCCAAGTCTCATTTTTCTTCAAGAACTTCATCTCCTCACCCATAGCTGCTTTCCACCTTGGATCGGCTAAGGCTTCCTGCACACTGTTAGGAATAGATACAACAAATAATTGATTCACAAATAACTTATTTGATTCAGACAATCGGTGAGTGGACACATAATGATTTATGGGATACTTGACATTACTAGTGGGATTAGGCTCATAAGTGGGTTTTGGGATACCTCTAGTAGTACGATTTGGGAGTTCTTTTCTTGGAGCTTCGGACAACGATGATGATTGGTTTTGGAGTTCTACTGGGGGTAGAGATAGATCTGATGGTACTGGTGGTGGAGATGGTTCTGACGGTGCTGGTGGTAGAGATGGCTCATCTTCATGAAGGTTCAGCACTGATTGAAGTTCTTCGTGGAAATCTCCTTCCTCAACAAAATCTTCATTCGAGTGATCGTCACTACTTACATCAAGATTTTCTCCCCTTATATCTGATTGTTCAGTCTGAATGGTAACCACTTCATCATAGGCAAAAGTTTGAACTTCACTTCGGTACTCTCCCTGAAGTTTACCCTCGGAGAAAAAATAATCTCATCTTCATGGAGCACAACATCCATAATCACAAACATTCTTTGAGTTGGTGGGTGATAGCACCGATACCCTTTCTTTTCAGGTGCATATCCCACAAACACACATCGGACAGCTCGAGGAGTTGACTTATTACGTTCATGTTAATGAAGATAAACAAATGCAACACACCCAAATACACGAGGTGGCAAGTTGACAACTTTTGGTGCATTCACAGCTTCAGTTAATGCTTGAAATGACGTGAGGTAGTTTAGGATATTAGAGGAAACTCGATTGATTAAGTATGCAGCAGAAGCAAGGGCTTCCCCCCAATAAATGCATGACATATTTTCATGGATAAGAGAAGCATGGACCACCTCGAGCAAGTGTCTATTTTTTTTCTGCAATTCTATTCTGTTGAGGTGTATATGAGCATGTAGTCTGGTGAACAATTCCGTGTTCCACCAAATATTGTTGCAGATTCGAACTCAGGTATTCTCCGTCATTATCACTCCTAAGAACTTGAATCTGTGATTTATAGACATGCTTGTGAAATTTCTGAAACAAACCTCTAACTTCAGTTTTTGACTTCATCAAACAAATCCAGGTCATACGAGTACAGTCATCAATAAATGTCACAAACCATTTGGCTCCTCCAAATGTAGTGTTTTTGGATGGACCCCAAACATCAGAATGAATAATTATAAATGGAAGAGTGCTTCTACTTGGACTTGGAGGAAAAGAGACACGGTGACCTTTTGCGAGTTCACACACATCACACCGAAAGGCAGAATATCCAACTTAAAAAATAAACTTGGAAATAATTTCTTCAAATAACCAAAAGAAGCATGCCCTAGACGTTGATGTCATAACCAAATATCTGATTTCTTCTTCTCACCTCGGATCCTTCCACACTTAGAGCTTGAGTCAACTTGCTTGAACTTTCAGATGCTAAATCCAGGTAATAGAGCTTCCCGTGTCTAACCTCATAACCAATCGTCTTGCAAGTCCGAATATCTTTAAACACACAATGTGAAGGCAAAAAAACTACAATACAATGTAAGGCAGTAGTTATTTAAGCAACAGATAATGGGTTAAAATTTAAAGATGACACAACTAGGGCAGTTCTAAGGTTATGTTTTTTGTGAGAGGTATGGAACCCTCGCCAGTAACAGTGGCAGAATCACTATTGGCAGTGGACACAGTTGATTTGGTGGATGGTTGAAAATTTTGAACTTGTCTAGAATCAAAAGTCATATGGTCGGTAGCACCCGAATCAATTATACATGCATTATTCATAACAGAGGTAGAAATATTAAATACCTTACCATCATTACCTGCAAGTGTAACTAATGTAGAGGCGAGTCCAATACTCTTCTCAGCTCCATTAGTTTGTCCCATGGTAGCGGCACAAGAGAACAACGAATCTGATATGATCTGGAGAATTCTCAGATCTTACCTCGAACACCAATCTGATCTAACTTCAAAATAAGTGGTGGGATCAGATCTAACTGCAAGCCGGTGGTGGCGTCGGGATCGGAGATCATATCTGACAACAAGGCGTTGGTGGCATCGGGATCGAAGGCTTTGACGACGTTAAGAAGGGTCGTTAGGGGGTTCGAGGTTCGGGGTTCGGGGTTGCGGGAGTTCGGGGATGTCGGGATTGAGGACTTTGACGACGGCAGGAAGGGGTGTTCGGGGGTTCGGGGTTGCGGGAGTTCGGGGATGTCGGGATCGACGAGGACGGGAAGGGGCGTCGAGGGGTTCGGAGTTGCGGGGGTTTGGGATCGATGACGATGAAGAGGGTCGGGGATGTCAGGATCTGACGATGAAGTAGTTCGGGAATTTCGGGATGGACGACGATGGGAAGGGACGTCGGGAAGTTCGGAGTTGAGGGGGGTTCGGGGATGTCAATTGTTGGTCAGGATCGAGTCGGGATGGAGGCGTCAGATCCGATCGCCTTCGTCCCTTCTTCTTCTTCAACTAGCCTAGATCCTGTTAGGCTCTGATACCATGTTGAAATCAGATTTGGGGGAAAATAATTATCATTCTTATTCATCGGTGTTTCTCTACTGTATACATCTATATATAATAAATGCATGCTTGAAGAAGAAGAAAGGAGATTGAGAGAAAACTGAGGAGATGAGAGATTTGGGGAATCTGTTTCCTATAGATTAGGAAATAAGATATACAATTACTATATTTCAACAAAAAATATTGATTAGCTTTGAAAAAAGATTCTTTAGGGTTGGTTCTTCTATTTCTTCCTATCAAAGTAAATATCTTATGAATTAGTCTAGGGTTTGTAAAAGCAAAAGAGAACGAGGTTTAAGTATTAATAACTTAAAACATCATAATAAGGCTTTGCTTGGTAAGTGGCTTTGGAATTGTATTGCTTCTAATGACAAGGTATGGACAGGGCCGACCCCCACATTGAGGCCGGTGAGACGGTCGCCTCAGGCCCCCGAATTTTTTACAATTTTAGGGGCCCCGAAATTTGTATTCCCCTTATATATATAGACACGTATTTTGCGCGTAAAAAAATTATATTGTTATTAGGGGCCCCCAAAAATAATTATTTGGGCATTTCGCCTCGGGCCCGGAAACTCAGGGCCGACCCTGGGAATGGATTAGAATTATCAAAAGGAAATATTTTCGCAGAAGAATTCTTGAAGATTTCTATGATATTTCTCTTGCTATGCGTTCATCTTTTTGGAAAGGTATTTGGAAGATTGCTTCTCCTTTCAAATGTGGTTCACATAAAAATTGTGGAGATGGTAAAAATGTGAGATTTTGGAATGATATTTGAATTGGTAATTGTTGTTTATCTAGCTCTTTTCCTGAACTTTTGAAATTGGCTAGTTTTCCAAATTCTAATGTTTTCTCTTTATACTCTACTAATAGATATGGTAAAGTTTTGGATATCAGGTTTGGAAGATATTTGTCTTTGTAACAAACTCATGATTTCAATGCTCTTCTCTATTTACTTAATAATTATGAATGGAAACCTATGAATGACTTTAAATGGAGATGGAATAATTTTGGGGTTTTTATAGTAAAGTCTTTTTATAACTTTCTTAATGCTGGATGTGAGATTTGTCCTTTTTATCGTTTTATTTGGCAAAATGTGACTCATCTTAAAGTAAGAATTTTAGTATGGCTTACGGTTCATAATAAACTTCTCACAGTTGATAATTTAAAGAAAAGAAATCTTGCTATTGGTCAACAGTGTGTATTATGTTCTTCCAATGAGACTGCTTGTCACATTTTTGTCAAATGTCCTTTTGTTAAGCAAGTTTGGATTATTCTTAAATTGGCTTTCAAATTTAGAGGTCTGCCTTCTTCTATTAAATCTTGGTGGGGTTTATAGAGATTGAAAAGAATCTCATCTCATTTCAGAATGCAGTGAGATATGATTATGATGGCTTTAATTTGAGTAATTTGGAAAGAAATGAATAGTCAGATTTTTTTTGAAGAAACATATATAATGGTATTATTAACATTCTTGATTCTATTTGTTTTTTTTTTGTCTCTTTTTTTTTAGAAATTCTTCCTCCATCTAAGAAGGCCAAAGTTGATCTCTTTGGTTTCATTGATGCATGCAAATCTTTTATTCCATCTTCAAGTAGTGTTACTCCCAATGATAATTCAGCTCATAATGTTCAAAATGTTGTTGGTGTTGCTGCTGGTGTTGATGTGGTTACAATTGGTTCTGATGTTATTATCAATGATGCTTCTGATGATTCTGTTTATGTTTCTGTTGCTTTTGAAGATCCTTCTGATGTGGTTTTTACTGATATTAATGTTGATCCTTTTTCTGATACTACGACTATTATTATTGAAGATGAAGATGAAGGTCAGACTGCTCTTCAAGCTCTTGGTGATCCACCTGTTAACAATGACTTACATTTGGAAGATTATGAGGATGATTCTATCTCTACTACTATTGCCTCAATCTCGAATATGTCTACCTATCAACAGCAGTATGTTACCGGGTTCTTCTTGCCATTCAAGCATCATATAAAAACTCTCAGTCCAATGTTCATGGGGATGATGTTGTGATCTTAGATTCTTAATCTGGAGTGTACTTTTTATTTTCTGTTTTTAGGTCTATGCTTTTTTGTTCATCATTAGAGGATAGGATGTATGTATCCCTTTTGATACTTCTTTGGCATAGATTTTGATGAATTCGATACAAATCTGAACCTGACGACGCAATTTTCTCTATACAGAAACTACTGAAGGAACATAATGATTAATGAATAATCGATACGAACTTACTTGAACATGATATGTTCTAGGATCGTACAACGATATTCTTAAAAAACAGTCTATGAACACTGTCAAAGAACCTGAAGTGTAAAAAAAACATTGTGAAAGTCTCTGCCAATAAGCTAAAACTTCAAAGTTGTAGAAGGGTTGAGGAAAATTACACTTGTGTTCTAACAACCCCCTCAGGTAGAGAGCCCGTTTTTTATGGACCAAAGAAACGAGATCAATACCAAACAAATTATGGACTGAGACGTGAACAATACGCAGCGGTATTTTTTTTAAAAAATCCGTATTTAAATTGTGTAGTCAGTTGGATTTGTACCTGGGTTGCTTTGATACAATTTGAAAGTCTCTGTCACTAAGCTAAAACTTCAGAGTTGTAGAAGGATTAAGAAAAATTACATTTGTATTCTAACAAACATAAAAGAGAAGGGAAATGTGGTCCATATATCACTTCTTACTCTTTTTATGAGCTGTAATTAGCATTGTGGACAAATCGGCCATGATTTCTCACAAACTTCAACTTGACTGTATTTATGTGAATTAGGTGTAATGCCGTTCCTTAAATGCAGCTCAGGACTTAGCACCACCCATCTTTGTGAACCACCACCAACAAATTTATTACCATCATTTATTCTGCCCCTCACCTTCACAAGTCTCTCTCCATTCCAAATCATGAAAACCACTTCCTAAGATTTTTTTTATTATATTCACAAACATATAAATGGACTACAATATATGAAGAATGACAAGTTTTAAGAGAGAAAAAATTGAACATGTGGCAATTGGAAATTGCAGCACATTGAGTGCACATTTTGTTTTTTTCCCTTTCTTTCTAAAGCTCAGTATTTCAAGTAATGGTGATGAAAGCAACATCTCTAATATTATAATGGGAGAAGGTCTTAGTATCATTTATCATTTTGTCATTCTGCCAATATGTACAACGCACGTACATAATTAATATAAAGGAGGTTTCCGGTTCAAATTCTTTCTACGGCAGAGTTTTTATTTTTATTATTTGAAATTATTAAAACGTGCATCGCACGTGTAAATTACTAGTCCTTATAAACAACCCTAGTACAATTACAAGAAAATGTCATTATTAAACATAAAAAAATTGTCCCTATAGCATATCTAAACACCATTTACGCAAAAGAACCACCACCTTTCTTCCTCTCATTAATTCTTTCTTTAATCCTTCTTTGTAGCAGTTGGCTGCTGCTCTGCTTTCAATTCAAAAATGACTCAAAACTCAACTCGATCACAGCTTCCTACTTAGTTTCCCTCATAGACACAGAATTTATCTTAACCCCCTCATTTAGACTCTGATTCTTTCAACATTCAATAAAATTTTAAAAACTATCCTCAATAATCTCTACAGCAAACCACTGCAAGCTATAATTTTTGTTGGACAATTGAGAATTGATGTTTAATCAAACCTCACTTGTCACATCTCTACTACTATAATGGTAAAAAGCCTTAGTGTAATTTGTCCTTCTACGAACCCGTGCAACACACGTGCCTAAATTTTTACTTTTAAAAAAATATGTATTTATTAAGCCGTGCAACGCATGTGTAAATTACTAGTGTATGATAGACTACAAAAATCGACATAATACTGGTCTTATGCAATTCCTAACCGTAGGTCCGTAGCAAGCCCAACTCCAATCTCATGTACGGCGTACATCATATAAGTACCAGCAGAACTACTTCATAAGAAAACTCTTAAGTTTGATGCAGGACCGACCCTTGTAAATATAGGCACGTATTTTGCGCATAAATATATATATATATATATATATATATATATATATATATATATATATATATATATATGTTATTAGGGGGCCCTTTCAGAAGTTCGCTTTGAGCCCCGGAAACTCAGGCCCTTTCAGAAGTTCGCTTTGAGCCCCGGAAACTCAGGACCGGCCCTAGTTTGATGTCACATGTAACAAAACAGTTAGGAAAAAAGAAAAACGTAGTAGTGAAAAATAGTCAAAGGGCTAGTGCAAAATCCATGATAAATATGAGTCTCTCGTATCAACTTCTCCCTCTCTCAATATCGATCACTCTCCCTAACCCTACATAGCAAGAACTCTCTCAAGAAGCAGAAGAAGAAGAAGAAGAAGCAATGAAGACACCGACGTCGAACCGCCTCGGTCCATCCCCAACTCACGTGCACCACAACCGCCGTGCCCGCCACCCCTGCTGCCTCCCATGTCTCGTAATCCTAGTCTTACTCCTCATTTTAACCCTAACTGTCGTCATCCTCGCTCTCACCGTCTTCAAGCTCCGCACTCCGACCACCACCCTCCTCTCCACCACCATCTCCGGCATCTCGCCACGTGTCACGCTCCCAGCCGTCCAGATCTCCCTCAACATCTCCCTCTCCCTCCGCATCCTCATCCACAACCCCAACCGTGCCGCCTTCTCCCACTCCCCGGGCACCACCCTGCTCTACTACAGGGAGGTGCAGGTGGGGGAGGCTGACGTGGCGGCGGGGAGGATCCCGGCTCGTGGGGAGGAGGTGGTGGGGGTGGAGCTGACGGTGGAGGCGGGGAAGGTGACGTCGGAGCTGGGGAGTTTGGCGGCCGATGTGCTTGCCGGGAGCGTGGGGTTTGATACCGTGACGAGGATGCCGGGGAGAGTGGAGTTTTTAGGGTTTATTAAGCACCATGCGGTGGCAACGTCGGAGTGTCATGTGGTGGTCGGGGTGGCGACCCTGAAGGTGCAGAGTCAGGAGTGTAAGCAGAAGACCAAGCTCTAATTATTGTATTGCACATGCTGATTGACTCTACTAGTTATAAGTTGTAAGAGCTTGGTTTATTTGGGGAATTTTAGTTTAATTTAGTGTTAATATTTATTTATTTTCTAAATTTTAATTTTGTTGGTATTATTAGACTAGGTTTTTGAGAGGTTCACTATGTTTGTAATGTAGATGATGTGTATTACCTTTTTCAGTGATTTGTTTTGTGTATTGAATCAGCATTTGATTTGGGGCAGTTGGAGTTGTGAATTTTAGAACTATGAAGGTACCACATTTTCTACCTCCCATCAGTTTCATCCATAAAATCTGATAACTGACAGCTAACCAAATGGCAATGTGACCCAAGTCAGATTCTTCCTACTTTCAACTATGAAAAGGCACACGGAGTTGGCAGTTGAAGGAGGTGGCTCACAATAGAGTTAATGTGGCTGAGACCGACTAATATAGCCGACCTCAAAAATATAGGATAAAGGCTTTATTGTCGTTGTTAAGTTGAATATGGTCTTCAGCAACAAGCATCTGATACCAAATCAATTTGTGCATACACCCACCACGAATTTTAGAAACGCGGACGAGTCTAACATTTGCGCCTGCTAAATCGTGCACTTCTTTATGATCCAATTTGATCCATAACATCTGCGATTTCGTGCATCTCTACAAGGGTCATGAATCATGATAATGAATGTTGAAACATTTGCAAACACACAAATGCAAAAAAATAACATATCAGATCCATTTATTATTTACGCCAAACACGGACGAATAATGGAGCTTTCTTGATGCACAACACAGAACTGACCGTTTATACTCAAGATCTACAAGAACTGGTGATGGGTTGTACAAGGAGAAAAAAAAACACTGCTCAAAATACAACGTAACAGTAATGTAACTGCAAAATTTTGAGCAATTCTTGAAAAAAATGGATTTCCTCTCAGGACATGCGCAAGTGAGTAATCGACATTTTTATTACCGGACTCAAATAAATTATGGTTTTGCCTTAATATACAAAAAGGCGAGGACGGGTGGAGTCAATATGAAGATGCTGCCGTTTTCCTGCTTCTATGTTTTATAGCATAAGTCTTCGAACATCACTAAAGTTCAGTGCTAACGCAGAAAGGAACTTCCCTGCAAATGAAAATGGAACCAATATTAAGAATGATGCCCTTTCATTTGGGAACGGAATGCAGCCTTCAGAGTAATATTATTACCTCCCACTTCACCCTCAAAAACGCGATGATCAGCAGATAGTGTCAAGCTCATCTTTGTGACAACTGCAGGTTTTTCAATTCCTGAAACAATACAGGCATATACATATGATTGCAGGAAGAACGAAAACAACAATAAGTTATTTCGAAGAGCTGAACTATACCATCACTGCCGATTACAGGTTCGACGACCTTGTTACCTCGGCCAACAGCTAGAATACAAGCCTACAAGATATTGCCATTAAATAAGATATTAGATATTACAGATGCACAGAAAACAGGGTTTGGATAAGAATATATTAAATTTATTAAATAAATAAAAAATAAGTGGGCAATCCAAAACTTAAATCCGACTAATTAGTAGGTTTGGGTCCCAAACGGATTCTTTCTAAGTGGCTTTTGGAGATGTCAAATTCTTAGTGATTCCGCAAGTAGATCTTGCAAGTCAAACCCATTCCCATTAACACCCCTTTATGATATACTACGTAGTGAGCTATTTGCAGCATTTTTCTGCACTAAGAAAATGTAAACCAAGCGGATATCTACAAAAGAGGAAAACTAATAATAGTAGCCAAACAGAGCCAAAACAATTAGGTTTGGTTATGATAAAATGTTGTAGATTCATTATGGCACAGGATTGTTGTACACCTCAAGCTCACGGGATATATGTGCAAAAAAACATCCTTGCGCCATTAATTTATCCCGATAATCATGTGCTAGGTCACCTTCATTCTGTTGTCAATGGCTTCATTCAATGAAGTTATCCCATTGAGTATCTTCCCAAAAAAAAAAAAAGTTGTACTATGACCATGAACAATTAAGGAACTAAATATAGTAGAGACAGTTAAGAGAGTGAGACCTGTGGAGGGTTTATAATCGCACAAAAATGGTCCACGGGAAACATTCCGAGATTTGAGATGCTACAATAAGAGTACAAAAATAAGCATACAAAAATTGTTGGGAAAAATAATGAAAGATATACCAAGTACAGACTTTAAAATATTTGAAGAAATCTACCTGAAAGTTCCACCTTGAAACTGGTGAGGTGCAAGCTTTCCTGCTCGAGCCTTCTCAGCCAACTCTTTGACCTGGAGCATTAATAAATAAAAGCTACAATTAAATCCCTAGTCATGTTTCTCTGTTAACAAAGATTATGTCAGAATCATGCAAAACAACGTAAATGGTCCCGAAATTAAAAAAATCTGTGGAGTCTTCCATTAAGGTAAAAAAATTCCCAGACATGAAAATTCAAAATTCATATTATGAAATGAAAACCAAATACCTGCCTTCACATTTTGTACATGCTTGGTGCCAATTGACACGAGGAATTAGTGTACAAATTACTAAGTCATGTTATTGGTGTTTCATTAAGGACCCTAATGCCATTTCCAGACCTAAGAGATAAGAATACTTTGAGATTTATAACAAGTACCTCTGAAGATATTGCAGATAATGTTTTCTGATCAGCATTCCTAACGATTGGGGTCATCAGGCCCTGTATGTCAGATATTGCCAGTTAATTCACTTACAAATGATCTACACTGTAATATAATCCTTTAAGGAAGAATTCAATGAAGTACCTTCTCCGTAGCCACTGCAATTGAAATGTCAATGGAGTCACACGGAGAGGCCTCGCCCTTCTCATCATTCCAGTAAGCTAACCGATCATGCAAAATTCAAACAGAATTCATGGTTAAAGAAGTTTCTTAAAAAGTTTGTGCTTCATAATTTATAAGAGAATGAAACACCCTGATTTCAAGTTAATGTTCAATTTTGGCATGACTTTTTCTCTAAAACTTTTTCTGTGGATAGATCTCTTTCTAGTCCTTACGGTCTTACCTATTCATTAAAGACCAATATGCAATAGTGCAATACCCAATCCTATGTGTCACAGTAAAGCTGGCTCCCCTCAATGTAAATGCCCTAAATTGTCAACTGTAGGTCAATGTTGTGTAGGAATACCTAGAAATACCCTGCTAATAAAGAATGATAGTTCTTTTTAGATATTAGGTATCATAAATATCTATCACTCCCACCTCTCCCTGGTACAAAAACTTACAGGAAAAATGACATATTTCTGCCATACTAATTCGCTAAACATTAGAAGCAAATTTTATGTACCATGGCCACGTAAAAGTTTAAGATGATGATTTTTGATACTCATAATTGTCACTGTAACAACCAGTTGTAACTTTTAGAACATATACTGACTAATAATATAATCATACGAGTGAAAACAAACATATCTAAAATTCTGAAAGTAAATTATCATAGAATTGATTAAAGAAAAAGGTCCATCTAATCTGACCGACCATTAAATACTTAAACCTGTTGGCATAGCTTACATGATAGAAGATAATCGAACATTTCAATGAACTTTTATTATTTAAATAAGCAAGAGATTCCATCGTCCACATCAGATAGATTTTACCATTTATCACTTTAAATTAAGATGCTAAATGAAATTAGTAATTACCACGTTCAAATATGCAAAAAGGCTTACTAGTATGAAGCTATGTGTGCACATACTTCTATTTAAAACCAAAAATTAAGGAACTCCATCTTCTCAGACTGATTTCCTTCTGAGAGAAAGCCTTAAACTTAATTGCGATATTCCTAACAAACAAAAATTAATATGCTCAAGTATTACCATTTGCTTCAGGTACACTTCTCAACGCAGCTGCAACAGCTTTAATAACAATGTCGTTTACTGAGACTTTAATATTATGCTGATCTGCAAGTGGGGCAATTAAAAAAAAGTTCTCAAGCTAATACCATTTACAGAACAACGCAAACAAGGTAAGCATGAACGATATAAATTAAGTAATTTATGATATAAGAAGAAAAAAAAGTAACTTAGTTAATGATACTTATGGCATACCTTTAAGCTCTTTTCTGAGAGCAAGCAAAGGATCCAATGTGACATCTGACAAGAAAACCACATATATCATATAATAATTTTAAACGTTTTATAATGTACTGAGCCAAAAAAAAGAACTTACCTGAAGATAGATACAGATGTGGGATGCTTTGTTTAGACTCTAGTAACCGTTTTGCTATTATCTGCAAGATTGTCATTCAATTAGCCACACCATTCCATATTTCCACATAGATTTTGCAAAAGGTAAATAAGTCAGAAGAGATTATATAATGAATGTCAGGGGTTTCAATTATATTTTACTAATATTGTCAAATCTGAACTTTAAAAAGCTGTAATATAATATGGGCCACCTGCTAAGAAATAACAAATTTAACTAATCCATAAAAGTATGGCTAGAAATTGTTGGATATTGCATTATCGTATTTTTCTCTTCTTTGGCATTGCATTATCGTATTATATTGGTCAAATAGAGACTTTACTTGCTCTGACAACTGATATCATTTCAGTAGATGGGCAAATGATAAAAAAAAAATCTAAAAAATTAAGAAAGATGGATACTCTTGTATTTCTAACAAAGGTGAAGTCAAAAATTATGAAATTCACTAGAAAATGCACCAACTTTCTGGCATGTTCCAGACCTCTTGCACAAGTTATCATCTTGTTAACACTCCCAACTCATCTTATCAGAGTATAATTTTTTTCTTTTAAAATAATGAGTCAGAATTACAAAAAATGGAGAAGATCCTGTTATATGTATATAATTTCTTATAATAAAATTTAGTGGATAAGATGTCCATCATGATTTTGAATAACATACAATGCTGTTATATTGAAGAATATAATGCTCTCATGTGCGTTCTCCTAGTGATTTAATAAACAAATTGGAAATGTAATATAAAATCATGAAACTTCTGTAATATGTTTTTATACAAACTAAGCAAATGTTTTTGGTGTTAAATGTCTGTTATGCGAGGGAAACTTGCCTTCCGGATCTGACTGTTTGGCAAATCTTCATATGCATCTAAAGATAATGAAGTAGTGCCAGACTGAGACCGCGTAGGACTAGCTGGTTGTGCAATATTTGCAGATGCAGATGTGTTCTCCTGCTTGGAAGTTTGTTTAGATCCCTTTCCAGATTTTATTGCCTCCACTACATCGCTTTTCAACAGAGTACCCTTAGGTCCTGATGCCATCAGTGAAGATGCTTCTAGACCATATTCTGTAATAAGCAACTTTGCTGCTGGACTTATTCTGCTAAAGTGAGTTTTTGGGGTGCTTTCTTTGTGCTCTGCAACCTGAGCTGACTTCTCCTCTTTAACCTCCCCTTTCGTGGATATATCGGTTGGCAGATTTTTAATATCATCTAGATCTTCAACCTTGCAAATCAGCAAAATGCTTACAAATAAACGTGGATATAGAATCAATAAATATAAATTATATTATATTGCAGATACACAACTGAAAAGAGCACTCTTTATAGGAGCCCACTCACTAAAATGAGATTTGTCAAGGATAAAGGCTTCAATTTAGAAGCTACACCATAAATGAGATGACTTTACCAACCAAACCTCAACGCCTCAACCTTTAAAGACTTGGCCGTCAAATTCCTTACCAGCTACAACAGATGCCTACAAAGCTAGTATAGATTGATCCACCTTTTGGACTCTTATAGTCACGCAGTTTAATCTTATTCATCCAAAGAGGGTGAACAAGAAGGTTTTATAATTTCTTGTAACCGAGTCTTGATCAACAATACTTTCTCGATACTCACCCAAGATTTCTTGATGTTCTATAGCTTCATTTGTTTTCTATAGCTTTGACTTGCTTGTTTTAGTGAGTTCTACTCGTATAGTCATATTGCGACATTTATCTCGAAGAAAATTGCTTTTATCTTCTGTTGAGGGGGATCTCCAAGTACATCCAAGTGCATTGGCGTCTCTAATTCAACAACAAAGTTAAGGTAGCAGACTATCACTGGGAACTATGTCCACCACCAACAGCAAGACTACGGCTGTAAAAGCCAAAGGCTCAAGTGGTATTACTGCTACAGAAAGTAGACATATACAAGACATGAATAAATACATGGAATCCATTTGGCATAGAAGTGATACCGTAATTGCAATAGGTTGTCCAACAAGCACATCCTTTGAACCTTCTGGGGCCAATATCTTAGCCAAATACCTGCAGAGGTTTTACAAAACACACAGAAATATTGGATCGAATCCAAAAAATCGTACAATACATATAAAAAAACTCAGTTATAGAAATTTGATATAAAATACAGTTGACAAAAGCAGGTTCAAATTGCAATTTTGGAAAATTTCTAAATTAGGAACCTCAATAATCATGCCAGTATCAAGAATTAACAAAACTTATTACATATACAAAATATGATCAAACTGAATTTTTTTTTTTACCAAATTGATTTTCACTAGGAAGATCATAAATTAATAGATAAATAACAGACAGATATATGTCCATGTTTAGGCCCACCTGTGGGTTCAGGCCTCACGAGATACATGGAATCATGGATCTCCGTCTTGGATTTGTTTGAGGCCTAAGCCCCATGTGGAGAAAGATGAAATGTGCCTAACATGTTGACACATCCAACTAATTATTTTTGCCAATCTCTGTGACAAATCAAATGTGCATACAGAAAAAACTTTGATCATCGGTGTAAAGATATTAGCATATCTTTATAAAACTAAATCAATTTGCTAAAAATAAAAGGACATCATTAAAGTAGTTGAACCAGTAGAGCCAAGTCAGATCAACTTTTAAGATATAGTAAGATTCACCATTATGAACTTAGATTCATATAATTCAATTTGATTGGACTAAAATCTTCCCTTTATGGAAAACGGTCACTTTTATAAGGAAATTTTTTATAAAAATATGTATGTTCGCTCTGCATAAGTATCTTGTATGTTACAGACTTGTACACCTCTACGCAATAGTGTAAGGAACCCTAAGGCCTTAAGAAAGGCCAAAGCAGGATTCGCCTAGCAACCAGTAATATGTTGCTTGTACTTCTACAAATTCAAGGGTCATAACGAAATGAAACATACCCCTCCTCAAGGCATTCAAATTCAAGGGTTGCTTTGTCTGTCTCTATTTCACATATTACATCACCAACAGCAATCTGACAAACCAAAAACATGTCAGAAAACAAGACTAAAAATATTATTTCCAATAAAATGTCCAATTTTGCAGAACTTAAGTAAAGCCTGTGACACTAAAAGAACAACAGTAACAAATGGTATCAAGATAAATTATCAAACCTTTTCACCCTCTTTCTTCCTCCACTTTGCGATGTTCCCTTGATTCTAGAATTATCAAGTTGAAGGTTAATGTCAGCTTATAAGGAATCAATAGACAGGTACCAAGATACCAGAGGTAAGATTACAAATTTTCCACAATCCTCACCATTGTTGGGGATAACGCTGGCATTTCAACAACAATATGTGACGGAAGTCCTGCATGAATAAATAAAAAATGGAATGTAAGACCCAATTACGTATGTTTTTGTAATGTATTCTTATTAATAAGAATTCAGCCAATTGGACTTCCATAGATTTCTGAGATCAAATTTAACTTGGTGTTATAGTAGTGGAAGGGTCTTTTGGAGTTGGTCAACAGGACAACTGGTTGGGTAATGTTGTCGTCTAGTGGTATACTGGTACATAATCCAGCGTTCTATATCTCACTGAAATAATCTTGGGTGGATGTGCTTTGATAGGTTCAAAGAGGTAAAGTACGAGAAGTTCTGACATGCATACCGGTTCCCAAAACATGTAATCCACTACCCTAGTAACCCTACCCTACCCAAATACACAATATCATGGACTTGTGTATTCGGACCAAAACCAAACATATTTCGGCGCGCGTTACGGCAGGGTCTGGTTTCTTTGGGTTTGATCGGGTAGGGTTAGCTCAACAACTTTCACTCGTCAAATTTTCTTTCTTTTCAAACATTTTAACCAAGCGACCTTTCTAATTTCCAAAAGAATTCATACTTCAATTAACAAGACTCAAATACTTCTCAAGACTTGTATAATAGGTTTAATGATAAGCAAATACTAAATTGAGATTGATATATTGTTGGAATATTTTCGTGAATATGAAATTGTGATAAGAGTGTTGTTATTCGTATGTGAATTGTGGTTAGTAATATCGGTGGAATGCCTATTGAAACTAATATTATGCATTATTTTATATAGTTTGAGTATGGATGTATATACATGAGTAGTCTTATGACGTGGAGAATATTGAGATGGTTATTTTAAGTTATTACCATGTCTATAATTGTGTCACTCATGTGTTATGCCTCCAAGTTATATACCGGTATATGAGTCGGGAATCTAGGTAACCCATTTTGGCTCTAAATTATCCACTCTATGAGTGCTGAAAATTTCAACAATTTAATTGGTCCAACCACGGACGATAGTGGGGTATGCGTTGTCAACCGAAGTATGAAGCGTTGACCGCATTAAGAGATGGTCGTACTTAGATCCCCTTGCATTGTAGACATTTTTATATATACTTGCATTGATATGTTTGAATATTAATGCAGTATTTTATAAATTGCCGACTACTTGATACATTTATTAAATTATTTCTAGGCATCAGCTCATTTTGTTGTTAATAAATATTTTCAGATTAGTGCATCAATACCGGGTGGTTGAAGAAAATAAATGATCTGGAAGTTTATGTCTCTTGGGAGTAAATTTTCATTTAGAGCTTTTAAAGCTGATAAATCATATTTCTGAAATTGTAATAAATTATTTTATTAAAGTTTTAAGGTGACTCATTTCTTAAAGAATTTCAGTTATCTTATTTTGTAATTCATTAAATACTTTTGTTAGCCATTTGAGCTACTTCTACTGATGAATTTTATCGGCATGAGATTTTATAAGTATTATGTAGTTAAAATGGTTGATATTGGTTTGGGGGTGTTATAGTAAGGGTAGGTGCGTAAGTACCAAGTGGTTCAGGATTGTAACCAAGTGGTTCCCCATGTTATAATTTTTTACATACGCTAAAACCGCAATCCTATAAAACTGCAACCCTAAGAAGTGCAATTGAAATATGCATGAATTTATAGGCAACAACTGAAAGGATAAAATGAAAATCTAGCTTATTCAAGAAAGTTAAACAAATAAGTCTTATTCTATCCAAACGAAGTCAAATTAAAAAAATAACAAACTTCGAAGCTACATATATAACTTAAACTTCATTTATAGGAGATAAAAATTAAAATAAAACTTAACAAACCTAATGAAAACCTCCCGAAAGTAAAGAATATAATTAACAAAACAAGTAATTCAAATTTAAATACAACCCTTAACTAAACTCCTAAAGCTTGATGGTCGGATAATTCTCTACACTTTTCAATACACGTTCAGGACACATAAAATCATGTACTTGTACATACATGTGATCTTGCACACCAACTTTTGGTACCTCTCCTATGTGGAGTAGTGTATCAGCGCAATATAGTTGCATCATCTACCTTGGTAGCTCAAACCATCCAATTTATTTGTACCCCTTATGTTCTTTTTTTTAATGTTCACATTTAAGAGCAAGTCAACACTAATATGACGTGCTCATGCACTGAGTAAAGGTTTCCCTTTTGCATAGGGACACAGGATTCAACTACCATGCTATTTGGTAGAGATACCATCATTTTGTTATTATTCAACGATGCATGGATGTACAATAAAGTTAACACACACAAAAGGCAAAAAGAAAGTTTTTTGAACAAGATCTTCATCTGAAGCACTCAATCTCACATCTTTTTTTTTGCTTCACTTCAATTCCAGATCGAGAAAATCAAAGGAAACAAGATAATCTTTTGCTCGATTAGAATATTTTTTCTTCTTCTTAATGGTGAAAGGACAGTTGAGTTAAGGAGAAGAAAGATGCAACCTATGCCACCAAATGGGGAGATATGATAAGAGCGGTACATCAAAAGAGAAATAAATAGATTATTAATTTTATCATAAATTAATTTTAACATATATATTTTAAACCTCTAAAATTAATCAATGGTTGAAATCTTCTTAAGATTAAATTTCTCGAGTAGATAAATGGTTGGGATTTGCTCTGAATGGAAACAAAAAAATTATTGGTGCTATAGTAATAGTAATGTTATATGTTACTATTTTTTTTGCTATAAATGCATATCAATTTTACTATAACCAATGGTCATGAATTTTTTTTAAACATCTAAAAATCTATTATTTTTTTACATATATTACTGCAAAATCCAAGTATTCCAAATCATCGCAATTCAAATTCCAAATATTTCTTTGGCAAGATAACGTGTGAGTTATTGATTATTTATCAAATTCGTTCACCATTACATTGGTCGTTTATGATTTGAACATAATATTACTAATCTTTTTTGGTACATATACAAATTGATTTCACTATTGCCCTTTGGGACCTAGAAAAAGGGAAATTGTGGAGATTTTCTCATCAATACTTGGCCATGTCTTCACTCCATATGAGAACTCCAAATGAAAACGACTGTCATACACTATATGGTAGACCTATTTTAAATTTAACACTCCTGGATTCAGATCATCTATAAGGTTGATGAACAACATGTAACTGTTGGAAATTAAGATATCGAAGACTGAACAAAGACGAAAAGTTAGGTGTGGTTGGGTGCTAGAAAAAAAAAAGCACCGAAAAACATAAATGGGTCACACTGGACCGAGTTTGGCGAATCGTACGGTGACATGGTAACGGCTACAAAGGGTATGAGTTATTTTTCTATTAAGGTTGGAAGCAACGAGAATGTCGTCGACTTTCGAAAATACATGCTTACTTTCATTTTATAGCAGTAGAAACTTGTTCGGTTTTCTCCAATATCTCATTGAACTTTATAAATAGAAAGATATAAAAGTATCATTAGGTTTATTATTGAAGAAAAAAAATGGTTAATTATAGTTTTTATATAAAATCAAACTCTTTTTATGTATACATATCATACACTTTATGTGCAATAAATCATACGCTTTTGATGTTGTAATCATTTTTACTTAATTAGCTATACCATAGAATTCATATATAGGTCATCTATAAAGAATGTGTCATCAACCTAAGGTTAATGGACAACATGTATTTGTTGGGATGTCCATGGTTGAACAAATACAATAAATTTGGAGTGCGGTCTGAGGCCAGGAAAAGATTTAGCAAGAAAAATAGGAAAATGATCGCATTTGGCCGAGTTTACGAATTGTATGGTGATAATGTGATAAGGTAATTGCCATCAATAGTCAGGACTATTCTATAAAGATTGGAAGCATCGAAAATTTTGTTGAGATCTTAGGTCTTTACAAACAACCATGATACTGATGTAAGGCATGTTACTTTTCTTGGACTAGTGGTTGTCATCTTAGAGGACACCCGTTTTACTTCAATTTATTTCAATCATGAAGAAATAATGTGGATTCTTAACAAGGAAGTTGTGCTAATTCTGAACATCTCCAATATCACAAATTCACTTTTATGAAACTGGTCATGGTTTTCATTTTCTTTATCGTGCTCATAGTCTTGATGAACCACCTCTTGAAGATATCTTGAAAAAGCTACGCGAAATATGTTGTTATGGAAAACAACTAACGGAAGATGTTTGGAACTAGAAAAGTTCAAGAACGAGTATGATAAACAAATTTGTTTGGGCAGGGAGTCCCATAAAACATGAATGGTGAGGGGTCTTGTACATAATATTTTGGTTTAATACTGCGGTCGTCAAAATATGAATTTCCATACTCCTTCATAGTTCACCTTTATTGCAGGACACTGCGTTGAAGATAAAGACTAACCAAGTGATCCTCAGAAAGAGCTTGCTTGTACTAACACTAGGTGTAAGAGACATGCACAACGAAGATGTTTGTACAAGGGATAAAAAAACTAGAAACTCCTTTCATAGTGGGTGAGGAACTTGTTTATAGATTTCACGAGTGTGAGTGATCCCAAGACATAGTGGAAATCATGAACAAGTACGTAAATTATGGGTGACGTAGTAGTGACTTGTGGCTATAATCTCGCCAATTACGGGATTTTTGAGGATTACTAAAATTGAAAACTTTTTAATGCACCCATTGATACAGTTCAAACTGAGGACTCTTGCTCGTCAGTCGTGTTTGAACTTCTTCATACAAATTTTGTCAAACCAAAGAATCTGTTTTAGCAATTTTGAATTATGAAGTTTAACTTACTTCAGCTCACTAAGTGGAGAAGCAAGTGGACGAGAATGAGATATAAGACATTGTTAGTAAGCCATTATCTAAACTTTCCTTTTCATGGATATAAATAAGGGTTAAACTTTGTCTCATGTCAAGAAGTTGTAAGAATTACAATGCTCACATCATGCTGAGTGTTGTTGTCAATTATTAGTCATAGGTTTTGATGTGGTTGTCATATTCCAGTAACCCACTTTTTCTATCTCACCTTTCTAGAGGTAGCGTTTTGGAATATGACATGTAGGCCAAAGGTTGCTCAAAGTTTTGAATGTTCATGGTTTCTTCTTGTTTTGAGATCAACCAGATCCTTTTGGCTCATTAACCCTTGGCATTTCCTTTAGGGGTTCCAATTTGCCTAGAAATGTTGCACGTGAGTGCTTGTGAACCAATGGGTTTCAATTCTTTTATTGACAAAGTTTTTCTTGTGCGCATATTCCATCTCCTACTTATCTTGATTTGAAGTCTGCGAACTTCTTTGCAGTTTATGAACATACCCCATTTGGATTACTGGTTGAATATTCATAGCCTGGATGGTCTTATACTAAACAGGACCTTTACGAACCGAATGACTTCTCTAATCGTATTCTCAGCCTTAGACATGGAAAATCATGGTCCTAATGAGGTTAAGGAGTATATATTAGACATGGAAACTCCCTTTTGTTTCATCAGGACCAATCACATTTTCAAGTTGAAACAATATCAAAAAAAATTAATCCAAGTATTGTAGACTGGTTCAACTTGAGACACAATAATATTATGTGGTACAAACAATTGTAAAAAAAACATAATGAAAGCAATATTATAAAAGGAGAATGCTTAATGTAATTCTTTTACCTATATTGTCATAATCAGGGTCGGCCCTGCCTTGAGGCGGCCGCCTCGAACCCCCGAAATTTGCGCATTTTTAGGGGCCCCCAAAAAAAGATCCATGTATTTATATATACGTAGTTTGTGCGTAGTTTTTTTAATGGCCCCCAAATTTAATTTTTTGGGCTTTTGTTTTTTAAATTAGTACTTAGGTCGGCCTATTTTAGTTGAGCTTGGGTTTGTATGGAGAATTATTTTTTAAATCCCTAAATCTCCATCTATTTCTACATATATATCGATTTTTTCAGAATTGTAGCAAACAAAATTCCCAAAAAAAAATGTTTGCCATTTTTTAAAAACAAATTCTATATGGGGGCGCATTTCGGGAGTTCGCCCCGGGCCCTTGTAAACTCAGGGCCAGCCCTGGTCAAAATTTACATCACATATTATTAGCAAATATTGTTTACCCAATATTCTCAGGCAAGTAATTATGAATAAGAAACTCTGAATTACCGATAGGACTGACATGCATTCAACACATTTGAAATGACATAAAACTATTTTTTGATAGATACCAATTGCTTAAAGAAAATAAAGCATAATAAATATATGAACCTGATGATGAGAAACAACGAAGTCCAGCAAGAAACTGTTGGAAAAAGCAACATTAGTACTTGAAAGAAGAATTAGCAAAATGAGGGGGGGGGGGGGGGGGGGGGACACTTTATTTACTAACCTTGTAAGATAAAGGATTTGCGTAGGTGCAATAACCTGATGATGATTGCAAAGATCTGTAAGAAGCAGTACATCCTCCATAAGTTTAGGCATCACAGTACTTAAACATGTAGAATTAGCATTAAGGGAGAAACAAAGGAGGAAAAAGAAAAACAGACAGGTAAGAGTGATGCGCAAAGGATAACAAATAAAGTGAATAAAGATAGGGACCCCTTAAGCATTTTGTTCTATCTCATGCTGACCCCACAAGATAGTGACCATAACTTATTATTATAAAACTAAAGTTCATGTGATGGGCAAACCAGTTTTGCCAGGTTCTACGTTTCGCTAGATTCTACGTTTCGGTGCATGGTACGGGTATGGCATCGCGGTACACTATCTTCAGAAGCACATAGTACGGATGGGGGTAAGCAGGGCTGGTCTGAGTTCCTAGGGGGCCAAGACGAAATGCCCAAACAATTATTTTTGGGGGCCCCTAATTACAATATAATTTTTTTTACTCGCAAAATACGTGCCTATATTTACAAGAGAAGTACAATTTTTGGGGGCCCTAAAATTGCAAAAAAATCGGGGGCTTGAGGCGGCCGCATCACCTACCTCAAGGTGGGGGCCGGCCCTTGGGGGTAGGATGAGTTGGGGAACTCATTTGAGTAATATATATATATATATATATATATATATATATATATATATATATATATATATGTTTGTGGCTAGAGTTAGAGATAGAGCTAGAAAATGAGACAATAAATAGGACTATGTAACCATCCATCTCTAATGCAAAAGGATTATGTGATAGCTTTCGCAAGCAAACCCTCGTAACCAAATTTTACAATAAAAAGGATAATATTTCAAGAAAATTGGAAAGTCAATTAATCTATAAAAATAATACCATTTGTAAAATAACATAAATTTGGATCACTTACCGAATTATGATAGTTGCATATTATGTTGCTAACGTGTTTTAAATTTCTCCAACCCATTGCATCGGTCTGTGTAGTTATTCTATTTCTACATATTTTTTGCGAATTAAATTTTCAATAAAGAACAAATATCATACCTCGTTGAAGCATAATTAACAATACCAAATCGATACGAACTTCCTGACCGAGCCAAGCTGCCAAAGAATAGTGAACAAGCAAAATCTACGTATTAACAAATATATTTTTTTTGATAATCAAGTATCAACAAATAGAGACCAGAAACAAATACGTCAAAGCATAGAATCTCAAAATCCCATCCAAATGTTTCAAGTCACATGATATGTTGGTATCTACAATGCATATTTGCCGCCCATTTGTTCGGAAAGAGTGTCTTGACAATTTCACAGTAAAACTAGTCCGAAATATATCTTTTTAAAAAAGGGACCTTCACAAATTTGTTCCTCAATCGTTCTACTCGTTTGGCATTCCTCTTTACTTTGCCCGCCATTTCATGGCAGCTCGCGTTTCATTCTTATCCGAATGTCGACAATAGCTTCATTTTGCGAATTTATCTTCCATTTTACTTCCATCTTACTTCATCCTATTCATACATTATACACATTACTTCCACCCATCCAGTCCACACAACGAAACCCACACGTGCATAACACGTAATAATCATGAAGCCAAACAATTAACTCGACAGCGACTCCAATTAATTATCACTTGTTATGATCCAAATTTAGTCCCACATCGGTTATATGGGGAACCAATGTTGGGTAGTTATAAACTTGGGCTCCCTCCCCTTAACAGCTAGCTTTTAAGGGTGAGTTCTCCTAAGTTCCTAACAATTGGTATCAGAGCCAACCCCATGCTTCTTAATTCGCTCTAGAGGCTGGATTAAAATTACTGGTAGACCCGGGTTGGACCAGTGTCGCTAGAGTGAAAGCTGCCGAGAGTCGGAAAGGGCTACCTAGACGCTAGAGTGAAAGCCGCCGAGAGTCGGAAAGGGCTACCTAGAGGCTGGATTAAAATTACTGGTAGGTCCGGGCCGGGCCAGTGTCGCTAGAGTGAATACCGCCGAGGGCGGCGGGTTACGGAAGCGTGGTGGAATGTTATGATCCAAATTTAGTCCCACATCGGTTATATGGGGAACCAATATTGGGTAGTTATAAACTTGGGCTCCCTCCCCTTAACAGCTAGCTTTTAAGGGTGAGTTCTCCTAAGTTCCTAACATCACTCAAATCCTAAATTTTCAACAACAACAAAAAACACTAAAATTATTATTTAAAAAAAAACTATTTCTATTACTGATTCAAGACCTGCTCCCAACAATTTAATAAAAAAAAATTTAAATTTTTTGAAAAAACCCTAGCTTCGACACTGAGATTCTATTAGAAATGGAATCTGGATCCCAGCCCGAAACTTTCACCGGTTTGGTAAGGTGATCCGAATCTTGATGCAAACAGCGATGGATTGAGATTGAGAGAGGGAAAGGGAAAGGGAGTACCTTTTGGCGACGGAACGAAGGTGGATCATCGTCGACTTCTTCGTCTGGTGACTCTGGTTTGCTGGGAACAACGCTGCAAAAATGGACTTGGGTTTCGATCGGGTTGAATATTATTTCGCTTCGTTTAGGTCAGATGTAAATTTGCAAGGTGGGACTACTAACATTTGTCAAATTGCAAATAGTTCTTTTCTTTGTTTTCTAAAAGAAACAAATGAAATGAACAATTGCTTTTCTCTAATAAGAGCATCCACAATCATTTCTTAAATTTCCATATTATCTATATTTTAGCTTGTGCGCATTTGCATTCGTTTACTATTTATTCATATTTTGGATAAATCGCTACAGTAGATTGGTATATTTGAGAGACGATCTGAGAATATGCATATTATAGAGGACGGAATTTCAAGTTCCGATATAAAATAAATTAAAAAATATTATATCAGACGGATCTTCAAGTTCTGTCCCAAATAAAAAATAATTTTTTTATATCGGACGGAATTTCAAGTTCCGTCCCAACTAAAAAAAATTCCTTCCATTTGTAACCTTGGACGACTTTTCAAGTGTTGTCTACTGTCCTTTTAATTTACTTTTTAAATTTATTAAAATTATTAAATATTCAAATTATTTATTAAAAAATACCCATAAATTATTACTTTTTCATGGGACAGAACTTAGAATTTCGTCCGATCAATTTTTTTTATTGCTATATTTCACCACTGTAGCAAACGTCCAATTGCTATATGTATAATATACATTTTGCTATTTTTTTGGCAATTACAACTGTGGATGCCCTAAGAGCGTCTCTAGTCATTGGCTAAAATGTCAATTTTTTCCAAAAAAGGAAAAAAGAGTGATGTGGTCTTTGGCTATATACACAATTATTGGGTTTGAGTGAAACAGTGGTCGGCTATATTTGGGAGAGGATATAGGAATTTGAAATATATAGTCGGACAAACGATGATCTTTCTTTCATTCATTTTATAAAATAAAATAAAAAATGAATCAGGCAAAAGATCACTTCAAACTTTTTTATAAATATATCGGACGAACCTATCAAAAAAAATTTTAAAAAATTGATCGGACGAAAAATCATTTCTTGTCCGTTGGCTAATTCTAAAAAAAATCTCGGACGGGAGATCCGTCCGTTCCCAAAATTTCTCTTTTGTGGGGAAAATATTATATGGAAAAGGCCTATAAATATTATTATGTGTATATATTAGGTTTTAATTGTGCTTTAAATAAGATTTTAGATTTAATTAAGATTAAATTAAGAGTTAATTTGGGGGGAAAATCTTTGAAAGGTCATTTCCCGTTTGTGGTTAAAAATATATATATATAATAATAATAATAATAATAATAATAATAATAATAATCATCATCATCATCAGACAAGAAATGATTTCTCGGCCGTTAGTTTTTTTAAATCAAAACCCAAATTTTGGGTTAAAGCAACTACAACTCAAACCCAAAATTTATATTTTTGTATGCCAAATACCCAAATTTTGATAGACAGCGACTACAGATACTCTAAGGACTTTTTTTAAAAAGGATATATATGATGTAGCTACCATTCGATAACCTTGTATAAAATAAAACAATTGGTTTTTTTATTAAATACCAAGCCTGGGAAATTAATAAATGATGAAGCAAAAAACGATTCAAAGAAATGTTGTGAAAAATTGACAAGAGATAAAAAGAAAAAAATAAAAAAACAAAATGTGAAAAAGTTGGTAAAGCTTTTTAATGAAAAAACCGAACAAATAAAGTTTGGTTGTTGCAAGTAAATCCTAGATTTGAATAAGGCAATTTGCATTCGGTTTATGTAGAAAATATATTTGTCCACCAAAGTTGATCTTTTCCAATAAACCCCTTGCAACAAACCTTATTTCACCTCATTTTTAAGTATAGATAGATAATATAATGGTACCCGTTAATTATTTTCTTTGCAACAGTGAACCAACTACCACAAGCTTATGTTTCTAAGTTTTCTTTTGATACTCATTTTTTGTTGGGTTTATTGTATATATTAGCTGGGTGTAAACATTGAAAATGAATGAATAACTTGAAAGAATGGTTTAAAACATATTTTCATGAAAAGGACAGTGAATGAAGCAATTACAAAAATCTCTGATCTCTAATATTATATTGAGAGAAAGTCTTAGTGTTATTTGTAAATCTGCCAACGCGTGCATTGCACGTGCATGACTAATATGAAAAAAGTCTCAGGTTCGAGTTCTCACTATGTCAGATTTTTTACGTTAATTTTTTTAATATATTAAATATGCGTCACATATGTAAATTACTATCTATCTATCTATCTATATATTTATCTATCTATCTATCAATCTATATATCTATAATATAACTAATATAATGTACGTGTGATGTACGTTTACAAAAATATATTCATCAAATTAAATGAATATATATCGAATAAGAAAATAAATAATTAATATTTGAATGTTTTGATTTAGGGTATATGTGTGGTGCACGCTTATATTTGTTGGATATAGTTTGAACATGTATTGCACGGGTTTGTTTGGTTACAAAGTTAGGGTTTGTGTGGTTACAAACCCAACTTTCCCATTAAAATAGTAAGATATATAATAACTATTATAATGGAAGAGTTATAGTTTGTTTTTTTTTTTTTTTATAAAGAAAAGGTGGAGTATGGCCACCCTGTTTCATTAATAAGGGGTTAATAAAACAAACTCAGAGTACTAAGCCAAATACAAGGTCCTACAATCAAAACAAAAGTACATAAACTTCACCCCAAACATGGGGGGTGGGACAAAAGAATAACAAAATGAGCGCAACATACACGCGTATGAACAAAATACATCATATCCCCCCCAACAAACCCCGGGGCGGTGGGGATCAATCAACAGTAAATGGACAAGTTAGCAGTCAGTCGATCATCGGGCCTATCTGGACTTCATTATCATCAAAGTCCTCAACCTGGAATATGCTCGCTATCCTCCCTCTGGGACCTGCTGCGGCCATATTCGCCCCAAAAAAAAAAAAAAAATGCATAATGTAAATCAAATTACCATAAATATTATTACAAGTTTTGCGAAAATAAAGATTATTCATGTCTAGCCATAGGACTCAGGTCGTTGCGGCGATAGTGATATACCACGCTTCTCACATAGTTCTTCTTTCAATAGCGAATATTGAACCTACCCACAGGTTCTCGTACACAGTAGGGTACTAGTTTGTCCCCAGGGCGCTGAATACCTCAATGAGTACCGCTTTGCTCCTAGGGCACTGTAGAAAAAGGTGGTCTCTAGTCTCTGGGGCAGCGTGGCAGAACCCACAACAAGAATCCACGTTCGGTTGGCATTTAGTGAGGTTTTCTTTAGTCAAAATCGCATCTTTCAACACCAGCCATAAGAAAACTTTGATTTTTAGCGGGGCTTTCGTCCTTCATATGACGCATGACCACTTTGGGGAACATCCCCTAAAGTGAATTCGATTATACACGGAGCGCACGATGAACGTGTCGTTCTTTTCTAGTCCCCAAGACTTCCTCTTTGAGGCCTGAGAGCAACTAATTCCAGTGTTGGTTATGTAGGTATGAAGTTCCTTCAGCCTAAGCTGAGAGTCCGGGTCCAAAGATTATTTAAAGGCTAGTTTCCAGATGCCTCTTTTCCAGGTTGTGGCCACCGTGCAGTGTGGTTGAGACGCATAATCATATAGATCGGAGAACAGAGCTCGAAGTGTGTGATCACCACACCACTTATCCCACCATAATCTAGTGAGTCTGTCGTTACCGATAGCTGATGTCACACCGCTAATGAAGGGGTCGTAGGCCTTACCTATGCCGCCCCAGAACCAAGAGACACGTGGGTCTACCCTGAACCTCAAATTTCTTGTTCCATTCCCATGCAGATATCCCTGAACAAAATCTTGCCACCCTTCTTCACTGGGGTGGAAAATTTTCAACCACCATTTACCCAATAGGGCAAGATTCATATCTCGAAGATCAATAATACCTAGTTCTCCGTGTATCTTTTTCATGCATGCCGTCTCCCATCTGGTAAGGTGGTACCCGCCTCTATCCGGGTCTATCCCTTTCCACAAAAACCGTTTTCGAGTCCGGTTAATTCTTTGAATCACCCAACGCGGCATTTCAAAGAAGGACAGATAATAGGTTGGAAGATTTGAGAGGACTGCTTTAATGAGAGTGGCTCTCCCTCCCAATGATAGGGCATTACCTTTTCACCCTACTAGACGGTTCTCAACCCGGTCAATGATGGGTAGCCAATCTACCTTTTTTTGTTTCCCGGGTCTTAGTGGCAACCCCAGGTACTGAATGGGGAAACTCTCAATGGAGCAATTGAGAATCATGGCATGTTCTAGAGCCTCCTCTGCAGTCATGGCAATGAGGATGAGTGCACTTTCGTAGAAGTTAACCCTAAGGCCAGACCAAGCCTCAAAACTATATAGTATTCCTTTGAAGACGGTTGTTTCCCCGAGGTTGCCATTTCCAAATAGAAGTGTATCATCTGCATATTGGAGGATTGAGCAACCTTGGCGATTGACTCTCATGGCCACCGGTGCGATCCAACCTGCTCTACTGTAGTTAGCCATCATGGACCGAAGTACGTCAACCATGAGGGTGAAGAGGAGGGGGGAGAGCGGATCTCCTTGTCTAAGCCCCCCTTTGCAAGAAAATGGGTGGCCCGATACCCCATTCACCAAGATTGTAGTTCTGCTGGTGGTAAGACATGTGTGGATCCACCTGATCCATCTATCCCCAAATCCTCTTTGTAGAGTTATAAATCTACATATTTACGTGTAACCCACGTGCAACTCCAACTCTCCCATTATAGTATTCACAATTAATTTTTAAAATATATAATTATATTTATTAAGACATGCTTCGCATGTTTATATCATAGTTCTTATTTTAAATTTTTTCTTAAAAAATTAATATGTATATCGCACATGTATATTACTAGTATTATATAAAGAGGGGGAAATCGATCATGGCTATCTATCAGGATTTTTTGATTGCATGTAAAATCCATCAATTTTTACTTTGATACACATAATAAATTACAGCAACATATTTTGCTTTTTTGGATAAATCAAGATGGAACATCAAGTTAATAGTTAGATATAAAAAAACGTATCATGTTTACAATTATCTTTTCATGTATTTAACGGTTCAATAAATACTAAGATATCATATTTGGTTTTGGAAGTTAGACCTCCACAAGATGCAATAATGATTTATTTTATTTTATTTTATTTTATTTTTGGTAATTTCCAAAGACATGGGACCCACTGATTTTCCTTTGTCATACAAAACTGTATGAACAATATCTAAGAGCATCTGTAGTCGTTAAAGCATAAAATATGCATATATAAATAAATGGAAATAGCAATTGAAAATTTTACTGCAGTACCCAAATACCATTTTTCACCTTTTTATATTAAAATAATAAACGACGGCACTTCATCTTCCGTCGGAGGAAAAAAAACACTAAAATTTTGTGGGACAACATATAAAGCTTTGTCGAAGCGAAAAAAAAAATTTAATAGGTGCGACGGCACTCGAAGTGCCGTCGGAGGAAAAAATAGATTCGAAGTGCAAAAAAGAAAAAATTACAAAAAAAAATAAAATAAAAATTAGAAAAAATTATAAAAATTACAAAAAACATTACAAAAAATTACAAAAACAATTCAAAATTTGTAAAAAACATAAAAAGTGGAAGGACGGCAGTCGTCCGAGAAGTTGGCTCTTTTTGGGGTTTTTTTTGTTTTTTTTAATTACTAAATTTTTTTGTGGGACGGCACTTCAAGTGCCGTCCGACCATTAAAAAAATAATTTTTTTTGTGTGCAAGTGCCGTCTGACAATTAATATATTTTTTTTACGTGCGACGGCACTTCAAGTGCCGTCTCTCATATATGGATAATTCTCAAATCGCCTCTCATTTATGGCAATCTACTGTAGCCAAATATGCATGATATGCATAATATGCATATTTGGCCAACTACTACAGCTTTGTTTTCAGCCATTATGCATATTTAGCAAACGACGACAGATGCTCTAAGTCGGTTGTTTAAACATCCAACCTTCCTGAAAATGTGGTTGCTCTCTCTCCTACCCCTCCCCACAACTCTCCCATTCTTCTACTGCTCCACCTTCACCACCACCTCCGGCATCTACTAAGCTACTGCACCACAACCCGACCCCCACCCCCTCCCCCCCACCCACCCCCCACCACCCACACCTCCTTTTGTCCTTTCCGTTTCTCCTAGCCTCAATATCTTCCTCCTTGAAACCTTCATTCTCTTGCTTAGTAGATGAGGACTGAGAGAGACCTATACCGTTCAGGAAAAGGTTACTCAAGCCGTTTCAGCATGGGTAAATGCGATAGGAAAGAGGACTACGTTCGTCGGCTCCCAAGACAGAACAGAGATGAGCTCCGCGAAGACGCTCACGACCGAAGAAGATCCCCGCCGATCCATAGAGGACGGTCGAGGGAGAGGATTAGAGGGAAAGACGAAACAGAATCCAACTTAGGAGTGAAGAGAAACTCTCCACAACATCGACAGCCTACTGCTAGGAAAGATCCATCTGAGAAAAAAACTTACGCCGAAGTGACTAGAGGTCAGGGGCTCAATTACGATACTTTGAGGCACCATTCGTGTCATGCTTCGCCGGAGGAGAAGCCCAAGAAGACCAGGGAAGATGACGATGGGGAGTGGATTCTTGTGAAGCCAAAGAAACAGAGAACGGTCGAACGCCAAACTCATTCCCGTGTTGCCGTATTCAGACTCCTCCAATCGGCGTCTGCACAACTGTGTCACAAATGTGCCAGACGCGGCCACACGATTAATGAATGCCAGAACGAATGGTTCTATTATGCGTGCAAAGGGTATGGACACATCTCCACCGCCTGCAATCAAAAGAGATCGACAGCGAAATCTCCGACTAACTCAGGACCAACTCCGAAGCTGCCAACCAACGCAGAGTCGCATCATAGCACAACTGAAGGAAGTGCGGTGGGGGCGAGATTGGTTATTAAGGCGATTATTACCCCTATGCCGATTATGGCGGAGTTCGAGAGAAGGTATTCGTACAACGTCTTGATAAAAGCTCAAACAGGGTATCCTTTCGTTTCAAAGATTGGAAAGCTGCTGGCGAGTAATACAAATAGCTCACCTAATTGGAAATGGGACCCAGAACAACTCTCTCAAAACTGCTTCGTCGCGCATTGTCAAAGCGAAGAAAGAGTGCAAGAAGTACTGCAACTAAGAGGATTAGAGGGCCATAATACTCAAGAGTTCTTCATTGCGTTTTCACGGTGGTCGAGGAAGGTGGGTTCGATGAAGATGGAGGATCTGCCGTCGATGTGGGTGAGATTGTATAACCTTCCTTTCCACGTTTGGGTTAAGTCGGCATTCCAGAATCTCGTAATGAGCTTTGGTTTCTTAATTGAGATCGATAAGAGTACGCTACTTCATAACAGAAAGGAATTCGCCAGAATTCGAACCGGAATTCAAGCGAAGGTGGACATCCCGTCTACTATTCAGGCAGAGTTTGAGGGAGAGATTTACGAAGTTAAGGTGGTGACGGAATTAAAAAAGAGGGTAACTTTCCACGGCCAACGAGAGGAGGAAACGTCACCATTTTCGGAAGAACAGAAAAGTCGAGAGGTTGAAGAAGACGGTGAGCCGTTGGATCCACAACAAACAGATCAAGACGCTTCATCAAAGAAGAGCAATCTGATAGCAAATGAATGGTTAGATCGAAAAGTAGGGAAGTCTGTTGGGCCCTCTCGAGCCATTATCGCTAGATAGATGTCGGATGACGTGGACCTCATCAACAGGGAGAAGTCTGTCCAAACACACCTTTTCACGCCGCATGTGGGTCAGATCAAGAGTCCACATCATCTCAATCTGCACAAAGATCACATCAACAGGTCTCAGTATGGGAGGAAGGAAGACGATGTTCGCAAGAAGGAGGATATTTCAATAGCACCGTTTGAAGGTCTAATCGAAGGAGATGGGTCCATTGTGCACCCGTCAAATCGACAGAATATTTGGGAACAGGAACAGGGGGGATTCTGAAGAGGACTAATGAAGATTTAAAACTCTCTTTGGTGGTTTCAAGGAGTCTTAGCTACATTAATGAAATGACTGGAGAGGACTTCAATGAATCAGTTAAGAGAGCAGTTATAGAGGCTATCAAAGGGTTTAATGGGAGAGGTGAGGAGCATAAGTTGGGATCAAACGAGGTGCAACATCCTGAACAGCTATCAATTGGAGCGCAGGCCCAGGGCATGGCTTTAGTTCCTATCATCGGGTTTAATAATGAGGACTTAAACAATGCAGAGATTCAGAGGATACAGGAAGAAGAACAAGATCACATCAGGGAGGAGGTTCAGAGGATCCAGTTGCAAGACTCTAATCAGGAAGTGTACTCTAAGGAGTTCGTCTATACTGATGGTAGAGGAAAGAGAATCGGAGCTCTAGACGGAGTGGGCGAGGAGTCACAGATATCCGAGTATGATACAGACAAATTGGAGTCAAGGGATCTTGCTGGAGGAGAAATTGAAAGTTGGCAGACAATTGAATACAAGAGGAAGATCAAAAGGTAACTCGAAAAATGGGGCGAACAAGGACCAAGTGAGGAGGATTTGATCCGAGCAGCGACCAAGGGAAAAGACCCTGTATCAGCATATGGAGGTAATTCTACTTATAATTTGTCAATTTTGAGTAATATTCGTGATGATACTTTGCTTTATTATGCTGGTCTACTGGGTCTAGCCACGGGTTCTAACATAGCGGAACAACGACAGACTGTGAATGCTCAAAAAGGAAATATGGGTAGATTATTATTCTAACTGGGTAGTGGAGTTAAATAGAATCTAGACGAGTGATAGGTGGTAAAATCGTTTGTTATGTTATACATCTTTTGGAACGTTAGGGGTATGAGGCAGAGCTCAAAGAGCAGGTTAATTAACAAAACGATCTCTAAGTTTAACCCGTCCATCTGCGCAATTCAAGAAACTAGAATTGAGAACCCGATGGGGGAGGACTTTGAGAGGATTAGATCTCTTAGAGGATTTCATTGGCGATTCAAATTGGCGATAGGTTTTTCTGGGGGGATTGCTCTAGGAGTCGACTCCGATGTGTTTGAAATCACTAACGAGTTGATTGGGATGTACACGGTCTCTGTTAGACATAGGAGGCGTAGCGACGACTGGAGTCACGTGGTCACATCAGTTTACGGTCCATACGATTCCAGAAGAAGAGAGGAACTGTGGGAAGAATTAAGAACAATCAGTGAACGTTGGGCGGGACCATGGGTAATAGGGGGAGACTTCAATATTACCAGATTTCGGCACGAGCACAAAAGAAGGGGGTGAGCGCTCGGGAAAGACTATCTTTCAACTTGATCATAGATCAACTTCAGCTCATGGAACTAGATTCACCAGATAGAAGATTTACGTGGACGAATATGCAACGGAGTCCGATCCTTGCGAAGCTAGATAGGGTGCTCGTATCCACAGAGTGGGAGGAGATTTTTCCACTTGCATCGGTAAGAACCATCACTAGATATACCTCAGACCACACCCCATTAGATTTACACTGCGGCGATGGACAAAGAAAGGGCAGAAGTCCATTCCGCTTTAAGAAAGCGTGGACAATGCACGATAACGTACGCCAGATAATTGATGAATCCTGGAGCGCAAATACAGAAGACTCAAACGCTATAGGAATTTGGAACACGAAGACTAGGAGATTGCGGAAGAGGCTGAAGGACTGTGTAACACCCCGAATTTCAAATAAGGATAAATTCGAGATTTCACAGGATCTTTACTTCACTTCGTACAATTTTACAAGGAAATTAAAATTTTTCATTCACAATACATCAGAGTTCCTTTACACAGCGGAAGAATAAAAGATTACAATAATGAAATACAACTTGTATAACTTTAACATCAATCGTAACTATAACTTCTCCTAAAAGCTACCACATTAGATTTAATTAGGTCATGCTAGGTCATGTTACTCCAATTTAGACATATGACCCAATTCAACATCTGGCCATATTCTATTTTGTTCAAAGGTCATGCTAGGTCATGTTACTATTTCACCATATCTGAACTTCACGTAGTAAGATCATGTTTAATCCACGAAGGGAGTTTTAAAGTAAGTAAAAAAAAATTTGGGGAAAATATCTAATAATTCTATAAAATGAATTAGAATTTATTAAAAATGGTTTTGAAATTTCCATGTATATTTTGAGAGATTAAAATAGAAATTGAAGTAGAAAGTAAAATTTTGACTTAAGATTTAATTATTGAAGAGTGTGAGATTTATATTTTTGAAGAAGAGTAAAGTATGGTTGTGTGAAGTAATTTCTTTTGAAAAGATTGCACTCTTATTTGGTTTAAGAAATATTTGGTGTGAACTAAGATATGAATTGCTTAGATTGCTAATGAAATTTATAGTGATGAATCTTTTGTTCATGAAATGAATGATTGTTCTATTTTTGAATTATGAATGAATGAATCATGAATAATGTCGAGACTATGATTATTTTGTGACTAAGTTGGAAGATGAAAATATCTAAGTTTAAGACGTGCTTATTAAAGGGTATGTGTACCCATGTTTCTTGTACATGAAAGGTTTATGATATAGAATTAGTAAGACCTCTGTTACCGGTAATTTTGAAAGAAAGATTTTGAGACTTGATTTCGAGATAATGCCGTCGAGCGATCTCGTATTTTTGTGAACAAATCCGGTATGAGGTAAAATTGATTCTAGGGTGATAACATATTCATGTCTTGAACTAAAAAAATAATTAGGCACTTAGGTGAAGATGTAATAGACCTGTGCAAACGTAAATGGGTGCTTCTATATAGTCGGCGGTGGATCTCCGTGGCTATAGACCCAGTTGGTGGACTGTGGTTGCTCCATAGGAGATGGACTGTATGTTATCCGGGACTTAGGGTAGTCGACGGATGTTTACCATACTCCAAAGAATATGTATATATCGGGGCTAGAGGGGCATTTACGGGATTATTCTCACGATATAATAGCCAGGGAGGCTGGGATCTGTTATTATAGCCAGGGAGGCTAGCCAGGGAGGCTGAGATCCGTATCTGTGAAATAACTCTAAAACTTGTTTTATTACTGGGTAGTCTCATGGCGAGGAATCGAACCCTTCAATATGGAGTACGTAGGCACTTGCCCTCAGACCTATGTAGTATGGGATGCATAGAATCTGAACAAGTGTGCATTAGTGTCATCCTAGTATAGAATTGTGTGCATTAGGCATTAAGGCATGACATACACTTATGTTTAGAATAATCACTTTTGACACTTTACTTGTTCATTCAATCTTTTTTGTGATTTGTTAAAGTATGAGATCGTTATACTATTCCCGGCATAGAGAGGATAGCCGTGTATAACATTTCGTCAGTTGTAAGTAACTGACGAGCCCACAGGTTAACATGCAGGTAAAGGATCATTCATGGAGTTATAAAGTGGACATGCTATTGATATTTGAAAGTTAAAGAAGTTGCAAATGATGTAAAATTGTACAAGTTATATTTTTTTTCAATTGTTGTAAGTTTTTCCGCTGTGTAAAAACCAAGTGTAAAAGAACTCTGATGTAGTATTGAAAAAGTTTTAAAATTTCATTGTAAAATTGTACGAAGTGAAGTAAAGATCCTGTGAAATCTCGAATTTATCCTTATTTGAAATTCGGGGTGTTACAGATGGTATCAGAGCCGACTTTCGACACCGAGTGTGGGTAAGAGTGGGTGAGATGTATGCCTGAGAGGGAGCGGGGTTGTGGCCAGGACGTCCGGTAAATCCACGGGGGTGGGCTAGGGGTCTGGACAACACGCAGAATCAGGGTACTCCACTCCACATCGGCTAGAAAGTAGATCCTGCACTAGATTGTGCATGCCCGTGCTCAGCGAGGACGGGGTTCTAGGGAATTGGTAAGCTATAATAGTACCATATCGGATATAAATAGAGTATACTATAATATAAATAATAATAGCAAAGGATCAAGAGTCACCAATTCGGTTAACCACCTTTTGAGAGGCTGCCTGTGGTGGGCAGTTGTACTACATAGTATCTAATTTGTCTTATAAATTGTATAAATTGTCCGAGCCCGGGGCAGGGGCGTTACAGACTGGGCGAGAGAAGAGTTTGGCGAGACCAATCGAAGGGTAGAGGAGTTGGGGGAAAGAATCAGAGAACTTGAAACGACTGAGGAGGGAAGAGATTTAATGACTTCAGAGGTGGAGGAGCTGACAAATTGCAGATTCAAAATTAATCAATTTTCTGATATGGAGGAGTATTATTGGAAACAACAATCCAGGATCCAGTAGCTTAAATAAGGGGATGCAAACACAAAGTTCTTCCATAAACTTACTAACAAAAGAAAGAGGACAAATAGGATCATTGGTATTGAGGTGGGGGACAGGTGGACCAAGGACGAACGGGAAATCAGAAGACATCTAGATGGCAAATTCAAAGAGCTGGTAGGCCAAACAAATAATCATATATGCAGGCTTCACCAAGACTTTTGGGAAGAAAATAGATTAGACGGTAGCAAAGGAATAGAAGGAGAATTCTCAGAGGAAGAGGTCTTTCAAGCAATCAAGAATTTGGGACATGACAAAGCTCCGGGACCCGACGGATTTCTGATCTTCTTCTATAGGTTATACTAGAATATCATCAAATCGGATCTTATGGAAATTTTCAAAGACTTCCATGCAGTGAACTCAGATATCGGTAGACTCAACTATGCAAACGTCGTACTGGACCCAAAAAAGGGAAATTCCAGGAAAAGTGAGGACTTCAGATCAATTAGCCTATTAAACGGATCCTTTAAAATCATTACAAAGGTTCTAGTTGCAAGATTATCACCTCACCTTAATGATATAGTTGGCATGACGCAAAGCGGCTTCATCAAAGGAAAGGACATTATGGATAGCATGGCATCGTATCACAAGATAGTTTATAGAGGAAGTAAAGCAAATTTAGATGGATTCCTCCTGAAACTTAATTTTGAAAAAGCATACGACTCAGTGGAGTGGGACTGCGTGGACGAGGTGCTGCAATTGAAGGGATTCGGGGATAAATGAAGAGCTTGGATCATGAATTGCGTTAAGGGGGGAAATCGTTCATACAAATCAACAACATTACAAGAAAGGAAATAAGATGTTGGAGAGGTCTGCGACAGGGTGATCCATTATCCTCATTAATTTTTGTGTTAGTGGCAGATGACATAGCAGAAATGTTCAAAAGGGGTTCAGCGGAAGGGCTTATCTTAGGAGTCCGGAAAAAAGGAATTAATGAGGGTATCTCGTTACTACAATATGCGGACGACACTATTATAGTCGGGGAGGCAAGTGGGGAGGAGATCTTGGCTATCTCTCTAGAATTGAGATGTATTCAAACTTGGGCGGGTCTAAAAGTCAATTTCTTGAAAAGTTGCGTTACTCCACTCAGCAAAAATCTTTGTACTCCGATTAACATTATCAAGGATATGTTGGGCTGCAGGGTGGCTACTTACCCGATTACATATCTAAGGACGCCCATCAGACCGGGGACACTAAGGAGAGAGGACTGGCTACCTTTAATAGAGAAAGTGGAAAGGAAACTTGCAGAATGAAAGGGAAGGTTCCTATCATTTGGAGGGAGGATCATTCTACTGAACTCGGTTCTTAGTAGCCTACTGATGTATCTTATGTCTATATACGAGCTCCCGAAATGGGTTATCAACAGGATCGACAAGAGCAGAAGAAGGTTCATCTGGAAAGGAGCGGATGAAAACAACAAGGGATTCCATTTGGTGAATTGGGGAAGGGTCTGTAAAAGGAAAGAATTCGGGGGTCTAGGAATTCTTAACCTAAGAGATATGAATCGGGCACTAATGAGCAAATGGTGGTGGAAGCTTAATAGGAGAAGAAATAGCTGGTGGGCAGCTTCATTTGGATCATATCGAAAAAGGAAAAAAGTCAGATTTGGAGGAAGAAGTCCTTACGAAAGGACATCCTATTTATGGAAGGGAGTGGCAAAAGTAGGGGATATCTTCCACACAAACACCGTCGTTAAGTTAGGGAGAGGAAAAAATACAAGATTTTGGCTAGACAAATGGTGCGGGAACAATACTCTGGAAAGTTTATATCCAGAAGCAGCAAGAAGTATGATCACCACAGACTCACTAGTAGCAGATGTCTGGAGAAATGGAAAACTCAAGTTAAAGCAGGGAGAGGAAGCGACACAAGAGAGCGCCAATCAAATTCAAAGTTTGAATACATTTTTACAGAATGAGGGAAGGAGAACCACAGACACGGAAGACATCAGGATTTGGTCCATAGAATAGAACGAAAACTTTACGGTAGCATCCCTATACAACAGATTGAATGATAGGGGGATCAGAAGCAAAGGTAGCAAAACTATATGGAACACTCAAGCGCCGATGAAGGTTAAAGCCTTCCTTTGGTTAGTGGGGAATGATGCTATTTTAACAAGGGTAAATCTGTTAAAAAAGGGAATGCAATTGGATGTAGAGTGCTCTAGATGCAGCAATGGTAGCGAAGATACGGATCCCATTTTTTCCAATTGTCATAGGGCGAAACTAACTTGGGAGGTTGTTAGTAGAGGGTTTGGGGCGTTACAGAAGCCATCCTCAATTTCGGAGGCTTGGGAAATAGGAAGAAGGAATTCAATCAAAAAAGAGGATAGGGTAGTCTGGGATCTGTCGGTAGCTGCGGCAATTTGGGGCTTGTGGCTAGACCGAAACCACCTGTGTTTTCGTAACTGCAATTTTAGATTTACTGTTCTGATGCATCAAATTTACAGCTTCATTAATGTATGGGCATGTCAGGTGGGTCAGAGAAAGAGGCTACGCATGGATAGGGAATAGATGGGCAGACCGAGCAAGAATGCAGGGCCGACTTTTATTTTGTGAATCTTGCAATTGTTGTATCGTTTGATTTAAGTCATCTAGTTTACTAAAGTGACAGATGTTAGTTTTTAATTTTGTTTTGTATTAGGTACTACTTTGTTTCGTTAATCTATCATTAATGAAACGATGACGAGGTCATCTTTATTCTAAAAAAAACATCTAAGTCGGTTGTTGTAATTTAAGGGCTTGGGCCCTGTTTTGGATCTATGTTTGTACTATTTGGTTTCGTTAATTATCATTAATGAAACGATGACAGAGGTCATATTTTTTATCCAAGAAAAAAAAAACATCTAATATTCGTTTGCTTATTTGCTAATTACACATATATACCTTTACCTAAAACCTCTTAAATTATGTTACTATTCATTTTCAATTTAGCTCGATAGTTATAGAGACATTAGTAAAAGAACTATACGTGGTCTATGTTTTCTAGTTAGGTGTTGATGATGATAACTATTCCACAGTCATGAGAGCTAAAATATGCATAATTAAAAATAGCATTTTGTTGTTTCGCTGCAGTGGATAAAAAACAAAATATAGCAAAGAAAATTTGAACAGATGTTTCGTCCGTTAAAATTCATGTAATTTTTTAAAGAATTTTTAGTTTCTTTAACATTTTTTATATAAAAAAGGTGAAATCCATGTGAGACAAAACACGATGTTTCGTGTTTAGTCCCACTCGATGACCCAAATAATTATAAGTGTTTAACTGACGTATTAGTTAACTAAACTTAATTAATTAACTAATTATTTAACTAAAAATATAACTAAAATACTAACTAAACTAATTAACTAAATAATTAAGAGCATAATATTTTAGTAATTTTTTTTTCAAAAAAATTTGGAATTTCATAGCAAAAAAATTATAAAATATATGGGACGAAATATCATATTTCAGCTGATCTTTTAGAAATATTATAAAATATTACGGACGAAACATGATGTTTCGTCATTTATATTATGCATATTGCTATATCCACAGGGGTGTAAAATGAACAGGACGGTCCGTCGTCCGTCCGAGTCCGGCTCGAGAAATGGCCCGACCGTGGACCGTCTGAACTGTTATATGAACCGAGTTTGAACAAATTATTAGGTCCGATGTTTTATGGAGCTCAAGCCGGATATAAGTCCGTCCAAATATTATTGTGGTCCGATACTTTATCGAACTGAGTCCGGACTATAAAAATTTTGTTTGATCTGAACCGAGCCGGACATAAGTCTGTCCGAGTAGAATTTCGGTCCGAGTAGAATTTCGGTCCGAGCTTGAACATATAACTGTCCGATCCCGTCCGGTTCGATTTACGGTCCTATATATCCATTCTCAAATATATGATTCTACTGTATCAAAAAAAGCTTAAATATGCATAAATATCACGATTGTAACGCAATTTTTGAAAAAATATACATAAATGTCACACTACTGTGGATGCTCTTATGTGAGACCAAGTGCAACTATTATATGATTAGATAAGATTCTAATCCACTCCTTATCCTGCATCAAATTTGCAACTAGCACTATAACACACAAAAAATAACTGCACAGTATGTCATACTCTCATTTTATTTCATATATTATGTGCTCATTACCCGAACTATCTCAAAGTCAAAACCCCCCAAAGCAATAACTTCAACTTTTCATTTACATCATCTTACACATGTAGTCGGTGCCCTATTTCCATTAACAATTCTTTTAAAGTTACCAGATTTTCCCAATCACAATACAATCCATAATGAAAAAAGCGATTTCCCCCCCAAACTCAGCCACTTTTTGAAACATATTCTCAAATTAAGACATTTTTCAAACTATTTACCTTAGTCAGCTAGTTATTGCCACGTCGGCTATAGCCGCAACTGGGAACTACGATCACAATTTTTTTAATCCGCAGTTTTCTATTGCGGCTTCTCGATTCCAATTGTACAAAAATTTATACATATTCTTGTATTTCGGTTATCTATAAATTTGTTCGTCCTCTTAAACTAATTTTAGTATTAAAGTAAGTTTTATTCTACTATTGCGGATCTCTTATTTTGATTTCAAACTCAAACCCAAGTCCACATTTAAATTCCCAAGCCCAAACCAAACTCTAATTCAAATCCGTTAACCCAAAACCACTTCTCTCAACTCATTGTCTCCTCCTACCCTCCCGACCTTGCTACCTTCTCAAACCCGAACACCCACTGCCATCCCCTTCACTGCATTCCCAACCACCCAAACTCGACTCTACTGCCCATTCCAGAACACCATCACCTCCTTCTCCTAAACCCGAACTCCATATTCTTGCTGCCATTACTTGATATTGTCGTTGTTGTCGTGTTGTTGTTGATGCCATCTTTACTCACTGTTGTTGTCAATCTTGCCGCTATTGTGGTGCCATCTGTTGCTGACATCGCTCCGTCTTTTTCCCACGATTCTCGCCACGTTTGTAATCATTAAAGTCAAGCACTTCTTTGAACTCTCGCAAGTAGCTCATTGAATTTGATTATCGTTTCATAAACTTCAGTTATTGTCCATGTTAATGTAAGTGCTCTTGAACTCTTGCAAGTAGTTCTCATTCGTTTTCATCTGTCATATTATTGAATTTTGTTTAATCATTTCGTGCTTTATTCAAAATTTGAATCGTTCGTTATATGTCAATGTTGATCCGTCCTATTTGATTCCCTTTGATTCGATACTCATAGTAAGACCCATAAAATTCCATTGTCATTGCATACACCACATTAGCACGACATAGAGATGTATATGAATATAAAAATATATTATGGTTCAAGTTTTATTTTGATTGTGTTGCAATGCGATAGTATAATTAAATTCTTAGATTCAATATTGTGGAAGTAATAGTTTTCTGACATGTTAATTGTAGAGTTCTGATCTAATTACTAATATGAATGCGAGCACATTTCTGGTTATAGAATTATATTTTTGTGAATCGTGATTTTAAAATTAAAGCATTAAATTTCTGCCATGCCATTTTGCATGACTTAGTACTGGGATTTGAACCAGTTACCTTTGAGTGTAGAGTCCAGGTTATCTTACGGTTTCGTAACCGACTTGTAGGTTATGAGTTATTTAACTTTAGTGTTGTAACGTCTGATTTTTCAAATTTCCTGTCTGAGATGTATCGTTCCCGTAAACTACTTGAAATAAATATTTACTAATGGAATTCTGATATGAGACAGGCCTGAATATTAATAGACATTGTTAGTAATTATATTCTAAATTTTGGAAGATTTATTCATAATTTTACAGTAGAGTTATTAGCATGAGAAGTTGACCATATACTGTTGTCTGAATATTGTACTCGTAAACATCTGGTTGTTTGGCCTATTTACTGATCTTAGAATGTGTCGTGTTAATAGGCATTTGACTCGACATAGAGTCTATTTTCTATAACCCCTGACAGAACCGATTTTGCTTTCCTGTAACAACAGAAAAGTGAGTTTTAGTACAGCAGTGTATTGTTGTCCATAATTGCATTTTAATGTTCTTAAAATACAAATATGTTATTATTAGTACTAAAAAATTAAATTAATACAGTGGATTGATAGAAACAACTATATATAATGCATTGCATAGTTCTTGATAATCTTTTGATACTTGTCTTGATTACCGTCATGTTTTCAATCGTATCATGCATCGTTATTATTATAGCTGTTGATATTATTTTGGATGACAAAACTAAGTGTCACATAGAGCTAAGTGTCATGTAGAACTAAGTGTCATGTCATAAGAATCGACGAGGGCCACCTCTAGAATTTGCGGGGGGCATCTCTATAATCCGTGGGGGCCACCTCTAGAATCTCATATCCAAAGAACTGAAATGACTATTTTGATACCACCTGTTGGGTTTATATCTTGCATACTATGTTGGATAAGAAGATGATAAGACGATGGAGGAATCGAGACGATCAAAGACGGAGTGAAGACAAGAGACAGTCAGCAGAAGGCAACAGTGGGGTTGCGGTCGACTGGACCTTGGGGTCGGTCTACCGCTCTACTGCAGCGAGACAGCGGTCGACCAGGTTGCTCTCGGGTGGACTTCAGAAGGTTGTGGTCGACCGTACCATGGGGGTAGGTCGACCGACAGCGGCGCTGATAGGTTATTTGGGTCGGATCTTGGTAATTCGTGAGAAGCCCAACTTGTTATTCAAGTCAGATCTAACGGCACTTATCGTAGAGTTATCTTATTATGATTATCCAATGGTTATTGTATCAAGATATCAAACTAGGTTTTCTATAGATCTTTATATATTGTTGTTATTGGCCTCCATTGAGAGCCAAGAGAGAGAGAATACTTCATTGAAGGTGAAGCTTGAGAGTTTCTCTAATTGTAAACAACGAATACTTGCTGGTGAGGCTTGAGAGAGGGTCGTGGTGAGAATTGTAATATTCTTGTATTTTCTCTAGTTGAATAGCATCTTGGGTTTCTTCTTTCCCAGATTAAGGCGAAAGCCCCAACCGAGACAAATTTGTGTGCTTTGGTGTGTTTGGTATGATCTCATATGCGCTTGGTGGTTTGTGTTGATTGCATCAAACAACTCAACAAGATCCTACAGAGGGGTTTTCTGTGGGAAATCCCCAACAATTGGTATCAGAGCTTCGGGTTCAAGGGTTTGTTCGAGTTCCTTGGAGATGATGGCAGATCAAATCACGAAGATTAAGCGGTTCAAAGGCAAGACCAGCTTTAATCTCTTGAAGGTGGACATGCATGAAGCATCAGTTCAACACTTTTGGATCTAGTCTTAGAAGGAGATAACGGGAGACCAATCGGCACAAAGCAGGAGAAGTGGAAGAAGATGTATTCAGAAGCCTTGGGTTTAATCCGGTTGTCATCGATGAACGAAGTCAGGTATAGGAGAAGTACGGCGAGTCTTTGGGCGAGATTCAGAACTGACTACTCAGGATTATCATCACAAGTTCGGATGTACCAGCGAAGAAAGTTGTGAGGTTTCTCAATGAAGGAAAGTACCGCTCTTCTAGATCATGAAGTAGAGTTCAATAAGGAGTTATCTGAACTGAGGGCGTTCAATGCAGATGATCTAAGGGTTTCCAACTCAATATATTCACCATCAAATCCATCCAACATGATAACCGTGCTAGGCGAGAAATCTACCAAGGAGAAGTTTTTCATAGCAGGTATGATCAAGGGGTTGGAGGAGGATGCACTTAGGAAGGAGAGTCAGAAATCGGCGTCAACTTCTGTGAGTTGCTTGAAGGTGGATTGTACTTTGATTGGAATGAAAAGTGTATGTCGGGGTAAGGTCTGTGGCCACCAGTTCAAAGGGATTGAGCATTACATGAGAGATTGTTGCAAGCGATTGAGTCAGAGGGGTGCCAAATTCAGTGTCGCTGAATTAGGCGAAGGCTTAAACAGTGTTTTTGTTTCAAGTTCTTTAGATGTGAATTCCGGTTGTTCTTTTGATTCGGTTAGTTCTTCTCAAGTTTGCTCCGAGAGGGAGATGGTTTCTACTTGCAAATTTGCATCATATCATTGTATGGGAATGGAGTTTGATAAGATTTGTGAAGTAATGGTTTCTACTTACTTGTTTGCCTTATGTCGTTGTGTGGGAACGACGATTGACAAGACTTCTGAAGTAAGAAATGAGAAAATTAATGAGTCGAAGATGATAAATGGAAGGGGACACACACTAGAGAAGGACATGCATATTTCTTTGATGAAGCGGAGCCTTATTTCCATGAGAACTCTAGAAGCTCAGGACTGCAGGTACACTGATCCAGGTGAAGTTCGTTCAGTTTGGGAAAGTTATCGCAAGGTGATGAAGGGTAAGAGGGGGATTGGGCAGGTTCAGCACAATCTCTACCAGCTTTGTGGGAACAGAAAACCTTGGCCAAGTGGTTTGAAGCCCATTGTTCCTAAAGCACCATCTAGTATGTCGTCACTAGAATCATCCGAGCGAGACAGCGACGTTCGAATATCGTCGGAAGGTGGAGAGAGCCTTGAGGTAGGCGGAGTTCGTGTGGAGGGTAGCACCTCCATGATTACATCCACTGGGGTGTGCCGTTGAGGGTACATACAGCGAGAGAAAAATAGGTAAAGATAGATTCAACTAGCAGAGGAAGTCATTGAAACGAGTTGTTTGCAAGAAGAGAAGGAAAAGAGTCTCGAGGGTTTTAAATTACACAGGTATGGATTCACGAGTATGCAATCCAAGGTGGAGATTGTTGGGTTTATGTCTTGCATACTATGTTGGATAAGAAGACGATGAGACGATGGAGGAATCGAGATGATCTGAGATAGAGTGGTGGCAAGAGACAGTCAGCAGAAGGCAACAGTGGGGTTGCGGTCGACCGCTTTACTGCAGCGAGACAGCGGTCGACTGCGCCGTCGACCGGGTTGCTCTCGGGTGGACTTCAGAAGGTTGCGATCGACCGTACCTTGGGGGTAGGTCGATCGACAGCGGCGTTGATGGGTTATTTGGGTCAGATCTTGGTGATTCGTGAAAAGCCCAACTTGTTCTTCAAGTCATATCTGACGGCTTTTATCGTAGGGTTATTTCTTCAGTAATATCCAATGGTTATTGTATCAAGATATCAAATTAGGTTTTCTCTAGATCTCTATATATTGTTGTTATTGGCCTCCATTAAGAGCCAAGAGAGAGAGCACTTCATTGAAGGCGAAGCTTGAGAGTTTCTCTAATTGTAAACAACTAGTACTTGCTGGTGAGACTTAAGAGAGGGTCGTTGTGAGAATTGTAATATTCTTGTATTTTCTCTAGTTGAATAACATATTGGGTTTCTTCTCCCCCGGATTAAGGTGAAAGCCCCAACCGGGAAAAATTTGTGTGCTTTGGTGTGTTTGGTATGATCTCATATACGCTTGGAGGTTTGTGTTGATCGCATTGAATAACTCAACAAGATCCTACAGAGGGGTTTTCTGTGGGAAATCCCTAACACTACCGTCACCACTAATTGTCCAGACTGCATGTTCATGATTACTCATAATAAAAGAATAACAAACTGGAGTAATAAAGGGTATGACTTAGTAATGAACACTATAGAATAGTGTACTCGGAAGGGGGCCCGTGTTTCTCGTAGGAGTGACATCCTATTTACAAGTTTACACATTTCCCGTTTACAAGTTTACATATTTTCCGTTTACACGTTTACATGTTTCCCGTTTGCATGACATGATTCGTGATACTTTCACTGCAAGACCCGAGTACATAATCTTGAAGAATCCACCACTAGAGTCCAAATGTTCACTTGATTGTTATGCACCCGAATTAGTTGTATGAGAAACATGATTGCGTGTATTAGATAGGTTAATAAAATATTAAGATAATCAAGATTAACATTGAGCATTGACATGTTTCTCGATTTCATGATTTCCACATTAAATGATTTTCTATTTACATGTTTCCCGTTTACACGATTACATGATTTATGATTTCCGATTGATCATACCGTTGAGACTTGATTTACTTGTCACCTGCATCACACACGATAATGTTGTTTTAGAAATTGCATTGTCAGTTTATGTTTCTTTCCATATTATACTTTGTTACCATGTTATTATATTGCTTATTACTACCTGTCGTCCGTAGCTTTCTCTCACAGACACCTCCCCCAAACTCTAGATGTTGAGTTTGCAGATACCGAATGGGAACCAATTGAAGACTTGGCGATCAAATCTTCTAGAGGATGGAGTCGGATTTAGCCTGATTAGTTTATTTGTTTCATGCTTTTCCTCATATACTGTTGTTATTATTTCGTACATTGTATATCCGGGCATTTTGACATGAAGTTTATCTTTCCATATGTTGGTTATTTTGTGGATTACTTAGGTTTATTCCATGTTTATGTGATTATTTTATTTCATGCGTAGTTGTGATTTTGATTATATTGTTGAGTTATAATTGTACAACTTATAAATGATGTATATCATTCGTTGGGTCTTAGTTGCGTGCCCGTACTTCCGTATTTTGGGAAGCAGGGCGTGACACCACTGAAATTCTCAATTGCGGCAATAGTGGTGGAGACTTAGAGACAAACTTTAAGTGTTTTTGTGTTAAAAGAAATACCGTAGTTGGGGACTACAACCTCTTTAAAATATTTTTTCCATCCTAATCTTTGACCACAGAACATTCTCGAAAATATCTTTTAAAGAGAGGTTGCAGTTGGTTACTGTGGCCTACACTACACTTGAAAATTTACACGGTAGCCGCATTTAGGAATAGCGACAATGTCTCAAAACTTTTGAAACAGAGACTTGTAGCTATCTGGAAAAATTACATAAAAGAGATGTCGCAATTCCTATTGCGGCTTTTTCTTTGTTTTTTTAGACCGCCGAAATTCTCAATTGCAGCAAAAGTGGTGGAGACCTAGAGAATGGTGGAGACTTAGACAAAAACTTTAAGTGTTTTTATGTTAAATAAATACCGTATTTGGGGACTTCAACCTCTATTTTAAAAAAAAATTCCATCATAATCTTAGACCAAAGAATTCTCTGGAAAATTTATTTTGAAGAGAGGACATAGTTACCAACTTTGGACTGTAACTGCAATTAGGAATAGCAATAGTGTCTCAAAACATTTGAGACAGAGATCTGTTGCTTTTCGGAAAAATGACATAAAAGAGAGGCTGCAGTTCCCAACTGTGGTATCTTTATGTTTAGGCCGCAGTTGGGAATTGTGGCCTCATTTTAAACATTGATATCTGAAAATCACATATCACTGCTTCTCTGTTTATATCTCAAAACAAGCATGATACATATATTTTTCTCAATTTCACATAATTTTCCAACGTCACAATATCACAATTGGCAATTGGCAATTGGCATCCAAATATCACAATAAATTACGAAGAAATCTCAATATTTCGCAATCGCTTTAAGACTCGTAATATAACTTAAGTTCAATAGATTAAAAGTCCATATTATCAAAAGTATAATTCACAATAATACAACACAACCTCAGTGAATTAAAATCAAAATTATCACAATCCAAAATTCACACAATATCACAAGCCATTAAAAATAAAAAAATTCTAAATTGAACCAAGTTGTCAAAGACCTAACTCAGTGTGTATAACGTGGGCTTCATCCTTTTTCCCCATTGCCTTGGCCGGCTTCCTCATAATTGTGTGAACTGTGAGATGGGAATATGTTCGTCAAGTTGCTCTATTTCTGGTGGCACAACTTTCCGCAGGACCTCCCCTACAGTATCGTCACCGCAGTAGAGTTTAACCACCAAGTTCGGGATGGATTGGTGTGGTTCCTCTACGCCTAGGACACCAGAATATCGAACCATGAAAGAAGAAAGGCATGAGAGAAAAGCATATTTGGCTAGTGATTGTGAGGCCCCAATTCTTGACTGGAAGGGACACCAAAGGCCTCTACCCTTCCCTCCCTTGGATAGATAGAGAGGGAGGGCAGAGCTTTTGGTTTTTTCATGTTGTCAAACAGTTGCACAGTGAAAGAAAATAGATGGCGAGTGCCTGATCAAATTGATCAGGTCGTGTAGGAACAAGGTTCAACTTTTTGTGGCTATTCGTGTGGCGACTCTTCTTATTGCGCTATTCGTGTGGCGACTCTTCTTATTGTGGCTATTCGTGTGGCGACTCTTCTTATTGCGCTATTCGTGTGGCGGTTCCTCTAGTTGTGCTTGCCACTTGGGATGCCTCATGACCACCTTCTTCCATCTACCTGTAGGAGGAACCATAGCTATCAACATAGCATCAAGTTGCGCTCCCTTATCAACATAGCATCAAGCTTCGGGATTAGAGAGTTCCAGGTGTAGGGAGAGAGAGTGTCAATGAATTGTGTTAGGATTTGAATGGGTTGTGGATTGTTAGGGTTTTGAGAAGATGGATGAGAAGAGAGGAAGAAGAAGATATCGGCTGTGTGAGAGAGAGAGATTAGGGCAAAAATATTGATTAGTATTCATTTGATTCTAAGTATTACATATATGAAGATACTAAGCCCAATGGGCCCTAAGAGCAATTTGGGTCATAACATAACAATCTCCACCTTGAACCAGATTGCATCTAAAACAAACTAAAACATAAAGCAAACATAACCTAAAACAAACTAGCAACATGCTAGAAACAAAACTAGCTCAAACTAGCTAGAAACAAACCCACATCAAACTTGAACAAAGCTTGAACTTTGCAATTGGAAGAGGCTTTGTGAGCATATCGGCCGGATTCGATTCGGTACCAATCTTCTTCACCGCAACCTTGCCTTCCGAGATCACATCTCGAACAAAATGGTATCGAATGTCAATGTGCTTCGTCTTCTCATGGTACATGCGGTCCTTAGTCAAATGGATCGCGCTTTGGTTGTCACAAAACACCGTAATAGGACCCTCAAGTGAAGACATCTCACCAACAAACGCCTTGAGCCAAATAGCCTACTTAATAGCCTCAGTAATTGCCATATATTCGGCCTCAGTGCTTGAGAGTGCAGCGGTGGCTTGAAGTGTAGACTTCCAACTAATTGCACAATCTCCAAGGGTAAAAACATAACCCGTCAAGGAACGCCTCTTGTCCAAATCACCCACAAAATCCGCATCCATAAAGCCCGTCAGTTTCTTGCCATTACCAAACTCCAAGCAAGCATCAATAGTACCTCTCAAATAGCGGAAGATCCACTTCACCGCTTCCCAATGCCCTTTCCTCGGACAAGAGAGATATCTACTTACCACACTAACGGCTTGAGCAATGTCGGGTAGAGTACACACCATCAAGTACATGAGACTCCCGACTGCACTTGAATATGGAACCTTTTCCATATATTTCTTCTCATCATCGGATTTTGGGCTTAAAGCGGCCGAAAGCTTGAAATGCACCGCAAGAGGTGTTGAAACAACTTTCGCTTTCTCCATGCCAAAACGGCGTAGCACTTTCTCGGCAAAGCTCTTTTGTGAAAGAAATAACTTTCTTTTGGACCTATCCCTTGTGATCTCCATCCCGAGAATCCTTTTGGCGGCCCCCAAATCTTTCATCTCAAATGCCGAACTTAGTTGCTCTTTCAACCTCCTAACTTCTTTCAAGTTTGAGGATGCAATCAACATGTCATCCACATAGAGCAACAAGTAAATGAAATTCCCACTATCCAACTTCTTCAAATAAACACAACTATCATAATTGGAACGATGGAAATTAATACTCACCATGAATGAGTCAAACTTCTTATACCATTGCCGCGGTGATTACTTAAGGCCATAAAAGGGACTTCTTCAAAAGACACACACGGTCCTTCTTTCCCGCAACCTCAAAACCCTCCGGTTGGCTCATGTAAATCTGCTCCTCCAAATCACCATGCAAGAAGGCAGTTTTCACATCCATTTGCTCCAATTCCAAATCCTTCATTACCACCAAAGAGAGCAAAACTCGAATGGATGTGTGCTTAACTACGGGAGAGAACACATCATTGAAGTCCACACCTTGGACTTGACTATACCCTTTAGCCACTAGCCTTGCCTTGTATCGAAAATCCGCGGGATTTGAGCCATCAATCTTCCTCTTAAACACCCACTTGCAACCCACAATCCTCTTACCACTGGGAGGCTTCACAAGAGACCAAGTCTCATTTTGTTGCAAAGATTGTAACTCTTCATTCATAGCTGCAACCCAATTGGTCGCATCTTTAGAAGAAATGGCTTCCTTGTAGGAAGATGGCTCACAATACTCCACATCCTCTGCAATTGCCAAACAATAAGCAAAGTCGGAGTATCCATACCTCGTAGGTGGTCTTGTTTCTCTTCTAGCTCGGTCCCTTGCCAATGCATATGGTTGTACCTCTTCTTGGGCTTCCTCCAAATTGACATCATCATGTGAGATCAAATCATCACCTTCTTGGACTGGCACCTCAAACTCCACCTTCTTCTCGACCTTCTCATTCTCCTTAATAGTCGGCTCGGGTGCAACATCATTTGCCTTCAACATGGCCGACTCATTGAAAATGACATCTCTTGAAATAAGGAACTTGGATGATTCGGGACACCACAACTTATATCCCTTCACATTTCTGGGATACCCAACAAAAATACACTTCTTCGATCTAGGCTCCAACTTTCCTTCATTCACATGTACATAAGCGGGACAACCAAACACCCTCAAATTCGAATAATCGGCCATCTTACCCGACCACACTTCTTCGGGTGTCTTCAACTCAATTGAAGTGGTAGGAGATCGATTTACCAAATAGCAAGATGTGTTAATGGCTTCCGCCCAAAACTCCTTACCCAAACCTGCATTTGAAAGCATACTTCTAGACCTTTCAAGTAGTGTCCTATTCATCCTTTCTGCAACACCATTTTGTTGTGGAGTGTTGACCACCGTCTTGTGCCGAACAATCCCTTCAGCCTTGCAAAAATTATCAAACTCACGGTTGCAAAACTCCAAACCGTTATCGGTTCTCAACCTCTTAACTTTCCTTCCTGTTTGGTTCTCCAAAAGTGACTTCCATTCTTTGAAGGTGCTAAACACATCACTTTTCTCTTTCAAGAAATAAACCCAAACCTTCCTTGAGAAATCATCAATGAAAGTAAGCATATAACGATAACCATTACCTTTGGAAGGCTCACGAGAAGGTCCCCAAAGATCCGAATGGATGTAGTCAAGTGTTCCCTTGGTCGAATGAATGGCCGTGGAGAAGCTCAACCTCTTATGCTTGCCAAATACACAATGCTCACAAAACTCCAAGTTGCCCGTGCTTTGACCACACAACAAGCCTCTCTTGCTCAAAATGATCATTCCTCGCTCGCTCATATGCCCCAATCTCATATGCCAGAGCCTAGTAGCATCCTCATCCGACATAGTGCCTGAACGTGCAATGGCGGCCGAGCCAGTGACCGTGGAACCTTGTAGGAAATAAAGAGTTCCAATTCTCTTCGCCTTCATGATTGTGAGAGCCCCTTTAGAGACTCTGAGGACTTCACCTTCACTTTGGAACTTACACCCCTTTTCTTCAAGAGACCCCAAAGAAATCAAATTCTTAGACAAATCGGGTATATGCCTCACACCCGTCAACCTTCGGACCTTTCCATCATGGAACTTAATTGTCACCGAACCAATCCCGGCAACCTTACACATATTGTTGTTCCCCATGAGAACCTTACCATCTGTAGGCTCATAAGTCTCAAACCAATCTCTATTCGGAGTCATGTGTTGCGAAGCACCCGTATCCATCACCCAACAATGCATATAATCAACATTAGTATCTGTCACACAAAGAGTATCAACCGTGTCACATTCGGCCACATTGGCCTCCTCCGAAGAAGAACCTTTACTATCCGCCTTTTGTTTATTTTTGAGCTTGAAACAATCGGCCTTAATGTGTCCCTTCTTCTTACAATAGTTGCACGTCAAATTCTTGTGCCTAGACTTCGAACGGGTCCTTGTATCTTTCGAGTTTCGGTCCTATGACCTACCTCGATCAACAACTAAACCAACACCTTGGCTCCCTTTCTCATTATTGGTCATCTCACTATCAATGTGCAACTTGGCTTGCAAATTGCTCTTAACATCCTCTAGAGAAATTTTATCTCTACTTGTTACCGCTGATTTCGGTGTGGGGGTAAACAGATAGAATTTGTGAGTCCGGGAAACACCTGAACGATTGACTCGATCTCCTTGCTCCTGGCACAACCTGCAAGGAAGTGCGAAACACCGGGGTTGATTCCGGCGACGCACCCTCCGACGCTCTTGTCAGTAATCAGGAAAAGATTAAGAAAGAGCTTAAGTGGTGAAAGAGTGATTAACCTGGTCTTGGTGGTAGAGGGGTTGTATTTATAGTCGCCTTTGGAACGATTTGGGGCCTAATTTCCTGCCTAACAAATAGGAGAAAAATCCTCCTATTCTGTTTTGGGAAGTTAGGCCTTGATTCCCTGGTGAGAGCTAATCAGGTTTATTGATTTGACCAAATCAGTGGCCTGATTCTCTTCTTGGTGGATTGGGCTTGTATCGGGTCGGGACCCGTACCCAATTGAAGTGGATCTATTCGCGGGTGGTTGGTTCTGTGAGAAGGAGGCCCAATACCCGTTTTGGATCCATCTGTATGTGAAATTATCTTTTTACCCCCGTGCTTCAGGATTCGTGATCGATCTGGACGGTCTTGATTTAACCCCAATTTTAGCCACATCACGAGCCCCCCACTCCTAAAGACTGAGTGTGATCAGACTTTGAGGAGTAGTTTAGCTGTTTTAGTGGCTGATGGAGTTGTATCGGAGTCCAGACGTGGGATTTTGAATCTGGAAAGGGGGTAGTGAGGCGACTTTTGACGCCGCTGGCGGTTCTCTGGTGACATCGGGTATTCAAGAGTTTTTATCTATTTTTTTCGGACTATTTGTTTAACTTTGCGACGCGTTTGCTAATCATTCGGGGGCCCTAGCCGTACATTCTGGGCGATAATTGTTCGTTCAAGGGTTCGAAAATGTGCCCCCTAAATCTCAATTACTCTCCAGAATTTTTGGCTAATTTTCCCGAATTTTTAACAATTTTCTCGCAATTTTTAAACAAATAAAACAAATTAAATAGATAAAAAATAATTTAAATACCGATTTATGATGTGGCTCGATCTGGGCCTCTGATCGCGGAAGGGCGCGAATTTCGGAAAGATCTGACGGTTGCTACTGCTCGGTAGCGTTTTTCTCCGTTTACCAGTTCGGGAAGGCCTCTGCTCGGCAGCCGACCGAAGGGATGGGGGTTCGGCAGCCGACCGAGGGCTTGAGTGACGTGGCGTAATCTGGGCCGTTGGATGTTGGCACGCATCTCGAGACGGGAACGGTTCCCAAGAAAATGCTATCTTGTCTTCTAGCGCACGTGGCGCAATCTGAGCCGTTCGCCATTGGGAGCGTGAATTTCTGAGAGATCCGACGGCTGAGATAGCTCGGTGCCTTTTTTTCTCCATTTACCAGTTCGGGAAGGCCTCTGCTCGGCAGCCGACCGAAGGCGATCTCGTGGCGCTATCTGTTCGGAGGCGATCTCGCTTCCGAGGGTATTAATGGCGCTCGGGGTTTGTGCTGCATTCCCCTTCCCCAGGCCATTAAGAATAACTCCTTTGATTAATGCGTGGCGTTCCGACTTCCGGGGATTAATAATTCCCTCAATTAAAACGCGGCGCTTCAATTTCCGAGGGTAGTAATGGCTGGTTATAGGGGGCAGGCTATAAGTACCCCATCCCTTTTGTCATTTTCGTCACAACCAAATTGGGTTCCAGACCTCGGAGGCATCTGCCTTGGGTAGCTTCTCTCTTGAAGTTCGGAGTGGTGGTTGCTCTTCTGCCTGGTTTTCCCTTTGTTCCTGACGGCCCCAAAGTGGATGTCAGGAGCGAGGGGGAACGAGGCAGTAGTGGTGACGACCGTAGTCCGCACTCGGGGGATGAGTTATCTCCGAAGGACGGGTGGTCGCTCTCTTACCTTATTCTTCTCCCGTTCCGGACGGTTCCTAAGTGGGTGTCAGGAGCGGAGGAGAATAAGGCAAGAGTGGCGACGACCGTAGTCCGGATCCGAGGGATGGGCCTCCCCGGAAGGACGGGCGGTCGCCCCGCTGTCTTGTTGTTTCCCCATCCCTCCCTGCTCCGAAGGGGTGTGAGGGGTGGGGGCAACAAGACAGTAGCGTCGACGGCCATGGTCCGGACCCGGGGCGCGGACCTCTTTCGAAGGACGGGTCGCCGTTCTCTCACCAAGATCTTCTGCCTTCTTCGGTTGCTCCGAAGTGAGTGTTGAAGTAGGCAGAGATCTTGGTGGGAGAGTGACGACCCCTGTCCGATGTCGATCTCCGGGCCATCTGAGTCCGTTTGTTGCAACTGTGAAGGCGCCGCTGTTAGAGTCTTTCGACAAGCCGAGCCTTCCAGTTGCAACCAACTAGCTCGGGATGGTGCGTCTCTTTCGACCTCTGAGTGTTGGTGGGTCCCCTCCCATCTCTGTCTTCCTTCTCGGGCTGATGGTTTTTGACGGAGGTCAGCCCGGGGGAGTTAGAGATGGGGGAGTGCCGATCTGCTTCTGACCGGGGCCTGTTGTCGCGGTTATACCGACCGAGGCACGGGACCCGGGGGGCGCCTGCCGAGGGCGGCGCCTTAAAACATAATCAAAAATTTTCCAGGTTCTTTTATGCATAGGCGAGGCATCCGAGGTCCCGATCGTCCGAGCGACGTGGCGCTATCTGAGCCGCCGGATGCTGACACGCATCTCGAGATGGGGCGCGTTCTCCAAGAAAACACTATCTTGTCGTTTAGTGCTCTCGGCGAGATCTGGACCGTGTGATGAAGATCAGGCGCGGAAGTTGAGGAGGAAAGGAGTTTTCCCCATTTACCAGCTCGGGAAGGCACTTGCACGGATTCCGAGCGGACTCTATTGCAGCCACGTTCGGTTTTGCTCGCAGCTCGGATTCTCGTCCCATCTTGCCGAGCTGGTTGACTTTGTGGTGGGCCTTCGAGATGCTTCGAGAGTAGCCCAAAAGTCGCTCTGGAAGTCCAAGAGGCGCCTCATTTTCACTATAAATCTTTACCCCCCCTTTGACCAAGTCTTCACTTTTCACTTTTACTCTCTCTCTTTCGTATTTACTTTGCTTCGAGGTCTTTAGCTCCCTGGTGGTGTCGCTAGCTGTCGCGGTAGCGTTCCTAGTTCCGGCGAAGTTTCCGACCGTAGCTGTCAATTCAAGGTCAGTCTCTTTCCCTTCTCTCTTTAGGAAAATATGGTTAAGATTTCGGTTGAGACCCCCGCCTCGGAGCAAGCCGTTGGCCGAGGGGAGAAAGAGAAAGGAGTAGTGGGGCCGAGCGAGCAGGACGTTGTTCGTCCGGACGCGGAGGGCGGAGTGGCCGAGGTGCCCCAGGAAGTCACGGCGGAGTCCCGAAAGGGCAAAGCCGTAATTACTATAGTGGAGACGCCGAAGAGAGCGGGGGAGTTCGGTCGGCAGCCCATCGCCGTGTCGAGCGTGGGAGGAGTCCGGGATTATACTGAGGATATCTTGGAGAAGGTCACCCAAGGTACGGCTAAACTGGTGGAGGAGAACGAGCCTAGGGAGCTATCCGAGGTCGATCGCAAGATCTCGACTCTTACCGAAGGGGACCTTAGTCTGGTCCGAGAGGGCTTCCGGATCCCTCTCGAGTACACGTTGCTCCTCCCTGGGCCGGGGTTCCGAGCCAACACTGGGTCCTCTCCGGACATGTGCGTCTTTCCGGTCGACTCCCTCATTGCCGGTCTTCGCTTTCCCCTCCACCCGTTCGTGGTTGAGGTTCTGGTTTGGTATGGTCTGAGTCCCGCTCAACTGATGCCGAACACCTGGAGGCAAGTTGTGGCGTTCCTCCTCCGATGCCAAGAGATCGGCGCCAAGCCGACCATGTACCTCTTTCGGAGTCTCTTCCGACCTGTCCAGCCGAGGAAAGACGAGAAGAGGTTTTATCTTTCGCCCCGGCCGGGCGTGAAACTGATCGAGAATCCAGACTCGATCAAACACTGGAAGGACAAATACTTCCTCGTTCGGAATCTGACGCCATGGGTGATACCGACAGTTTGGGCGGACGGACTACCCAAGCGTACAAAGAAGGACGTTCCGTTGAACGCTGCGGAGATCGAGGTCCAGAAGAAGATCCTTGCTCTGCCGACGCTTAGCTGGAAGGATATCACCGAAGAGCATCTGTTCCGTGGGGGTCTCAGTCCGATCGACCCTCGTACGCTTCTGGTATTTATACTTCTCTCCGTAAAGTTTGCATTCAATTTTTCTAAGTTTTTTCGTTCGACTCTTGCAGAGACCATGAAGCTCGATTACAAGGCCCTGGTGGCGAAGGGCAGGTCCGAGCAGGAGAAGAAGAAGAGGCCGTCGGCAGCGCCTCAGGACAGCCGAGCTTCGAAGAAGGCCTCGGTAGTGAAGGCAGCCGATCAACCGAAGGTTGCGGTCCTGAAGGAGGGAGAGGTTGAGGTTCTTGTCCCTTCGGCAAAGGTCGCGGTCCCCGAGCAGGGTGGGGTCGTGGACCTCGATCCTTCGGCCCCGAGTGCTACTGCTCCTACCCCGGAGGCGGACGCTCCTGGTCCGTCGAGCAATGAGTTCGGAGTGGCCGATGCGCTGTCCCTCCAGGTTCCGCCACTCACCCCCGGCGCGGAGAAGATCTTGACCGAGCGTCATAAACAGATCTTCGTCCCTGATTGGCAGGTGATGAACGTCGACGGCTTTTTGGGCGACGGGAACATCTGCATGGAGGCAGTGAGGCACCTGCCGACCCCGAAGGACCGAGCGACCCTGAGGGCCGGGATGGCAGGGGACAACGTGATGCAGATGGCCCGGAGCACTATGTCGGTGAGTGTGTCGAACCCTTCTTCATTCATATTTTTCATGGAGATTTTTTTTTTCTAAGTTCTTGGGCTCGGATTTTAACGCGTTGTTCTCTTCCAGACCCTCTGCCACTTCAGTTGGCTGGTCGAGGAGATGGCGAGGAAGGATCAGGAGAAGGAGAAGGAGAGGACGGAGCGCGTTCGGGTGGCGAAGCAGCTTGAGTCCGAGCTGCTTCTTTCGACGAAAAGAGTCGCCGAAGCGGAGGACCTGGAGAAGAAGCTGGCCGACGCTATCCAATCGTCGAAGGATACGGCGGCCAAGTTTGAGAAGGAGGTGGCCGAGCTGAAGGAGGAGCTGGCCAGCGCTCGGTCGGGAGCCGAGAAGGAGGTCACCGGGCTGAAGGATGAGCTGGCCAAGGCTCGGTCGGAAGGGGAGACTGCTCGGAAGAGAGCCGAGAGGATCAAGGCCAACCACCTGAGGAAGGTGAAGGAGGTGAAGAAGGCCGTGCAAGAGGAGGCCGCGCAGCACATGATCCAGAATATGCTGGACGCCTACGGCCGTGCCCTGACCCATGTAGCCGCGAAGAACCCTGGCTTCGACTCGTCCTCCTATGACTTTTACGAGCCCGTGGAGGGGGAAGAAGGGATCACCGAGGGTTTACTCGGACCCGATGGTGAGACAGAACCCGCCGAAGGCGATGGTGAGACCGAAGCCGAGGGCGAGGAGGAGGAACTCTCCGAGGAGGAGAGCTGGAGCGAAGGCGGGGACGAGGGTGACGGCGACGGCAAGGCCGAGGGGTCGGCGAATCCGAGCGGCAAAAAGGTCGACCCCTGACTCGGTTGTCTTCCTACTTTCAGTCTTTTTGGTTTTGTTTTCTTTTTGTAAGCCTTATCGCGGACTGGCCACCGCCCTTGTTTTGAATGAAAAAGTATTTTGTTTGGCCAAAAATTTGTCCAAGTGTTGAGCCTCGGACTTAGTGTGCGTTTTGGGCATTTTGGGCGTAAATTTCTCCAACTGTTGGGCCTCGGATTTATTTCCGCTTTTCAGGTGGTGTTTGGTCCGGTCACGGAGCTGGTCTTCCTTCGGAAGGAATTGGCCAACTTGAAGCGTGAGCTCTCGGACAGCCGGCAGAGGCGGTTTCTCCTGCTCGGCCAGGCGGAGGAGGTCAGGGCAGTCCTGAGGAGGAACTGTCGCGAGCTGCATCAACTCCGGAAGCGCTCCCTGGGTCCTGGTTCCGAAGGGGAAGTTGAGCGGCTTCGCGGGGAGCTTAAAGCCGCCGAGCAGAAGAACGACGACCTTTTGGACGAGGTACAACACTTGGAGCTATCGGAGAGAGAGCGCTCTGCGGAAAGGGAGAAGATGGCCTCCGAGCTGGAGGGGGCTTTGGCTGAGCGTAAGAGACTATTGGCCGAAGTCGACATGCTCAGGAGGATCACAGTAGATAGGGGGATCGAGGTCACCCACTATCGGCGGCTTGCAACTGATAGTCCCAATGCCTCCGGGTCGTTGAAGGCCCCTCGATCAAAGAAATTGGCGAAGGACGTCGTCCTGAGGGATCGGATTATCGAGCTGGAGGAGGAGATCGCGTCGCTTAAACCTGCGCCGGAGAGGGCTAATGTTCGTAGCACGTCGTGCACTCGCGAGGAAAATGAGAGGGGGATCACGTTTTATGAACTCGCGACGCGCCCGCCGACGACCAGGCGGAGTCCGACTGACGCTCAGAGCAGTGCGGCTGTCTCGTCGAGCGGGGCATCGGTCGGCGCGGCTGTTAGGACTAGCAGTGAAGGGGGGTCGCGCTTCGTTGGTTTAGGGTCGAGCTCAGAGGGTCGGCCTCGTCGTCCTCGCGTTTCCCTAAACCGAAGCATTCCCCTTCCGAAGAGGACTTGATTACGTCACTTTTCCTTTCTGTTGGCCGTTGTAATAACTTAGTTGTAGGGTCGGTCGACCGTCTGTAACACTATTATGTCTGAATGCAAAAATTCTGGAAAACTTTTTAAGTGTTTGTCTTCGACACTGTATTGAAACCGCTTTGTTCGTTTTTTCTATTTTTCAGCTTGTCGCGGCGATCCATGGATCGGACTCCGGGCGTCCGAATGATGACTCCGCATCCGAGGCGACTTCTGGGACGGTGGTTCTGAGCCCCAGGAGTGTCGATCTGAAGCTACGCCGATCCGAGGGCGAGTGGAATCATCTTTCGTTGGTTCTCAGTCTCCGGGAGGCCGAAACACAACGCTTGGAGAGCAAGATCGTCGAGCTGAGCCCCGTAGGGGAGGACGAGGACTCGCAGACCGCATTCAGCAATGCTCTTCGGGTCAAAAGTATTCGGCACATTCAGTCGAAACTCATCGCCGAACGGGACGACTTGCTCTCGGAGATGGGACAGCTGCGGGCGGAAATGGCGAAGCTTCGAGGTGAGGCGGAGGAACCGTCTGCCGAGGAGGGCGAACAAGATGGAGAGGATGCATTTTTATGAAAGACAAGTGTAGTGGGTCGGGGGGTGTATGTTTTGTTTGCCGACACTTTTGTAATGGTCTATTTTGTACTGTACGCCGATATTTAATAAAATCTCCTTTCGGTGTTCTTTTGTACGTCTGTCTTTGTTTATAACTGTGTTGGCCGTGCCGAACTATCTGAACTGAGTGTGTCTATTCAGTCGAATGGATCCCCAGGGGTACGGCGATTTGTCGCTTAGTGGGTCTGACACGGCGATGTTCTCGAGAGTGCCATTTCGCCGTGGCGAGATCTGAGCCGTTGAATGTAGGCGCGGATCTCGAGGTGGCTCGTTTTTCAAGAAAACGTTATCTTGTCGTTTTGCGCGAGTGGCACGATCTGAGCCGTCTGATGAAGATCAGGCACGAAAGTTGAGGAGGAAGTGTGTTTTCCCCGTTTACCAGCTCGGGAAGGCCCTTGTTCGGATGCCGACCGGATATGTCCGCCTTCGACCTTCGGCTGTAGTTCAACGGCTGTGGGAGCAATTCCGAACGGCGATCTACCCCTGGTTCGTCCGGAGACGAACCGAGGAGGTAAAGTCGAGCCGAGTGTTGGACTCCGAACCATCGGTGTAGTTCAACGGCTGTGGGAGCAATTCCGAACGGCGATCTACCCCTGGTTCGTCCGGAGACGAACCGAGGAGGTAAAGTCGAGCCGAGTGTTGGACTCCGAACCATCGGTGTAGTTCAACGGCTGTGGGAGCAATTCCGAACGGCGATCTACCCCTGGTTCGTCCGGAGACGAACCGAGGAGGTAAAGTCGAGCCGAGTGTTGGACTCCGAACCATCGGTGTAGTTCAACGGCTGTGGGAGCAATTCCGAACGGCGATCTACCCCTGGTTCGTCCGGAGACGAACCGAGGAGGTAAAGTCGAGCCGAGTGTTGGACTCCGAACCATCGGTATAGTAAAGAGGGGAGGAAAAACAGGCAAATTCAAAAACAAAATGGAACTTTCTTTATTTGATATTTGACGGCGAACCGTTTTACATAGTGGGATTCATAGAACAGGTTACAAGTTAAAGGAGAGGAATGGCGCGACACCTCGGATTACTTAGAGAGGCGCCGGGGCGCTCTCTCGGTATTTCAGGAGGTGATCGGCATTCCAGGTCCTCGGGAGCTCTCTACCATCCATGTCCTCGAGTCGATATGCTCCAGGCCGAACAACTTTTGCGACCCGGTACGGCCCTTCCCAATTCGGAGCTAGCTTGCCCTTCTGACTGGGGAGGGATATGGCTAGCTTTCTCAACACCAGGTCTCCTTGTTCAAGGTTGGCGGGTCGGACTTTCTTGTTGTAGGCCAGCTCGACTCTCCTTCTGTAATTCTGCTGCCGAATCGATGCCCTTTCCCTCAGTTCATCTACCAGGTCCAAGTTTCCTCTGAGTTCCCTGGCATTCTGTGCTTCGTCATAGGCGATGAGCCGAGGGGAAGGAATTCCGACCTCGAGGGGTATTACGGCTTCGGCCCCATAAGTAAGGCTGAAAGGGGACTCTCCAGTGGGCGTCCGCTTGCTTGTGCGGTAGTTCCACAACACATTAGGGAGTTGATCGACCCACTGTCCTTTGGAGCACTTGTCCAACCTCTTCTTGATCCCCGCAAGGATCTGCTTATTAGCGTTCTCGGCTTGTCCGTTCGACTGGGGGTGCGAGACGGACGAGAAACGCTGCTGGATGACGAGGTCGTCGCACAGGGTTCGGAATGCTGAGCCAGTGAACTGGGTCCCATTATCTGTCACGAGGACGCGCGGGACGCCGAATCTGCATATAATGTTCCTCCAGAAGAATTGCACCACTTTGTTCTCGGTTATCGTGGCGAGGGGCTCGGCCTCGACCCACTTCGAGAAGTAGTCGATGGCTACGACTAAAAACTTGAGCTGACCCGGGGCTGGAGGGAAAGGCCCTACTAAGTCCATTCCCCACATCGCGAAGGGGATAGGGCTCGATAGGGAGGCGAGGTTGGCTTGAGGGAGGCGTCGGATGCTGGAGTGTCTCTGGCAGGAGCCGCACTGCCGAACGTGTCGCTCGGCGTCTTGGAGAAGTGTCGGCCAGAAGTACCCATAATTCAGAGCTTTTCGGGCCAGGGACCTAAATCCTGAGTGTGCCCCGCCGATCCCTTCATGAAGCTCCTGTAGGGCATATTCGGCCTGTTCCGGAGAGAGGCATCGTAGATATGGTCGGCCGTCCATTTGGGAGAAAGAGCGCTTGTATAGGATGCCCTCGATTAAGACATAGCGCTCGGCTCGGGTTCTAACTCGGCGAGCTTCTTTGGGGTCTGAGGGCAGAACTCCATCCCTTAGAAATTCTACCAGTGGCTTCATCCAGTTGTCTTGCAGCATGACTGGCAATGACTCCGCCGAGCCTAGTGCCTCGTCTTCGATGCTCGGCTTAGTGAGGACTTCAATTAGTACGGTCTGCTCGAGTCCTTGTAAAGAGGACGAGGCCAACTTGGAAAGTGCATCGGCCTGTGCGTTTTCTTCCCGAGGGACCCGCTGGATGATGGCTTCTTCGAACCGACCCATGAGATCCCGGACCTTGGCGAGGTACTTCGCCATCCGCTCGTCCCGAGCTTCATATTCACCCAAGACCTGGTTCACGACCAGCTGGGAATCACTGTGAATCCGGAGACGATGCGCCCCAGCGCTTCGCGCGAGTCCGAGGCCGGCTATGAGTGCCTCGTACTCCGCCTCGTTGTTCGAGGCCTTGAAGCTCATGCGGATCGCGTACTGTAGGACGAAGCCATCAGGGCCGTTCAGGATGATGCCGGCGCCGCTTCCCTCACTGCAAGAGGATCCGTCCACAAAGACTGTCCAAATGGGGGGTCCGCTCGGGACGTGGCCGACCTCGGGGATGGTGGATTCTACAATGAAGTCGGCGAGGGCCTGCGCCTTAATTGCCGTCCGAGGTTGATAGGAGATGTCGTGCTGACTCAGCTCTATCGACCACTTCATCAGCCGGCCCGAGGTTTCGGGTTTATGGAGGACTTGCTTGAGCGGTTGATCGGTGAGGACGATGACTGAATGAGATTGGAAGTAGGGCCGAAGCTTTCTTGCTGCCATGACGAGGGCGTAGGCTATCTTTTCTATCCCCGGATAACGGAGCTCAGCATCCCGAAGTACCTTGCTCACGTAGTAAATTGGCCTCTGGGTCCGGTCCTCTTCTCTGACCAGGACAGCGCTCAGGGATTGCTCGGAGGCTGCCAAGTAGAGAAAGAGGGGCTCGCCTGGGACCGGCTTACTGAGCAGAGGGGGGTTCACCAAATAGGCTTTCAGCTGGTCGAACGACGCTTGCTGTGCCTCGCCCCATTCAAATCCCTTAGCGCCTCGGAGTGCCTTGAAGAAGGGAAGGCACTTTTCCCCTGACTTGGAGAGGAACCGACCAATGGCTGCGAGCCGACCGGTGAGCTTCTGCACTTCTCTGACGTTCCGAGGCGGGGTTATGGGAGGCCATCGAGTCCGAGGACCCGTTATGGACCGAGACATGGTCCTGGATAGGTTGCTTCAGCTTCTGGCCGTTGAGACCGGCGGGACCATTGTTGGGTTGCTGCTGAGGATGAGGAGGCTGGACCGGCTGAGTCGGCGGAGGAAGCCTAGATTGGGGAATTTGGTTGACGGGGGTATCTTCCGTAGGGTCGGCGGGGTTGGCTACCCGGTTGGATCCTTTGGATCTGTTCTTCTTCGGAGGCATGGCGATGGGAGGCGATGAAGGAGAAGCTGAGGTCGTTCGTGTGGTGGTTTCCCACAGACGGCGCCAATCTGTTACCGCTGATTTCGGTGTGGGGGTAAACAGATAGAATTTGTGAGTCCGGGAAATACCTGAACGATTGACTCGATCTCCTTGCTCCTGGCACAACCTGCAAGGAAGTGCGAAACACCGGGGTTGATTCCGGCGACGCACCCTCCGACGCTCTTGTCAGTAATCAGGAAAAGATTAAGAAAGAGCTTAAGTGGTGAAAGAGTGATTAACCTGGTCTCGGTGGTAGAGGGGTTGTATTTATAGTCGCCTTTGGAACGATTTGGGGCCTAATTTCCTGCCTAACAAATAGGAGAAAAATCCTCCTATTCTGTTTTGGGAAGTTAGGCCTTGATTCCCTGGTGAGAGCTAATCAGGTTTATTGATTTGACCAAATCAGTGGCCTGATTCTCTTCTTGGTGGATTGGGCTTGTATCGGGTCGGGACCCGTACCCAATTGAAGTGGATCTATTCGCGGGTGGTTGGTTCTGTGAGAAGGAGGCCCAATACCCGTTTTGGATCCATCTGTATGTGAAATTATCTTTTTACCCCCGTGCTTCAGGATTCGTGATCGATCTAGACGGTCTTGATTTAACCCCAATTTTAGCCACATCACTACTATAAATCAACATGTCTCTAAACGCCTTGTATGATGCGGGCAATGAGCATAATAACAAAAGGGCCTGGTCCTCATCCTCCACCTTAACATCAATCTTACTTAAGTCATTCAAAATAGATGCAAACTCCGTAATATGATCGGAAATTGATGTACCTTCAACCATGCGAAGAGTGTAGAGGCGCAACTTCAACCGCAGTCGATTGGTGAGGGACTTCTTCATGTAGATGTTCTCCAACTTCTCCCATAAAGCCTTAGCGGTCTTCTCCGATAGGACCTCTTGCAATGTCGAATCGCTCAAACACAATTGGATAATAGAGAGCGCTTTATCATCCATCTCTCAACATTTCTAATCCGCCACCGCATCAATCAATTTTTCTCGACCAAAAATGGCATCCTTAACGCCTTGGCTCGACAAAATCGCTGCCATACGTACTTGCCATAATGCAAAACTCGTCTTCCCATCATACTTCTCAATATCATATTTCCCCGACATATCCATACAAATTTCTTGAACCCAATTCAACAAAACACCAAAATTTTCCCCAAAAATTAATTACTCAAATCACAAAAATCAAATCCTTCTCCACACCTTTAATTATCGCCTCTAAATCCGTCAGCAGAAACTCAAGAACCCAAAAACAACGTCCTCCTCCTCGCTCCAGAAGTACTCGATGAGGTCGACCACGTTGGGGAGTGACGTAGGGTTTGCAAAGCTTCGATTTCGCGGAAAGAGTCTCAGTCCAGATCTGTTGGGCTCGACGACAGCTAGGAGCGTGGAAAGGATCGTTGACGACGGCGCCGGAGGAGAAGGGAATCGTCGACGACGGCAAAGTAGATAAGTATGGGTTTTGGTGTTGGCTCTGATACCAGTTAGGATTTGAATGGGTTGTGGATTGTTAGGATTTTGAGAAGATGGATGAGAAGAGAGGAAGAAGAAGATATCGGCTGTGTGAGAGAGAGAGATTAAGGCAAAAATGTTGATTAGTATTCATTTGATTCTAAGTATTACATATATGAAGATACTAAGCCCAATGGGCCCTAAGAGCAATTTGGGTCATAACATAACAAATTGTTTGAAGATATTTGCCGACGATGGAGGATATGCCTCAGTTGTAGATCTAGGGTTCTTTCGTTTTGGTTTTCGGAGTGGAGGAGATAGTGGAAAGAGATATAGTGAATGGGAGAGAGAGAGGCCTGGTATACTTAACTGCATTTTCAAAGTGGGTCCAAACATAGGCCGCAGTCCCAACTGCGGCCTTAGTATAATTGTCGTTGCAGATGGAGATTGCGACATCTCTTTAACATAAAAATGCTGGAGTGTTTTTTTTTATAAGCCTCCACCATTATCTAAGTCTCCACCACTGTTGCCGCGGTTGAGAACTACGGCGGTCGTAAAAAAAAAAAAAACAAAGAAAAAACTGCAGTACCGAATTGCGACTTCAACGTAGCCACATGCAGTTACCAACTGTGACTTGACATGGCGAGAAATAGTTCACCAAGAGAAACTAGTAATTTACACGCGTGATGCACGTCTTAATAAATAATCTTTTAAAAGTAAAATCTTCGGCGTAGTATGGCCTCGAAATTGATACCTCCTTCATATTAGTTATATATGTACGATACACATAAGTTGGTATATTTACAAACGACAATTTCAACTCTTTTATTATAATATTACTAGTAATTTTACGTGCGATGCACGTTTTGATAAGAGTTGGAGGATTTTTACGTGTGATGTACGTATTAAAAAATAGGTTTGGAGTTGGACGACGTAATTGAAAAAAATATTTTAAAGAAAAAACTACAATTTGTACGTGCGATGCACGTGTTCATAAATAGAATTGGAGTTGTACGCGCAACATGTGTTTGTTTTGTGTTAAAAAAATATTGAAATTTTAGTTTGCACGTGCATTGCACATTTAAATAGGTGGGATTTTTTTGCTGGTTTGTTTTTTTTTTTTTTGTAATTAATGGTGAGCACTCCGTGACCACTCATGAAATAAAGATCCTATGAAAAATTCAAACTGCTCATATTGTTCTATATGTCTAGGATAGCCTAACAATAAAAAATAAGTAATTTGAAGTTCATTTGCCCATCCATCGTGTTGTTAGAATTTTAAGCCATACAATTTTGTGATGATGTAAATCATGGACAAATGAATTTCAAATTAATTGGTTTTTTACTGTGAGCCTATCTTAGGCATATAGAACAATAAGAGCGGTTCGGATTTGTCATAGGTGCTATATTTCGTGAATGCTCATTGAGTGTTCATCAAAGTAGTGAGCAACCGAATATTTCTCTCACACACACACACACACACATATACACATAGAGAGAAAGATAGAGAAAGAGAGAGATAGAGAGAAAGAGAGAGAGAGAGAGAGCGTAAAATTTTCCTCATACAAAGTGATTATACTCACTTGGTGAGCCCCTTATGAAAGATCCACTCCGTCCATCATGTTTATCATGCTAATGGATGTATGTGTAGAAAATATCAAGTGGTTTAGAGGTCATTCACCCATGCATCATGTGGTTGAAAAGTGAACGATTTCAACAGTAATACAAATCGAACCACAAATTAGATCAACATGATGCATGAGTGAATGACCTACAAATCACTTGATCTTATCCACACGTACATCCATTAGCATGATATCCACACGTACATCTATTAGCATGATAAACATGATGGACGGAGTGGATATTCAATATGGGTCCCACCAAGTGAGTATAATTACTTTATATGAGGAAAATTTCCTCATACAAAGATGAGGCTCACATTGCTCATACTAGTAATTGCACGTGCGATGCACACGCTAATAATTTATTTTCTTTTTAAAGTAAATACTAAGACATAATCTGGCCTCGAACTCGAGGCTTCCCTTTACTCATTACTCATCACATACTATTTACAAATTACCCCTAGTAGCACAAACTTTTATTTGGTATGAGTGGAACTTTTGTAAATAATTATGCTGTAAATAAATTTGAACTTTAAGGGTATTAAGGTAACTAACAACAGTTAAGTAAATGAATGGTTAATATAACTCCCACTTAAAAATAAATGGTTGAGATTAGATGGTTGAATGAATGTCTACAAATTACGGGTTGTTTACAAATGACAACCCGAACTCATCCATTATAATATTAGAGAATATATATACTAGATTTGCCCGTGGGCACGTGCCTACGACACGTCTTTGAAACGATATAGCATATGAAAGTCTTGTAAACAGCAAAACAACAATTATGTAGCTCAAGTTTGAATAGTAAACAATAATTAGTTGTAAATAAAAGTCAATGTTTCCATTAGTATATGTTGAAAAATAATTATAAATGGGGGTGTAAAATCAAACTTCTCAGAACATTGAGTGTGAAAAATGATGAAATTTAACTGTTGATGAGATTTTTGCTAATTTGAATGTAACTTGAGCAATAAAAAAATGCATAAAAAAACTGAAAATTTACAAACCTGAAATATGAATATATAAATTTCTAAGTAAATAGAGAGAAAATGAGAGAGAGAGAAAAAAAAAAAAATAAATGAGTTGTTTTGGGGATTTGAATTTGAGTTTTGGGGGGAACTTTTGGATAGAAAAAATATATTTTGTGTGGTTAGATCTGGACCGTTGATTTCAACCATATTAAATGAGAGCCACTTGAAAGCTTTCTTTGTGTTTTATTATATAGACTAGATTTGCCCGTCGGCACGTGCCTACGGCACGTCTTCAGAACGATACAACATATAAAAAACTTTGTAAACAGTAAATCAACAATTTTGTAGCTTAAATTTAAATAGTATCACGATAATTGGTTGTAAATAAAAGTCCACATTTCCACATATATATCTCTAATATTATAATGGGAGAAGGCCTTAGTGTCATTTGTAAATGTTTTGTCATTCTATCCACCCGTGTAACACACGTGCATAACTATTATAAAGGAGGTCATAGGTTCAAATCAAGACTACATCTAAATTTTTATTTTAAAAAACAATATTTATTAAAACGTGCATCGCACGTGTAAACTGCTAGTATATATATATGGAAAGAGCGAGAGAGAGATAAATAATTAAATAAATAAAGTAATTGTTTTGGGGATTTGGATTTGAGTTTTGGGGGGAAACTTTTAGAGAAAAAATATGTTTTGTGAGGTTAGATTTGGGCCTTTGATTTTGGGGGGATTGAAGGAGAGCCACTAGATATAATAAAACACAAAGAAAGGTATCAAGTGGTTCTCCTTCAATCCCCCAAAAATCAAAGGCCCAGATCTAACCTCACAAAACATATTTCCCCCCCCCCCCCCCCCCCCGCAAAAGTTTTCTTCCAAAACTCAAATTCAAATTCCCCACCCAAAACAATTTCTATATTTATTTAATTAATTTTTTCCCTCTCTCTCTCCCTCCATAAACTATTAAAAAAATTAAGAAAAATAAAATTTTATTTTTTATTTTTTTAAAATAAAAAATTTAAAAACTAAAAAAATTACAAATTTAAAAACTTTTAAAAAAGTTCAAAAAAATCAAAAAAATTATATAATATATTTTTTTGCTGAACCACCAAAAAGTTTCTCATATAATATGTTTACAATTTCAATTAATTTGCTCGACCTCTAAAGTTTTTTATATATCAAATAAGGTGCACCGTTCCGAAGACGTACCGTAGGCACGTATCAACGGACAAACCTACTATAGATATCTCTAATCTCTAATATTATAATGGGAGAAGGCCTTAGTATCATTTGTAAATATTTTGTCATTCTACCAACCCGTGTAACACACGTGCATAACCAATATAAAAGAGATCCTAGGTTCAAATCAAGGCTACGTCTAAATTTTTATTTAAAAAAACTATATTTATAAAAACGTGCATTGCACGTGTAAACTACTAGTATATAATAAAGAGATTATTAGAGATTAGAGATAGTTTGAAAGTATGTTTCAAAAAGTGGCTTAGTTCAGGGAAATTTCGAGAAAAATAACCATCTAAGCAAAATATAACATAATCCAATTGTACTGATTTAATTTCGCAAACTATGCATTCATTTACTACTAGTATAATGCACGTGCGATGTATTTTTTAAAAATATGTATTCTACACGTGCGTTGCACGTGAGGAAAATGTGGATGGGGAATGAAAAGGACAAAAAAAAATCTACGTATTATACACATGCATTGCACATAGTGAAAATTGGGAGGGGGAATGAAAAGGACCAAAAAAAAAAAATCTACCAACACGTGCAGCGCTGCACGTGTTGACACACACACTAAGAAATAATAAAAAATTGTTGATTTGTTTACAGCTCCAATTCTCCCATTAATATAGTAGAGATACCCGTCTCAAAACCCCAAAAACAATTGGAAACTTAAAAAACCTTCAAATTTGAAACTTTTTTTGATAACGAAAAAAAAAAAAAAAAAAGAGTTTCAAATTTGAAACTTAAAAAAAACAAAAAAAAGAGAGAAATTTAACAAACCACGCCCCCCCCCCCCCCCCCCCCCCCCCCCCCCCCCCCCCCCACCCCACCCACAAAATAAATACCCCAATTCACAGTTTCAAAACCCATCCCCTTTTACATCCCCAAACTAAAATATCCCCCACCAAATCCGAGTCGAATTAGGGTTTCGGTGTGGGATTTCGGATTTGGGAATGGAGCAAGGCCGTCGGATCTCGGCGATCCCGCGGCCGTGCAGTCACCGGCGGAGGGTGGTGGCGAAGAAGCGGCCGAGAGGTGTCGGGATCGCGAATAGTGTGAACAAGCTGATGAGGAGGGAGATCTGCTGGAAGCGCGATCGGGGGTTTGGTTTGGTTGGGAATCATGAGAGGTTTCGCCATATCCAGCTGCAGGTACAGTTCTTGATGTGATAAAGTTAGGGTTTTTAGTGTGGAACAGTTGATTAGCTGACAAATTTTCTAGCTTGATTGGTAATTATGAGAGGTTTCGGCTTATTCAGTTGTGTGTGGTGTTCTTGATTGTTATTGTAAAAGCTAGGGTTTTTAGTGGGGATGAGTCGATTTGTTGAGTTTGATTGGATTGAATGGGTTTATGGGACGTATGTTAGGTAGGAAGAATTTTGTTTTGAAGCTACGTTTTTGATATATTATGTAAAAAATTTGTCATTGGAGTGCAAATGAGACTGTTCTGAATGATTGCTGATAGATTTATGTAAAATGTATCATATGAAAGACTTGTCTGGAAATAGTGTTTTGATAAATGGAAAAAGCAGGAACTAAACGGAAATGGTCACCAATCTATTTTAGAAAATGGCGATTAGATGGAAACCCACCCCACCCCTTTCTAATTTGAGTTTGTTCTGGATTACTTGGGTGTACGCAACTTCTATTTGTTTGAAACCAGATTTTTGGTATATTTTTGCCCAGAATGTATAATTCTCTCATTTAACTCCAAATAAGACTGGTGTAAATGATCCTTGATTTGATTGATGTAAGTGCTATCATCTGAAATATTAGCCGGAGGCAGTGTTATGAAAATCAATAAAAAGCAGGAATTAAATGGAAACAATCACCAACCCACTTTGAAAACGTTGATTAAATTGGAACACCACCCTAACCGTTTTTTTCTTCTTCCGTTTATGGTTTTGCATCCTTGGCCGGAGGCACTAGCAATTAGAGTTTTATGGAAAAAACTAGGAAGATTGCCCCACTCTACTTGTGGAAGTGCAAGAACAATTAAGAAATAATTTTGTATTATTAAAATGATTATCAAACTTCTAATCAATTTATATTTGATATTTGATTTCATTAGTTATTAACAACTAAATAAAATATAAAATACAATTGAAAAAGTTATAAAAAAGGTCGAAGCATCATATAGTATAAGTGTATTACAAAGAAGTTGAAATGTTTTGTTTTAAATTAAGAAATATATTTATATTTTTATTTTTTTAAATTAATTTATATTTCACTTGATTAGTTATTGTCAACTAAGTTAGAGATAAAATATAATTGAAGTCGATATAAAATAATTAAGCATCGTAAAATGAGAAGGAAAAAGAAATGAACTAATTTAAATTATTAGAGTTATACATATGGAAATTTAAGAACATGTTTTTTGTAAAAAATTATTATTATTATTATTATTATTATTATTATTATTTTTTTTGAACAAGGTCGTATTCTCACACTCACACAGTCACACACACATTTTCCCCCGTAATGAGAGCTAATGCAAGTGGACTCAAACTCCCAACCTCTAGCTCACTTGAACATGATCACCACTAGACCCTAGTGGTATTTGCAAATTTTAAAATGTGTTGTTAAAGTAACATATTAGGTTTTCAAAATAACGTAGAAGGTGAGAAGTTTAAAATATAAATGTAACACTTTGGCTAATTGTTAGGAAATAATGGCCAAGGGAGCCAAAAATCACAATCAACGTACATGCAACCATATTATCTTTTAAGAGAAAAAAATGCCAAAGGGACTAATAAAAAATGATAATGAAAAGACGGGCATAATGATGGATCCTTATATTAGTAGGGGAAAAATCCTGCAGCAAAGATAACTTCGCAAATTATTTACATTTAAATAAAAAGGATATTACTTCAATAGCATTCCGTAAAACACAATAACCTCACCCCTACATTTATATCATTTTAATAGCATTCATAGTTACTAATATATGTTAAAAACAGAATAACCTCTAAAAATAAGTAAACATCTATTTGCAAGTAAAACATGTAACTGTTAGATAATTTATCAAGTATAAATTACATGAATTTTCTAATACTTTATACATGAAATTTAAGAATAATAATCAATACATAATCTATTTATAAATGATATAAATAAATTATTCAAGGAAAATATATTATTTGAAGGGAAATATGTTATTTGATGGAAAATATATTGATCTCCATTGTTCACTGGATTGAATTTTCATTCTAGAATTGTTAATTTCAATGAGCACCTGATTGGTGAAATAACTCTAAGCGGTAAACACCATCCATTATTATGAAATTTAAGAATATTAATTAATTCATAATTAATTTTTAAATGATATCAATAAACTAGGTTTGCCCGTTGACACGTGCCTATGGCACGTCTTCGGAACAGTGCACCTTATTTGATCGTATAAAATAGTTTTGGAGTTCGAGCAAATTAATTGAAGTAGTAAACATATTATATGAAAAACTTTTGGGGTCCAGCAAAAAACATATTATATGATTTTTTATTTATTTTTTTGAACTATTTTTAAAGCTTTTAAATTTTTAATTTTTTTAGTTTTTAAATTTTTTATTTAAAAAAAATTTTAAGAATTTTTATTTTCATAATTTTTTGGATAGAAGAGGGAGAGAGAGAGAGGGAGAGAGAGAAAAATTAAATAAATATAGGAGTTGTTTTGGGTGGGGATTTAAATTTGAGTTTTGGAGAGAATTTTTGGGGGGAAAATATGTTTTGTGAGGTTAAATCTGAGCCTTTAATTTTTTAGGGGATTGAAGGAGAACCACTTGATAGCTTTCTTTGTGTTTTATTATATAGATTATTCAAGGGAAATATATTCATCTCCATGTTTCACTAGATTGAATTTTCAATTTTAGAATTGTTAATTTCAACGAGCACCTCTCTGTAAGATTGGTGAAATAACTCTCAAGCGCTAAACACAGTCGAGCTTTTAGCATGATCAATAATCACGAAAGATTTTGCCATATCCAATTGCATGTACTGTTCATAATTGTTTTTATTGATTTTCTGATGTTTGTTTGTTCAAGTTTTCTCATAAATTAAAAACTCTTCATTTTTTGACTGTTCTTATGGTTGTTGATAGGTTGATGTGACCCTGTGAGGTATATCATCTGAAAGATTTGGTTTGCAAAAAAAAATGGGGATTAAACAAAATACCCTACCGTTCTTTTCTCATTGAACTTCAAGTGAGACTGATTTTATTGATTGTTGAATACGAGACTGCTGTCAACATAGGCATTGAGTAAATAGTCCTCATTTGTATGTTTAAAATCTAATATTATAAGTCCAGAAAATTGAGGCCACATAATAATTCACAATTTTTTGGGACTTAAGATCAATTATAGATAATTTAAGGGATAACACCGCAGAAACCTATAATTTTCGTTTGATTAGAGTTTTCCTTTAAACATTTTTGAATAATATAAGTGATACTTTCTGAGTCTTTGTGGTCAGAGTGTTTGATATTTTTATAAATATACTTGCTTTCAGGAAGAATTTGATGCTCATGATGCCCCTGCGCACTGTGGACATTATGTCACCCAGTTGCCATTTCTAAGGAAAAGATCGAAAATTATTGAGATAGTTTCTGCCAATGACATTGTTTTTGCATTATCACAGGCCGGGGTTTGTGCTGCATTTAGCAGAGGTTTGCATTAGTGTCCTCCAAATCCTTCTTGGGTAAACGTTGTTATTATATTCTTGCTAATGTGTCTGCACGTTATATTAAATGCAGAGACGAATCAGAAAATCTGTTTTCTGAATGGGAGTCCTGATGAAGCCATCCGCAGCTTATTCTATAACAAAAACAATGATTCTATTATTACAGTTTCAGTAAATTCCTCTGACAACTTCAGCTCCTTGAGATGTAGATCAACTAGAATTGAGTGGGTGCAATCCTTCCGTTAAATCTTTGACACATCCAAGCCTTTTAATTTACACCTTATTTGGTTGAAGCATTTCTCATTCTAAGTGTTTCCAGGTACATTCTGAGGGGAAAGCCAGATGCTGGTTTTGCTCTTTTTGAGTCCGAATCATTAAAGTGGCCTGGTTTTGTAGAGTTTGATGATGTTAACGGGAAAGTTCTTACATACTCTGCTCAGGATAGGTATATCACAAATATCCACTGATTAATATAGATACCCTTTTTCTTGGAATTCTTACTCTTACATTTTCTTGCCTTCTTATATTTATCTCTATTTAAACAAAAGCATATACAAGGTGTTCGACCTGAAAAACTACACATTATTGTATACTATATCAGAGAAGGATGTCGAAGAAATTAAGATCAGGTGAGTTGTTGACCCCCCACCCTCTCTCTCTCTCTCCTGCACAGACACAGACACACACAGACACACTATATGAGTATATGGGATGAACCTTCGTCTGTTAAATGAACTTTAAAATGACTGACCTGTGAATTATTCTGTGTGTTTCTTTGATGTCTCAATGCTATTAAATCTTATACCGTCTTCAGTTTATGGTTATCATTGCAATTTATGCATGCTAAATTTCAAGCTTTACTTGGTTTTAACGTAAGATAGATAATTGCTTTTACATCCCAACCAATTGCCTTTGGATTCTTAACGCAAGTGCTTAGTTTTTGTGAGGAATTGTTACTTTGCATAAATATAGATACTTGGAGGGACAGGCCAAGCTTCACAGCAAGCAAGATTTAAAATTAAAAAAAACTATAATACCCAGTTGATGAGTACTTATTTGAAGCAGCATTTATAACTACGCAATTTGATCAAAATTATACTGCCAAAAGGAATAATCTTTGATATGGTGATGTCGCTACTATAGATGGGGTACCACTTTGATCTGGACATGTCTTCCTGAGTACATAAGTGTGACCATCTTTGATTCATGTTAACAAATAACTAGGGTCATCTTATGAAGAATTTGATCTTTTCATTGGGCATTGGTCATGTCAGTATTTTATTTCTATGATAATGTGATAGTGAAACCTGATGCTCCTGGTTTGGTTTAGAAGAGAGAGCAACAAATGTGAGTTATTGTTATTTGTAGAGGGAGGGACAGATCTCGACCACAGATTTGGATCTGAGATGAGGATTTGGTTAGGAGCAGGATAAAGGGTGCTGCTGGTAGCTAGTCGCCCTGAGTACCTGCAAAACGCCTAGGGACACCGGGGGTGATCCCGACAGCAGGTCCTCCGACGATCTAGTAAGTCACTGAGAAAAAAGTGGAGCTAGGGTTTCAGTGGGGAAAAAATCATTACCTGTAGAAGGGAGGAGGAGGTCTGATTTTTATAGGCAGGGAGAGAGTGGGAGCCCTAACCCTAATAGGCCAGGTTGACCCGTTTCTCTATGGGCCTGAACCAGCAGAAGGCTTGCTTGATCCCCCGGCCTGATGATTAGAGATGAGCAAATTTTGGGGGGATAATACGGCTCTGATCGCGCTAGATTATTTACCCACATCGTAGATCCCCACTCATGGAGGGTTGTATGTACTAGCCGTCGAGGAGTAGCCTAATCTCGTGAGAAGGTCCGCCGGTAGGTGCTTAATAATAGAGCGAAAGATCCCTACGTGGGGCGAGATGGGGTCGAGGCCGAGCAGTGTGACGCCGAGCCCCGACCCTCCGGTCTTCGGCTACTGGGGTGGGGCGTTTGAGACCGAGCGTCGAGCGTGATAGATTGAGAAAGCCAATAGTCAGCCCGAAGTTCATGCCGAACGTCGAGTATTGAGCGTGATAGATTTTATGAGAAATCCAGTAGCCAACTCGAAGTTCATGCCGAGCGTCGAGCTTGATAGGCTTTGTGAGAAAACCAATAGCCAGTCCGAAGTTCATGCCGAGCGTCAAGCGTGATAGGCTTTGTAAGAAAGCTAGTAGCCAGCACGAAGTTCTTGCCCACCGTCGAGCGTGATAGGCTTTGTGAGAAAGCCAGTAACCAGCTCGAAGTTCATGCCCAATGTCGAGCGTAATAGACTTTGTGAGAAAGCTAGTAGGCAGCTCGGAGTTTCTATCGAGCATCGAGCGTGATAGGCTTTGTGAGGAAGCCAGTAGCTAGTTCGAAGTTTCTGCAGAGCGTCCAGCGTGATAGGCTTCGTGAGAAAGCCAGCGTCGAGCGTTATAGGCTTGTGAGAAAGCAAGTAGCTAGCTCGAGATTCATGTCGAGCATCGAGCGTGATAGGCTTGTAAGAAAGCCAGTAGCTAGCTCGAGGTTTATGCCGAGCGTTGGATGTTATAGGCTTGTAAGAAAGTCAGTAGCTAGCTCGAGGTTTATGACGAGCGTTGAATGTTATAGGCTTGTAAGAAAGCCAGTAGCTAGCTCGAGGTTTCTGCCAAGCATCGAAAGTGATAAGCTTATGAAAAAGCCAGTAGTTAGCTCGAGGTTCATGCCGGGCGGTGAGCGTTGTGTACTTGGTGAAGCTGGTGATTATAGTGAACACGTGGGTTGCACATGTGATGCTAACATCATGGTTGTGAAAATCGTGGCATCGAAATTCACTATTAGATTTAGATGATTTGAATTAAGTGGCCGAGATCTTTTGAGGATATCGAGGCGTCAAAATTTGCCTATATAATCCTCACCCCCCATTTATTCTCCATTTTGCTATCTAATTTGCGGAGCTTCTCTTTAGGAATCGTTTAGTGACCGATGACCCGCTTTACGACATACTTTTTTGGCACCGATAACATGTTAGTATTCTCCACGTTATGTCGAGGGCTCGGTCCGGTTCTTCTGCATCTGTTTTCGGTCAGGGCGATGATGTCGAGGGCTCGGTCCTGGGAGTCAAGTGAGAAGGTCTACGAGGTCTAATCGCTCCACAACCGTAAGCCGTTTGTAGTGGAGGCGAGCGACTCGGACGAAGAGGCAGAGGTGGTTAATGAGGGTAATCCGGTCGAGGTGGAGGAAACTGGAGATACCAAAAAAGATGTGAAGGTCGAGGTAGAGGAAACTGAGGTTACCGATAGAGACGTGGAGGTTAGGAGAGTGGTTGGTGCGGACGAGGTTATGGAAGTTAGCCTGTCGGGTGGCTTTCCTAATCTTAAACCGTCGGCGACGCAGTCCCCCACCCCCCGAAGGCTTCTTGCGTTCGACGTAGGAGGATGATGTGGACTCTTCAGACAGTCTGGAATGGCCGGATGAGTTTCTCCCCAAACATGGGCTCGACGTTCCATAGATTCAGCAGTCGAGATCTATTAGGATGTATTCGGACGGCATTGAAGACTTGGTTCGGTACGGGGTGTAGCCTTCTTCGCTGAGTCGATCCAAGATACGGATGGACACGATGCAGAGTGTGCTGATGATTAATGACCTGTCGCTGATACGAGCAAACTATTTCATAGGGCTGGAGTTTGAGCTGATGGTTCCGAATCTTGGTCTTCGCCTGATGGACGAGTTGGCGCCTCGCTGCTGCATGTTTCTTGCGAATGCCTTCAGCTCGGGGTTGAGGCTGCCGCTCCACCCGTTTATCAAGAATGTGCTGAATTGGGGGCGCTGAGTCCGATGTAGTACGCGCCAAATTTCTGGAAGCAGCTCGTATGCTTTATGTTGCTTTGCGAGGAGAGGGGAGTGCCTCTGAAGCTTAAGTACTTCCGAGTCGTGTTGGGGGTCAGCTCGTCGGGAGAGCACGAGGGAGTATACTACATATTGCCTCGCCCCCACAGTTGGGGGTCAGCTCGTCGGGAGAGCACGAGGGAGTATACTACATATTGCCTCGCCCCCACAAGAAGGTTGTCCATGGGCATCTGGACTCCATCAAAGGGTGGAAGTAGAAATACTTTGTCGCCCGGAATCTGTTGCCTTGGGAAATTCTCATGACTTGGAATTTTTACAAGCTGAATCACAAGCCTTCGAAGAGAAAAGATTTGACGGTTGAGGAGTGTGCCAATGTGGATCGGATCATCGCTGGCAACAACATCGGCTGGCCGAACGTGACTGAGAAGCACTTAGCCAGGATCAGACTGAGCCCCATTGATCCATGTATGTTTTCTTCTTTTGCAGCAATGGATGATGCAACCATCAACACTAGGAGGGCCCTACTAGCAAAGCAGGCCAAGCAGCGAAAGAGGTCCTCTCAGGGGGGTTCCGAGGGGACTTCTGACCCGAAGTAGAAGAAGTAGAGGGCCCTTTCGATCGCCGGGACCCCTAGTGCTGCGAAGGAGGCACCAAGTTTGAGTAACCTTAGGATTACAGACGTTCTGAAGGGCGACATCCCACCCGTCCACCCCGCGGTCCAGGAGATTGTGGAAAAAAGGGCTTTCGATCGTAAGCGCCCGACTGGGCAGTGAAGATGGCTGATACACTGACCGAAGGGTCGTTGGCGGTATAGGTGGTGAAACAGCTGGCCCCGCCTCGTGATAGGGAGACCCTGGCGACTGAGACTCTTGAGTCGTGTTACATGCAGTGGGTCCAGGCCAACGTGATGGTAAGGTTTCTTCCGACCCCTCGTTCTAGTTATCGAGATTTTTTCCATTTGATATTTCTAAGTTTCAGCCCATCATTCGAGATGGGACCACAGGACCCCGAAAGCCTCACCGAGATCACGGACGTGATCCTGCCCTTTGCGACTTTTGACGAGCATGTCGCCACGTACACCTCCATATTCCGGCCTATATACTCTTTGAATACCCAATTGACGAGCCTTTGGTACGGGGCCCCAACGTTCTTTAGCCCGAAGGGCATGACCCGATAGCAAACATTCTGATCTTGTTGTAGCCTGAAAAGGCATCCATGAAGTTGAGCAGCTCGTGATCGGAGGTTGCATCAATCAGAGCGTCGATGCTCAAGAAGGGAAACAAATCTTTAGGACATGCCTCGTTGAGGTCGGTGAAGTCTATGCAAATCCTCCACCTTCTGTTCGGTTTCTTCACCATCACAATGTTTGCCAACGACTCTGGGTCGTTGACCTACTGTTTGAACCGAGCTGAGAGGAGCTTGTCTACTTCTCCTTTTACCGCCTATTGCCGGCCGGGAGCAAACTTGCAGCACTTTAGCTGGACTTGTCTCGAGCCTGGGTGGACATTCAGTTTGTGCATGATAAGGTCCTCTGAAATTCCCAGCATGTCCGAGGGCATCCATGCAAAGAGGTCGGTTTTGGCGGATGCAGTCAATGATGGCCAACTTTAGATCTGAAGCGGGAGAGTGGCTCACTCGGAACCATTTAGATTTGTCCTCCCTGAAGAAGGGGACCTCCTCCAATTTGTCGATGGGCTCCAAGCCGAGCCGACTCCTATCAGATGGGAGCTCTACTGCGTCAAGGGGAAAAACTCCGCCCTCCACTGCGGCCATGTAGCATGAACGTGCGGACTCCTGGTTGCCCCGAACAATGCCGATCCCGTGGTCGGTAGGGAATTTCATCTTCAGGTGATAGGCGGAGGGCACCGCCTCGAGGGAGCAGAGGTCGGGTCTACCGAGGATGTCATTATACGCGGCCTTGACATCGACTACCATGAAGTCCATCGCTTCCGTCCGGATGATTGGGGCCGTACCGGCTGTTATATCAAGTGTGACGACTCCCTCAATCTGGCTGGATCGCCAGAGAACCCGTGGAGTGTGTGCCTGACCGGTTTCAGCCTCTTGCAAGATAGCTTGAGCTTTCGAACGCGGCTAGGAACAGGATATTGATTGGGCTTCCGTTGTCGACGAGGATGCGGTGGATTTCGTGATTGACCATTTTGAGGCTGACTTCCAAGGCGTCGTAATGAGACAGTCGGATGTCTTTTAGATCTTCCATGGAGAATGAGATCGCCAGTTTTTGGTCTGCGGGGGGCGGAGAGTTATTGACCGAGTTAACCTCTCGTACAAAGGCCTTACGGGAGGTGTTCGACTTTCCCCCCATGGGTCTGCCGTGGACACAGTGAAGAATGCCCGACCCCCTAGCTTCTTCGGGCTCGGGCTCGGGCTCCGGACGCCTGCTGGCTGTTCGAGGAGGAGGCGAAGATCTCGGGTCCCTCGAGTTAGCTCGGGTGAACTCCCTTAGGAACCCTTTCTGGAGGAGGGCCTTAGTCTCGTCTTTGAGGGCCCATCAATAGTCGGTCTCGTGCCCGTGGTCTCGATGGAACTGGTAGTAGAATCTCCAGTTCCTTTTCTTGTTGTTGCTCGATCTGGGAGGATGGAGGACGATGTCCTTATCCTCGATTTCCATGAGGATGGCTGACACGCTCTGAGTCAGCGGAGTGAACCTTTCGAAGTGGGGGACTGGAGGTGGTCGTTTCTGATTGAATGTCTTTCAGGGCCTTCTATAGGCTCGGAGTCATTGGCTTTTCTCTTCCCATTGGTTGAGGTTTCTTTCTGACCTTCTGGGTGCAGAGCCTCCTCGGTCTGGATAAACTTTTCGACCCAGTTAAGGAGGTCGGAAAAATCAACGGGCGGGTTTCTTCGTCAGGGATGCCTTGAGCTGGCCGTGGCTAACATTGTGCCGGAAGGCCGCGGCTGCGACGCCAGCGTCGAAAGAAGATACCGCTCTAGCCTCTGTGGTGAATCTCCGCACAAAGTCCCGAAGGGACTTTCCTTCTTTCTGCTTGTGGTCCAAGAGAGATGCGCTTGTTTTCTCGACCTTGCGGCTAGTCATGAAGTGAGCAAGAAAGTTCGTCTCGAGCTGATCGAATGAGAAAATCGAGTCGGGGGCGAGCTTTGAGAACCACTCCCATGTCAGACCACGTTGAGTGGCTGGGAATGCGCGGCAGAGGAGAGGATCCGAGATGCTGTGAATCATCATGAGAGTTTTAAACCCTTCCATGTGATCAGCAGGATCAGACTCTCCATTGTACGTCTCAAACCGAGGTGGTCTGAAGTTCTTTAGAATCTCAGCGTCGAGGATTGGGGCGGAGAACAGAGGTCGACTAGGCTGATGTCCCCGGTTGGGTTGTAACCCGCCTTCGCCGATCTGAGCGAGGCGATTCTCCATTTCTTGGAGGCGCTGAAGGATGGCTTCTACTGTCCCGACGGCTGAGTAGTGCCATGAGACTCGCTGCCTCGGGCTTTTTCCTGGTGAGAGTGGTTACCTTGACGCTCGGTTCGAGGGCCGCCTCGGAGTGCCCGGAGGACCTCGTTCCTGAAATCCCGGAACTCGGCTCTCATGACTGGGACCTATTCGCCTTGACCGCGAGGGGGTGGACGGCTTCTTGGTGAGTGCCTTTGCTCCCGACCCCGGGAAGGGTGAATGCTATGGGTCGGAGCCTGGTTGGAGGAGGTAGCCCCGTCCCTCGATTGGCTGAGTTGGTGCCGGAGGTCATCCACGGGCTGTCGATGATCGATGTCGTGGCGAAGATCATCTGCGACCGAGCGTGAAGCGCTCGGTCTAGGTTCTGACGGACCCTCAGCTCGTGGCTTTCGAAACCCCTGTGTGTTCGCGTGATTGGGAGGAGGAGGGAGGTCGGCCTGACGTCCCGCCATAAAAGTTCTCTTGGCTTTGTCAGCCGTAACGGGGGACGACGGTTGGGTGAGATCCGAGCCTGTGATCGAGTTGGTCTGTCTGTTCCTACAGATGATGCTAATATGATGCCGCTGGTTTAGAAGTGGGAGCAACAGATGTGAGTTCTTGTTATTTGTAAAGGGAGAGACAGATATCGATCACAGATCTGGATCTGAGATGAAGATTTGGTTAGGAGCAGGATATGGGGTGTTGCTGGTAGCTGGCCGCTCTGTGTACCTGCAAACCGCCTAGGGATGCCGGGGGTGATCCCGACAGCAGGTCCGCCGGTGATCTAGTCGGTCACAGGAAAAAAGTGGAGCTAGGATTTCAGTGGAGAAAAAATCATTACATGCAGAAGGGAGGAGGGGGTCTGGTATTTATAGGCAGGGAGAGAGTGGGAGCCCTAACCCTAATGGGCCGGGTTGACCCGTTTCTCTATGGGCCTGAACCAGCAGAAGGCCCGCTGGATCCCCCGGCCTAATGATCAATGATGAGCGGATTTTGAGGGGATCAGACGGCTTTAATCGCACTAGATTTTTTACCCACATCAAAACCAATTTTTTGATGTCTACATACAGATAATTTGCTTGGAACTGTTTTAACTTTTCTATTACTGAGTCATTGACTACATGAGAGTTAAACAGATGAATGTATTCCCTTGTGATTGTATTCCAAATTTCCCTTCTAATTTAGTTGTATAACTGAAGCTTTTACTCGGTTGTAAATATGCTAGTAAGAGATAAGTTCAAGCATTATGTATTTCTATTTCCCCCCTTGGTCTTGTATAATCTTATGATTGGATGTCCTTCAATTTATCTGGTTTGTTTTGGGTACTATGATGAATGTGATTCACGTAGAATGAATCACACTATCTATAATTTCTTGATATATTCTCTATTCTAGTCTAGGGGAACTGTGAATGTACCACCGTAGAGCATGAGCTTATGCAGTGCGATTTGGAAACATAGGCTAGCTTGATGGTTTTGTTGTGGACCCTACAGTTTACATGCTTCAAATTAATTGGAATCTAAGCATTTGTAAACTTTAAGCTTTTTTCGTGGACCAGAAATGTGGCACTAACTGCGAACACTTTAGTGTCAGGCATGGACGGAGCCATGTGGGGGGGGGGGGGGGGGGGAGTGCACCCCGAGCTTTGCAGAATCCCCCTTATATTTTAAAAATTTTACCTTTTTAGCCCCCCTCAATATTTCTACAAAACCCCATATTATATCCCTCCCTCAAAATTTACAATTTATTACTTGGTCTCACTCACACGTTTAATTTATAGATGATCAATACAAAATGATATCTTTTTTTTTTTTTTTTTTGCCAATAGAACAATTTATCAATTTGTTGTCGGCCGTGCCCCCCCGAAAAGTTTCTGGCTTCATCCCTGGTGTCAGGTTGCCTACCAATTACAAAACTTGCTCAACTATATTATGTATCTTCTCAACTTTGAATTGTGCTCCAGATCTCCATAATTCAAATACTGTAGGTGAAATACTAGTTGACAATTGACCTGTTAATGATATTCTGCTACTGCTGCACAGTCGATTCGTGCAAATGTTATAATTCCACTAGTTCCTCTCTGTTTCCTCGAAATTCAGTCTTTTCTTATGGCAAAATGGAACTAGATTATCTAGTGAATGGTAATATTTTTACCTGGTACATAAATTGTGCTTTATGTCTATATTGACATCATAGGATTGTCATTCCATCATAAAATCGTTAGACACATAAGCATATATGAACATCGTGGTTGTAGGAGCTATACAGCGAGGGACCAGAGTTTGATTTTTTTTAGTTCCTGTTATGGGATATGGTGATGGTGCTATGGTGGGGTGGTGGTCTGTTGGTAGCTTTGCAAAAGTTTGCAAGCCTGGCGAGTCCCTAGGAATACTATTTATGCATGGATATTTCGTTGTGGGTGTATTCCTTGATTTGTGCTACCTCAAACTGAGCATGCACATGAAACCATTATTCCTGCTGACTATATTTTGGAGGAGCCTTGTGCTTTAAATGCTAATAGTGGAAAGCTAGGAAGCACACATACTGATACGGTACATGTCAGGATGTATGTATTAAACACAACAAATTTATAAAAATGATACAGAGAGTTGGAGATGCACCCTTCTGTTTTATAAATGCATATGGACTTACTTTTAACTATTTACAGATTCCAATCCTATTCTAATATACTACTAGTGCCATTTTCTATTTGGTATAAAGAAACAACAAAGTGATGGGACCTTTGCAGACATGTTACAAACTTATAATTTCCTATTAACTGTAAAATGAAGGAAGCTTAAAATTTTCAAAAGAAGATGGCAAAGAGATGCGAGTTTGATTGAAATACTACTATGCATAGCAAACCAAAAACAGGTCTCATAGTGAAGCAGGGTTATATTGTTATAATAATAATTGGTGCAACTACTTATCATTGTTGTAAGAATGGATGTCTATATATTTGTTTTTACCCATTTTGCAAGGAACACATGTAACAATGATACTTCAGTATCCTGTTGAATTCTGTTGACATATCCAATTATATTGTCTGAGTAAGACAATTATAAAAATGTTATCACATGAGATAAACTTTAATGTTATTGTCGGAGTAAGATAGTTCATATGATCAATGATTCAATGTAGCTATAGGAATTCAAGGAACTTTTATTTGTCAAGAAGACTTGCTCCAGGGTTGTGTATGAATCGATATTGCATTGGGAATGTAGGTTTTCTCCCCTGCCACATTGCCTACTTGTACCTATCTAAGCCTATCTCTTGCCTCTGGCACAAATGGACAGTGGGTTGACATCACAAAAGTCCAGTGTGATGAGGAAAGGCTGAGATAGAGTCAAACGTATAAAGTTTCATGTATATTTCACCATGCAGCTCCCTTTTAATTTACCTCTTGGAGGAGAAGGTACTTTTGCTTGGGGTGGTCCTTTGACATGCGTGAATTATGACATTCTGATGAAGAATTAAGAGTGTTTTTTTTATTCTTGTTGTTATGCTACATATCCATTGTTTCTTTTTTCCCCTTTCATACTTATTTTCTTCAATACTATCTACTTGAAACATTTATATTTTAGGAAGGGATATGTTATTTAATTTATATTTTTCAGATATCTATTAGTTAAATTCTACTTTATTCTAGTAGAAAAACATGGCATAACTTCCATCTGTTGACCTGTAACAGCCCAGGTATTATGCTGTTGATATTTAAGAGAGCTAGCAGTCATGTCCCCCTAAAAATTCTATCTATAGAGGATGGCACGGTTCTCAAATCCTTCACCCATCTTCTTCATCGGAATAAAAAAGTTGATTTTATTGAACAGTTCAACGAAAAGCTTCTAGTAAAACAGGAGAACGAGAATCTTCAAATTTTTGATGTAGGTCGTTTTTTTTCTTCTGTCTAATTCAGTCACATGTTGCTTATTATTTAGTTTTACAAATCATCTTCTAATTTTGATAATTTTTTACCTTGCTCTTAGGTTCGAAGCTCCCAATTAATAGAAGTAAACAGAACAGAATTTATGACTCCATCAGCATTTATCTTTCTGTATGAGAATCAGTTGTTCTTGACATTTCGTAATCACACTGTGGCAGTTTGGAACTTTCGTGGTGAACTTGTTACCTCGTTCGAGGACCACTTATTATGGCACCCTGACTGCAATACAAACAACATCTATATTACGAGCAACCAGGATCTTTTAATTTCTTACTGCAGACCTAATGATCCGGTGGCAGATGGCAACGGTAGACTTATAAACCTTAATTCTGAGGTTACTGTTATAGACATGATTTCACATTTTACTTGATGATATTCCTTTAATAGAAAGCAACCATGACCTTTTTCTTGTCCTAATGATTTGCTGACAGATGACATTGTTAATACTTACAGACTTGAATACTGAATTCATTTACCGTCAACAATTAGAAAAAAAACATGAAGTTCACTCCTACCTTGATAAGGAAATTGCGTTAATAGAAAGCTTTGAACATGTTTTAGATCAGTGCCAGGTTTTGGCAAAGGTATATTTGGATATACGTTTGTATCGATTTTTAATAATAATAATAATAGGTATTATGACAATTGTAATTATTGCTATTATGAATTTTGTTTAGATTGCGTTATTCCCATAGTGTTATGCCAGAGTGTTGGGAATCCCCTCTACTATGATACGTTGTAATAATCTTGTTGACCTACATTCTAGAGGATACAACATTGATATTCAATACTGTAAGAAGGGGACACTGATAATTGCACACACCTCCTTTTGCCCTCACATGATAACTCCCCCTACTCTTAACTCACCCACCTCCTACATAGCATTACCACTTCTAACATACCTGTGACCCTCTTTCTTGATCAACACCTTTTTTGACAAGCTAATGATCAACTCCTTAAAGACAGTAATAGGATATATGCCATCTCACGGTTCTCTAAATTTTTTATAATATCTTTAACTTGATAGTTGGTACTTCTGGACACTTCTTGGCTTCATGCGTTTCATCCACAAATTTTAAACAGTTCAAATTATTTCAAGTGTGCATGAACTTTCAGTTACATTGAACACAGTAAAAAAGAGCACCGATTGCTTTCCATACGTCTCTTATTGAAAATTGAAATTATATGTTTGCCCTTTTCCTCTTCATTTGTCGTCCTTGGTTTCCTCCATATTGTCACCTATGTCTCTTGCTGCCATCACCTCCCTCATCATCCCACCAATCTTTCATCCCCCCCAACTCTGGTCTCTTTCTACTGTTCCATATCCTTCCACCACCCTCACTTCCCTTTGATTTCTCCAATTCCTGCTTCCACTATGTTCACACCCGGCAATCCTTGTTACCCTTGCCTCCTGTTGGCTGTTTTGCTTCAAAACCCAAGATTCCTTCTTTTTCCTTTAGTCCCACATCGGTGGAAATGACCACCATGTGAGTGTATATAATACAAACCACTCTTTATCCCATTGTAGTCTAGTGTGGTGTGGAGAGAATCCGTGGGCCACACGCGCGCACCGCCGCCGCCGCCCGGCCCGGTCCGGTTCGGCGCGCGTAGTGGGCACGGGTGTGCGCGCCCGCATCTGCGGACACGAATGCCGATCCGAAATTGCTCTTCGGGTTCGGGTTGAGATCCAAAACTTCTTTTGCTGTTTATTTTTTTTCTTTTGACTAATTCCACTTAAACGTTGGATTAGTTTTCAGATCCGATTTTTCTGGCCTCCTTCCCAACGTTCACACGTTCTTGTGTATTTATATTCCAAACCCCCTTCCGTTTTGCTGCCACGGAAAACTCAGATCGCACCACAAACAAATACTCCTCTCCGCTGCTTATACTCCTCTTCGCTGCTTTACCAATCCGCAGACACAGCAAACCATTCCTTCGCTGCTTCCGCTCCCTTTCTTTTCCACCTTCGATCTGGGCAAGGCTAAGTTCGGGTCAATCTCTCGAAGTTGTGTGCGACAGCGAGACGCCGGTGATACCGGGGGTTTTACCACTAGGAGCATCTGCGAAGCGTCTGCACATAAGACCGCGGATCAACTCTTAGGGCAGTGCGTTCCGCGCGACTTCCCCATAGGCCGGTAACTCCGTTCTAAATTTATTTTGTTTCTTATATACAGTTGCGAAATAAGTCAAGGATTAGAGGCAATTTTATACAACAATCTAAGAGTTGAGACGTATTGTTAATCTGATTAGTTTAGCATATATTGTTAACTAAGAACAACCATCTTGTTAATCTGATTAGTTTAGCATAAACTGTTAATTAAGAACAACCATATTATCAATCTGATTAATTTAGAATTTGTTGTTAATTAAGCACATACATATTATCAATCTGATTAATTACCACATATAAACAGAATTGCCTTTTGTTAATCTGTCAATTAAGCATATACATATTGATTAACTGATTAATCAGCACATATAAACAGAACTGCTTATTGTTAATCTGTTAATTCAGTACATTCTGTTTGATTAAGATAGCCTGATACATCATACACAGTTTTGATTAAGATTCACTACATTCTGTTAATTCACTTCATTATTAAATATTGTAAGGGCTAAATAAATAAATAAATTATTAGTAAATTTTGAAGCTGAATCCGAAGCCTTAATATTATCTTTGTTAATCACAATTTCGAGATAGATAATTAAATTTTGTTGCATCACTATAGATTCCCACACTGTAGAATATCTATAGCTTTAAAATCCTTACGGTCTTAATCTATTGTTAATCACAATATTTGTTGGCACCAAATTTGTGTTATTAGATTCACTTTAATGTTCTCAAAGCCTTTGAATACTTCTCGCTGTACATTTGTTTTATTAGCTTGCAATTTGCTAGTATAATTAAGTGTCTTGTTATATTGTGAATAGCATTACTACCTACATAACAATATCAAGACTATTATTAGCTGTGGTGCTAGATATTTCTTAGTATCCTTTAAACTTTTAGATAAAGGAATAGTTATTGATTTTGCAAATTCCTTAAAAGAAATCTAAAGGTCTTAAAAGGAAAGATAAATTTGGGAACAAGCCTAAAGGGTCCTTCTGTCAACCGGGTGTAAACAGCCCTAAGCGACACGGTATTTAAGCGTCTTCGGACCACCGCTAGCTGGGAACCGACTCCTACAGCTAACCCAAGTTAATCAGAACTTGATAGACTAAAGATTTGTTTAGGTTGATTAGCAAGATCATTAAATTATTGTCTAGAACCCGCGACACCTTTATTGAGTAGCTACAATATTATTCCTGCAGACTCTAGACTGCTTTACTATTAAATCATGACTGGGAAAGAAGAGACTGCTTCAGCAAAGCCAGCCAAGTTTGATGGCACCCACTTCAAAAGGTGGCAGAGTCAGATGAAATTCTGGCTCACCACCTTAGGACTCCTTTCAGCAATTGATGGATCCACACCCAACACAACTGAGTCTGACAAATTTGAGTCCACCAAAGAAGTTTCTGAATCCACTTTTTCATCTCAAACTCCTAAGGAATCCGCTAGTTCCCAAAAACCAAAAACCCCTAAGGAAATAGACTTCTACTGTTTTCATCGAATTCTAAGCGCCTTATCTGACTCCCTTTATGACATATTCTTTGAATATAAAAATGCTAAAGAACTTTGGGACGCTTTGGACGAGGAATATGGTTGTGATGATGCTGGAATTGAAAGATTCAATTCTTCAGCTTTCAATAGGTATTTCATGCTAGACAACAAACCTATGAATGACCAAATCCATGAATTCCAAGAATATGTGAGGCATATTCAAGCAAAAGGTACAACCTTTTCTACTGAATATAAGATAGCTTGCCTAATAGATAAACTCCCTCCTTCTTGGTCTGATGTCAAGAAGGAACTCACTCATACTCAAGGTGAGCTTACCTTTGCCCAAGTCCTAAAGAAGATTAGAACAAAAGAACTTTCAGCCTCATCACCAGAATCACCAAAACCACCAAAACCGCCAACACCAGCAAAACCACAGGACTAGAAACTTCGGTCAGACTCAGGACCAACAGAAGTTTTGTTTGGTGTGTGGAAGAACAAATCATCTATCCTTCAATTGCTTTCATAGGAAGAAGGAACCAATGAAGACTCCTTATAAGGAAAAGGCCCTACCAAACCAGAAGCCAACATGATTCTAAATGGATCTTCTAGTTCCTTCAGGTCAGTGTCTTTCCAACCATCTGTTAATATTTCTTACCATTCTGATGACTGGTGGTTGGATTTTGGAGCTAATGTTCATGTTTCATTTGATCGCTCCTGTTTTTCAAACTATGCATAACCCTAGGAGATGGATCATCGGCACAGATTGTAGGAAGAGGAAGAATAGATCTGAAGATGACATCAGGGAAAAATCTACCTCTTCATGATGTACTTCATGTGCCGTCAGTTAGGAGAAACTTAGTTAGTGGTTCCCTTCTTGTAGCGTCAGGTTTCAAAATTGTAATGGAAGCAAATAAAATTGTATTTTCTAAGAATGAATCTTTTGTTGGAAAAGGATATGTAAAGGATGGTCTTTTCATTCTCAGCACTATAAATAAAATGTCAGATCCTTCTCCTGTTGTTTCAAATATAGAATCTTCCAATGTTTGGCATGGTAGACTAGGTCATGTGAATCTGGGTTCTCTTAGAAGGATGATGAACTTAGATCTTATTCCCAAGTCTCCTGTAGATAATAAACACAAATGTGAAATTTGTGTTCAAGCCAAACATTCTTGACTGCCTTTCAAATCTATAGAGAGGAATTCTGATCCTCTAGAACTAGTTCATAGTGACGTTTGTGACTCAAATAGGGTTTTGACCCGAGGTGGTAGGAAATACTGTCACTTTTATAGATGACTGTTCTAAGTATTGCTATACCTACCTTCTCAAAACCAAAGATGAAGTTCTAGATAGATTTAAGGCTTTCAAATCCGGAGCCGAGAACCAATTAGAGAAAAAGATTAAGATCCTTAGATCTGATCGTGGCAGAGAGTATACCTCAAACGAAATGACTAACTTCTGTGAAGAACACGGAATAATTCATGAGGTGACTGCTCCTTACTCACCACAGTCTAACGGAGTTGCTGAAAGAAAGAATCGAACTCTGTTAGACATGGTGAATGCCATGCTTCTCAGCTCAGGAGCTCCTGATAACTTGTGGGGAGAAGCCTTATTGACAGCCTGTTACATCCTAAACAGGATCCCTAGTAAGTCAAAGGATAAGACTCCCTATGAATTATGGAAATGTAGAACTCCTAGAGTCCATTACCTTAAGGTCTGGGGATGTCTAGCAAAAGTAGGAATCCCTGAACCTAAAAAGAGAAAGATTGGACCTAAGACTGTAGATGCTGTGTTCGTAGGATATGCCTTAGATAGCAATGTCAATAGATTTTTAGTGACTCATTCTGAAGTAAATGAAATCTCTAATAATACCATCATAGAAGCTAGAGATGCAGTTTACTTTGAGAATATATTCCCTTTTAAAGATAGAATTTCTTCCAACCCGTCCAGTCATTCCCTGCCTCCTTCTACCAGTTCCCATTCTCAACCTTCTAGCTCTCAACCTGATCAAGACTCAGAACCTAGAAGGAGCAAGAAAGGTAGGATTGAAAGAAATTTAGGAGAAGATTTCTTCACTTATTTGATAGAGGGTGATCCCTCAATTTACGAAGAAGCAATATCTTCTCCTGATGCATCTTTCTGGAAAGAAACCATCAACAATGAGTACAACTCCATTATGGAGAACAGTACTTGGCATTTAGCAGACCTGCCTTTAGGTAGTAAACCCATAGGTTGCAAGTGGATCTTCAAAAAGAAACTTAGAGCTGACGGTACAATAGAGAAATACAAAGCTAGATTAGTAGCCAAAGGTTTCACCCAGAAAAAAGGATTAGATTATTTTGACACCTACTCTCCTGTAGCTAGGATTGCCTCTATTAGAACTCTTCTAGCTTTAGCATCCATTCATGACTTGATAATACATCAAATGGATGTAAAGACAGCCTTTTTGAATGGAGACCTAGAGGAAGAAATTTACATGGAGCAACCTGAAGGTTTTATTGCTAAGGGTCAAGAAAAGAAAGTTTGCAGGTTAGTAAAATCTCTTTATGGCCTAAAGCAAGCTCCCAAGCAATGGCATAGCAAATTTGATAAAGTGATTTTAGAATATGGCTTCTTACCAAATGAGTATGATAAATGTATATACTCTAAAAACACTGATGGAAGTTGTGTCATTATATGCTTATATGTAGATGACATCCTTATTTTAGGATCAACACTTGAGTTAATAAATAATACTAAAGATTATTTATCTAGCATGTTTGATATGAAAGACCTAGGAGTAGCTAACCTGATTTTAGGAATGCAAGTATCGAAATCCAAGGAGGGTTATACTCTCTCCTTAGTACATTTTATTGAGAAAATGCTAAGAAAATTTGAGTACTTTGATAAGACACCTGCTCGTACTCCTTTTGACAGTAGTATCATTCTCAAGAAGAATGAAGGTTCACCTGTAGAACAACATAGATACTCTCAAATGATAGGTTCTCTAATGTATATATCAAATAGAACTAGACCTGATATTGTATTTACTGTTGGGAGACTTAGTAGATATACTAGTAACCCAAACCGGTCACATTGGTCAGCATTAGAAAGACTATTTAGATATCTTAAGGGTACTATAGATTACAAACTTCATTATTCTAGACACCCTGATATCATAGAAGGTTACTCAGATGCAAACTGGGTAACTGACTCATATGATGTGAAATCCACAACTGGATATGTCTTTACCTTAGGAGGTGCTGCAATCTTCTGGGGTTCATGTAAACAAACCATCATAGCTAGAAGTACTATGGATTCTGAAATGATAGCTTTGGATTCTACTTGTACAGAAGCTGAATGGCTAAGAAATTTGATTATGCATATACCTGTTACTAATATTCCTGTTCCTCCTATTTCCATAAACTGTGATAATAAATCTGTTATAGAACTACTAAAGCATGATTCTGTGAATGCTAAGATGAACAGGCACCTGTAGCTGCGCTTCAAGTCAATCAAGAGCCTATTAGGCAAATATGTGGTTCTTGACTATATAAAGTCAGAAAAGAACCTTGCAGACCACTTAACAAAGGGTCTGTCTAGGACGTTGATCCTGGAATCATCGAGGGGGATGGGGTTAAGCCCATAAGTAAGTCACCAGCAGTGGCAACCCAACCGAGTCTGACTGGAGATCCCAAGAAGCCGGTTCAATGAGTAGAAACAAGCTGGACTTCGGTGACTATTATGGAACACTGACTCAGAGATTAAATTCTCATAAATTAATGCCCAGGTGGCTGTACGAGGTTGTACAATGATATCCCATCCCTATGGTGACAGTGTTCTTGTGTGATCTGGTTAGGATGAGTTCTAAACTCTTAATAGGTCCAAACATTATTATGTAGGGTTGACTCGGATCACCAACCCTTTGAGGACTTATCTATATGAGAGGTCGTGAAGGCCGCGACTATGGGACAGGGCGATCCCAGACAACTCTCATGAATATGGAAAAGTGCGCATGACCATTCAAAAGCGCCACCCGATAGACCCAAGAACCTCTAGCGTACTATGTGTGCTATTTTCTGAATCTGAGTCAAGAAGTCTGATTCAAGGCGTAGTCCATCAAGCACTTCTTCAGACAATGACAATAGTCACTACGTGAGATTCAAGGCTGTAGTCCATCTCATCTATGCATAGTATACTCTTGCCCAGAACTTCTATATCATTACTCTTTTGTTATCACTGCCTTTGAATCTTGGTTTTGGGGGGGGGATTGTTGGCTGTTTTGTTTCAAAACCCAAGATTCCTTCTTTTTCCTTTAGTCCCACATCGGTGGAAATGACCACCATGTGAGTGTATATAATACAAACCACTCTTTATCCCATTGTAGTCTAGTGTGGTGTGGAGAGAACCCGTGGGCCACACGCGGGCGCCGCCGCCGCCGCCCGGCCCGGTTCGGTTCGGCGCGCGTAGTGGGCACGGGTGTGCGCGCCCGCATCTGCGGACACGAATGCCGATCCGAAATTGCTCTTCGGGTTCGGGTTGAGATCCAAAATTTCTTTTGCTGTTTATTTTTTTTCTTTTGACTAATTCCACTTAAACGTTGGATTAGTTTTCAGATCCGATTTTTCTGGCCTCCTTCTCTCCCAACGTTCACACGTTCTTGTGTATTAATATTCCAAACTCCCTTCCGTTTTGCTGCCACGGAAAACTCAGATCGCACCACAAACAAATACTCCTCTCCGCTGCTTATACTCTTCTTCGCTGCTTTACCAATCCGCAGACACAGCAAACCATTCCTTCGCTGCTTCCGCTCCCTTTCTTTTCCACCTTCGATCTGGGCAAGGCTAAGTTCGGGTCAATCTCTCGAAGTTGTGTGCGACAGCGAGACGCCGGTGATACCGGGGGTTTTACCACTAGGAGCATCTGCGAAGCGTCTGCACATAAGACCGCGGATCAACTTTTAGGGCAGTGCGTTCCGCGCGACTTCCCCATAGGCCGGTAACTCCGTTCTAAATTTTTTTTGTTTCTTATATACAGTTGCGAAATAAGTCAAGGATTAGAGGCAATTTTATACAACACCTCCAGCCTGGCATATTTCAACTTTCATGGATCATTACATCCTCACTTCCTAAATCTGTTGTCCCCTTTCACTGCTTGCAACCGCACCTCCACATCACCTCGCCTTGCTGTCTGTTGGACTGTTACATGTCCCCTGTCCCATCCCTTACCTAATTGAGGAAATACCGAGTTTATGAAGAACGCCATTGTTGTTGGCATCTGGACTAGGTTCAATCAATCTTCTGCTTCAAATCTTTAATGACTAATGAGTGGGAAGTCTTATTGGTTGATGGCTTGATGGCCATCGTTGAGTTGCTCAGACCTTAGAGACTCTGTAGATCTCCCAAAGTAGAGAGAAGAATTGTTAAAGAAACAAGATGTAGCGCATTTAAGCAACAATCAGTAGTAGGGTGAAGAAGAAGACTACCATGGTAAAGAAAACTTAGATAACTCCTATTAATATATAAGATGATAAAACTCTTTGTAATATTTCTCCTTAATTGATTAGCTTGTGTACTGTCTTTCCAATGTCTCTCAATAGAATTTGAGGACGAGACGGTTGTGGTGGATTGCTAGTCCAATTTAAGTTGGACACTGAGTCAGTTATTTTACTTCTACTTAAATAGGATGTTATCTTCCTCATAATTTGCTAATAGTCTGCTTTTCTCTGCTTTGAAAATCGGTTATTTTACTCCTACTTAAATAGGTCATTACCTTATAATTTGCTAATATGCTGCTTTTCTGCATTTGAAGGAGCTGGATCAATTAACATCAGCAACATATTCACTGGAAAATGCATTGCAAAGATTGAGGCCAATATCCTGAGCAAAACAACAAGCAAGTCAAGATCTCAAAATGACATAGCCGCAGCTTTGGAGGATATTACTGCGCTATACTATGATGAAGACCGAAATGAGATTTACACTGGAAACAAACAGGGCCTAGTTCATGTTTGGTCCAATTAGTTAGCGAGTAAAAACTAGAAGACGTATTTTTCCTCCTCCGTTTCCCCTTCATTTATCTCCCGTATGCACACCTGATGCTATCTTGACTTCAAGCTGCGCCGTTTTTAGCAGATTTCTAGTTTATGACATTTCCAATGAGTTTTGTAGTGAAACGGACAGAACGCCGCAGAAGTGCCAAGGGCTCCGAGACTTTTTCTTCCCGTTTGTTGCTGTTGTATGTACATGAGAACCTCAATGTTTTATAGTCTTCAAGGACTGCAAGTATGTACAATCACCAGTATATCAAATTGTATCGGTCCATTCAATGTACTTGGCAGGTTAGCTGATTTTTTTGTTGAACGGATTTGTTTGAAACTATATTTTATTGATTGAATACTGTGACTTATTTCATTGTTAACTTATGCTCATTTTCTAAAGTTGGTGTATGCATGTTAATGTACATGATTGCGATTGTTCAAAAACCTGCACACTTCTGTTTGTTTTTGTTTTGTTTGTAGATATTACGTATCGTTGATTCCAACATATGGAACAGCAAACTCTAGTTTATCTCTAATCTCTAGTATTTTAATTGGAAGGTAGGGGTTTGTAATAAACAAATTCTAACTTTGTAAATATACTAGATTTGCCCGTGGGCACGTGCCTACGGCACGTCTTCAGAACGATACAAAACACGAAAAGCCTGTAAACAGTAAAACAACAATTATGTTGCTCAAGTTTGAATATTATGACAATAATTAGTTGTAAATAAAAGTCCATGTTTCTATTAGTATATGTTGAAAAATAATTATAAATTAGGGTATAAAATCTAACTTTTTAGAACTTTAAATGTGAAGTTGAAGAGATATTTGAGAGAGAAAGAGAGAAATATGAAAAACTGAAGAGAGAAGAGAGATAGTAATAAAGCAATAAGTTTTTGAGAGTGCGTTTGTTTTGATATTTTGAATAGAGTTTTCTGAATAGAGTTTTCTGAATAGAGTATTCTGAATAGAGTTATTCTGAAAGTGAGTTTAAAAGCTGTTTGTTTATATTGTATTCTGAAAACTGTATTCTGAAAGCTGTTTATCTGAAAAAGAGAGTTTAGAAGCTGTTCTGTTATATTTCTAGCTGAAAACTGTTATCTGAAAGCTGTTTTTCTGAAAAAACGAGTTTAGAAGCTGTTTGGTTATATTTCTAGCTGATCCCTGTTATCTGAAAGCTGTTTTTCTGAAAAAACGAGTTCAAAAGCTGTTCTGTTATATTTCTTGCTGAAAACTGTTGTCTGAAAGCTGTTTTTCTGAAAAAACGAGTTTAAAAGCTGTTCGGTTATATTTCTTGCTGAAAACTGTTATCTTCTGAAAAAGAGAGTTTAAAAGCTGTTCGGTTATATTTCTTGCTGAAAACTGTTATCTGAAAGCTGTTTTTCTGAAAAAACGAGTTCAAAAGCTGTTCGGTTATATTTCTAGCTGAAAACTGTTATCTGAAAGCTGTTTTTCTGAAAAAGAGAGTTTAAAAGCTGTTCGGTTATATTTCTAGCTGAAAACTGTATTCTGAAAGCTGTTTTTCTGAAAAAGAGTGTTTAAAAGCTGTTCGGTTATATTTTTAGCTGAAAACTATTATCTGAAAGCTGTTTTTCTGAAAAAGAGAGTTTAAAAGCTGTTCTGTTATATTTCTGACAATTTTGAATATCAATTTGAAATAATAATAATATATATATAATAATAATATATATAATAATATATATAATAATAATAATAATATATATATAATAATAATAATATATATAATAATATATATAATAATAATAATATATATATAATAATAATAATACATATAATAATAATAATATATATAATAATAATAATATATATATATTAAATAATAATATATATATATAATAATAATATATATAATAATAATAATATATAATAATAATAATAATAATATATATAATAATAATAATAATATATATAATAATAATAATAATAATATATATAATAATAATAATAATAATATATAATAATAATAATAATAATAAATAATAATAATAATAATAATATATATAATAACTCCCCCGTCGTGCGCCACCAGCTTTCTTGCTTTGTAGTTGCTGTGAGAAGAGAGTAAAGGATGTGTTTTGGAAAATAAGGGGTATGAGTATTCTAAATATTGTTTGGGAAAAACACTTAAAACAAACGCCAACTCAGAATAGAGTTTTCTGAAAATGAAATTCTGAATACTAAAACAAACGCACCGTGAGTTTTTTTTTTTTTTTGGGGGGGGGGGGGGGGGGGGGGGGGGGGGGGATTTCATTTTGAGTAATGCTTTAGCCACTACCAATTTCACTACCATTTCCTTCACTACTTTAGGTGGCATACTCCTATTGGAGAGTTCTCCCACCTATTCTATCATCCCCTACATATTAGAGTGTGCCACCTAAGGTAGTGAAGAGAAATGTAGTGAAATTGGTAGTAGCTCTAGCATTACTTTTTGATTTTGGGGTTTGAAATTTTGGAGGGAAAATATGTTTTGTAAGGTTTGATCTAGGCCTTTGATTATAGGGGGGATTGATTGTGAGCCACTTGATAGCTTTCTCTGTAATTTATTATATAGATAAACACGTGTAATAAAAGTCCAAACTATATTCAATAAATATAAATGTGAACCGCACGTGTAGCTCAAATCAAAACATTCAAATTTAAACAAATTTTTTTCTTATTCGGATGTATATCATTTCATTTGATAACTTTACTTTTGTAGACGTGCATCGCATGTACATTCTATTTTGTAAAATTTAACAGAATCATATATCAAAGAAGAAATATATACATTGCAAAGGTAACAAAATATTGGAGTAATAATTTTTTTTTTAGCAATTTATGGATATTAGAGCATCTGTAGTCGTTCTTGCCATTTTTTGGGTATTTGGCAAATGGAAATAGCAAATTTGGCTGCGCGCTGTAGTCGTCAAAAGTTTAAATTTGGCTAGACGAAATTTGGCTAGATGATGGATTATCTTTCGTCTCAAATTTTTTTAAAAAAATTAAAAAAATAAAAAAAGAATAAAATAAAAATTAAAGCCTCCAAAAGTGAGGGACGGTGGATTATTGGATTATACACCGTCCCTACAATGTTGTCTTTAGCCAATTGTGTTAGGACGGTGTATAATCACCCCTCTGACACTTTTTTTTTAATGGACTGCGACGGAATATAATCTACCGTCCGATACAAAAAAAATTAAAGCGACGAAATATAATCTTTCGTCCGGTCAGAAAATTTTAAACGACGATGGATAATCTATCGTCCGCCTATATAATCATTTCGATTGCCAAATATAGCCGGATACTGTAACGAATGAAGCTATTTTTTAAACATTTGGTCAACGACTACAGAGATATTTTATCCAAATTTTGGAAAATTTGGAAATATGGCAAACGACTGTAGATGCTCTTAATATGATAATTTTGGTAGGTGGATCTTACAAAATATCCATGGAATATTCGGAGAATAATCACGTGAGGTGTGCTATATGAGGAGAGCAAGTGGTTGGCTCTTCCAAAAAGTCACGTGATTATTTTACTTTTTGGCGCAAATCATGCACTCATTTTCTGATATTACATTATTTTCATAAAGGGTTTTTAACACGTATACCCCTAACAAATATGCTAATATCATATATGCCCTTCAAAAATGTATATTTTCATATATGTCCCTAACAATATGAGCTTATTTCTTATTTATCCCTAAAAGTTACCTCAAACTACGTGTAATTGAAACTTATAAGATTAGTGGCGAATTTGGATATAAAACACGATGAAGAAGATGAAATTATAAAGATGTACTGTAAATTTGTCAATTTATTAAGAAAACTGAAGAAAAATTGAGAATGGTTGATGTGTTTCAATCGGTTTTATAGACGGTTTAGTTTATAAAAAGTAATAAGAATAAGCTTAACTAGTAGAGGAAGGGTATTTCAGTCATTTTACAAAAAATCTATTAAACATAACTGTATATTTCAGACATTTTTATGTTTTTAAAGTAGTTTTAAGTTATGGGGTAACTAGGAGGTTGGATATACATTGTTAGGGGTAAATGTGAAAATACACATTTGTGAGGGGTATATGTGATATTCACATATTTGTTAGGGACATACATGTTAAAAACCCTTTCATAAATAAATAATGTGGTCTGATGTCTCGCAGGCACATTTTAACAGAAACCAACTCATATCCAAATCCAGTGGGCCATGCATCCACAGAGTGTTCTACCAATGGGCATAATGGTCCAAAAGTCTCGCTATACAGTAATAACTCGACAAGTGGGCTTTAAAAATCGTAAACTTGATATCCTCACGCCTTTTTTTTAACTCGTAGTCACTCATTTTCGATATAATAAAAATGATGAAAAAACAATCTGTATATTCTAGAAGAAACAATAAATTAATGACTAAAGACGCTATACATCGTATAATAGTTCATAGTGTCCCAATCAAAAAATTCACACTACAAACTGGAAGTAGAGAGATGTAGCCGTAATACGAGCATTTGTAGTCGTTGGTTATTTTTGCATTTTTTTCAAAATATAGAAAAGAATAGCTGTAGCCGTTGGCCAAAATTTCAAAAATTGGCTTCTTGATGAACAGTAGACGGTCAAATATGGTAGAAGATTTGAAATTTTGGAAAATATAACAATCGGAAGAAGGTTTATTGTCTGTTGCATCGGACGAAAAAGTACTTCGTCCGAAAAAAATTTGACCGTTTTGAGAAATATCAGACAAAATTTAATTTTCCTGCCCAAAACAATTTTTTAAAATTAAATCGATGGACGGAAAATGATTTCACATCCGATGGGAAAAAAAGGGATAAAACAAAATCCCCACATTTGAAGGACGAAAGAAGGTTTGCTGTCTTTGCATTTTTTTTAATTTTTTTTAATATTTGGATGGACTAGAAATGAATTTCCGTCCGTTCTAAAATTCCTTTAATTTTTTTTGACTTCAAACGAAAATTTGTCTTTTATCTCAGATTTTGAAAATTTTGAATACCCATTTTTTGACAATTAACGACTGCAGCACAAAGCCATTTTTGACATTTTCATTTGCCAGATACCTAAAATTTGACTCAAGACGACTACAGATGCTTTAAGAGCATCAACTATCGTTTTCTATGTTCATTGCTATATATAGCATTTAGAAAATAGCAATAGAAGGAACACGCTACAGTCGTCCAAGTCTAAAAATAGAAAAGAGTTTTTTATTTTATTATATATATATATATATATATATATATATATATATATATATATATATATATAGGGAAAGGCTCCGTTGCACACTACCTTGGTGCTCACGGCGTGAACACTACGTCTTCGGGCGTTCAAATCGAAAATCCGAACCGTTCACATTGATCTACACATCTAAATTAGTCTAAATATGTAAAATCAAATCATTTGAAATTCATTTGCCCATCCATCACGCGACTATAAAAACAATGAATTTCAGCCATACAATTTTGTAATACTTCAATGAATGGGTAAATGAATTTCAAATGATTTGATTTTACATATTTAGACTAATTTAGATGTGTAGATCAATGTGAACGGTTCGGATTTTCGATTTGAACGTCCGAAGACGTAGTGTTCACGCCGTGAGCACCACAAGTAGTGTGCAACGGAGCCTTTTCCTATATATATATATATATATATATATATATATATATATATATAAGTTTGTTAAAATAAAAAAAAAAACAAAATAAAAAAAAACACACCAAACGGATGAACATCATTCGTTTGGGTGTTTTTCGATTTTTTTTTATTTCAGTGAATCAAAAATCAAAAATCAAAAAAACACACCAGACGGAACACCTTCATTCGTCTGACATGTTTTCAGTGAATTTTTTTATAAAAAAGTTTGTTTTCGATGAGAGATGGAAGATCTTCATCCGTCTCTCATTTTTTAAAATTTTTATTTAACTAGACGGCATATCTCCATCTGTTATTTTCGTCAAACGGATGAACATCGTCCGTCTCCTATATTTAACAATTGTCTATAGACACTGTATAGTTTAGCAGACTATTATTCATTTCTATCATGGATTATGGATTTTTAACAAATGACTGTGAGACATATTTCTAAATCGATTTCTAATTTTTGAGTTTCTACCCAACCGCAGTGGATGCTCTAACTACATTTTTTTTTTAACTCGGAGTTATATTAAAACTATTAAACCGACATATAACAGTCACAGAAAAAGTGGTGTTAGAATAGCAAGCAAGGGCATGGACTTGCGCAACAAGAAAAAGAAATCCTCCTCTTCTTAAATAAATACCACATCATCTCTCCCCATTTATTCCATATCAAAAAACCAACAAACCCTAAAAATAAAAAACCTGTTCAAATTTTCAACACCAAAAGAGGAGGTACAAATCTCAGATCAATCTCAATAATCTCTTATTTTCGATTCATTGTTGGTAGATCTGACCGATCCTTGATTACTTGTTTAGTAGGAAAAAAATGGGGAGCTCTGGATTCTCATGGAAGTTGGAGGACCACCCGAAGCTACCCAAGGGGAAGACGATCGCGGTGATCGTGCTCGACGGATGGGGCGAGGCCAACCCGGACAAGTACAACTGCATCCACGTCGCCCAAACGCCAACCATGGATTCCCTCAAAAACGTAAAGATTCCATACTTGATCCGTTTTTTTTTGTTAGGTTTGTTAAGGATAGGGTTGTTGGAAATTACAAGGAAAAACTATCCATGATTTAGATTCGGATCTATGTTTAATTGAAGTCCAGGTTATGCACGTGTATTTTTGAATTTGTGATTGATAGAATAATATTTGGGGATTTGATCAACTGATGCATAAATTATCTTGTGATCCGCCTCAGGAAAAAAATGGAAAATAAAAATCTATTGTATAGATGCTATTCAGTGTTATGCTATACGTGAAAGTAGAATTTTTTACCAAACTGTCCTACTTTTTCTAAGTATGTACGAAACCGTCCCTGTTTGAAATTTTAATACCAAATATCCCTATCGCTAATGGGGTTAACGAGTTTAGTAGTTTCCCTAGTGTTAACCCCGTTAGCGTGCTGATGGGGATACAACTTTTCCCCTTGAGTAGGGATTTGCAGAAAAACTCATCCAATATAGATTCGTTAACCCAGTTAGCGGTAGTATTTAATGGGGTTAGCGTTAGTATATTGGATGAGTTTTTTTGCACATCCCCACTCGAGGGGAAATGTTGTATTACGTGCACCACGCTAACAGAGTTAGCGCGACGAAAACTACTAGACTCGTTAACCCCGTTAGCGATAGCTATATTTTGGTATTAAATTTTCAAACAAGGACAGTTTCGTACATACTTACAAAAAGTGGGATAGTTTGGTACAAAATTCTGTGAAAGTTTTGGTATTGCTGTGAATGAAAAGTGCTGGTGCCAAAAGTACTATCAGTCAGGCAGAATTATGTTTAAAGTTCAAAAAAATTTATAGCAAGTAAAAGCACTTTTTGAAAAAGCTAAAAGCTCACCTTTTTAAGGCGCGCTTTGAGAAAAAATGCTAAAAATAATAGTGTAAACACACTTTTAAATTAGTTTGCCAAACACGGGGATTTTTAGCCTAAAAGAGCTTTTAGACCCGAAGGATCCATCCATTCCCTCCAAAAGAAATTCCAAACTTCAACTTATTTTTTTCTTCTATATTTAACAACTTCAGCTTTACACCCTACTATTTCTTTTTAAAGGGTGCTCCTGAGAAGTGGAGGTTGGTGAGAGCTCATGGGACGGCAGTGGGACTTCCCACCGAGGATGACATGGGTAACAGTGAAGTCGGGCACAATGCGTTAGGTGCTGGACGGATTTACGCTCAAGGGTATATTTCTGTCTGTTGTGCTTCTTGCTTGGATAAACTAATCTTGTTCAGATTTATTGGTTTACTAGATTTGCCCGTGGGCACGTCTTCAGAACAATACAGTATATGAAAAGCCTTGTAAACAGTAAATCAACAATTATGTAGCTCAAGTTTGAATAGTATGACAATAATTAGTTATAAATAAAAATCCATATATATATAGAGAGAGACAGAGAGAGAATTAAATAAATAAATGAGTTGTTTTGGGGATTTGAATTTGGGTTTTGGGGGAAAACTTTTTTTTTTGGGGGTGGGGGGAATGGGTTTTGTGAGGATAGATATGGGCCTTTGATTTTGGGGGGATTGAAGGAGAGCCACTTGATAGCTTTCTTTGTGTTTTATTATATAGATTACTTAAATTTGTCAATGCATTTTTAAAAAATGGTTAACCCTTTGTTTCAATGCTTATATCTTGTATCCTTCATTATAGGGAATTGAAGGTAATTAGTGTTATGTAGTGACATTCTTAGCCATCTAAATATTTTATTTTTAAGTTTTTTTTATTACCATACTGCCTATATAGGGATGTTCTATCCTTTTGGTACAATGATATGTATATAAGTAATAAGTCACGTACACTGTTTGACGCTTTGACTTTGACGAATATCTCTGATTCTGTGGTTTTTAAATAGCAAGAATGCTTAACTCTGCAACTAACAACTGTGAAGAGATTATTTCTTGAACAAAGATTGCATCTCATCGATCTAAGTGTTTCCTAATTATGCAATACCTGAATAGCATACATCGATCAAATTGGGATAATTGTTGTATGCAGTGAGAAACAAATGTTCTTCTTCGACTCAGCAATTTTTAACAACCTTATCCTCATTTTGTACCAGTGCAGTTCTGTAATATAAAAACATCTCTAGGAAATTATTTCTTTGGAGTTCATTAATTTGAAGTTAATGAGATTTGACATGAAAGATTTTATCAAGTGAGTGAAAGACAAAAGGGAAATTGTCTCTTGATTTATGTGAGACTACCAAGTTAACACTACAATATTCTCATTTGGTTCACCTTAAAATCATATTTTGAGAATATTTCGATTTAAATGTCCGTGCAACCTTTCACCGTTATACATTAGTACATATATATGGTGTAGATTAGACCAAATGAATATAACACTTTCAGAAGTTAATTACTGTTGTATATCTTTGCACTCAAAGTTGAGTAGAATTGGGATTATCCAGTAGAGCCTAAATGTAATTTATCTCGGCTTTTCAATGATTGCTAAAGTTTTATGTCTCGTTGCTGTAAATGATTTCCTATTATTTTCTGTGGTTGCTTTGTATTGAAAGGATTCTTTTGCTTGTAGTGCTAAGCTAGTTGATCTTGCACTTGCCTCTGGGAAGATATACGATGGAGAAGGTTTTAATTACATTAAGGAATCCTTTGCTCAAAATACTCTGCATCTGATTGGTTTATTGAGTGATGGAGGTGTTCACTCTCGGATTGATCAGTTACAGGTACTTAACTGAGATTTCGCTTTTGGTTTTATTTATATTTGTCATTTTCTTTTATTTCACCCTCTATCCTTCTGCCTGCAGTTGTTGATAAAAGGTGCAAGTGAGCGTGGTGCCAAAAGGATCCGAGTACATATTCTTACTGATGGACGTGATGTTTTGGATGGGTCAAGTGTAGGCTTTGTAGAAACACTTCAAAATGACCTTGCAGAATTGCAAAAGAAAGGTGTTGATGCACAGATTGCATCTGGTGGTGGGCGTATGTATGTTACCATGGATCGTTATGAGGTACTTTTGTTATTCCTTGTTTTTCACGATTATCCAATGATGCATTTACTATATCATTCACAGCTCCAAATGTATTTCTTCTTGTATCTTGTGCACTAATCGTCTAATGTTTGATGATGGCATCTGGTTTCATATTACCAGTTCTCTTAGCATCCAAACACACTATGAAATATTTTTACACCTTTCTCCGTATTTTACCTCAGAAGATCTGTTAGTTTTTTATTCTATTTCTTCTTACATATAAGATACATTGCTCTGTTCCTCTACGGTAGAAAATTTTCATCATATGTTTATTTTAGCGTATGTCTTGTTAGATCTTCTAGATCTGCTTCTTGCAATATTTTTTCATTAGTTTATTATAGGTTTTAGATTATTGAACTATCTAGTTTACAATCTTGCTCAAAATTGCCTACTGCAGTTTCTTTTGCTTGTGTTGGAAATTTGATAGTTCTTTCATTGACATGAGTAGTTGGTATCTATGATGCAGAGGCACAATTTCATATTGGACAGGAATATGTTATAGAAAAGTATTTTCAGAATGTCCGCAAGCAAATGGTTGTCTGTGTAGCATATTCTTCTGTAATGATTGCTAGTAAAGTTCTATATTCATATCAAATATCAGAATTAGTAAGATTTTTTCCTATTGTTTTTTTGCTAATAATACTCTTATGTTATTATAGAACGACTGGGGTGTTGTGAAGCGTGGCTGGGATGCCCAAGTTCTTGGTGAAGCACCTTACAAGTTTAAGAGTGCTTTAGAAGCCGTGACAGAGCTCCGGAAGGAACCCAAAGCTAGCGATCAGTACTTGCCTCCTTTTGTTATAGTTGATGACAGTGGAAAAGCAGTTGGACCTATAGTTGATGGTGATGCAGTTGTAACATTCAACTTCCGAGCAGATCGTATGACTATGCTCGCAAAAGCACTTGAATATGAAGATTTTAAAGAATTTGACCGTGTTCGCTTCCCAAAGATTCGATATGCAGGAATGCTTCAATATGATGGTGAATTGAAGCTTCCAAGCAAGTATCTTGTTGCTCCTCCAGAGATAGAGAGGACATCTGGTGAATACTTGGTGCACAATGGCGTCCGAACCTTTGCTTGCAGGTATGAAACCCAGACTCCAGCAAATTATCTTTTACTCTTGGTTCTCTTTTATTAGGTTTGTGCTTTCTTTTTCATAACTTGTAAATAGTTTAAAAAAATATACATTTTTAAGTATCTTGCAATCAGTTTTAAATTTATGAAAAAATTATTTCTAGACCCAAAGCTGGATCTTGATTTATTTTTAAACCCAATGAGTTTCATAAATACTTAAAGACCCAACTCTTTAAAACTAATTATTTTTAGCCCCAATTCACTTTTTAAAATTAAATTATTTACTGATTTAAATATTGTTCTCTTATATTTCCTATATTACTCTTTCTAATAAAGAAGGAATTATTTTTTCCTCCTTTTCCATTCTCTTTCTCACAAAATATAGAGATAAAATCCTCAATTGAATAAAGATATATTTAATTAGAGTTTCATATGAAAATCAAAGTCTTAAATAGAATATTGAGACAAGGAGAAAGTGAATGGTGGTAATGAAGGTAAATCAAACCCCATGATCCATCCTCAAAATAATCTCATTCTTTTTCTCACTTTTTTTAGGAGGGTAAGTTGTGGTGTTTTATGGAGTGCATGATACCCGAATTATATACCTCCATTCCTCCTCGCTTCAATCATGTAGTAAGACTTGATTCCCATATGAAAACATAATTAAATAACTCTTTATTTTGTTGAGAAATTTGGATCTCTTTATTTTGTAAGTTTTCTAAATCAATATTGATTCCCATAGAAATGTTCTTAGGTATTATTGAATCTTCAATTTTACTGAATGAGAATTCATAAGACACATGGAGTTTTTCTAATTTCATTTATTTCTTTTTATTGGATTATTTTTGTGATGAAAAACTTCTATACTTTTTAGGAGGATAATATAGTAAATGCAAAAAAAAGTTTAAATCAGTAAAAATTTAATTAAAAAGAAGGGTTGGGCCTAAAAAAAAATATATTTTAGAATGCTGGGGCTTTTAGTATTTATGAAACCAATCGGGTTTAAAGATAAATCACTCTTAACTTTATGGCTTGAAATAATTTTCCCTAAATTTATTTTATAGCAGCATAACTCGTGATGATGTGCATTGAGCATCCACTGTCGTTTGCTAAAAAACCAAATATTAGCATTTAAGATGAAAAAACACCCCACTATCGTTGGCTAAAAACCCAAAATTTAGAATAGGAGTGAATAGTCGATTGCTAAATATAGAAGATGGAAGATCAGGCTCTCTCCGTTTATTTTTTAAAATTTAGTCGTTTGCTAAAATCCCAAATATTAGCATTTAAGATGAAAAAACACCCCACTATCGTTGGCTAAAATCCCAAAATTTAGAATAGGAGTGAATAGTCGATTGCTAGATATAGAAGATGGAAAATCAGGCTCTGTCCGTTTAATTTTTTTTTAAAAATATAGTCGGAAGGAAGATCTTTTTCAGAAACTTTTTTCCTAAAAATTTAGAAAATGCCACTCAAATAATTATGAAAATGCCATTATTTTAAAAAAAAATCAAAAAATGTCGGACCGAAGATGAAGCTGGGTTAACAGTTTAGTTCAATTGTTCCTAATCTAGGTTGTGGAGTAGAACTCATTCTCTTTCATTTATTCTAAACGTGTGATGGTCTATGATCTAAACTTTCAAAATATGCTCAAATCATCAAATGGTTTTAGTGTTTGGAAAATCTCAAGTTTTAACAATATTTGCGGTATAATGGCTGTCATTTCAAACTCGCGTGCGGGAAGGAATGTTTCTTTCATCATCATGAGCAGGATTTCAGTATCTTACTGTGAGTAATTATTGTATTTTGCTATTTTATAGGCTGGTAGAGAATCCAACATCATTGATCTATTGCTTTGTATCTCCGATTGATTGGTGTTAGTAGTTCATATTTCTGATTTTTGCTGTCAAATACTATTACGTCTGAAGAATATTATGTCTAAAGAATGTTTTGCAAGTTAAACAATTTCCATTTTATTCTTTTATTTTTCTTTATTTGTTGCAATTCATGCTTCTCATGATATTAATTTAATCTGTAAGAGTGTTATATTCACAAGTGTCTTTCTGAATTTTTCAGTGAAACAGTCAAATTTGGTCATGTTACCTTTTTCTGGAATGGTAACCGATCTGGATATTTCAATCCGGCTATGGAAGAGTATGTTGAAATCCCAAGTGATAGTGGAATCACATTCAATGTCCAGCCCAAAATGAAGGCCTTGGAAATTGGCGAGAAGGCAAGGGATGCTATCCTCAGTGGCAAGTTTGACCAGGTAAACAAACATGCATTATCAGGAAACTGTCATGTTTTATGGTTCCTGTACTGATTTTCCTTTGTTTTTTTTGTAAAGATTCGTGTCAACATTCCTAATAGTGACATGGTGGGACATACTGGTGATATAGAGGCTACTGTTGTTGCTTGCACGGCTGCTGATGAAGCTGTTAAGGTATTTTCTTTGAGACCCAATTTTACCATGCTTTATATTTCAAGAAGATAATAGTCTGTGTAGCATAAGCAGTCATATCCAGGTTGGACATGTATCAGATGCTAACAATTTTTGGACACTTGAGATATCAGTTATATACGTCAGCTTTGTAAAAACTTTTGAAAATATTGACTTACAATTGTTTTCTATTGTTTGAACATTTTTTTTTACACATCACACATTTACAAATGTAATTGCTTTTGTTTGTGTTGGTGAAAAGGGGTGGCAGAGTAGTGTCTTTTGTTAAGCTAAATTGCAATATGTTTTGATGTTAGAATATGTCTTGGTGCAATGACTGGTGATGTTTAATTATATGGATCTTTCTGCTTTCTAACCTTTAAAACTGAATGACTCTGTACAGATGATTCTTGATGCAGTTGAGCAAGTAGGTGGGATCTATGTCGTCACTGCTGATCATGGAAATGCCGAGGACATGGTAAAGAGAAACAAAACTGGTCAACCACTACTGGACAAAGCCGGCAACATTCAGATCCTCACTTCCCATACTCTTCAACCTGTAAGTTACTCATACAAGTAGAGGATCAGCTATTGTTTTCACTTATTTTGTAAAATCTATGGTTACAGCATATATTAGCCACACAACCTTCAATACACCTGGCTTTAACTAATTAAATACTATATAAGTATATAACTGCCTACGAATCCATCAAACTTATCCATTTCTTTCTTTGTTCTTATTAACTAGTCTTAAATATATTCTTCTATTACTAATTCATGGCTTCTATGCTTTTCAGGTTCCAATTGCCATTGGAGGTCCAGGGCTTGCACCCGGTGTCAGATTCCGCAGTGATGTTCCCAGTGGTGGTCTAGCTAATGTTGCAGCCACCGTTATGAATCTTCATGGTTTTGTGGCACCCAGTGATTACGAGACAACCCTCATTGAAGTTGTTGACTAATTAGATTGCTCAGCTGCTTGACAAAGTTAGCTACCTTCCATATGTTTAATTTTGTTAGATTTTGACAGTGAATTACCCGAGTGAGGTCTGAATAAGTATTTTGGGGAACTTAAATAAAGAAATGTATCCTGAATTCATAGGAGGCAATGAAATTTTGGACGTGATGTAATATTGTTAATTGTGGGATTGTTCCCACAATAATTACAATTATCATTATATTACTCAAGCCCAGTGTTTTTGGGATTAACTTATCGGGTTTTGTTTATGTAATGAGTTGATATAATGTCTGTCATTCGTATCTTGTTTTGTTTCGGTGCCTAAGCTTTTTGCTTTTATCTATTTATGCATGCTTTTTGTAGTACTGAAGGATGTTGTTCGAGTGACTCAGGTCCAAGAGATGGGTTATGTGGTTGTTATAGTGCTTGTGCGAATGCTCGCTTCTTGCAATTCATGATGTTAATAAGTTGCTGGTACTCCAGGGTTTTTTTTTAACCGGGTGGAACTTTTAAGATTTGGTCAGCTAGTTTTATCTCCTTGGTATTGATTATTTATAACTATTTGTAATTAAAAGGAAAGCTGGAAAATATGAGATTTTACAATGTTCATAGTCAATAATAGATCCTTTTCAAGCTTTTTAGAGTGCGTTTGTTTTGATATTTTGAATAGAGTTTTCTGAAAACTGTATTCTGAATAGAGTTATTCTGAAAATGAGTTTAAAAGCTGTTTGTTTATATTGTTTTCTGAATACTGTATTCTGAAAGCTGTTTATCTGAAAAAGAGAGTTTAGAAGCCGTTCTGTTATATTTCTAGCTGAAAACTGTTATCTGAAATCTGTTTTTCTGAAAAAACGAGTTCAAAAGTTGTTCGGTTATATTTCTTGCTGAAAACTGTTATCTGAAAGCTGTTTTTCTGAAAAAACGAGTTCAAAAGCTGTTCGGTTATATTTCTTGCTGAAAACTGTTATCTGAAAGCTGTTTTTCTGAAAAAACGAGTTCAAAAGCTGTTCGGTTATATTTATTGCTGAAAACTGTTATCTGAAAGCTGTTTTTCTGAAAAAGAGAGTTTAAAAGCTGTTCGGTTATATTTATTGCTGAAAACTGTTATCTGAAAGCTGTTTTTCTGAAAAAACGAGTTTAAAAACTTTTCGGTTATATTTGTGACATTTTTTAAAATCAATTTGCATTCATCATTTGCTGATATTTTTTTAATTGTTGCAGTTAGATTGCAATGTTGTACAAGTATTGGAACAAGAAACTTGAGCAGCATGTGAATCGAGCAAAAATTTTATATATATATTCAACAATCCCACGTGGCACAAATATATATATTGATGCGGTTTATTTCTGGGAGACGTGTGGATGCACCAGGTGTGAGTTCGGAATCGATTTGTATTGAAGGAGAAAGCTGCTTGTCAGACGACCCTCGGAGTGACCTGGCGGCTCCTGCGACGGGCTCGGAGTGCGGTGGATGCCTCGGCTCGGATCAGAGGGTTCGGATTCGAGGTCTTGTGTACCTGCAGACGGTCCTGGAACACCGGGGTTTATCCCGGTGGCGGACCCTCCGACGATCTAGTCAGTCTCTATGAGAGAGTAGCAATAACTAGGTGAATTTAAGTGGCAAAAGATTGGTTACCTGAAAAGGTGGGTGAGGGTCTAGTATTTATAGAGAATTCCAACCGGGTTCGGATCCGCTTGGGGGCCGGGTCTGAACCCGAAAGCCCATGGGCCTGACGTGGCAGAAGGCCCAGGGGGTTTAGGGCTGACGTGGCAGTACCAGGAGTGGTATAGGGCTGACGTGGCAAAGCCCTTGGTGGTATTTGGAGCTGACATGGCGGATCATGGGGCTCCTGTGCTCCTGGGAGAATCTGGTGGCCTAGGTTGTGCCAGGTCATCTCCATTCTACACCAGGATGGGCGGACGGCCCGGTGGGCTGTCGTGGATCGGAGGCCGAGGGCCATCGATGCTCGTCGGATACGAGATGACTAGTTCTGCGGGGGTGAACTTGAGGTTCGGCGCCGACCCTGTCTGGTTCGAAGCCCGGCCAGATTGTTGTTTTTCCTATTTTTGAGTGAGAGTTGTATTGGGCCCTGGTTGGGCCCCAGGCCATTTTTACCCTACCACACAAGCCCCCCACTCCTGCGGGGGTGCGGGAGCTAGCCGTGGAGGAGTGTTTACTGTTGTAGAAATGGGACGGCGAACCACTGGGCCTTCATGAGGGGGTTGTCCTGATTGTCTAGAGCGATCCTCGAGCCGGCGAGAGTCTATGGGTCGGCGAGAGTGATGACGAACTGTTTGAGACTTCCTGAGAAGTTTACCCTGGCGCCAGACCTAACCTCGAGCAGGCGAGGGATTATGGGTCGGCAAGGGTGATGACGAGCCGTTGCGCCTTCCTGAGAAGACTACCCTGGTGCTAGACCTGACCTCGGGCTGACGAGGGATTACGAGTTAACAAGGGCGATGGCGAGCCGTGGAGCCTTCCTGAGAAGACTACCCTGGTGCTAGACCCGACCTCGAGCTGGCGAGGGATTTACGGGCCAACAAGGGTGATGGCGAGCCGTTGAGCCTTCTGGAGAAGACTACCCTGGTGCCAGACCTGACCTCGAGCTTGGCGAGGGATTATGGGACGGCAAGGGCGATGGCGAGCCGAGAAGCCTTCCTGAGAAGACTACCCTGGTGCTAGACCTGACCTCGAGCTGGCGAGGGATTACGGGCCAACAAGGGTGGTGGCGAGCCATTGAGCCTTCCTGAGAAGACTACCCTGGTGCCAGACCTGACCTCGAGCTTGGCGAGGGATTACGGGACGGCAAGGGCGATGGCGAGCCGAGAAGCCTTCCTGAGAAGACTACCCTGGTGCTAGACCTAACCTCGAGCTGGCGAGGGATTACGGGCCAACAAGGGTGGTGGCGAGCCATTGAGCCTTCCTGAGAAGACTACCCTGGTGCCAGACCTGACCTCGAGCTTGGCGAGGGATTACGGGATGGCAAGGGCGATGGCGAGCCGAGAAGCCTTCCTGAGAAGACTACCCTGGTGCTAGACCTGACCTCGAGCTGGCGAGGGATTACGGGCCAACAAGGGTGATGGCGAGCCGTTGAGTCTTCCGGAGAAGACTACCCTGGTGCCAGACCTGACCTCGAGCTTGGCGAGGGATTACGGGACGGCAAGGGCGATGGCGAGCCGAGAAGCCTTCCTGAGAAGACTACCCTGGTGCTAGACCTGACCTCGAGCTGGCAAGGGATTACGGGCCAACAAGGGTGGGGGGGAGTCGTTGAGCCTTCCCGAGAAGACTATCCTGGTGCCAGACCTGACCTCGAGCTGGCGAGGGATTACGGGTCGGCAATGGCGATGGCGAGCCGTTTGAGCCTCCCTGATATGACTACCCTGGTACTAGACTTGGCCTCGAGCTGGCGAGGGGTTATGGGTCGGCAAGGGTGAGGGCGAACCGTTACGCTTTAGGAATGTTGAGCAGGGTAGCCCGCTGTCTTTGCGGAGCATTGAAGGCGCTCCGGGATCTGTGTCATGTTCCAATTTCCCAGGGGCCTTAATTGCGTCGCCTAATAAATGCATGGCGCATGGGTTTCCGTCGTTTGGTTTTCCCCACGTCATAAAGGCTGGCCTATGGGGGAGGCTATAAGTACCTCTCCCTCCGCAGGGGGTTGGATCACAGCAAGGGTGGTCTATTGGCCATCAGAGGTGTCTGCTGCGGCGGACGTCTGTTTCTTGCAAAACTTTACCCCCGGTTGTGTTGGAGAGGTGGTTGCCCTGCCGCCCGGATCTTCTCTTGGATCTGATGGCTTTGACACGGTAGCCAGATCCAGGGGAGATCAGGGCGAGAGGGGTAATGACCGAAATCCGGACCGGTAGATAAGGAGCCTCGGATTGGTGGTGGCTCTGCCGTCTGGATCCTTCTTCGGGTCAGACGACCTTGATATGGCTGTTTGGCCCGAGAAAGATCCAGACGGGAGGGGCATCAACCGCATTCCGGACTTGGGCTGAAGAGCCTCGGATAGATGGGTCGCCTCTGATTGGAGGTAGGCCAATCTGTCTTCCGATAGGGCTCCAGGCGGTGGTGGTTTCTGTCCCACCCTCGAACAGTTCGGGGTTTCGGCTGTCGAGGCTGTAAGCCCCGAGCTACTCGCGGGTGAGAGGGGAATCGACCGAGCCCTGGAGCCCGGGGCGTCTGTCGAAGGACGGCGCCTTAAATCTTAATTAAAATGTTGTTACCGCCAAATACCCCGTCCGAACCGACCCCTGCGTCTGGCTGCCAGCCTGGCATTGGATGACGTCAGCAGCGCACGTTTTGAGGACGTGACGCGATTTTCCAGGCGGCAGTTGCACGTCAATAGGTGAACAGTAATTACGGAAATTGAGGAGTCGTTTTCATCCTCTATAAATATTCCCCCATATCCCCCTTTCGCTCACTTCTTTCTTGCTGCTTTCCTTTTCAAAAATTTCCTAACACTTCAGCGCTCGTCCCTGCAGTTTGCTGTACTAGACTCGCCCTTCCGAAGTGACCCCAGGTGAGTTGGTAAGTCTGTTTAGTTTAGGCACAGATGGATAGGGCTCAGTCTGGCTCGTCAGCGTCGACGTCTAGGGGGAAGTGAAGCCTGTCTCCAAATCGACGTCATGGGAGGAGCCCGTGCTTGAGGAGGAGTCAGTACACGTTGAGGAGCCTTCCGATTCGGTTTCGTGGGAGGAACCAGTAGGTGAGGAGGAGGAGGTACATGGTGCGAGGCCGTTACGCTCTCGTCGTCCCTTCGTGGTGGAGAGTAGCGAGTCGGAGGAAGCGAATGATGGCTCGGACGACGTCCGTGTTCTGGAGTTGACTTCAGAGGAGGAGGGAGGCGAGGGCGGCACAGTAAGAAGATCCACAGTTCAGGGTGCGGGTCCGAGTTCCATGCCGACTAGTCTGGGGCCCTTATCTACTCCCTCGTCGGAGCGAACCAAGAAGAGGAAGAAAGCTCCGAGGAAGGCAGGATCGAGGACTGGTGGTTCGAGCCAGGCGCCTGTTTACCGCAATTTGTGGACAGGTTCGCCCGTGCAGCCGAAGCCTTTCCGTCAGTATCCTGACGACCTATCTGATAAGGAGCTCTTCGGCGTGCAGGCCTCTTCGCCGAGTCGGAAGAGGGTGATGATGGACGCGATTCCGACCGTCTTGGAGGGCGGGGACTTGGAGGTTTTGCAGCTGGCGTACCACATAGGTCCTGGCTTCGAATTGATGCTGCCGAGCTCTACTCTGCGCCCAACCGATCCCCTGTCTGCTTGGTATTGCGTCTTCCCAGTGGACGCTTTCATCTCTGGGCTGAGGTTGCCAGTCCACCCGTTTGTTCGGGAAGTGCTGAACTGGGCCTCCTTGGCGCCGATGCAGTATGGGTCGAACTCTTGGAAGCAGATAATTTGTTTTGTACTGATGTGCGAGGAACAAAAGGTACCCCTGCGGTTGAACGTGTTCCGAGCGATGTTGATGATCAGCTCGGCAGCTGAGGGTGTTTACTATATCTCCCCCCAGAGTAAGGGGAAGGTTGTTCACAGCCACCCGGACTCCATCAAGGATTGGAAGAAAAAATATCTGGTGATCCGGAGTGAAGAGCCCTGGGACATTCCCACCCGGTGGAACCACTCCAAGCCGAGCTATCCACCACCGAGGCCGAGGGATCTGACGGCCGAGGAGTGGGGGTTCGTCGAGCGCCTCCGTCTGTCCCCTAGTATCGATTGGACGAAGGTGACGGAGGCCCACCTGGCGAGCGTTGGACTGGGCCCAGCCGTTCTGCGTATGTAGTTGTTTCTTTTCTCTCGATCTTTTCGTACTTTCTTGCTCATTGCTCTTAATGGTTTTTGCTATAGATATGGATGAAGCATCGATCAAAGCAAGGAGGCTCACCATGAAGAAGGAGAACGCCGAGAAGAAGAAGGGGGAGGCGACGAAGAAGCCGAGGGAGCCGTCCCTGGTTATCTCGGAGGCCCCGCTCGAGCCGAGGGCTAAGAGGACTCGCTCGGAGACGAGCAAGGGGGCGGCCCCTTCGAGGGGTAAGGGCCCAGCGAGGGCATCCGATCTCGACAAGGGGAAAGGTCCCTTGGTAGAGGTTGAGGAGGAGGACCCGGTGGTGGAGATGTTGCGGCAACGGTGGGCACCGGGCTGGTCGGTTCGGATGGGCGACTGTCTGACTGAGGAAGCCCAGGCCGTTGAGGTGGTGGAGAAGTTGGCGACCCCTCGCGATCGCCAAGTGATGGAAAGCGAGCCCGTAGAGGTGGCATTTACGCGCCTGGCGCAGGCCACCGTGCTGGTAAGTTTGTCGACCTTATCCCTCTTGTTAATCTTGCTTCGGGAGTTTTCTTCTTATCTGTGCTTGTCGGTCGCAGGCTTGTATGCAGGGAGCTAACGTAAAGAACCTCTACGAAGCGTCCCTGTCACAAGAGTGAGCTCGGGCGGATAAGAGCAAGCGGGAGATGAAGGAGATGCGGATCGAGCTCGAGGGTTCGCATAAGAGGGAGCAGCAGATGAAGCTCGAGCTTGAGGTCAAGGACGCAGAGTGGGGGAAGAGGGTGGTCTCCTTGAAGAAGAAGTTCGCCAAGGAGAAGGAGGAGTTGACGACTGCGTTCGCCAAGGAGAAGGAAGAGCTGACGGATGCGGGTCAGCGGATGGTGATCAAGGCCCAGGATGAGTGCTACGCGAAGGCCCTCAGTCATGTGAGGCACTTCTACCCTACCGTCGACCTGTCCAACTTTGAGTATGACATGGAGATCGAGGGGACACCGAAGACTCCTGCCGAAGAAGAGCCCGTTGGCAACCCGGCCGTCGACCCTCCTGCGAACCCGATCGATGCCGAGGTGGGAAATCAAGTTGTATAGTTTTATCTTTCTTTTTTCCCCCCTTCGATTGTATTTGCCTTCCGCGGACTGGCCACCGCCTTTTTTGTAAGGAGCAGCACAATTTATAAAAAAGTATTTTTGACTGGCCAAGTGTTTTGACCTCGGATATTTCCGAACCTCCTTGCTTATGTACGTTGAGTTGGTTCTCTTGTAGGTTGTGGCTTCCCTTCCCGAGGCGGACCCCCGTCGTTCCGACGTGGCGTGGCTCCGGAGCAAGGTTGAGGCATTGGAGGCCACTTTGGCTCGGTACCGTGAGAGGGCCCGTGACACTGATGCGGCCTTTAATTATTACAGGAATATGTCCGAAGCCCTTAGTGAGGAGGCGAGCCGACTGAGGAGGGCGATGGTGGATCGGGAACTCGTGGGTGTCGGACTCAGATATACTATGTCGAGTTCCTCGGTGCAGAGGCCCTCCTCTGAGAAGCTACTTCGCGATGTAATAGTGGAGAAGGAGGTGGAGATACATCGTTACCGGACGATGCTGGGTGTCTCGGCCTCTTCCTTGGGGGGTCGGCGAGCGGAGGGGGTACCCTCTGTGCTACTGCAAATGGAGCGTAGGCGACCCGTCGACGCCCAGAGCTCTGTGGCCGGTGTGTCGACCGTGGCCGAACCGAAAGACCACCATGATAAAGAGAGAGTTCCAAGTTGTTCGATCGGAGTGATCCCGCCATTTGTCGGACCCGAGGGGCCCTGAGAGGGCGGCTTCCTTCAGTTTGAGATGAGAGGAGTGTTTCTGTAACGGTCTTTGTTTGTTTTCTCATGACCCAATAAAGGAGTATGAATAAGGAATTCATTTCACTCTTCGCTCTGTTTGATAGTGTAAGGAATGATGAAGGGAGGGTGGTACGGTCCCGTCGGTCCGTGAGGGATCGGCTCGGGGTGTTGTGAAGTCTCCCGGGCCTGAGGTCGAGTCGGACCTACCGGGGAGTCGGGGATGATACCGGAGTGAAGACTTGGGTGCCGATCCCCTTGTTCAGTATTAGGCCGGGTCTGCCGAGGCATTTGGAGTATAATAAAAGGAGATTACTTTCGTATAAGATAGGGAAGGCCGCAAAAATGGCCCTTTACACACGAAAGTTTTACAAAAGATTTACTTCTAGCCAAGTTAGAACCTATGCTCGCCCCTCAAGGAACTTCACTAGGTGCTCGATATCAAATGGGAATTCCTCCAGCTTGACGGCAGGTCCGGGAGCAGGGCTGTCCCTTTCTGGTTTGAACTCGACAGCGTCGAGGGGGAACACCCCTCCCCCGACGGTGGTCATGTAGCACGATCGTGCTGCTTCTTGGCTGCCTCGGACGATGCCGACACCTTGCGGGGTGGGAAATTTAAGTTTCAGATGGTAAGCCGAAGGCACCGCTTGGAGGGAGCATAGTCCGGGTCGGCCGAGTATGGCGTTATAAGCCGCTTTGACGTTGACCACCATGAAGTCCATAGACTCGGTCCTCTTGACGGGAGCCGCTCCTGCGGTAACGTCGAGGGTAACAATCCCTTCGATCACGACAGGGACGCCGGAGAACCCATGCAAGGTGTATCCGGCCGGCTTGAGTTTGCCTCTAGGTAACTTGAGATTCTCGAAGGCTTCGAGAAAAAGAATATTTACCGAGCTGCCGTTGTCGACGAGGATTCGGCGAACTTCACAATTAGCCATGTGGAGGCTAATGACGAGGGCATCGCAGTGGGGCAGGCGAACGCCTTCGAGGTCCTCTCCTGAGAATGAGACCGGCATTGGCTGTAGCTTGGGCGAGGGGTTGTCTTGGACAGTATTTACCTCTCGGATGAAGGCTTTTCGGGAAGTATTCGATTCTCCTCCCATTGGCCCTCCGTGGACACAGTGCAAGATGAATGGCGTATCCGCGGCTCCCTCGGACTCGGGATCCCGACCCTGGATGCGGTTCGGAGTAGGGTTCGGAGGCGAGGGCCTCCGGTTCCTAGTATCTCGCCGATCCCGTGGGACTTCTCGGGTTAATTCTCGGAGGTATCCCCCGGAGATGAGTTCCTCAATCTCGTCTTTCAGGGCCCGGCATTGGTCGGTTTCGTGCCCATGATCTCTGTGGAAGCGGCAGTAGAAGCGCTGATCTCGGTTCTTGCTGTTGTTAGGCCGGGGAGGTAGTCGAATAATGCCTTTGTCTTCGATTTCTAAGAGGATGGCGGATACGTTATGTGTCAGGGGGGTGTACCTCTCGAAGCGGGGGACCGGCGGGATCTTCTTCATGGCCCCCGCGTCCCTCGGAGCCTTCTTTGATGGTTCGACTTCTTCGGCTTTCCGTTTTCCCTTCCCGGTGGTCTCTCTAGCATCTTCGGGGCTAAGGGCCTCTTCTGCCCTAATGTATTTCTCGACCCTGTTGAGGAGATCGGGAAAGTCGACGAGGGGTCTCTTCGCCAGAGAAGCTTTCAGCTGTCCATGACGGACGTTGTGCCGAAATGCTGCAGAGGCGACGCCTGGATCAAGAGAGGAGACCGATCTTGCCTCCGCGGTAAACCTTCGGACGAACACTCTGGGTGACTCTCCCTCTATTTGTCTGAGTCCAAGTAAAGAGGCACTGGTCCTTTCCGCCTTCCGGCTGGTGACGAAGTGGGCAAGAAAATTGCCCTCTAGCTGGTCGAAGGAGTAAATGGAGCCGGGGGTGAGTTTCGAGAACCATTCACGAGCCGGGCCCCGAAGTGTGGCGGGGAAGGCTCGGCATAGCAGGGGATCCGAGGCACTGTGAATCATCATGAGGGTTTTGAAACCCTCCATGTGATCAGCGGGATCTCCCTCGCCGTCGTAGGTCTCGAATTGAGGTGGTCGGAAATTCCTGGGTATTTCTGCTTGGAGGATGGGAGCGGAGAAGGGAGGACGGACAGGTCTGTACCCCTGAGCCGCTCGCTGGTTGCCGTCTCCTATATGATCGAGGCGATCCTCCATTTCTTGGAGGCGCCTTAGGAGTACGCCATCGTCTTCCGGCTGGATTGTTGCCGGGCGCGACACGCTGGCCTCGGTATCCGACCTGGTTTGGGAGTGGAGGGCTTCCTCCCTGGGGGCCCGCCGGAGGGCCCCGAGAATTTCTCTCCGGAAGTCTTGGAACTCCTTGTGAGTGACGGGGCTCCCTCGACCCTGTTTGGTCGGTCTGAAGGTTGCCTTCCGATGCGGCTAAGTGCTGGCCTCCGTCCCTCGGGCTGCGGTCTTGGATGGTTCGGGGCCGGATTGGAAGCGGCCCTTCCCCTGCTGCGGCTAATCTGACGGTTGACGATTACTCCCCGTTGGTCGGGCTGGACTTGACGGGTGGCGCTCCTTTGGGACCCCTGATGGGGAGCCCTGTGTTTTGAAGTGTGTGGACCGGCAGTAGCAGTTGGTGGGGGCGAGTCCCGTCGGTTGACGGAGGAAGCAGCCCCCTTGCCCTTAGAGGCCATGAGAGTTCGGCTGTCGAGGTGCCTTGATGGTCATGCTCGGGTCGGCTTCTAAAGCAGTTTTTCCACAGACGGCGCCAACCTGATGCGGTTTATTTCTGGGAGACGTGTGGATGCACCAGGTGTGAGTTCGGACTCGATTTGTATTGAAGGAGAAAACTGCTTGTCAGACAACCCTCGGAGTGACCTGGCAGCTCCTGCGACGGGCTCGGAGTGCGGTGGATGCCTCGGCTCGGATCAGAGGGTTCGGATCCGAGGTCTTGTGTACCTACAGACAGTCCTGGAACACCGGGGTTTATCCCGGTGGCGGATCCTCCGACGATCTAGTCAGTCTCTGTGAGAGAGTAGCAATAACTAGGTGAATTTAAGTGGCAAAAGATTGGTTACCTGAAAAGGTGGGTGAGGGTCTAGTATTTATAGAGAATTCCAACCGGGTTTGGATCCGCTTGGGGGCCGGGTCTGAACCCGAAAGCCCATGGGCCTGACGTGGCAGAAGGCTCAGGGGATTTAGGGCTGGCGTGGCAGTACCAGGAGTGGTATAGGGCTGACGTGGCAAAGCCCTTGGTGGTATTTGGAGCTGACATGGCGGATCATGGGGCTCCTGTGCTCCTGGGAGAATCTGGTGACCTAGGTTGTGCCAGGTCATCTCCATTCTACACCAGGATGGGCAGACGGCCCGGTGGGCTGTCGTGGATCGGAGGCCGAGGGCCATCGATGCTCGTCGGATACGAGATGACTAGTTCTGCGGGGGTGAACTTGAGGTTCGGCGCCAACCCTGTCTGGTTCGAAGTCGGGCCAGATTGTTGTTTTTCCTATTTTTGAATGAGAGTTGTATTGGGCCCTGGTTGGGCCCCAGGCCATTTTTACCCTACCACACACACACACACACACACACACACACACACACACACACACACATATATATATATTTGTTTTTTTTTCTTCTTCTTCTCCCGCCCTGTTCTTCTTCGCCCGCCATTTCCCGCCGCACTCCGCCTCCATTTCCTTCAACGTCATCTTCTTCCTCCTCCATTTCCCGCCGCACTCCGCCTCCCTCCGAGCCGCCTCGTCTCCCTCTGTTCGTCTCCCCGTCGAGCTCCGCCGCTCGCCATCCTCAAGCTCCGACTTCTCCATCGTCGAAGCCCATCATCCCGAAGCTCCACCCTGTTCCCTTCCTCGTCGAAGTTCTGCCTCCGCTTGAAGCACCACAGCCGAACTCCGCGCTCGACCTCACTTCCGAACGCCAACCGCAACCTCCTCCTTGCCGCAGTCGCAACTCCGTCGCCGCCTGAACTGCTCCCCCTCTGCCTCCGCCTCCAGTTGCATCGCCACAGCGACGCCGCATCGCCGTTCGCTCCGACTCCGAGCGCCTCCTGCTCGAGTCCAGTTGTACGACCTCCGCTCCACTGCTCCTCTCGACAACTTAGCCGCCCCTCTCTCCGATCGTCGCCGTCCATCGACTTCCTCCCCCCTGCGACGACCACCGCTCGAAGCCGCCCAGTCGTCATCGTCCTCCATCTTCTCAACCGTGACTAAGCTTCGACTGTGGTGGCATGCGGTGGAGAGCGAGCGGAGATGGGGGGAAGGTAATGGCGATGGTGGGGACGGGAGGCTGCCGATGCTTCGAGCGGAAGAAGTGGGTCGAGCGGAAGAAGAATGAGGGAGGGTTTGGAGCTTTGGGTTGATCTGTTTTGGTTGGGTTCTTTGGTTTTGTTTTGAACAAAGGGGAAGGGGAGAGAGAGGAAGTAATGGGTTTGGGAAAATAGGGGTATCAAGTATTCTGAATAGTGTTTTGAGAAAACACTCTAAACAAACGCCAACTCCCAATAGAATATTGAGAATAGAGAACTCTCAATATCAAAACAAACGCACTCTTAGTTTTTACATCATACAGATGAATTGGAATTTTTTGCGGTACTAGGTCACTTTTTGAAACAATTTGCGATTTTAGGCCACTTCCCAAACTATTAGCACTTTTGACTAGCAAGTGCCACGTCAGCAGCGGTCGCTATTGGGAATAGCGGCCTCTTCATAGCGACCAATACATTGAATTCTCATACTTGGCAGATTTGTATACTTACAAACCACTTAGTGTAACTGAGTTCGCTATTGTCAATAGCGATCTTGTATAACTAAGGTCGCTATTCCCAATAGCTACCTCAGGTGGGTCTAAAAGCGATTGGGCCAACCTGCGGTCGCTATTGGGAATAACGACCTTGGTTATACAAAGTTACTATTGACAATAGCGACCCCAGTTACACCAAGTGGTTTGCAATTATACAAATCTGCCAAGTGTGGGAATCCAATGTATTGGTCGCTATGAAGCGGCCACTGCTTACGTGGCACTTGCTAACCAAAGGTCCTAATTAAAAAAATCTACCCGTCGGGTCCGCTAGTCGTGAATAAATATTTGCACTTAAGTATTTTTGCACATGATATCCTACGATTTCAACAATTTTTACATTAAAGTACATAAATAAATATTATATTTATATTTCTATCTTCAACAATTACAATTTACATGTATATCATATAACCCTATTATTCAAATTCCATGTTTTTGGAGGTATTTTTTAAAGGGTCCGGGTCCGGGTCGGTTCCGGTCCAATACTGGGCTCAGGTCGGGTCCGGGTATCGGGTAAATGTGATAGTGCTATTAGGACTGTAAATCGGACCGAACGGGATCA